>CM064487.1:42210606-42810606 GCA_032716605.1 Paralithodes platypus | reverse complement strand
GTAATCACGTTAAAAAATCACTTGTCTGCCATCAGAACCCCCTTTTTTTATCTCACGGGCCTTTCCATACCGCAGGCGGAGGAGAAAGGTTTTATGAGGGCATGTTTCAAGCTACGCCCACCACCCCGCCAGCTCATGCCCACCTGGTCACTTGACAAAGCCTTATCATTACTTCAATCCCGTAAATACAATAATGCGCCGGATTTCGATTCACTCTTAACCCTCTGTTCCCGGAAGGGCTCTTGAACGCCCATAAAAAAGCATACACGAGCTGCCCGGAAGGGCTCTTAAACACCCATGAGGTCAAAGCCTGTGAGCTTGGTGTGCGAGGCGTCGGTCCGACGCATGTAAACAACAGCCGGCTGGACCGACGCCCCGCATCTCCGGCCACAAGAAGGAGAGCGTCGCTTGTTCGTGTGTGCCTGTATGTTGTTGTTAAGTATCGAAAAGTAGTGTAAAGTGGCTGTTTTGGCCATAAAGTTATCTCCAATGAAATCATCATCACAACTCAACCAGTTGACTTAGAGAGCTCTACTTAATGCCATTCTACAGGTAAATAACACAGCTACGCTTGGGGATGCGCGGGAATGCGGGAAGCAGTCTGATTAACGAATATACGGTAGCCTAGCCTAGACGTTTTTCGGCCAAAACACCCGGGTTTCGAGGAATATATATATAATACATAGCCGGGGCTGGAGGGTTAAAGAAGGCTGTATTCCTCATGGCCCTCGCCTCGGGTAATAGGGTGTTTGAGCTGGCGGCGATGAGCAACGAACTTAACTGCCTTAGGTTTGGGAGACTGCACGATCATGTGCAAATCGCGCCGTCTCCCACTTTTATTGCTAAGAACGAGCATTCCAATCATGTTTTTTCTGAGTTTTCTGTCCCGGCATTGAAACGCGGACATACTCATCATGTTATGCCCTGTGCAGGCCTTATCTAATTTCTCACGACATCAGGAAATGGGCTGTCTCCCTTAGATTCCTCCAAAAGTTTTCTATTGAAGACATCGCTAAGACTCAACTTTGGGCTTCCAATAATACTTTCTTAACACGTTACCTGTCGGTCGCTCTTGCCTAACCAAAGCGTACCTGTGTAGCTTTACGACAACGGGTCCAGTAGGTTATGTGCTATTATGTTTGTTATGTTTTAAAATGGGGGGGGGGGGTGATGCGGAATAGCCCATACCACACCAAGTCCCCGTCTGCCGGAGATTGTGATAAATCACAAGCTGTGATACAGTTAAAGATATTTTATTTTTGTTAAGATTAAGTGGAAATCTAGCAGAAGTTGCAACTATGCAGATTACCTACTGGTACAAATAGTTGTAAGGTAAGAACAAAATATTCTGCAGAATTTGAGTTCACTCTAAGGGAACACATGTGTGTCCCCACAGTTATCATGCATAGGATCTTGAAGTAAGATCTGGTCATGAGTAAGCAGATTTTCTTGATGCCATGCACTGCTTGCAATCTTTTATATACTTTTATAAGAAATATATTGTATGTATACAATAAAACTTTAAACTTTTTATATGGATTTTCATCCCCTGAGGTTAAGGATATTGTCACGAATGTTCCCCTCCAATCTTGGTATCCTGGCAATATCGTCAATGATGAAGGGGCCACTATTAAATTATAGGTTTGATTCCCGAAGGGAAGTCATGAAAACCTAATATTTAGTAGGGCCCCGTAATCATTGACGATAAATGGCCCTCCCAACCATCCCACTTCCCATTCGTTGATTTCTATAGTTTGATCTTGATATTTCAATGAAGGGCGAGATGGCCGCTAGGGGGCCTGGTGTCGGGCTAGCACAACACGAGAAATCCACATATGGTAAGTCATATGATAACAGATATTAAGTTAATGTTTATTTTTTATTTTTTACAGAGTTTTTTTTCTGTAGGGTACCCAATCATAATGACGATCCCATAAGGGAATTAAGCGTGCACTTATGATGAGTCCTCCTGATCCTTCCGCGCGGTAGATTCAAAATGCTGACGCGGGATGTTGAATGGAGACTATTATACTAATAGGCAATATCGTCAATGATTACGGGGCCCTACTAAATATTAGGTTTTCATTACTTCCCTTCGGGAATCAAACCTATAATATATACAGTAAAACCTTGCCCATCCAGACTAGTTGGGGGAGAACCCTGTCTGGATGTGCCAAAAGTTCGGATCAGCCGAAAGTCCGGACATATATTCAGCCATCCAGACAAATCCGGTTGGCTGAAACATGAGTTCGGATATCTAACTTAAACAACCAGACTTAGGTTTCAGCCATCCAGACAAATCCGGATGGCTGACACACAAGTTTGGATATCTAACACTGGATGTTAATAATATGTGTGAAAACTTGTATTCGTCTCGTTCGTTTCCGGATTGACTTATATTTTTCCCAAGCCATCCAGACAAGTCTGGTTGGCTGAAACATGAGTCTGGATCGAAATGCCTGTCTGGATCTCTTGGGTTTCTGGATCTGAGAGCAGCGGATGGGAGGGGTTCTACTGTATGTATATATATATATACAATCCATCCTCCAAATTTGTGAGTTTGAAATATGCGATCCTCCACATTTGCAAGGGGGGTCAAAATTGAAAAAAATAACATTTGCGAGGTCGATTCCACATGTGCGAACCAGCCCGTAGAATTATAAGGGAAATCCGTAATTTCCTCTAAATTTGCGACCCCCTAATCCACATTTGCGGCTGTTTTGGCTGAGGAGGACGAGCGAGGTGGGGGAGAGAGAGGCGGTGAGGCCCAGTAGGGGTGCCTCGGCGCCGAGTCGGCGGCCTCGCTTTGCAACCCAAACCTCAAGCCAATTAGGCCAACAAACACTCCTTCAACCCTATCTCAACACATTTCATGACTGGTGCACTATAAACAGACTTAATTTAGCCCCAGCCAAATCCACTGTAACCCTCCTCACAAGCTGGACAGGAGATCACGCATACTCCCTGCAACTCACCATAAACAACATACCCCTAACACACACACTCACCCAAAATCCTAGGAGTAACATATGATACTCAAATGACATTCAAACAGCACACCACAAACATTAAAAAGAAACTGACACCCAGACTTAACGCCCTCAGGTCATTTGCCCACACAAAATTTGGACACAAGAAACCACCACCACAGTTTACAAACAATACATAAGATCAGTGATGGAATACGCAAGCCCGGCCTGGGCTTCTAACCTAGCTGAAACACATCATAAGACCTTACAGACTATTCAAAATAAAGCCCTAAAAATCATCACAGGCTGCACAGCTACTTCACCTACATCAAGAAACCAAAGTCCTCAAAGTCAAAGACCATCTGGACATGAGAGGCACTCAATTCCTGGCAGCAGCCTCCACGAACCAACACCATCCACTACACTACATGGCAACACATCCACAGACACCAAGAAATGTTAAAACAACACCCAGCACATGCTATCACACACAAATATTATTTTCTCTCCCTCCCTGCCCACCCCAAACCAGCCTCCAGAAGCACATCCATACTCATATCTCTCGCCGTTCCATCCACTCACTCATAAACAACACGCAGCTGCAGGCACGACCTCCCGAAATCCATCCTTCTGAATCCTCCCTTCCTCGCGAAGACAGAGTCCACCTGGCCAGGCTGAGATGCGGACACCATCCAGCCCTTCTGAGCTATCAGAAGAGACTGGATGACTCCGTCGTCGACTCCTGCCCAGGTTGTAACACAGCACCCCATACTATTAAACACATCATAGAAGACTGCATTTCACACAACCACTTCCGCCAACAACACAATCTACACTCCTTGAGAGCTCTGTGGGAAAGCCCGACCGTGGCCATGGCCATCCTTAGGGACTCGGGGCTGTTCGGCCAGGCAGCTTAGGGAACAACAACAACAACAACAACAAACACTCCGCCAATAATGACTTCTATAATAACATTTTCGGCAATAACAGCAAGTCAGAATAGTTACCCACTTTCTAAAATAACGTTGGATTCATGTAAATATCGGTTATTTCGCGGGAAATAACCTGGCGCACCTTGGAGAGCGTTTGGTTTCCCGCCATCATGATGACCCTGGAGTTGAAGTTATATTTTTACCACCAAATATAACCTCCAAAATTCAGCCACTTGATCAAGAAGTTATAGCAAATGCCAAGTTATTGTACTATAAATTCGTCCATGACAAGATGAGGAAGGAAACTGACAAACAAAAAGAAATGAAAGAAATTACTGAAATTATGAGCAGTAGCGAGGATACGCCCCTCGCCGCCTCCCCTGCTCAAGGTCAAGGTTAACCCTCTACCACCACCGCTCTACACACCTCCAGCTCTCCACATCGCTCCACTTCTCCACCAGCAACCCCTGCCATAATGACTGTATGTATAAATGTGTCCCACAACCGACATAAATCTATCTATCTATCTATTGCCTGACGCCGTGATCCCCGAAGGGGTGGCCACGAACGAACCACCCCCATGCACCTCTGTCCCCAGTCAGTCGACGCCCCTCCCCCCAACCAGCACCGCCTTCGTTCATGTACTTCCTCACTCCATCCTTCCACCTCTCATTCGGTCTACCTCTCCCTCTCTGTCCCTCCACCTCGCTCTCGTACACCCTCTTAGTCATTCTCTCGCTTTCCATACGTTCCATATGGCCGAACCATCTCAAGTTGTTCCATTCACACTTTCCAGCACATCTACCTCCACACCACACCTTCTTACTTCCTCATTAGTCTGTCTATCCCTCCATGTAACTCCGCACGCACTCCTTAAGTAATTCATTTCCACTGCTCTCACTCTTGGTCTGAGTCTCTCAACCAACGTCCATGCTTCGCTTCCGTAAGTCAGTGTCGGGATTACCACACTGTCATGCAAGGACTTCTTCACTTCCATACTGACCACCCTATTTCTTGTTACTGCTTTTAGCGTTCCTACAACCCTCTTCCCCTGTTGTACCCTCTCCCGCACTTCTTCATCCATAGTCCCGATATAAATGTACTAACTAATAAGGAAATTCGGTGGGTGCTGCCCATAAGTAATTATTCCCATAAGCTACATTGTTTGAAATTTGCGAATTTGACATTTTCTAGGTCGCATGTCGCCCATAATCTCGCAAATTTGGAGGATGAACTGTATATCACGCCAGGGACCAAGCCGTGTTAGATGAAGGGAAAGTGCGTTACTGGCCGTACTATGGAATTTAGGGGCACCTGCGTATGAGCAAAGCCGCGGCTTTTAAATGCGCGTTACTTGAGGGCCGACTGTATATATATATATCTATATACAGTAAACTCGTTCGGATTAGTGGATTTTTCAGATTATCGGACGTTACCCCCCCCCCCAACTTTTTTTTGAAGACCCAAACCAAGACACAAACACATGATAATAATGATAATAATGACTAATCATGACTTTAACTCACCTTATATGAAGAGAAGAGATGTGTAGCATTGAAGATAAGCCCCCAGCACCAGCCCCAACCCAGCCCCCAACCAGCCACTAGCCCCCTAGCCCCATATTAGTAACTTATAATCACTGTTCTGCACTGTAAGTGTACTTTAATGTAAAATTAACTTAAAAAGACTTATTTTTTTTTTTTTATTTTGCTGGTTTTATATTTGTTTTGGGGTCCTTAAATCTACTACACTTCACTGATTATTACTCCACAGCCATATCCTCCAAGCCTTCAATATCTGAAGGGGGAGCTAGGGCTAGGGCTACCTCAGGAGTGGCTAGGCTGGCAGGAGCTACCACAGGGGCGGCTGGGGCTACCACAGGGGCGGCTGGGGCTACCTCAGGAGTGGCTAGGCTGGCAGGAGCTACCACAGGGGCGGCTGGGGCTACCTCAGGAGTGGCCTTCACAGGGGATGCTAGGTCCTCCCAGCCTTCAAAATCAGCAGGAGGCATAGGTTCTGGTGTGGTAAGAGGTTCAGGTGAGCTGGTACGCGAGTCGTCTGTGAGAGGCATTGTTGCAGGTCTAGGGTTGTCTGGTTCATCTGATCGGCGGCCCCGTTGGTGCATGTTTTTCATCAGGTCCCTGATGTATGCCTGCTTGACTGCCCTGCCCCTTTTCTCATAGAACTCATTACGGAGGATGTGGAAATCGATTGTTTCACTTCCATTATATTGGCTAGACTGTTCCACAAATTTGACCATACCATCGAAATAGGTAGCAGCTTCCTTCCAGGTTACTTTGCCATCGTCATCTGCCTCTTCCTCTTCCTCAGACGAGTGCTCCTCAACATATTCTGGCTCCACAACACTCCGGATAATTTCTATATCTGTCACCTCTTCCTCGCCCTGCAGGTCACCATCCACATCAACCCACTCCTCAATATCCTCTTCAGTCATCCTCTTGGGGTCGTTGGCCAGCACGGTATCCATCAGGCCTCGGATTTCGTTGATTGCCTCCCTGCGACGCCCAAGAAAGTCTTCGAAATCGTGCTCATCTTCTTCAACCTCTTCAGGGTCATCAACCTGGGCATACAGCTTGTTCCAACATTTCTTGAGGGTTACCTCCGAAACATCCTTCCAGGCTAGGGCAGCATCATATATGGCATCCTTGATGGAAAAACTTGACTGGAAAGTTTTTACTGATGCATCAGAGTTAATCAGCTTGCGGGCAAATGAGGACTTGTAGCTCTGCTTAAACTTTTGGCACACACCCTGGTCCATTGGTTGTATCAGACTAGTCACATTAGGGGGCAAGTAGGTGACAAAGATGTTTCCAGACACTAGTTCGTGGGCAGGGGGATGTGCTCTGCAGTTATCCAGGAATAGGACAGCCTTGGTGTCCTCAGAAAGGCCAATCGACTTGAAGTAGGCCTTGACTTCGGGAACAAAGTGCTTAACCCGGGAACTGCGGGGAGACTCTTAAGAGTTCCCCCGGCGGACTGCGGGGAGACTCTTAACCCGTTGAGCCCCGGCTAGTTATAATATTTTGTTCACCCCAGTCCCAAGCCATTTTCACTTATTTTTTTTGTTTGCTAAAATGGAAGACAAGGATGAGAAATGAAAAACAAAAACAAAAAAAATCACCTCTGACATTTTTTTTTGGGGGGGGGGGGGGGGGAGCTTCAAAAAAATTTGTTGAGCCAAAATGGAAGAGAATGGTGAGAAATGAACACACAAATAAAAAAAAACTCATTTCGGTCATTTGGGGGGCGGGGGGGGGGGGGGGGGGGTTTCAATAGTTCGTCTCCCCCGCATGACCACCCGCCCGGGAGCACTAGGGTAAAAGCTGAGTATGGCATTGTACGGCATATATCCTAAGGAGTATCTCACATAAATCTCAAGCCTCTAGCTCCCATACGACCGGAGTAATGAAGGTTCAAAGTGGCGGTAAACTAGGGGTGTAAACTATCCCCACTAAGCCCACCACCACCAGCCGCGCGGCTGTCTCGGCCCGCTCACACCTACTGGCCCGGCTCCCCCACACACTACGGTACCTCCCCCTCCTATTCTCCCGCCATTTCCTACCTTACGAGCCACGTAAGTGTTTTTTATATGTCGGACGCACGTGATGCGTCGCTGGGAGTTGGTGATCAAAGACTGCCGACGCAACACGTGCGACGCTGGGTCTCAACGGGTTAAGAGTGAGTGAAAAAAAAAATCAACTTTTGACATCGAAAAAAAATATATTTTTTTTATTTTTATTTTTTTATTTTTTTTATTTTTTTTTGGCCCCTGGGCCATGCAAAATCTCAGTCCTCTACCTCCCCTCCTTCCCCACTTTCCTCCTCCTTCAGTTATCACCTATTTTCCCTGTTATTCCCTTATTCTGAGGTATATTTTCGTGCTAACATTAGCGAGTTGCAAGCATGGTGTTGTCATCACTGATGGCAAGCGAGTGCAAGAGAGAGAGAGAGAGTATCGATCGACTGTGTCTCAGTGGCCTTGGGGGAAATTGGCAGGAAAGCAGCTTGCCTCACCCATACATTATACAACTCGCGGGCTATATCTCCGATTTTTCCAAACGCTGTTTTCACTCGTTTTATTGTTGTTTCAGGTTAATACCTTTATAATCAACCCATAATAGGCGCATATGGATAAGTATTAATGCTATTAATGGTACAATGAATATTTTAGTGACGGAAACACCTCAAATACATGCGCACAGGGAGAGGTGTCTAATTACCCCCATGCGCACTTCAGAGGTTAAAGAACCAATCATGGAATACTTGGGCAGTCATCCATGCATTGCTCTGTGCATCATAGATCACTGGCAACTTCCCTCGCATGTTCTTGAAAGCACGGGGATTCTTAGCCTTGCCGATAACAAACAAACGATTGCGACATTTACCGGAAGCATTCCCACTCAGCAGGATTGTGAGACGTTCTTTATTCATCTTGAATCCGGGTGCAGCCTTCTCTCCTCTACCAGCTAATGTCCTTGTTGGCAAACAGCGCCAATATAGCCCTGTCTCGTCGGCGTTAAAGATTTGGTCTGGGGTCAGCTGGTGATCATGAACAATGGTAGCAAAAATGTGTGCAAACCGATCGGCGGCCTCTTTGTCGGCAGAATTCTTTTCTCCGGCGACATCTAGGACCTTAATTCCATGCCTAATTTTAAAGTTTCTCAACCAGCCGTCGGAGAATTTTATATCGTATTCCATATTCATATCACGCAGGAATTGCTTGGCCTTTTCAATTATCATAAGCCCTGAGATAGGCTTGCCCTCAGCCCGCTTGACCGTAAACCACTTATGCACTGCCTCGTCAAGTTTTTCATGTTTTGTTTTTTTCATTTTCTTTCTCACATCACCCATGTAACTTGACTTTCCAAAGGCAACAAACTTCGATAAGTTAGCCTTTGCCTTCACTATGTTTGAAACTGTGGAGGCACCGATATTAAAAGTTTCCATAACTTTACGCCGATCACTGCCTTTCTCTACCATCGCTATCACTCGCAATATATCAGCTATGGACAGAGTTACGTGCTTCCTCTTATGTTTGTTCTTGTCATTCCTCCCTCGTGCACCTGAACTTGCTGTGGGACCCATCACTAAGTCACTATATCACAGGATAAACACGGGATAAACAACGTTTCAGGTAGACCGACAACGGCAGACTGGTTAGCCCGGCCTGGCCGCTAGAGGGCCGATATTTGGAAATATCGCGCGCCCGGGAAATTCAAAAATTCGGACTATTGGGTGAATTCGGATTTGGCCTCAAATTGAAAAATTCGGACTATTGGGTGAATTCGGATTTGGCCTCAAATTGAAAAATTCGGACTATTGGGAGATTCGAATTATCGGTCGTCGGATTAACGGAAGTTTACTGTATATATATATACATACATACATACATACAGTCCATCCTCCAAATTTGCGATAATATGGGCGACATGAGACCTTGCAAATTTCAAATTCGCAAATTTCAAACAACGTAGCTTATGGGAATAATTACTTATGGGCGGCACCCGCCGAATTTCCTTATTAGTTAGTACATTTATATCGGTTGTGGGACACATTTATACATACAGACATACAGTCATTGAAGGAGGGGTTGCTGGTGGAGAAGTGGAGCGGTGTGGAAAGTGTGGAGCGGTGGAGGCGGAGGCGGGAGGAGGGAGGAGGGAGGTGGAGGGGGAGGGGCGGCGGCGAAGGATGTATCGTTCTCGCTACTGCTCACAATTTCAGCAATTTCTTTAATTTCTTTTTGTTTGTCAGCTTCCTTCCTCATCTTGTCATGGACGAATTTATAGTACAACAACTTGGCTATGCTATAACTTCTTGATCAAGTGGCTGAATTTTGTAGGTTGTATTTGGTGGTAAAATTACAGCTTCAACTCAGGATCATCAAGATGCGGAAAACCAAACGCTCTCCAAGATGCGCCTGGTTATTTCCCGCGAAATAACTGTTATTTACATGAATCCAAACGTTATTTTAGAAAGTGGGTAACTATTCTGACTTGCCGTTATTGCCGAAAATGTAATTTAATAAGTCGTTATTGGCGGAGTGTTTGTTGGCTTAGGCCTATTAATTGGCTTGACGCTTGGGTTCCGACTTCCGAGGCGAGGCAAGGCACCCCTACTAGGCCTCACCGCCTCTCTCTCTCTCTCCCACCCCGCTCATCCTCCTCAGCCAACACAACCGCCTCGCCTATCATCCGCCGCTTCTTCCTCGCAAATGTGGATTAGGGGGTCGCAAATTAAGAGGAAATGGCGAATTTCCCTTATAATTCTACAGGCTGGTTCGCACATGTGAAATTGACCTCGCAAATGTGGAATATTATATTTTTTCCAATTTTGACCCCCCCCCCCTCGCAAATTTCAAGGATCGCATATTTGGAGGATGGACTGTATATATATATATTTATTTATTTATTTATTTATTTATTAGTGGCCCCACCATCATTGACGATATGTCTATTAGTATAATAGTCTCCATTCAAACACCCGCGGTCAGCAGTTTGAATCTACCGCGCGGGGAAGAACGGAGTACTCGTCATAAGGGTAACGCTTATTCTCTTATGGAATCGTCTTATGATCGGGTACCCACTACGAAAAAACCTTTGTAAATTATAAAAAGAAAAAATATACTTAATAATTGTTATACTATAGCTTTCCATCTCGTGGATTTCTTGGGTGGGGTTCCTAGCCGCTGACTCCTGGTCCGCCATACTTCCTTCCCTTCCCCGCGGCCGTACCGAGTGGTTGGGGGTCCCTGTGCTCCGCTTCATTTTTCGTTTACTCCCTTTCTAGTGAGTCCTTACTCATTTGTATATATCTGAGTTGTATTGAACAAGGTTTAGATTAGCTAGCACAGGCTACCTCATTGATACGACCGAAGGAAGTGTTAAAATAGGGTACTTTGTAACAGGCGCTTCGGTTTCACCAGGTTCTGCGCATCATGTTATTTCTTTGTTTTGTCTTTACACGCCTTAGTTTTGCTTATCTGTTAGTTAGGAGGCTACTTCGACGCAAGATTATGCTTCATGCCGTCTCTCTGAGGATGTTGCATTATTTATTTAGCAGACGCTCTGGTTTAAGGGTTGCCACAAGTGGTGTGGAATCTTCCAGAGTCCGAGTTTGCACGTGGGCCCCTTTCGTGGGCCTCTTCTCTGCTTGCTGTTGCTGCTGGGTCTTCGGAGCTGCCGGGTGTGCTGTTTTCTTCGAGCCTCGTGGCCAGCCTCAGTAGGGGTCTCCAGGTAATGCTAGGGTTCATTCTTTATGTTTATTTTCATTTCATGTATGTCCTAGCCTATGTGTTTTTTCCCTGAAGTTTGCATGTTATTGTTTACATGTTAAGAGGGAATCAGGAGACGTCCTGTGGTGTTTGGGTTTTGGGGGGGTCTGACTCTCAGATAAGTCAACTCTCCCGTGCTGGTTCGTTTTTCCGGCGGCTTTCAATGCCAACTGTACTCGTCCAGCGGACGAGCAAGAAACTGGCCAAATGACCCCGGCGTGGTGTGCTAAACCACGAACCTTCCGGCGGAAATCCGATTTCCTTAAGGGGGTAAAATCTCGGTCCGCCGAGGGAACTCGCCCTGACTGTTCGCCTCACGAGGCAACTTAGTACGCCCGGCGCACAGTGCCAAAAGGAAACTCTGACCGGGTCAGTGACAACAGACAACGTGTACCTTTACTATCTATCTAGTCCGATTAGTGGATAGTAAAACGCTAAGAGTATCAAGGGCCAGTGACACTTTGTCACAGGTAAGCAGTTCTAATCTTTGGAGAAACTGATGTGGTTCTCATAGCCAAGGCCAAAGAAAGGTTAGAGTAGCAGTGGCTATAGCTAACTTTCCGGCGGACTTGTGGTAGGATGTGTTAACACCTCTCAGGTTATCCTTATGAGCATTGATTCCTGGAAATTTCTATTTCCAGAGCACAACACTACAGTAGCAATGCCGGCAGCAAGTGAGTGAGCCTATTAAGGCGCAGGGGGGGTCCCAGCTCCATCATGCCTCGGTTTAACTTATGCTCTATGCCTACCTATTCTCTTTTGCCAGTCTTTGCACACCAACTTTGCATTAAATGCGTGAAATGCCTCGATCGTTCAAGGGGTTTATGGGTAACGAAGAAATGTGCCGTGTACCTAGACCTTAAAACGCCTCTATTTGACAAGAGAGACCTTTATTGCTTAGCGGCTCTTAACCCATCAGACCCGGAAGGGCTCTGAGGCACCCATAAAAAACACACCCCGAGCTACCCGGAAGGGCTCTGAGGCACTCATGAGCTCAAAGCCTGTAAGCTTGGTGTGCGAGGCGTCCGTCCGACACATGTAAACAACAGCCGGCTGGACCGACGCCGCGCATCTCCGACCACAAGAAGGAGTGCGTCGCTTGTTCGTGTGTGCCTGTATGTTATTGTTAAGTATCGAAAAGTAGTGTAAAGCGGCTGTTTTTGCCATAAAGTTATCTCCAATGAAATCATCATCACAACTGAACCAGTTGACTTAGAGAGCTCTACTTAACGCCATTCTACAGGTACGAAACACATCTACGCTTGGGGATGTGCGGGAATGCGGAAGCAAGCAAAATAACAAAGATGCGGTAGCCTAGGCGTAGACGTTTTTCGGCCAAAACCCCCGGGTTTCGGGGAATATATATGGAATACATAGCCGGGGCTGGAGGGTTAAAGAGATTAAAAAAAAATTTAATAGTTATGCAAAGGATGTAGCCCATAAGGCTCTCCATTGTGGGAACATCTGGTAATAAAATCCCCTTTAGTCAAACCGCCCTCGACCAAGTCAACCAAACAGAAAGCGAAAACTAAATCCTTGTCGAAAGAGTTGGTGAGTAGTTCTCGTAGCGACAGCGAGAGTATCGAGGAGACCCCCCCTGACTGACCAAAGAGGAAACGGTCACCATCAGCCAGGCGCAAGTCCCGGTCTAGATCTAGGTCACCACCTAAGCAAAACAGGCATTCTTCAGTAGAATCAACTAGATCAACTAAACGGCGGAGGGAAGACTCTGACTCATCAACAAAACAATCAGTCAGGTCATAGTAGTGCCCGGTCAGAGGTCTCCGAGCCGTCCCGCCAACCTACGCCGGAGACACGGCCACTTCCCTCCACTTCTACCTCCACGTTAACCACCCCAACGGGAGGTAGGGAGGTAGGGGCGGAGGGGATTGAGTCGGATCCAAGAGTGGCAGCTAGTCAATCTTTGAGTGAGTTACCAGACTTTAATTTTGCAATACCAAAACTAAACTATGTACAGTAAACCCTCGCCATCTCGGACCTCTAGAAGTCGGAAACCCGTACTAGTCGGACTGGCTACGGCCTCTCGGACATGCACTTCCGTATTTCGGACATTTCCGTCATCGTTCCGACAGTCTCTGACGTTGTCGGACTTTATATAAGTATTCGGAAAATGTCCGATATTATATTTTTCAATTCCATTGCATTAGAAATGATTAAAAGATTACAAGAAGTCCAAATAAGACATAGTTACAGTCAGGACCCCCAATTCGCGAGAATAGGGGTGACAGGAGGCATCGCGTATTGCGAATTCGCGTATTGTGGAACTAACTTTAAATGGGAATAATTAGATTGGGTGACATCTCTCAATTATGGCCTATTTTCGAAATTTTTGGCTCTACAGTACAGTCTATATCTTATATATAAGAACAACAATGAATACAAATATGAAACCTTACCTTAAAATTAGTAGTAGATAGGCTAGGACTAGGACCGTAGGACTTCACGATTTTCTCCAACTTCTCCCTCCCTGACCAAATCGTACGAACAGTTTACTCTGACAAGCCCATAGCACGGCCTATTGCACAGTTTCCTTCTCCTTTTTTCTTGCGATCCAACACTTCCATCTTCATTTTGTGTGTTATCTTCTTATATTGGCGTGGCATGGCGAAAAAAGTGGCAGGCACTACAAACGTTTGGTCACTCCGCACGGCTATGAGCGGGACTGTGGGAGGGAGGGAGGGAGGGAGGGTAAGCGGGAGGGAAGGCAGGCGTATGCCCTTCTTCTTCTTCTCTTTTCGGAGCCACGCCTGGGCCTCGCGAAATGTAGACCATGCTCGCGTATCAAGCGGCAATAGCGGATTTGGCCCCTTCTTAGCTCTCGATTCGTGTATTGTGGTACCACCTCGCGTAATTAATGTTTTTGGTTATTTTCGAGGGGTAACTCGTGTATTAGGGTTTTCGCGCATTGTGGAATCGCGTATTTGGGGTCCTGACTGTATGTTAATGTATAAGGGAGTTACGTAGATGCATTAGAGAGATAGATAGATAGAAAGAGAGAGTTACAGAGGGGGAGTGAGCGATAAACACGAACTATTATGAGACGGACTTAATTGGTTCTGAAAAGACAAAGGAGACTTTTATATTGACTCTTTTTCATGTTATTATTTGTGTGCTAGAAGGATAATATTGTTTTCAATTCCATTGCATTAGAAATGATTCAAAGATTACAAAAAGTCCAAATAAGACATAGTTATGTTAATGTATAAGGGAGTTACGTAGATGCATTAGATAGATAGATAGATAGAAAGAGAGAGTTACAGAGGAGGAGTGAGCGATAAACACGAACTATTATGAGACGGACTTAATTGGTTCTGAAAAGACAAGATAGATAGAAAGAGTTGCAGAAGGGGAAGTGAGCAATAAACACGAACTATTATGAGACGGACTTAATTGGTTATGAAAAGACAAGATAGATAGGAAGAGAGTTGCAGAAGGGGAAGTGAACGATAAACACGAACTATTATGAGACGGACTTAATTAGTTCTGAAAAGACAAAGGAGACTTTTATATTGACTCTTTTTCATGTTATTATTTGTGTGCTAGAAGGATAATATTGTTTTCAATTCCATTGCATTAGAAATGATTCAAAGATTACAAAAAGTCCAAATAAGACATAGTTATGTTAATGTATAAGGGGAGTTACGTAGATGCATTAGAGAGATAGATAGATAGAAAGAGAGAGTTACAGAGGGGGAGTGAGCGATAAACACAAACTATTATGAGACGGACTTAATTGGTTCTGAAAAGACAAGATAGATAGAAAGAGAGTTGCAGAAGGGGAAGTGAGTGATAAACACGAACTATTATGAGATGGACTTAATTGGTTCTGAAAAGACAAAGGAGACATTTTTATTGACTCTTTTTCATGTTATTATTTGTGTGCTAGAAGGATAATATTGTTTTCAATTCCATCGCAATAGAAATTATTTATAGATTACAAAAAATCCAAATAAGACATAGTTATGTTAATGTATAAGGGAGTTAGTTAGATGCATTAGAGAGATAAATAGATAGAGAGAGAGTGGCTAGGGACGAGCGAGCGATAAAATACTAACATATACGAGACTGACTTATGTTTCTGAAAGACAAAGGAGAAATTTTTATTTACTCTCTTTTTCATTTTATTATTTGTGTGTTAGAAGGGTAATACAGTAAACCCTCGCCATCTCGGACCTCTAGAAGTCGGAAACCCGTACTAGTCGGACTGGCTACGGCCTCTCCGACATGCACTTCCGTATTTCGGACATTTCCGTCATCGTTCCGACAGTCTCTGACATTGTCGGACTTTATATAAGTACAGTATTCGGAAAATGTCCGATATTATATTTTTCAATTCCATTGCATTAGAAATGATTCAAAGATTACAAGAAGTCCAAATAAGACATACTGTAGTTATGTTAATGTATAAGGGAGTTACGTAGATGCATTAGAGAGATAGATAGATAGAAAGAGAGAGTTACAGAGGGGGAGTGAGCGAAACACGAACTATTATGAGACGGACTTAATTGGTTCTGAAATGACAAAGGAGACTTTTATATTGACTCTTTTTCATGTTATTATTTGTGTGCTAGAAGGATAATATTGTTTTCAATTCCATTGCATTAGAAATGATTCAAAGATTACAAAAAGTCCAAATAAGACATAGTTATGTTAATGTATAAGGGAGTTACGTAGATGTATTAGAGAGATAGATAGATAGAAAGAGAGAGTTACAGAGGGGAAGTGAGCGATAAACCCGAGCTATTATGAGACGGACTTAATTGGTTCTGAAAAGACAAGATAGATAGAAAGAGAGTTGCAGAAGGGGAAGTGAGCGATAAACACGAACTATTATGAGACGGACTTAATTGGTTCTGAAAAGACAAAGGAGACATTTTTATTGACTCTTTTTCATGTTATTATTTGTGTGCTAGAAGGATAATATTGTTTTCAATTCCATCGCATTAGAAATTATTTATAGATTACAAAAAGTCCAAATAAGACATAGTTATGTTAATGTATAAGGGAGTTAGTTAGATGCATTAGAGAGATAAATAGATAGAGAGAGAGTGGCTAGGGGCGAGCGAGCGATAAAATACTAACATATACGAGACGGACTTATGTTTCTTAAAGACAAAGGAGACATTTTTATTTACTCTCTTTTTCATTTTATTATTTGTGTTAGAAGGGTAATATTGTTTTCAATTCCATCGTATTAGAATTGATTCATAGATTAAAAAAAGACCAAATAAGACATAGTTATATATATGTATAAGGGAGATAGATGCATTAACCCTCTCACCACGGAAGGGCTCTTGAACGCCCATAAAAAAGCATATAACAGGTACCCGGATGGTATCTTGAACGCCCAGTGGTTGAAAGCCTGTGAGCTTCGTGTGCGAGGCGTCGGTCCGACGCATGTAAACAACAGCCGGCTGGACCGTCGCCCCGCATCTCCGGCCACAAGAAGGAGAGCGTCGCTTGTTCGTGTGTGCCTGTATGTTGTTGTTAAGTATCGAAAAGTAGTGTAAAGTGGCTGTTTTGGCCATAAAGTTATCTCCAATGAAATCATCATCACAGCTCAACCAGTTGACTTAGAGAGCTCTACTTAATGCCATTCTACAGGTAAATAACACAGCTACGCTTGGGGATGCGCGGGAATGCGGGAAGCAGTCTGATTAACGAATATACGGTAGCCTAGCCTAGACGTTTTTCGGCCAAAACACCCGGGTTTCGAGGAATATATATATAATACATAGCCGGGGCTGGAGGGTTAAATAGATATATAAAAAAAATAAAATAAACAAAATATCAATTTCTCTGGTGACGCGGACTTTCCTTTTCTAATTCGGAATTTTCTCTCTCATATGTCGGACTTCGGACATCTCGGATTTTCGGTCATCTCGGACTGGGTCTCCCCCCAATTAGTCCGAGATAGCGAGGGTTTACTGTACTGCGTAGACCTATACCGAGTGTGTCCACTAGGGTTTTAGCAGATAACTATAGAGGCTCTCAGACTTTTGTACGTCCAACGTATGAAAACTCTCGGATAATACCAGACTCCCAGCCACCTGTGGCGCAGGACCGAAGTGTCTGGAGACAATCACCCTCACGGCTAAACCCCTCTAGTGATAATCTTGTACTAACAGGGGAAGTTATTGATGAAGACACACTCCCCTCGTCTGGCCCTGGCCTGGTTTTGCCACTGGATAATCAGGAATCAGAAACACGGCAGCGTACGCCGGAAGTGGTAGAGTTAGGGGGGGAGCCGGAGGACGTAGACCTGTCCTCGGCCCAACAAGTGAACAATGAGGAGGAGTTAGAAAATAGCTCCCAATCCTCAAGGGGATCCCACAGTAAGTGTGTGACCACAGAGGAGTTGAATGACATTCTTCATAAAATGATGCAACAATATGTTCCTACACCAAGTCCATCCACTACTACACCGGCGGTTCCCCCGGCTGACACACCGGTAAGGCCCTTAGAGCCTACCGTTATTAATGCTCCCCAGACTTCTTTGCCTCCACTTGTAACCCCAGTATTGATCACGGCAAGTAGCACGATAGTGCCGGCCTCCTTGACGACTTCTAAAGTCCGAGTAATCACGGACGTGACTCCTCCCGCTCTTAACAGAACCCCACAGAGGAGAGGCCCTATGCCTCTCCTCTACGGACCAGACCGCTCATGGATTCCGGCAATTGCTCAGAAACCTCAATTAGCTTGTCAGACTGTGGCGGGGGAACTTCCGGTACCTAGTGATTGGACCATTGAAGTTAATAAGAGTAAGAAGCTTATGGCCAAATATGCGGCAGGGAATTTATTAGATGTTACTATTAAGGCAATTCCTACTGTTTATGGGGCTGATTTCTTCGTATACTCTGCATCAGCGGCTTTACCTCCTGCCTCAGCTGCACGACTGCAGACCGGAACCGGACGGACGGCATGTACAACGTCAAGTCACTCAATGCACTAACACCGGAATTGGATACAACTCCGGCGCTCGACCTGGGCTACAATCCAGTCCTGCAGGTGGGGCAGGTAGGTGCGGGTCCGTGGGATGATTGGGTAGTAGAGGCGCAACAATTCGCGGCCACCATTACTTCCAAATCTTCACATCAGGTCCTTTCCTAGGGTGAAACCCTTTACTTAGTTCCTAGGGAACGTCATTAAAAAAGGTAACCATTAGAAAAAGAAATAATTTTTTTATGAGTAAAGATTAGAAACTATGAATGTTGTCTTACTAAATCAACTAGTGCGCCGTTATACAATCCTTCCCTTGCACGCGTCCCCCAGCTGGTCACGCTGGGTTTATACGTCCTTCATAGTACAAAGTTGCGCATGTGCATGGGAAGAGGGAGGAGGGAGGGCCGCTTTACGTCATTGACTACGGAACCATTACTAAATAGTTAGTTTTCCTTCCTTCCCTTCGGGTTGTCAAACCCATAATTTAGTAATGGTTCTCTCCGTCAATGACGTGAGAGCCTAAGAATACCAAGATCGGTGGTTGGGACATCTCATGCTCAACGTCAAAGACTGAAGAGAACCAAAACTAACGGCTTGCGCTGTTGTAATTAAATAACTAGGATTAAGAAAAAGTGTAAAGTATAAAGGCAGGGTTTCTAAGTAAGCCTTAGGAAGCGATAGAAAGGTAGATAAAGATAAGGATGCAGTAAAACTTAATAAAAGAGCCACTAAATATTGTAACACATAAGAATTGTACATACTATATTACTAGAATGATTTGTAAAAAGGAGAATCTATGCATACTTATTAAACTCACCAAAAAAAAGAATTTTGTGTATTTATTAATCTAATATCCTGTATTAGAAATTAACCCTTAGAGATTATCAATCTTACTAACATTAACATTGAACAACACTTGTGAGAGGTTCTCCAGTTTGGAACACACTCCCCCCCACCTGTTTTGTCCAAAACTCCTAAAAGTAAGTCAGTACTTGGTGAACCTCACACATACTTGTAACATAAAACATGTCATTATTGCAATAAACAGAGATCAGTTATGCTTATGCCTAATTCTCATGGCTATGCATGGCACAGTGGGTCTCTTCAATTGAACTGAAAGATATTTGGATAAAAATGTGTGGTGAGATGACCAGACTCTTGTTTGCTTAATGTCTTGGATAGAGTAATTGTTAAGAAATCTGACTGTCGTGGCCCACTTTCTCGCATCATGGGCCCTTGTTACTGTTGACGGTACGGCTGTTTTGATAACGTCCACTAGAATTGAAGCAAGCTGTCGTTTAGATAACCTTGATTTGCCATGTGAAGAGATCCATAACTGAGAAGGGTGTAAGGGAACTGAGTTGGTTGTACATACTTATACAAAGCCAACACTAGGCCTAGTGCCTGATGTTTATTCTTTTGTTTGAGGGCCATTATATCAAAAGGTGAGAACATATGATCTTCTCTTTCATTCTTGGCTATGAAATCAGGAGTTGGTGTGAGGGTAACAGCACTCAGATCTTTAAATTGTAAGCAGTTCGCAGCTCTAGCCATGGCCGCAAGTTCGGACACTCTATGTGTTGTTGCTAACGAAATTAAGAAAACACATTTAGATAATAACTTGTCATAAGAGGGGTTGACCGTGTAAGGTTTAGTACTTAATAGATTTAACACTTTGCCCAGAAACTACTGAGGTAGAATCTGTCTCGCTGGAGCTCGTAATTTAAAACAAGCCGTAATAAAACCTCCTTCATATTTAGGTGGAAGTCTAAGGCCAGTAAGGTCATAGAATGGTTCTTTAATGGCTGAGAGGTGATTGCGAAGTGTGTTAACTGATAGGTGTTTGTCTTCGAAAAGGTAATTTAAGTACTTTAAAATTAAACTTACTGAGGCACTTTGTTGGTTGGATTCCACGTTGTAAATTGTTTCCAATGTGATTCATACTGTCTAATTGTGGAAGGTGTAAATTGTTTGGTTAATTTGTTGTGAACGGCTTGGTCATAAGAATTTAGCCATTTGGTTTTGAAAATATTTCGTAACTAAAACCAAGTTGTAAGAAAAACTCCTTTGAACTTGTTGAGGGGTAAGTCGGAAGCCAGTGGGATCAAAGAACGATTCTTTAATGGCTGAGAATTGATTGTATAGTGTATAAATTGACAGTTGTTTGTCTTCAAAAGAGTAATTGAAGTACTTTAAAAATAAACTGACTGAAGCTATGTGTTGAACAGACTCTACAATCTACGTGGTAAATTGTTTCCGATGTAATTCCTACTGTTTAATAGTGGAAGGCGTAAACTGTTTGGTTAATTTGTCGTGAACAGCTTAATCATAAGAGCTCCGCCATTGGACTTTGAAAATATCCATAAAGCTAAATGTAGACCAGTCTGTAGGTTGCTAATCCGCTCTAAGTGGAAACAAGACGTTGAAAATGGTATTGGAATGGGACATTCGAGAGACAGATGAATGAACTACACATGTGTTGACCAGACTGGTGTTATAAGGCACCCTTGACCCTGAATTAACTGGATACGTTGCAAAACTTTGGATATTCGTGTGTGTCCGGAGGAGGAAAGAGGTATATCGATAACCACTTGTTCCAAACCTCTGAGAACTCATCTGTTCCGCTCGCTTGGATCTCGTGCCAGGTCAGAAGCCGGAGGAATTTTGTCAATTGGTGTGAATTAACGAGATTTACCTGTGGATGGAACGGCCTTATCAAGTTGTGGAATACCGTCTGAGTGATTGTCTATTCGACTAGGGTACCCTTCTCCCGAGATTAGGTGTCCGCCGACAGATTCGCCTTGCTTGGTAGGTAAACTGTTTGAATTGTGATATGGTAATGAAGAGTAAGGAAAAATATTAACTCCGACAATCTCAGGGGCGTGTGAGATTTCGTTGGGCCCTGCCTGTTGATACAGGACACGGCTGATGTGTTGTCCATGTGAATGGCTATTATTGTACTCTGTGTTGGAGTGCAAGGGCATGATTTTTCAGGAAAATCGAGGGACAACTAGTTCCTTTGTATTTAAGTGATAGAGATTGAGAGAGGTCTAGCGACTTTGTGTCTGGCGACCGTCGGACGATTGGTAACTCCAGCTCGGGGCTCCCGCTTTGTCCAAGACGACCCCCACTGATGGTGGCGGTTCTGACTAGAGGGCTGTCGGGGAAGGGGTCTCAGGTCTTATCCAGAAGCTTAGAAGTCTGATGAAATGCTGAGGGAATGTAATTAGGGTATGAGGTTGATTGACTCGGAAAAGCTCTGTTGTCCAGCCTGATGTAAGGATTCAGGCGAAGTTTGTCCAACGGAACAGGTAGCTGAACCCAATATTTTGACCCTATTAATCCTCTCACGTCCTCGACGCAATTTTGAGCCTATTGGGGATATTTTAAAGCCTTGTTACCATCAGGGGTATTTAGAAACCTTTAGTTTAGTTACTTTAACTTCTGCAGATGTCTTTGAGTTAGCTGTGGGCAGAAAACTAATTTTGGAGAGGTAATTATAAGAGTGAGAGAACTCTTATTTCTTATTGCTAATCTGGCAACCTCTGCATCATATGGTCGTGAGAGGGTTAACGACTCCCATAGCCATTTGGAATTGTTTTTTGTATGTACTGTCTTGCATACTTGTAGTAGTCAAGTATTTGATGTTGTTTGATAGGGTTTCCCAACTGAAGTAAACCTAGGATTCCCACTTTACTATTCAGACGTAGGGCTGTGATATTTGTTGTACAGTCGGCCCCGCAAGGGTGCGCACTAAAAGGGTGCGATTCTCCAACCGTGCGGCAGATGTCCGTGTGGTGCTTATAATCCAAGGGTGCGAAAATAGCAAAGAGTGCGTTTTTTTCGCCCAATAACCCCTGAAAAACATGAACTAAGGAAAGAATACCTGTACAGTATAGAAATGTGATTAGATATTAGATAGAATATGGGTATTACACTCACTTTGGATGGTTTATGTATGCGTGGAGGTTGGGATGTTGGTCTTACTGAGGGTCCGAGGCTCCTCAGTAAGACCAACATCCCAACCTCCACGCATACATAAACCATCCAAAGTGAGTGTAATACCCCTATTCTATCTAATATCTAATCACATTTCTATACTGTGCAGGTATTCTTTCCTTAGTTCATGTTTTTCAGGGGTTATTGGGCGAAAAAAGGGTAAGTTTGAAGAGTCCCCGGACTACATAGTGAATTTCCCATAGGTTCTTAAGCTCCAAGGGTGCGTTTTACAAGGGTGCGCGCATGTCTCGGACTTAGGTAACCGCACCCTTGTGGGGCCCACTGTATTGTTATCATCTCGAAAAAGTGGTTTACAATAAACATGTTGAGGATTGATAATTCTATGACTGGTCTGAACTGTAGGCTATCTCGTTTTGGTACTAGAACTAAGTGAGACAGAAAACTTTTGATGTGGGAGGAATGTTCACTCGAATTCCTCACTGAAGCATCGCTGTTACGAGTGTTGGCACTTTTACTGGTATGAGACGTATACGTACTTACGAAAGAACGGTCGTCTCTCCCAGTCCCAAAACAGACTATGCTTTATTAAATGTCTGGACCAAGGTTTTTTCGGTCATGCTGTGTAACTGGCCTGGAAAGAACCGGTTGTGCCTTGCGATATAATGTGATGCAAGGCTAAGATGAACTAAGTTAGGTCCTTGAACCGGTATGTGCTCTTGAAAGGTCAGACTGTTGCTGTTGGTGTGTCTGAGTCTGTCTAATTTGTTGTCTTGGGATGAATTAACCAGTCTGTCCCGACTATTGTGGCCTGTTGAATGTCATTGAGATCTGAATCTAATAAAGTTAACACGAGAGAACCTTAGAGACGGTTATAAAAAGTAGTGCTGATACTGTACTTCAGACCAAGTATTTGTGGTTGTTAATCTGTTAGAATAGATGGAGAGATCAAGATTCTAGTCTTGATGTCTTTGGGCAGTTTTTTAGATAGAAAGATACGGAGGTCTTGACGTGCTTTGGACGTCATGAAAAGGGCTGTTCTGACCTCTCCTACTGTCCGAAGGGTTTTGCAAAAATAGACTTCTCTTATGTGTGATAATGCTGCCCTAGAGTATGTGTCATGAATAGGATCTGCTACTCCTTATTAGTGTGAGTGAGTTGTCTTGTAAAACTGTCTTTGATGCAATGCATAAGTGTGGTGATTTTCAGTGTGAGCAGCCTAGGTTCGAATCCCCGGACTGCCACATGTGTTTGTTAATTTCATTAACCGAGTTTTGGAGTAAAGTATGTTGGTGGAGAGAACATAATAAAACCAAAAGGTTGGATAATCACCTATGGGTTGTTCATCTGAGAGTGTAAAGTCCTTCCCCCAACCTTTTGTTCCTAAGAAATATCCTCGTCAATTATGGGGACACGGAGTCAAGGATCTGACTCAGCCAAATTGCCAGAATAACCCTGTGTGATTAAGAGGTGCATGGGGAAATGGTTGATTGAGCCCTGTGAAAGTTATTCTGTAATAAAGGATAGATAAAATTATCTACCTGAAGAATTCTGGTATGTGAATGTGGAACTCCGGCGAAGTAGGCAATGAATAGTTATCTAAGAGACCCCCTTCCTCAGCCTACTTCCTCTGCAACCCTGGACCTCTTTCTTTTCTAATGATGCACACTCCACCTTGAGCCACATACAAGATTTTGTAAAAATTGGAATGGAAACTTTTATTCCTCATCAAAAGTACAGTAAAATATCTAATTCACTTAAATGGTTTGACCATAATTGTGCTAGAGTAACTGAACAAAAAGCAATAGCCTACAATGCATACACAAGATCAAAAACACATGAAGCCTTTAATTACTTTAGAAACATCAGAAATCATGCCAAAACTGTATTAAACCTAACTAAATCAAACTTTCTCCACAAGCAGGCAAATAAACTTCTAAATAATCCAAATGATAACAAAATATTTTGGTCTACTCTTAACTCATTTAAATCCAACTTCACTACTGCTTCATCCATTCCACCATTAAAATCTCCGACTGGCAATCTTGTAAGTGACCCACGAGGTAAAGCTAACCTTCTTGCGGATATTTTCTCCACCAACTCAACCTTAGATGAAATAAATCAAGATGTCCCTGTACTTAATTTTAATTCGCCTGAAATTCCCTCACTTAAGATCCACACCAGACATGTCAAAACTATTTTGCAGAATCTCTCGGTAGATAAGGCTCCTGGTCCAGATGAAATTCCTCCAATAGTACTTAAGAATTGCTCCTTGGTGCTCGCTCCTGTATTGGCAAAATTTTTCCGTCTGTGTACTCATACCTCATGCTTCCCAGTACCCTGGAAAGAAGCAAACATCCATCCAGTTCCTAAAAAAGGTGCCTCTTCAGATCCATCAAACTACAGACCAATAGCTATAACTTCCACTCTTGGTAAAGTCTTTGAAATTATATTAAATAATCACATAATTAAGCATCTTGAGAATAATAAATAATCAGTGATAGGCAATATGGTTTTAGACGATGTCGATCAACTGCAGACATGCTTTGCCTTCTTACGCATCAAATCAACCAAGCTACAGACCAACATGGTGAAACACATACAATAGCACTGGATATATCAAAGGCATTTGATAGAGTCTGGCATCAATCCTTATTATCGAAGATGTCACACTACGGCCTTGCATCATTAGTTCCACTAATTTCTTCTTATCTTCATAACAGAAAAATACGTGTAATGGTTGTTGTTGTTGTTGTAATGGTAGATGGCCGTTATTCTCAATTTCACTCAATAAATGCTGGTGTTCCCCAGGGATCAGTTTTGGCCCCCAATTCTGTTCCTCATTCAATCAATGATCTCATATCTACCACTCATAATCCAATACATTCCTACGCAGATGACTCAACACTCCACAGTTCCTTCACATTTACCAATTCTGTCACCCAACCGATCTTATAAATTCAAAAATAAACACTGCAATTTCTCTGAACCAGGACCTTTCTAGAATTAATGGATGGGGACAAAAGAATCTAGTTTCCTTTAATGCACAGAAAACCAAGTACATTCAATTTTCTAACCGACAGAATCTCACTGACTCCCATATATTTTTTAATGATGTAAATATTCCCACTTCCCCTAGTATTGACATTCTCGGTGTAACATTAACTACTAACTTGAGATGGACACATTATGTTAGAAGCATTGCTAAGAATGCCTCTAAAAAACTGGGACTCCTGTACAGAGTTCGAGAATTCTTCACTGACGAGCAGTTGGCCGTGATATATAAGTCATGTGCGTTCTCAGATGGATTACTGTTCACCTCTGTGGGGTGGAAGTGGAGTGGTTGCATTGAGGCAGTTGGACAAAATTCAAAATAAAGCTATTAGATTAATCAATAACCCTGCAATCACACAGGACCTTCCTACATTATCCATACGAAGAAACGTTGCATCCCTTGCATTATTCTACAGATATTTTCACAGCAATTGTTCCGAGGAACTTGCTTCAATTGTGCCGCCTCTCCACATCTTTCCCCGTAGAACTAGGGCAGCTGAGAGCGCCCATGAATTTACACTTTCTCCTCCACAATGCAGAACTTCTGCTTATCATAATTCATTTATCCCCAGAGCTACTACTCTTTGGAATTCACTTCCCTCGAATTGCTTTCCACAAACTTACAATCTACAAATGTTTAAATCCAGTTGTTACAAACATTTTATGAATGGAGGATGCCTTTAGGCACATGGACCTTTTTGTTTTATCTGTGTTTTTCCTTCCTCCATTCATTGTCTCTTAAAAAAAAAAAAAAAAAAAAACCCGGACTCATAGAGAATGCGGGGAACTCCTACTGACTGGAGGTGTCATTATTAGAGCTCCGGCCTAAGTGTTAGCCGACCCAAAGTGGGACCGGAACAACCAGTTGTGTAAAGGTAAGATAGCAATTGACTGTATCGGTTCTGTCAGGTTTTTTAAAACAGACCCTAGTCGAACAATTTATTAAAAGGAATGGTTTGTGCTAGGGATACCCAGAACTCTAGCATGTTGTGCTGAGGCGTAAGGAAAACAAGCTAATGAATCATTACTATACTGGTTAAGTAGACCCTAAAGAAGTGACCTCTGTTATAGTGGGGACTTGGGGAAAATATTACTTGGGAATTGCCAGACGGAAAATTAATTCCCAGTGTTGTCCTTTGTAGAATGAGGACTCGGGGTAAAGAAATTACTCGGTAATGACTGACGGAATAACTCTGTGTTGTTTAATAGGTGCGGGGGTAAAATTTCCTAAGTACCTAATAGTCTTCTCGGACTGGTATGGAGGACTCAAGATTCGGACGGAAATAGAGTGAACAAAACCTATTCCGTAATAAATGATAGAGAAAAATATCTAATTGGAGAACTCTAGTATGAGACTTGTGGAACTCCGGCAGAGAAGGCAATGTTATAAATATCTAAGAGGGTCCCTCTCTCAGCCTAGGCCTACTCTGCTAAAACCCTGACTCAGCGAGAATGTGATGGTCTTCTAGTGATCGGAGATATGTAAAAAGAGCCCTAGACCCAGACACTCGCCGACCCAAAGTGGAACCGGAGGGAGGTTCAATGAATCATTAATAATAATAATAATAATAATAATATTATTTATTCAGTTAGCAATTTACCGAGTTGGTACCACATAGTAGGTTACAAATATGACATGTACCAGCTTTGCATAATTCCAACTAAGGATAGCCCAATAAGGCCATTAGGCGTATTTCCATTGGGGTCCTTGACCAACTCGAGAGTTGGTCCAGAGCCTAAAATATGAAATGTTTATTGTCGAGTTGAGTAGTCAAGCGTTAGCCTTGAATGATACTGATTATACCATAGTATCCTTATTGGAGGAGTGGTAACCTGGGAATCTTTGTGAATCAAAATTATTGATTTACTACTAGTAGTTATAGTGAACGACAATATCATAGTATCCTTACTGAAGGAGTGATAATGTGGGATTCTTTGTAAATCAAAAATGTTTGATCTACTAATAGTAGGTAAAACAGTAAAATCTGTGTAAAACGAATGGATGAGAACCAACCGGTTAATCGTGTCCATGTATATACAGTACTGTACTTGGTCTAAGAAAAGATAGATAATATCTCTTAATTTTGTACCGCCTTTGTTTGGGAATAAAAGTTAATAATAATAATAACAATAATAATCGTCAGGTTACTTATATAGCGCCCGTTCTCCTCCTTCGAGGATTCACCAGCGCTTGGCTTTCTTTAGTCTACCATTGACTATTACCCATCCCCCTTGCTCGTGGGGAGACGGTAACCGCCGGCTATATCCCTGAAAACTTTTCAATCTGAGAGGGGATTGAAACACGAGACCTGCAAGATGGTTATCAGGCACGCTATCAACTAAGCCAGCCGGACGGCTAAATTATTAATCCTATATGGCTATGCATGAATGAACAGGGTAACTATGGTATTGAAATACTGTTCTTAATAAAGGGTAGGAATAATCCTACAACCTTGTACCATAATTTAGGATTGGAAAGTGTAGTGCACCTTTTGTCCCACTCTGAATGAGTATAAACATTATCAGTAATACTGAGTGAATGAAGTTTTACTCAGGACTTTGTTAAAATTGAGTTATCTCTAGTACTATGCTAAGCATATACAAGTATTGTAATAAGTTCTTGAAGGTGATTCTATTAATTACCAATTTGAACTTCGTCATCTAGGACTACCAACTTGAATAATAATTGAATAGGCCTGCCTGGAGTGTGCTAGTAGGACTCGGTAGGCCTATTGGTATAACTCGGTGTCTGGAACCGGAAATAAGTTAATATTGTTTGAATACCCGGAGTTGGTTGACAGAACTCGGTGTCTGGGAACCGGAGTTAATTGACAATATTAGACTACTCGGAGTTTTCTGGGACTCTGAGTGAAGTCACTATTGTTGTATACCCGGAGTTAGAAGTTATATAGGAACCGGAGATATGTTCTCGCTAAGGGATACTCGGAGTTATGTTGGTAGTTATGTTTGAGAACCGGAGTTAAGATGCTTTTGTTGAATACCTGGAGTTAGAATGGTATAAAACTCGGTATATGGAAACTGGAGTATGTATTCTGTTTAAGGGTTAGAGTACTCGGATATACTGTCTGTAGTGAACCGGAGTAAAATATGAATTTTGACATAATTGCACTCGGAGCTATAGTAGCACTCGGTGTTTGTGAACCGGAGTTAATAAAAACTGGTGAGGGAACAGGTTCTTAACTCTGGAGCCCCGGAGATAAGGCTATGACAGTGTACCACCGGAAAAAAATCCGAGTGGAAGAAAGGGGTGAAGTGTATGACAAAAGCACCTTGTAGTAAAAGCAAAATGGTAGGTAAAATTACCCGGAGCCTCGTAGATATAAACTATAGAACTCCGGCAGAGTAGGCACAAATAAAAGATATACAAATGAGGCCCCCAACCTCCGCCTATACTCTGCTACCCCCCGGACTTCAAATAGTACACGGGGATCTCCTAGTGACCGGAGATATAATTAAGCCCAGTCTAACACTAGCCGACCTAAAAAGGACCGGAGTGAGACTCTAAAAAGGGGCCCAACTGAAGGTTGGTTCGTAGCTTAAAATCATATTTTTTGAAAAGGGAGGCTACGGTGGCATGTATCAAAAATAATTACAGGCAAAAGTATCATAAAAGAATAACATTTATCCGCTCTGCAACAAGACAAAAAACCTGGAAGGTACAGAGACTATGAAGACGTATGACATAAAAGTCTAATAAATTGTTTATATACAGTGCAAAAGGAAAATATTTCGTAAAAACTTTATTAAAATGTAAAGAGAAATGCTCAATGTCACGAAAACATCAAAAGGATGAAATTCGAAGCATCTGGAATTTTCGATAAGAAATAAAAGAAAATGTGATAGCCTCTAGACCGCTATTAAAATATGTTATCGAAGCGCGACGTTCAGAGAAAAAGTTAGGCTATCAGCAAGAAAAGTTGAGATGAATAGAATCAACGATTAATTGAAAAAATTATAAGAATGGATAGTTAGAATTAAGAATATTGAATTTCGGAGCTTATAAAAGCATTGATGGAAAAAAGGCAAAGGCCTAGCCTATCCCTAAAATGGTGTCCGCTAGCTAAAACTAACAAAGCCTAAAAACTGAAATAGAGGCATTCTAACTAACCTGGCTTACATAACATAATGTAATAATATAAAGAGGAAAAAGATAGAAATACTGTACAGAAAATAAAAATAATATTCATATAATATTCATATAATAATAATGGTCGTAGCATGTGGCACGTCCAGTGGAAGTCGTCAGCTCTCTGGAAATGTTCAATATACATACATATCTATGACGCCTCCTTACTATAAAGTAACATATACTTCCCAGAAGAGGCAGCAGGAAACGTCTAAGATGAAAAGTAGCATATCTTGAGAGCACAAAATTAGTCCAACCTGTCGCACGGGACGCGACCACAAGAAGAACGTATAAACCCAGCGTGACCAGCTGGGGGACGCGTTCAAGGGAAGGACTGTATAACGGCGCACTAGTTGATTTAGTAAGACAACATTCATAGTTTCTAGCCTAAATGCTAGCTGCCATTCTGAAAAATCTTATCTCCACAGCTCTCAGTTTGGAGAGGTCCTCGTCACTTGCCGTCCATGTCTCACTTCCATACGAGAGTGTTGGGAGCAGCACACTGTTTCTCAGTGACTTTTTGACTTCCTGGCTAACCATTCTTCCTTTGAGAATACTATCAAGTGCTCCAATCACCTTTCTCCCTTGCATTTTTCTCTCTTTTATCTCACTCTCCATTTTACCATATTTGCATAGTACAGCTCCCAAATACTTGAAGCTTTCAACCTCTTCCAGTACTTCATTTTTCATTTTTATTTTACAACTTTTCTCGTGTTCTTTCTTGATTCTATATTTTTCCTTAAAATATAGAATCCATAGACTTCCCAAACTTGACTAATTCCTTTAACCCTCCAGCCCCGGCTATGTATTATATATATATTCCTCGAAACCCGGGTGTTTTGGCCGAAAAATGTCTAGGCTAGGCTACCGAATATGTGTTAATCTGACTGCTTCCTGCATTCCCGCGCATCCCCAAGCGTAGATGTGTTATTTACCTGTAGAATGGCATTAAGTAGAGCTCTCTAAGTCAACTGGTTGAGTTGTGATGATGATTTCATTGGAGATAACTTTATGGCCAAAACAGCCACTTTACACTACTTTTCGATACTTAACAACAACATACAGGCACACACGAACAAGCGACGCTCTCCTTCTTGTGGCCGGAGATGCGGGGCGTCGGTCCAGCCGGCTGTTGTTTACATGCGTCGAACCGACGCCTCGCACACGAAGCTCACAGGCTTTCAACCACTGGGCGTTCAAGAGCCCTTCTGGGCAGCTGTTATATGCTTTTTTATGGGCGTTCAAGAGCCCTTCCGTGGTGAGAGGGTTAACGTGACGATTATAGGTTTGACTCCTGCAAGGAGATAAAGAAAACCTAATACAGTAACCCTCGCCATCTCGGACCTCTAGAAGTCGGAAACCCGTACTAGTCGGACTGGCTACGGCCTCTCGGACATGCACTTCCGTATTTCGGACATTTCCGTCATCGTTCCGACAGTCTCTGACGTTGTCGGACTTTATATAAGTATTCGGAAAATGTCCGATATTATATTTTTCAATTCCATTGCATTAGAAATGATTCAAAGATTACAAAAAGTCCAAATAAGACATAGTTATGTTAATGTATAAGGGAGTTACATAGATGCATTAGAGAGATAGATAGATAGAAAGAGAGAGTTACAGAGGGGGAGTGAGCGATAAACACGAACTATTATGAGACGGACTTAATTGGTTCTGAAAAGACAAGATAGATAGAAAGAGAGTTGCAGAAGGGGAAGTGAGCAATAAACACGAACTATTATGAGACGGACTTAATTGGTTCTGAAAAGACAAGATAGATAGAAAGAGAGTTGCAGAAGGGGAAGTGAGCGATAAACACGAACTATTATGAGACGGACTTAATTAGTTCTGAAAAGACAAAGGAGACATTTTTATTGACTCTTTTTCATGTTATTATTTGTGTTCTAGAAGGATAATATTGTTTTCAATTCCATCGCATTAGAAATTATTTATAGATTACAAAAAGTCCAAATAAGACATAGTTATGTTAATGTATAAGGGAGTTAGTTAGATGCATTAGAGAGATAAATAGATAGAGAGAGAGTGGCTAGGGGCGAGCGAGCGATAAAATACTAACATATACGAGACGGACTTATGTTTCTGAAAGACAAAGGGGACATTTCTATTTACTCTCTTTTTCATTTTATTATTTGTGTGTTAGAAGGGTAATATTGTTTTCAATTCCATCGTATTAGAATTGATTCATAGATTAAAAAAAGACCAAATAAGACATAGTTATATATATGTACCTGTATAAGGGAGATAGATGCATTAACCCGTTGAGCCCCGGCTAGTTATAATATTTTGTTCACCCCAGTCCCAAGCCATTTTCACTTCTTTTTTTTTTTTGCTAAAATGGAAGACAAGGATGAGAAATGAAAAAAAAAAAAAAAAATCACCTCGGACATTTTTTTTTTTGGGGGGGGGGAGCCTCAAAAAAATGTGTTGAGCCAAAATGGAAGAGAATGGTGAGAAATGAAGACAAAAATAAAAAAAAAATCATTTCGGTCATTTGGGGGGCGGGGGGGGGGGGGGTTTCAATAGTTCGTCTCCCCCGCATGACCTCCCACCCGGGAGCACTAGGGTAAAAACTGAGTATGGCATTGTACGGCATACATCCTAAGGAGTGTCTCACATAAATCTCAAGCCTCTAGCTCCCATACGACCGGAGTAATGAAGGTTCAAAGTGGCGGTGAACTAAGGGTGTAAACTATCCCCACTAAGCCCACCACCACCAGCCACGCGGCTGTGTCGGCCCGCTCACACCTACTGGCCCGGCTCCCACACACACTACGGTACCTCCCCCTCCTATTCTCCTGCCATTTCCTACCTTACGAGCCACGTAAGTGTTTTTTATATGTCGGACGCACGTGATGCGTCGCTGGGAGTTGGTGATCAAATACTGCCGACGCAACACGTGCGACGCTGGGTCTCACCGGGGTAAATAGATAGATAAAAAAAAAAAAAAAATATCTCAATTTCTCTGGTGATGCGGACTTTCCTCTTCTAATTCAGAATTTTCCCTCTCTTAAGTCAGACATAAGTCGAACTTCGGACATCTCGGATTTTCGGTCATCTCGGACTGGGTCTCCCCCAAATTAGTCCGAGATAGCGAGGGTTTACTGTACTGTATTTAGTAGTGGTCCCGTAATCATTGACGATTATGCCTATTACATAAGGCTACCTCTTCAAACGCCCATAAGCGCAGTTTGAAACTACCGCCGCAGAGCTCAGAGGAACCTTCATCATAAGCACATGCTAAATCACTCATGGTTCGTCTTTATGATTGGGTTCTCACTACGAAAAAACTTCGTAACAAATAAAAAATAAAAATAAAATAAGAATAACTATTCATAAGCTTTCCATATTCCGTGGATGTACTTCTGTGGATTCTTGGACCAGACGCTGACTAGCGCATTATTCCACCTTCACTGACATATCCAGTATACCAAAATCCTTAATACATCAACGAATGGGAAGGGGATGGTCGGGAGGGCCCCAGTCGTCAATGATTACGGGGCCACTACTAAATATTAGGTTTTCTTTATCTCCTTGCAGGAGTCAAACCTATAATTTATTAGTGGCCCCTCCATCATTGACGATTATGCCTGATATCTAAGACTGGAGGGGGACATTCGTAATCATATCATAACCATTGCATATAGAATAGGCAGATAATCAAACAACCACATAGTATTCTTACTTTGTAAAACAAAAAATTATATCTATCTATCTATTGCCCGACGCCGTGATCCCCGAAGGGGTGGCCACGAACAAACCACCCCCATGCACCTCTGTCCCCAGTCAGTCGACGCCCCTCCCCCCAACCAGCACTGCCTTCGTTCATTTACTTCCTCACTCCATCCTTCCACCTCTCATTCGGTCTACCTCTCCCTCTCTGTCCCTCCACCTCGCTCTCGTACACCCTCTTAGTCATTCTCTCGCTTTCCATACGTTCCATATGGCCGAACCATCTCAAGTTGTTCCTTTTCACACTTTCCAGCACATCTACCTCCACACCACACCTCCTTCTTACTTCCTCATTAGTCTGTCTATCCCTCCATGTAACTCCGCACGCACTCCTTAAGTAATTCATTTCCACTGCTCTCACTCTTGGTCTGAGTCTCTCAACCAACGTCTATGCTTCGCTTCCGTAAGTCAGTGTCGGGATTACCACACTGTCATGCAAGGACTTCTTCACTTCCATACTGACTACCCTATTTCTTGTTACTGCTTTTAGCGTTCCTACAACCCTCTTCCCCTGTTGTACCCTCTCCCGCACTTCTTCATTCATAGTCCCATCTTTACTCAACACACTGCCCAGATACTTAAAAGAGTTGACGATCTCCATAGCCTGACCGTTCAGCTTCACCTCACACTCTGTGACTTCACCCCTTTCGAAGACCATAACCTTGCTCTTCCCCGCATTTACCTTCAAATTCTGTTTTTCGCACACTGTTCCAAACTCATTTACCAGACCCTGCAACTCCCATTCATTATCACTCATCAGAACTGTATCATCCGCAAACAGCAGTATAGGTAGCTTCCACTCAATTCCCTCCCTTTTCAGTGATACACCAACATCCACTGCTCTTGATAGTATTTCTTTCATGACTCCATCCATATATACAGTAAACAACCACGGGGACATCACTATAGGTTTGACTCCTGTAAGGAGATAAAGAAAACCTAATATTTAGTAGTGGCCCCGTAATCATTGACGAACATGCCTATTACATAAGGCATCCTCTTCAAACACTCATCCGCCGTAGTTTGAATCTACCGCGCAGAGCATTTAAAAACTGAGGAGCCTTCATCATGAGCGCACGCGACCTCACTCATGGCTTCAGTCATTATGAATTGGGTTCTCACTACGAAAAAACTTCGTAACAAATAAAAACAAAAAGAAAATAAGAATAACTATCCAATAAGCTTTCCATCATATCGTGGATGTACTTGTGTGGATCTTTGACCAGACGCTGATTCAGGCGTCATTCTTCCTTCACTGACATATCAAGTAAACCAAAATCCTTAATACATCAACGAATGGGAAGGGGATGGTCGGGAGGGCCCCAGTCGTCAATGATTACGGGGCCACTACTAAATATTAGGTTTTCTTTATCTCCTTACAGGAGTCAAACCTATAATTTATTAGTGGCCCCTCCATCATTGACGAACATGCCTGATTTCTAAGACTGGAGGGGGACATTCGTAATCATATCATAACTCTAGAAAAGCAGATAATCAAACAACCACATAGTATTCTTACTTTGAAAAATATATTTAAACATGGCGCAGCCCGTATATATACAAAAAAGGGGTTCAAGCAGGTGCGTGCTTCAAAGAAGCCTGCTTGACAAAAAGGGTAACTCTGGAGATTTCTGTGAACAGATCTGTAGTTACAAAGGCACCCCACTCAACGAGTGGTGACAAAAATAACAAGTTATAAGGTTACATGTGCACATATAACCCCATAATATTCATGGAAATATTTTGCAAAATATCTCCACTTGTTTAATACTAAATTGCTTTCACAGCTAAAACTACTATAACAACCCTGTTGTTTGTACTAGCACAATTTCTCGCCCTGAATAGAACAGAGAAATTTTCATATCACATTATCCATAATTTGTATCACAGCTCTTACACTCCGGCGGGGTCTAGGGTGTCCTATGGTACACTGACTGCACCCCTCCCCCCCCCCCTTTTCTTGAAAGTAAACAAAAGTGACTGAAGGGTCACCTAGACCCTCTGCCTTAAAGCTATACATGGTAAGGAAGGTTTGTCTAGAGCAACTGACAAGTATCTAGTCAAAAACGTATGATTAGAAGCCCACAAATGTGTGGACGTAATATCTTCTGAAAAGTTCTTCAGGAAACGTAAAGAGGCTGCCCATTTGCGTAAATCGTGGGCCCTACCCACAACGCCGGGATTACTCTCTTTAATGACTTCGACCAGAAGAGAAGCTAATCTCCGTTTCAGTAAGCGTTTACCCGTACTTGCTACCCACAAAGCACCTTGGGGGTTTAGAGGAGCTACTCTCAAATATTTGGTTAGAGCTTGCACTGGACATAGATTATGGTGCACCTTTCCCCTTTTTAACGCCGGCACAGTGAACTCTGAAAACACGTGTGCACTGTGCTCATTCTTGGCTACAAATCCTGGGGAAGGTGCAATGTGAATACATTCATTAAGTCTACCAAACCTAAGGCAATTAGGTGTGTTGCTCATCGCCGCCAGCTCAGACACTCTGTTCCCGGTGGCCAAAGCCAAAAGGAATACAGACTTTTTTAAGAGTAATGCAAAATCTGCAGTATTTTGGTACAGACGAGAGTGAAGTAAAGACAATGCCTTGTCCAGAGACCAAGTAGGCATGAGCTGACGGGGAGGTGGGCGGAGTTTAAAACACGCTCTCATAAAACCTGTTTCCTCCGCTACCGGTATGGAGAGACCTGTAAGGTCTAAAAAGGGCACTCTAATCGCAGTTAAGTGATTTTTTAACGTTACCACAGATAAACGTTTCTGCTCAAACAGATAATTCAAATAATTAAAAACTAACGCCACTGAGGGCACAGTCTGTTCTGTTCTAATGATCCAAGAAGTAAAGGCTTGCCAATGTGATTGATACTGTCGTTTCGTAGACTGAGTATATTGATTTATTAATTTATTGGTCACCTCTCTACCATATGGTGCTAGCCACTTGGCCTCTTGAATGCAAAAGTCAGCGAGGTCGTTAGGTTGCCAATCGTGTCTAAGTGGAAATACTCGACCTGGAGCGACACCGGGTGCGGGCACCACGTCTTTAATTGCTGGTACCATAACTGCGCCGGCCACAGGGGCGCGATTAGCGAGACTAAGCCTCGATAATCTCGTAGTTTGTTCACTACGTGGCACATGAGTGACGCGTCTGGCGGCGGAAACAGATAGATGGAGCTCCATCTGTTCCAGTCTGTCACTAGGGCGTCTGGCCCCCCTGCCGGCGTTTCCGTCCGGCGGGTGAGGTATAGAGGGAGTTTGTGAGTCTCCTCGGACGCAAACAGATCCACTTGTGGATGGTAGAGCTCTGCAATCATTAGGTTGAAAATGGGTTGCTTGAGCTCCCATTCTACTGTCGTGCTCTGTCTCCGGGACAGAGCGTCTGCCCAGACGTTTGCTACGCCTGGGAGATAAGATGCGTGAAGATAAATGTCTAGCCTGTTGGCTAGAGTAAAAATCTCTTCCGACACGTTTAGCAACTTCCGTGATCTCGTTGACCCTTGTTTCTGAATACAGTGAACCGCATTCAGATTGTCCATTCTGAAGGCCACCGACTTGCCCCGTAAAGTAGAGCCGTGAGCCTGAAGGAAATACAAGGGGACTAGTAATTCTTTGACATTGATGTGGGGGATTTCTAAGTGGGACCAAAGCCCCTGACCCTGGTGCCCCTGATTTGACTGGAAACCCCAACCTATTGTGCCTGACACATCCGTGTCTACCCATACCGTTGGCGGAGGAGAGGTCCACGACATTACTGAGTGCAACATTTCCCTCTTCGCCCAGACCGCTAGTAAGGTGTGGATTAATTTTGGCATGGGCCATAATTTTCCCACCGGTAAGAGTGGGAAATATTTGTTGCCCTCCAATATTAAACGTTTTACTTTCAACCGGCCCAACATTACAGTTAGTTGAATCCAGTTGAGAGAGCCGACCAGAGACTCCCAGATCCTCCACGTCGTAGTCAGACTGTGAAGAAACATGAACAGTTTCCTGCGAAACCTGTTTCGATTGTCCACACTCTGACTCAGAGTGAGAGCAGCTGTGTCCCAAACCAGCCCTATCCACTGAACTACTTGTGAGGGAACAAGGTTTGACTTTACCAGATTTACCTTGAACCCTAGAGTTTTGACATGATTTAAAATTATGTTGACATGTTTGATGCATAATTGCTCTGTCTCTGCCACCACCAGCCAGTCGTCTAGGTACCACAAAACTCTGATTCCTTGCTTTAACAATGGCATCAGGGCTTGCCGGACTAATTTTGTGAATAAACGAGGTGCCAGGTTCAAACCAAATGGCATCCTCTGAAAAACAAAATGTTGATGCCTGATCCGTAAGGCCAGAAACCTTTGAAATCTTTTGTTTACCGATACGTGCCAATAAGCGTCTGTCAGGTCTAGGGAACACATCCAACCTCCCGGCGGAAGTGTTAGCCTGATTTGGTGTACTGTTAACATTCGGAATGACTCGTTGTGAATGTGAAGGTTCAGATACGACAGGTCTACGACCGGTCTCATCTGAACACTGTCCCTTTTGGGAACCAAAAATAGCTTGGACGTGAATACCGGGTAATTTGGAGGGACCGGGATGATGACATTCTTGGCAATCATTTCCTGGACCAGTGACTCCACCTCTAAAGAAACTAGATTCGCCGTTGTCGGCTGACGTAAGCGAGGTCGCCGGAGCCACTGCCAAGTGATGCCTTTGCGTGCCACCATCCGTGCCCAAGTGTTTATCGGCCATGCTTGGTGACACGTTCGGAACGACCCAGTTAGCAGACAAGGGTTCGCCGGCTGTACTACCCTCGGATCCACCGGCCTTAAGACTGGCACCGGGAGTGAGAGAGACTTTAGTTTTTTTATGGTGGTGGAGTTGGTGGTGGTGGACGCTTCGCCGGCTGGCTGGCGTTGGCAGAAGACGGGCCCTGTCCTGGCTTATTATAGCCGTGTCCTCTCTGACATGAAAACCTACCCTGTCGATGCCTGTAATGACCTTGAGGGGAGGAGGACTTAGGTGGAAGAAAGGACTTAGATCCCCCCGGCTGAGCCTTAGTGACTGGCCTGGGTTTGGGGAAGTTAAAGGCAGGTTTCTTAGAAGGGGTGGGACTATGTTTAAAGGCCTGAGCCATATTAAAAACTGTTTGCCACACTTCAGGGGACATTAAAGAGGGAGTGAGCACTGGTGACATGACCACCTGATTCGCAATGCGATCAGGCAGCTTTCGGACCAAGGACATTCTGAGATCTTGTCTCGCTCGTACCGCCTCAAGCAAGGCAGTGCGTATGTCACCCAATGATTGGATTGCCGACTGAAGAAGCAGTCGCCGGGACAGTTCAACCGACCGTCTGGCATCCGCGTCTGCGATTGCCTGAGTGGACCGGAGCAATGACTTTGCTACCTGTTGAGACACTATGTATTGGGAGAACAGGCGAAAAGCTTTCCCCCGTAGTCTAAATTCTCGGTCTAGGTGAGTTGGGGTAGGGGTAGTGAAAGGGTCTTTTAGCTCACAAAGATTAATTTTAGGGGCAGCTAAGAAAGCAAACAAAGCTGAAGGGACTCCGCCGGCAGAACACACTGGCATGGAAAACCAAGAATGAGTATCTTGAGGGATCTGGTGGGAAGTTTTGGAAGTAAATGTGGTCGCAAAGTTTTGAGCCTCTGTCTCCCATTCCACCCAAGGTCCTGGACCCAACTGCCCCACCTTCAAGACTGGATTAGCTGCTGCGTCTGTGACGGTTTGCAAATGAGTTCTGGAGTGAGAGCTGACAGTGTCTTAATGTCATTAAACCCATCATGCTTAGACCAGTCAGAAAACAATTTTGAAGCTGAGACAGAGGGTAAAGCAGGCTTAGCAGTATAAACAAAATAGTCCTGGTGATAATAACTAGGTACAGTATAGCCTTGATAATGACATCTAGTACATTTCCCAAAGTATCCAAGGCCCTTAATTTCTTAGATTTATTGCCCTGGATGACCCACTCGTGCGGCACTGGGAGTTCCCCTGACAAGGTAGGTTGGGCGAGCTCTGGCTTAGTGGGGGTCAAAAGGAGCCATAACTCGTCTGGGCCGTACAGCAAGGGCATAGCTACCTTTCTGAGAGGCGCTTTGTCTAAAGGGGGCGGATTGACATCCGTTATAACCCTTACATTCGAAGTGGTCAATGCCGCCGTAGCAGGCCTAGTAACCACTGATGGTGACATAGAGGGAGGGTGAGGGATCTGAGTCAAAGCAATAGAAGTCATCAGAGGCCGTACCGTAGAGCTTGTCGTGGGAGCTCCCAAGTCCACTGTGGGAGTTTCCTGCTGTTGGCCAAAAAATTTAGATAAAGCATTAACTAGTAGCCCATCAATTTCCTGTGCTGTGACAAACTTATTCGATGATGTACTCAATGGTGAATCAATAAGATCTTGTGCGGCGTCTAAGCCTGAACCCGACTCTTGCACTTCCATATCCGATATAATTGAAACCTCGTCTTTATCATCCTGTTCCTCATGAGAAGATTCCGCCGAAGCTGGGGTACCATCTTGTTGCCAAGATAAGTCAGGAATAGAGGATGGGATCGCCGCGTCCCGGTGGACGTCAGCCACTGTGTGAATAGTTTGAGCCAGAAGTGGGTGGTCAGGCACTGGTCGAGAATATCGCCAAACACCTAGGCCTTGGCCTACACTCCCTTGGGAGTCCGAAACACTCTCAACCACTGAGCTACCTGAACTCTCCAAATCCAGGGTTAAAATGCTAATAGGTAAAGTATCTTTAGGTACAGGCACTACACTGGACCCCTGAGACCGAACACTAGCTCTGTCTGGGGTAGAGGTATGACGAGAAGTACTAGAAACCGGCGAAGGTCGGGAGGCCTTTTTATCATGGGAATCCTTTTTCGAAGATTTATGGCTGCGGGTGTGACCGTGAACTACTCTTTGATTTGGAGGATTTATCGCCGTGACCACTGGTGGAACTTTCCGTCTTACTCGATGGTGAAGAGGCAAGACTGGGTGGCTGGTGTCTAAGTGGTGACCTAGACCTAGATCTCGCCCGAGACGAGGAGGCTGCCGCCGGGGGTGTAGGCTCACGTTGACGTTTCGAAGTAGCTGGGGCAGGAGATGACACAGAACCCTGTCCAGTCTCTGCCGGCTTACGGATAGTTACTCGAAAGGAACGTTTAGGGGGAGGGTGCTCAATTAGAAGCCTATCCCAAAGAGGGACGTTATCACATTGAAGTGACTTATGAGCCACAATTGTAGTATAAGCTGCCATTTGTTGCCTAACTTCTCGTAAGGCGACCGCTGCGGTCTTATCATTGTCTTGGAGTACTTTTACACTGAGTTGGGAGCAAAAGGAACAGTTGCGCATCACCCACAGACCCCTTGAACGGTCTAGACATTTAACACACTTGATACAAAGAGTGTGCGCAAAAAGAGGGATACCAGCACAGGTTGGAGTAATGCATAAAGCAAAAACTGGGGCAAAGGTAGCCATGACAGAGACTGGTGGGAAAACTACTGCAGGTTCTGTATTGGTCCGCCGGGGCCCAGCCCTGGAAAAAAAGAAAATTTCCAGGAATTAATGCTCATAAGGTTAACCCAACATGTTCGCACACAAGTGTTAATAACCCGCCGGGTAACGAGACGTAATGTCACAACGATCACAGCTCGTTACGCGGCGGGGTTCCATAAAGATTTCCGAATATCTAGACATGTCTTAAGAAAGTTAAGAATACCCTCTGACAATAATATAAAATACCAGTATGGCGTTTATAAACATAGTCTTTCTGGTGGAGACTGTTTCAAGATTCAATTTTGGAAAACAACCCCCCACAAAGACGCCGGCCCCTGAATTATCTAGCAGATTAACACTGGGCAGGCTGATACGAGATCTGACGTCTAACGAATTGTCACATAGATCGCTGTATGTTGAAGGCGGCGATACATTAACGTATCTCTCAATTATTTGGTTAACTAAAGTGAATTGTAAATTCCTTATTTCCTCCTCCCAGGAGCACCCGGCGGGTGTGACAAACTTATGAAAAAGATGTTAACCCTAATTGAGCCTTCGATCGCCGTAAGTGTGAAGGCGGCGATACATATAGTATCACTAAATGGACCGGTTAACTAAACTGAATTACCAATTCGTTCATCCCCAAGGTGCACCCGCCGGGTGAGATCTGATGTGTAAACGTTAACCCCATAAGTTCCTATCCCCACTTCTTTGTAAAAGATCGCCGGGGAGGAAAGCCCTCAATAACAGCTAGGTTTTTCCTTTGGTTTGTAAAACCGGGTAGAAAAACTTCATAACATATGTCCGCATGAACAATGTTAGATGGGTACAGCAATTCCGCCGGGAATCATAGGGAGCCTGAAACAGGCACCACCACAGAGACGCAGTCCTGGAGAGCCACAGGCACCTACTCGCCGGGGACACAAGCCTGTTTTTGAAACCACGCGTGGCCAAAACTCGGCTCTCGGCCGGGGTTTTCATGGTGTAACCGAGAAAAACCCGCCGGAAAGTAACCCACCCCGTTCAGAAACCATCTGAACGCACATAGGGCCCGAGGGATAGCCAAAACACAACTAACCTAGGGCCCACAAATATAATCCGTGGAATTAGCCAATACACAACTAATCCAGGAAACATACATAGTCCGTGGAATTAGCCAATACACAACTAAACCAGGATACACATGACACAGTAGGACATATTTATAAAAATAAATAAAAAACACTTGTACATGTGGCAAAGCTACAAGCGGCTGGCTAGGCCTAGGCAGACGGCACAAAACACGTTGAAATATAAACAAAAGCACTGGAAATATCACAACAGGAAACACCGCCAACACACCACTGTAGCAAATACTTCCGGCAAAGGGAAGACTGACTCGGGACCCAGAAAAAACTTCACTAAGTGAAGAAAAATACGCTGGGAACGTCAGCAAAACAAACGCTACCTCATCAGAAAGATAGAAGGCAGCAAAAGCGCGTAATGAAAGCCGCCTGCATCACAAGCTAACTACACTGTAATTGTGAAAAAGTTCACACGTCCAAAACAGGACCACGAGGGTGCATCCGAAATAGATGCCCCAAACACACGACCCAAAATACACTGCACTGCGGGCAACCAGCCCAGGACACTCCTGCTACGCATATCCTAACCTTACTCGATACATCCCGGAGTAAACAAATGAGAAAAAACTCACTAGGGACGCAGCAAATGCGGAACCAGCGGAGCGTGGGGAGACACGTCCGGGCGGGGTGAGCGCAGAGCAGAGAAGGAAGAATGACGCCTGAATCAGCGTCTGGTCAAAGATCCACACAAGTACATCCACGATATGATGGAAAGCTTATTGGATAGTTATTCTTATTTTGTTTTTGTTTTTATTTTTTACGAAGTTTTTTCGTAGTGAGAACCCAATTCATAATGACTGAAGCCATGAGTGAGGTCGCGTGCGCTCATGATGAAGGCTCCTCAGTTTTTAAATGCTCTGCGCGGTGGATTCAAACTACGGCGGATGTGTGGATGAGTGTTTGAAGAGGATGCCTTATGTAATAGGCATGTTCGTCAATGATGGAGGAGCCACTAATAAATACACCCCTGTTTCAAACCAACATTCAGGTCAAAGAACTCGCTCTGGTCACTCTCCACACGTACTGCTGCCTTTGCACCCTCATACATGCTCTTCACTGCTTTCAGCAACTTGCCCTCTATTCCGTATATTCTAAGTACTTTCCACAAACCTTCTCTATCCACTCTGTCATAGGCCTTCTCCAAGTCCATAAAGGCAACATACACCTTTTGTTTCTTCTCCAGATACTTCTCCACAACACAATTCAGGGTAAAAATCTGATCTACACATCCTCTTCCCTTCCTAAAACCTCCCTGCTCGTCGCCTATCCATTTCTCCGTTCTCACTCTCACTCTCTCAATCACTACCCTACTGTATACCTTCCCTACTACGCTTAGAAGACATATTCCTCGGTGGTTACCACACACTCCTCTTTCCCCTTTGCCCTTATATAGGGGAACTATTATGCCAGTCTTCCAGTCATCGGGTGCACTCCCCTTCTCCCATGCTAGTTTGCACATTTTCCATACCCATTCTATCACTATCTCACCACCATACCTCAACATTTCCCCACACACTCCATCTGTTCCTGGTGCTTTCCCCAACTTCACTCTTTTCATGGCTTCCCACACTTCTGACCTCCTGATCCCCCACCTCCTCCTCCACTACTTCTCTTCTTCTCCCTCCCATACCATATCCAGCTATGTTTGCTGGCTCTTCATTCCTTACATTTAGCAACTCACTGAAGTACTCCCTCCATCTTTCGACTCTCTCTATATTATATATTTATGTATAAACTTTATACAACATATAAAAAGGGGTACAAGCAGGGGCGTGCTTAAAGAAGCCTGCTTGAGGAAAAATGGTAACAATGAGAATCTGTTCACAGATCTAAAAGTTAAAGGCACCCCACTTAAATTAAGTGGTGAAAAATAAAACTTTATGTTTACATGTGCACATATAAACCCCATTATTCTAATGTGTATATTCCTTAAAATTAGACACAAAAAATAGAATAAATTCTTGTACTTTTTGCAGAAGTACAGTACTTACTAAAATGATACTCGTAGTTGCAACTACCGAGAACTCTAAAAATGAAATTGCTTCCACAGTGTATCCCACTTAAAGAAACAATTGTTGTACTTTATGCATTGTACCTCAACAACATTTCCCGTAGTCCTTACTACCGAGAAATTTTAATCACAACCTTTATACATTGTATCACAGCTCGTATACTCTGTACATATCCTCCGGCGGGGTCTAGGGTGTCTTATGTTTCACTGACTGCACCCCCCCCCCCCTCTTTCTTAACCTAAACAATTAGTGACTAAGAGACCCATCTAGACCCTTTGCCGTAAAGCTACACATGGCATTGATTGTTTGTCTAGTGCTACCGACAGGTATCGAGTCAAAAACTTATGATTTGAAGCCCATAGTTGAGTAGTAGCTATGTCTTCAACAGAATTTTTTTTTAGAAAACGTAAAGATACTGCCCATTTGCGTAAATTGTGGGCCCTACCCACTACGCCGGGATTACTCTCTTTAATGACTTCTACTAGCAGAGAAGCCATTTTATGTTTCATTAATCTTTTACCTGTACTCGATACCCATAACGCACCTTGTTGGTTAAGAGGTGCCACTCTCATATATTTGGTTAAAGCTTGTACAGGACACAAATTATGGTGCACTTTACTCCGTTTCAACGCCGGCACCGTGAACTCTGAGAAAACATGTTCACTGTGTTCATTCCTTTAACGTGACGATAGTGCGTTGTTATATATGCGATTAGTTTGCTTGGGAAACAGATTAACTTGCTCATGTAGTAATGTACACCCTATGTGGTGGATTGTGTTCTTTTATTTAATAATTTTCATTTTAGTAAGCGTTGTTTCCACATAGCGATTTTGATAATTTAATTTGACTTTATATTGGCCTTGTCCCAATTTTGGTTTGTTTAGTTTGCAAGTTTTACATTTTAATCTATGGTTTCATGCATTCTTCTCTCAAACACCATTACCTTACATTTCCCTATATTGACCTTTAACTTTCTCTTTTCACATACCCTGTCAAAGTCAGTGACCACTCTCTGAAGTTCTTCCACATTTTCCGCCAACAGGACTGCATCGTCCGCATATAGGCATGTTCAAATCTTCCATGTTCTTCCCTCTGATTCCAGTCTAGCTCCTACACCCATTGATACAGCCCTACATTCTCTAATCACTCCATCCATGTATATATTGAACAACCAAGCTGACATGACACATCCCTGTCTTACACCTACATTGACCTCAAAACTTTCACTTAACTTATCCCCTACCTTCACATTTGCCATTGCATTCCTATAGAAAGATTTTACTGCCATTAGCAACTTTTCTCCCACACCATATACTGTTAACACATCCCACAGACCCTCTCAGTCTACTTTGTCGTAGGCTTTTTGCAAATCCATGAATGCTGCATAGAGTTTTCTGTTCTTGGCCAGATACTTCTCTACCAACAAACGCATTGAGGCTATCTGGTCAACGCAGCCCCTGCCCTTTCTGAAACCTCCCTGTTCCTCGCCTATTTTGTCATCCGTTATCTTCTGTAGCCTCTCTGTTACTACTCTTGTGTGTACCTTTCCAGGTATGCTAAGCAAGCTAATTCCCCTATAATTCTTACACTCTTCTTTACTACCCTTCCCTTTGTACAAGGGTACTATCACTGCTTTCCTCCAGTCCTCTGGTACACTTTCCTTTTCCCATGCTAATTTACATAACCTATGCATTATGTCAACAGCTTCTTCTCCTCCATATCTCAGCATTTCACCTGGGATGTTATCTACTCCAGCAGCTTTGCCCATTTTAAGTCTATTGATTGCTTCTTTTACTTCTCTGCTTATCTGGCTTTCAACTACCCTGTTTATTCTACCTCTCTCCATTCCTATGGATGAGATCTTTGCCTTCCCCCTACTCTTGTCATCGAAAACTCGGCGTCCAGGCCATAATAATAAGCCCAAATGGTGGAATAAAGATATTTCAAACTGCCTGCTTGCTAAAAAATTTGCTAATGATAGATTAAAATCCTTACAAAATGACGAAGAACGGCTGAAATTTGTAGAGCTACGACGCAAAGCCAAAAGTTAATTAAGCAAAGTAAAAAGACCTTAGAGTTACATATTGCGAATCAAAGTAAAACAAACCCGAAAGAATTCTATAGTTATATCAGAAAGAAAAAAGTCGTTACTTCAACTGTTGGACCGTTAGTCGATGAAAATGGAGAATACACCAAAGACGAAGAACAAATGAGTAATGCCCTCAATACCTTCTTTGCATCAGTTTTTACAACAGAAGACCTCGGTGATATCCCTACACCATCGCCGATTCAGATTGATAATTCAGATGTTCTAAGCAATATCACCGTTACAGAGAGAGAAGTATTGAATTGTTTAGATAAACTCAAGGTAAATAAAACGCCTGGACCTGATACAATCTCGCCTAGAGTTCTAAAGGAAGCTAAGGATGAGCTCTCTAAACCACTGACATTACTATTCAATAAATCCTTGCAGTCTGGAACTATGCCCGATCAGTGGAAGCTAGCCAACGTAACACCGATATTAAAAAAAGGCAGCAAATCCCTACCCAGTAACTATCGTCCAATTAGCTTAACCTCAGTTGTATGTAAAATGCTAGAAACGGTCATACGAGACAGACTCGTAAATCACTTAGAGGAAAATAACATACTTAAAGATACTCAACACGGCTTTCGGAAAAAACGTTCCTGTTTAACAAACCTCTTAGACTTCTTCCACGATATCCTCAACCTCTACGATGAGAGTAAAGCTGTAGATATTATATACCTTGATTTTCAAAAGGCCTTTGACAAAGTTCCCCACAAACGTTTACTGCTAAAACTAAAAGCGCATGGAATACAAGACGGTGTGTTGAAATGGATAGAAAATTGGCTCAGCGACAGAAAGCAAAGAGTAGTCATAAACGGTAAGGCATCAAAATGGACCAATGTAAGTAGCGGGGTACCCCAGGGATCGGTACTAGGACCAATTCTCTTTCTAATTTACATCAACGACATAGATGAGGGTCTCACCTGTACAATCTCAAAATTTGCTGACGATACAAAAATTGCAAATAGCGTACTCTCAAAAGAACAAGTTGACGATATACAACACAATCTAGATAAATTGTCATGTTGGGCCCAAATTTGGCAAATGAGTTTCAATGCGGATAAATGTAAAGTACTACATATCGGATACCTAAATGAGAAAGCAAACTATTCGATGAATGGCACTCAGCTTAAGAATGTAAACAGAGAAACCGATCTGGGAGTAACAATATCGAGTAACCTAAAACCGAGTCAACAATGTTCAGAAGTTGTTAAGAAGGCAAACAAATAATTGGCTTTATAGGCAGGTCATTTGAGCATAAATCCAAAGAAGTTATCCTAACCCTTTACAATTCATTAGTCCGCCCTCTTCTGGAATACTGCGTTCAATCCTGGTGCCCTTATTACCAAAAAGATATAAACAAGCTAGAACGAGTTCAACGTAGAGTTGCCAAAATGATACCTAGCCTAAAGAACAAACCATACGAAGAGCGTCTTAGAGAATTAAATCTATTTCCTTTAACCCAGCGCAGATTAAGAGGTGACTTAATTCAAGTGTTCAAAATCATCAAAGGCATCGACAATATGAACTGTAGTAAGTACTTCACTATCGACCAATCTAATTACACGCGGGGAAACGGTTGCAAAATTATTGGTAAATCTTTTAACTCACACGAATCTAAGAATTTCTTCTTCAATCGAGTTGTCAACTTGTGGAATGGGCTTCCCCGAAACGTTATAGACTGCATCACCGTTGATTCATATAAACTCCGCCTAGACAAATATCTCGCATCAAACCCGCGACTGACTGCGTTTGTAAATGAATAACTTTATTTTATCCCCCCCTCAGTTACTAACCCATCTGTCCCCTACTAACTTCCTAATCCTGCCACAGACATTAGTTCCAGGGCAGTAATTCCCTTTCCAATGTTCCCTTACCCACTCTAAACCACTGTTTGGACACTTGATCCTCAGTGTTTTGGAGGACAAGCAACCTAGAAGGGTCACTAGATCTGTTGTTGCTTGATTTCCTTTGTACTCCTTTGTACTCTTTACAGCTAAGCTACTAAAATGATCTTTCCATACTTTCACCACACCATCACCCTCTACCACTTCCCCATTCATGTCCCTCATCCTACCACCTGAGACACTCTCAGCCTTCTTCCCTCTGGCTTCTTTCACAGCTCTGTAGTATGCTTTCCTGTCATTCAGAAACTGTTCACTAATCTTTCTCCCATATTCCTCATCTGTCTTCCTTGTAGCGTCTTGTATCGTCCTCTTCACTCTTTGTTTCAAATTTGTATATTCTTCTTTCCTCGCATCTCTAGTTTCTCTAGGTATATTCTTTTGAAGCATACTCTTTCTTCTTTTTCACTATTTCTTCTATCTCTTTGCTAAACCATGCGTTACCTTTCTTCTTCCACATTTTAAAGGTTTTCTTCCCACATACTTTCTCAGCTGCTTTAATCATGGAGTCTCTTGTACCTTTCCATACTTCGTCTACAGTATTTCCCAGATCTATCATAACATCCATGTCCTTTATAGTCTCTTTCAGGATGTCCTTGTATTTTGTTGCATTACATTCTTCATTTAATTTTCTCACATTTATTCTCTCTACTGTCAGTTTTCTCTCTTTCCTTTCATATTTCCACTCCTTCCTTATCCTCACTTTTGTCAGCACTGTATAGTGGTCTGATCCTGTCAGCATACCTCGTACAGCTTTTGAATCTAAAATTCTACCTTTTAGTCCGGAGTCCATCATGGCGTAGTCAATTAGAGATTTCTGTTCCTGTTCACCTTCACCTCTGTGCCATGTATATCTATGAATGTGACGATGTTCAAAAAATGTGTTAGCCAGAAACATCTCTCTCTCTCTGCACATACTTCTAAAAGGAAGTCACCATTCATATTCCTACCCTCCACACCCCATTTACCCACTATACCTTCTATCTCCTCGTTTCCAACTCTACCATTCATGTCACCTACTAATATTACTTGTGTACACTCTTGCCTTTCTCTTATACATTTATTGACTTTATTCCAAAATTTTCTATTTTCTTCCGCACCTTTCCCAGTTTCTTAGTTGACTGGTGCATAGACACACATAAAAGTATACCTATCTATCCCAATCTTGCACTCACACCATACAATTCTTGAGTCCACGCATCCATAGTTTTTCACACACTTCTTCAACCTTTCTGACAAAATTACTGCTACCCCTTCCTTTTTTTTATGTTTATATCCTGCATCCAATCCAGACCAGACAACCCATCCTTCCCCATCCCACAAGTCATGCTCACTCTCACCATCCCACCCTCCAGAACCCAACAGGTGCGTCTCACCCACCCCACACACATCCACACTTCCGTCTTTAAGCTCTCGCATCAGACACTCTCTCTTGCTAAAATCATTTATGCCATTGGCATTGAAGGCACAGACACGAAGCACGCTTTCCTTCACCCGAACGACGTTTCCGCCACTTTTCTGCTTTGTTCCTCCACCCCCGAGGGGGTCCTGGCCGGCAGCATACCGAGCACAGTTATTTCCCAGGAGGACTTGGGGCCTGGACATAATGCCTCCAAACAGGGCGCCGGATTGTCAAAAGTTTAACTAAGAAAACTTAAAAACTGATACTAACAACAGTAAAAATGAAAACACAAGTTAAAGAAGATAGGGAACACAAAAATATACAGGGGACAACAGAAATATAATTACAAGGGGGGTAATTTTTATAGTGGAAATTAAAAGAGGATTTAAAATTAAAAATAAAGTGTGCTGCTGAAGAAAATAGCACACCTGCCCTCCCCTTTAGTTCCACTGTCAAGTAAAAATAAAAATGTTAGAAATTTAAAAGGGAGGATTAAAATAAGGACGGTGTAATAACGAGGCTACCTCGAGAAGGCGGGGTAGGACTTACTTACCGTAATTAGTCACGGTAAGCTACAGAGGTGCGTTTTAGCAAGACTTTAACCAATACCGTACTTATACGCAGATGACAGGACCTCTAAACCTCATTGGTTACGATACTGCCACTGCGCAAAGCTAGTATATAGTAATGTATAACAGAGGTGGGCGCGCTCCGGTGGGACCGGTAATGCGGCAGCGCTCCGCGCTCATCAGACATAAGGTAATGCGGCAGCGCTCACGCGCTCCTTTTGTCAGCAGACCCGATGCGCTTCCCGCTCCGCGCTCCCAAAAATAGGTATATAAAAAACAAAACAAACAAAACAGCTTCTAGAAGTTATTTAATTATTTACCTTTGTCCTTCACTTTGTCCTTTGTCTTTCACTTCACTAAATTCCAAGAATTCAAAACATTAAACAAAACTCAAGTCATGGGTTCTTTCTGAAGTTTAACTGTTTAAGTTTCTCACTTTCTCAGTTTCTGTTATTCTTTATGTCATATCAATGAATCAAATGTCAATGATATGATATGATTGATATCATTGCAAATGTCAATGATATGATATGATTGATATCATTGTGAGTTTGTGACATTGTGACTGTCCATTGATATCTATGATATGACACAAAGAATTACAGAAACTATCCAAACTGAGAAACTTAAACAGTTAAACTTATCAAGCTAACATTCTAACAAGCCTAACAATACAATAACAACAATACAACATGATTACATTGATTAGTATTTACTATTTAGTTGATTACATGATTAAATGAATAATAATTTAATATCATAATATCATTAATAATTTAATATGATATGATTAATTGATTATATTATGATTATTGGACCCGTCCAAGCTGTCCACAGACACTCAGACAGTCAGACAGGCTCGGGCTATACCACCGCCAGACTTACCCTTAGTAAGCTGTAACTTGCCCGTAAGGTTTACTTTGCGTTAGCAAAAGCCAAAAAAAAAAAAATAACAAGTTAACAACTGTAACACTGTCAGTCTGTCACTATCACAGTATCACTGTATCACAGTTCACTAACACCGTGGGTAACACCGTACGAACGGTACGATGACTGTACACGATAATGACGTTCTTGTACCTGTTGTTGACAGGAAAAATCGCCTCCGGAGCGCCAGAAAGGAGCGCGAATTTCTAGCTGCGCTCCCCGCCTGCACTCCGATTTCAGAATTTTGCCGCTCCTCGCTCCGCGCTCCTCTATATTGGTAATGCGCACCGGATCGCAGAGCGCCAAATGGTGCGCACCTGCCCACTTCTGCTGTATAAACATTATATGCAAACTATCATAGATTGTACAAATAGTGTTAAGGCCAGAATATTCCAAAGAATTATGGTTCTAGTTTTGTAGTAGGGAATAAGTATATGTCCCCAAGCAAGTTTTAGACGAGTTGCGAAGTGCAAATCCAGTCACATTAAGCAGATATTCTTTGAAGTAATGCAATGCTTTCTTTTCCATTTTTTATTGTTATTGTATGTAAACAATAAAGACTTGTAATTGTTATATGGGTCCTTTGTTTCTTCCTGAGTTAATTTGTTAGTGTATCGATATTGTCACGAATGTCCCCCTCCAGTCTTGAGATATCAGGCATATCGTCAATGATGGAGGGGCCACTAATAAATTATAGGTTTGATTCCCGGAGGGAAGTAAAGAAAACCTAATATTTAGTAAGGGCCCCGTAATCATTGACGATGTAGGGCCCTCCCAGCCATCCCCTTCCCATTCGCTTGATGTCTTGAGTTTGAGTCTTAATATGTCAGTGAAGGAAGTATGGCGGACCAGGAGTCAGCGGCAAGGAACCCCACCCAAGAAATCCACGAGATGGAAAGCTATAGTATAACAATTATTAAGTATATTTTTTTCTTTTTATAATTTACGAAGGTGTTTTCGTAGTGGGTACCCGATCATAAGACGATTCCATAAGAGAATAAGCGTTACCCTTATGACGAGTACTCCGTTCTTCCCCGCGCGGTAGATTCAAACTGCTGACCGCAGGTGTTTGAATGGAGACTATTATACTAATAGGCATATTGTCAATACCCCTACTAAATATTAGGTTTTCTTTACTTCCCTCCGGGAATCAAACCTATAATATATATATTATAGGTTTGACTCCTGTAAGGAGATAAAGAAAACCTAATATTTAGTAGTGGCCCCGTAATCATTGACGAACATGCCTATTACATAAGGCATCCTCTTCAAACACTAATTCGCCGTAGTTTGAATCTACCGCGCAGAGCATTTAAAAACTGAGGAGCCTTCATCATGAGCGCACGCGACCTCACTCATGGCTTCAGTCATTATGAATTGGGTTCTCACTACGAAAAAACTTTGTAAAAAATAAAAACAAAAACAAAATAAGAATAACTATCTAATAAGCTTTCCATCATATCGTGGATGTACTTGTGTGGATTTCTGACCAGACGCTGATTCAGGCGTCATTCCTCCTTCACTGACATATCAAGTAAACCAAAATCCTTAATACATCAACGAATGGGAAGGGGACGGTCGGGAGGGCCCCAGTCGTCAATGATTACGGGGCCACTACTAAATATTAGGTTTTCTTTATCTCCTTACAGGAGTCAAACCTATAATTTATTAGTGGCCCCTCCATCATTGACGAACATGCCTGATTTCTAAGACTGGAGGGGGACATTCGTAATCATATCATAACTCTATAAAAGCAGATAATAAAAACAACCACATAGTATTCTTACTTTTGAAAAATATATTTAAATATGGCGTAGACCAAAAATATACAAGAAAAAGGGGTTCAGGCAGGTGCGTGCTTCAAAGAAGCCTGCCTGACAAAAAATGGGTAACCCTGAAGATTCTGAACACAGATCTGTAGTTACAAAGGCACCCCACTCAACGAGTGGTGACAAAAATAACAAGTTATAAGTTTATATGTGCACATAATAAACCCCAAAATAATCGTGGAGAGAAATTGCAAAGGATCTCCACTGTTCTAATATTAGACTGCTTTCGCAGCTAAAACTACTATAACAACTCCGTTGTTTTGTACTAACATTGTACTAGCACAATTTCTCACTGAGAAATTTTCATATCACATTAACCTTAAATTATATCACAGCTCTCATACTCCGGCGGGGTCTAGGGTGTCCTATGTCAACTGACTGCCCCCCCCCCCCCCCCCCCTTCTCGTGAAAATCAACAAAAGTGACTGCAGGGCCACCTAGACCCTCTGCCTTAAAGCTATACATGGTAAGGAAGGTTTGTCTAGAGCAACTGATAAGTATCTAGACAAAAACGTATGATTAGACGCCCACAACTGAGTGGACGCGATATCTTCTACTGAAAAAAATTTCAGGAAACGTAAAGAGGCTGCCCATTTGCGTAAATCGTGGGCCCTACCCACAACGCCGGGATTACTCTCTTTAATGACTTCGACCAGAAGAGAGGCTAATCGTCGTTTAAGTAAGCGTTTACCCGTACTTGCTACCCATAAAGCACCTTGGGGGTTAAGAGGAGCTACTCTCAAATATTTGGTTAGAGCTTGCACTGGACATAGATTATGATGCACCTTTCCCCTTTTTAACGCCGGCACCGTGAACTCAGAAAACACGTGTGCACTGTGCTCATTCTTGGCTACAAAACCTGGGGAAGGTGCAATGTAAATACTGTACATTCATTAAGTCTGCCAAACCTAAGGCAATTAGGTGTGTTGCTCATCGCCGCCAGCTCAGACACTCTGTTCCCGGTGGCCAAAGCCATAAGGAAAACCGCCTTTTTTAAGAGTAATGCAAAGTCTGCAGTATTTTGGTACAGACGAGAGTGAAGTAAAGACAAAGCTTTGTCGAGAGACCAAGTAGGCATGAGCTGACGGGGAGGTGGGCGAAGTTTAAAACAAGCTCTCATAAAACCTGTTTCCTCCGCCACCGGTATGGAGAGACCTGTAAGGTCTAAAAAGGGCACTCTAATCGCAGTTAAGTGATTTTTTAATGTTACCACAGATAAATGTTTCTGCTCAAACAGATAATTTAAATAATTGAAAACTAAAGCCACTGACGGCACATTCTGTTCCGTTCTGATGATCCAGGAAGTAAAGGCTTGCCAATGTGAGTGATACTGTCGTTTCGTAGACTGAGTATATTGATTGATTAATTTATTGGTCACATCTCTACCGTATGGTGCTAGCCACTTGGCCTCCTGAATGTCCATAATGCAAAAGTCAGCGAGGTCGCTAGGTTGCCAATCGTGTCTAAGTGGAAATACCCGACCGGGAGCAATACCGGGTCCGGGCACCACGTTTTCAATTGCTGGTACCACAACTGCGCCGGCCACAGGGGCGCGATTAGCGAGACTAAGCCTCGATAATCTCGTAGTTTGTTCACTACGTGGCACATTAGTGACGCATCTGGCGGCGGAAACAGATAGATGGAGCTCCATCTGTTCCAGTCTGTCACTAGGGCGTCTGGCCCCCCTGCCGGCGTTTTCGCCCGGCGGGTGAGGTATAGAGGGAGTTTGTGAGTCTCCTCGGACGCAAAAAGATCCACTTGTGGATGGGAGAGCTCTGCAATCATTAGGTTGAAAATGGGTTGCTTGAGCTCCCATTCTTCTGTCGTGCTCTGTCTCCGGGACAGAGCGTCTGCCCAGATGTTCGCTACGCCTGGGAGATAAGATGCGTGAAGGTAAATGTCTAGTCTGTTGGCGAGAGTAAAAATCTCTTCCGACACGTTTAGCAACCCCCTTGACCTCGTTGATCCTTGTTTCTGAATACAGTGAACTGCATTCAGATTGTCCATTCTGAAGGCCACCGACTTGCCCCGTAGCGCCGGGCCGTGAGCCTGAAGGAAATACAAGGGGACTAGTAATTCTTTGACATTGATGTGAGAGATTTCTAAGTGGGACCAAAGCCCCTGACCCTGGTGCCCCTGATTTGACTGAAATCCCCACCCTATTGTGCCTGACGCATCCGTGTCTACCCATACCGTTGGTGGAGGAGAGATCCATGACATTATTGAGTGCAACGTTTCCCTCCTTGCCCAGACCGCTAGCAAGGTGTGGATTAATTTCGGGATGGGCCATAATTTTCCCGCCGGTAAGAGCGGGAAATATTTGTTGCCTTCCAATATTAATCGTTTTACTTTCAACCAGCCCGACTTGACAGTTAGTTGAATCCAGTTGAGAGAGCCTACCAGAGACTCCCAGACCCTCCGCGTCGTAGTCAGACTGTGAAGAAACATGAACAGTTTCCTGCGAAACCTGTTGCGATTGTCCACACTCTGACTCAGAGTGAGAGCGGCCGTGTCCCAGACCAGCCCTATCCACTGAATTACTCGTGAGGGAACAAGGTTTGACTTTACCAGATTTACCTTGAAGCCTAGAGTTTTGACATGATTTAAAATAATATTGACGTTTGACGCATAATTGTTGTGTCTCTGCCACCACCAGCCAGTCGTCTAGGTACCACAACACTCTGATCCCCTGTTTTAACAATGGCATCAGGGCTTGCCTGACTAATTTCGTGAATAATCGAGGTGCTAGGTTCAAGCCGAACGGCATCCTTTGAAAAACAAAATTTTGGTGCCTGATCCGTAAGGCCAAAAACCTTTGAAATCTTTTGTTGACCGAGACGTGCCAATAGGCGTCTGTCAGGTCTAGTGAACACATCCAACCTCCCGGCGGAAGTGTTAGCCTGATTTGGTGTACTGTTAACATTCTGAAAGATTCATTGTGAATGTGAAGGTTCAGATAAGACAGGTCTACGACCGGCCTCATCTGAACACTGTCCCTTTTTGGAACCAAAAATAGTTTGGACGTGAATACAGGGTAATTTGGGGGGACCGGGATGATGAAATTCTTGGCAATCATTTCCTGGACCAGTGACTCCACCTCTAAAGAAACAAAATTCGCCGTTGTCGGCTGACGTAAGCGAGGTCGCCGGAGCCACTGCCAAGTGATGCCTTTGCGTGCCACCATCCGTGCCCAAGTGTTTAATGGCCATGCTTGGTGACACGTTCGGAACGACCCAGTTAGCAGACAAGGGTTCGCCGGCTGTACTACCCTCGGGTCCTCCGGCCTTAAGGTTGGCACCGGGAGTGAGAGAGACTTTAGTTTTTTTATGGTGGGGTTGGTGGTGCTGGACGCTTTGCCGGCTGGCTGGTGTTGGCCGAAGACTGGCCCTGACCTGGCTTATGCTGGCCGCGTCCTCTCTGACCTGAAAACCTACCCTGTCTATGCCTGTACTGACCTTGGGGGGAGTGGGAGGACTTAGGCAGAAGAAAGGGTTTAGATCCCCCTGGCTGAGCTTTAGCGGTTGGCCTGGGTTTGGGGAAGTTAAATGCAGGTTTCTTAGAAGGGGTGGGACTGTGCTTAACGGCCTGTGCCATATTGAACACCGTTCGCCACACTTCAGGGGACATTAAAGAGGGAGTAAGCACTGGTGACATGATCACCTGATTCGCAATGCGATCAGGTAGCTTGCGAACTAAAGACATTCTGAGATCTTGTCTTGCTCGTACCGCCTCAAGCAAGGCGGTGCGTATGTCACCCAAGGATTGGATTGACGACTGGAGGAGCAGTCGCCGGGATAATTCAACCGATCTTCTGGCATCCGCGTCTGCGATTGCCTGAGTGGACCGCAGTAAAGACTTAGCCACCTGTTGAGACACTATGTACTGAGAGAACAGGCGAAAAGCTTTCCCCCTTAGCCTAAATTCTCTGTCTAGGTGAGTAGGGGTAGGGGTAGTGAAAGGGTCTTTTAGCTCACAAAGATTAATCTTAGGGGCAGCTAGGAAAGAAAACAAAGCTGACGGGACTCCGCCGGCAGAACCTACCGGCATGGAGAACCATGAATGAGTATCCTGAGGGATCTGGTGGGAAGATTTAGAAGTAAATGTGGTTGCAAAGTTTTGAGCCTCTATCTCCCAATCTACCCAAGGTCCTGGACCCAACTGCCCCACCTTCAAAACTGGATTAGCTGCTTCGTCTGTGACGGTCTGTAAATCAAGTTCAGGAGTGAGAGCTGACAGAGTCTTAATATCATTAAACCCATCCAGCTTAGACCAGTCTGAAAATAGTTTCGAAGCTGAGGCAGGGGGTAAAGCTGGCTTAGTAGCATACACAAAATAGTCTTGGTGATAATAACTAGGTATAGCCTTGATGTTTACGTCCAGTACATTTCCCAAATTATCCAGGGCCCTTAATTTCTTTGATTTATTGCCCTGGATGACCCACTCACGCGGTACCGGGAGTTCCCCTGACAAGGTAGGTTGGGCGAGCTCTGGGTTAGTGGGGGTCAAAAGGACCCATGACTCGTCTGGTCCATAAAGCAAGGTCATAGCCACCTTTCTGAGAGGCGCCTTGTCTAGAGGGGGTGGATTGACATCCGTGATGACCCTGACATTTGAAGTTGTCAATGCCGCCGTAGCAGGCTTAGTAACCACTGATGGTGACAGAGTGGGTGGGTTTGGGATCTTAGATAAAGCAATCGAAGTCATCAGAGGCCGTACCGTAGAACTTGTCGTGGGAGCCCCCAAGTCCATTGTGGGGTTTTCCTGTTGTTGGCCAAAAAATTTAGATAAAGCATCAGTAAGTAGCCCATTAATTTCTTGCGCAGTAACAAATTGGTTAGATGATGAACTTACAGGTGAATCATTAATATCCTGCGCGGCGTCTAAGCCTGAGCCTGACTCTTGCCCTTCCATCTCCGAAATTATTGAAACCTCGTCTTTCTCCTCCTGATCCTCCTGAGAAGACCCCGCCGAAGCTGGGGTACCTTGTTGCCAAGATAAGTCAGGAATAGAGGATGGGATCGCCGCGTCCCTGTGGACATCAGCTACTGTGTGACTCGTTTGAGTCGGACGTGGGTGGTCAGACCCTGGCTGAGCAAACCGCCAAACACCGAGGCCCTGGCCTACACTCTCTTGGGAGTCTGAAACATTCTCAATTATTGAACCCCCTGAACTTTCCAATTCCAGGGTTAAAATATTAATAGGTAAATCCTCTTTAGGGACAGGCACCGCACTGGACCCTTGAGACCTAACACAAACTTTGTCTGGGGTAGAGGTACGATGAGAGGCACTAGAAGCTGGTGAATGTAGGGAGGACTTTCGTTTCTGGGAATCCTTTTTGGAGGATTTATGGCTATGGTGTGACCGAGAACTACTCCTAGATTTGGAGGATTCATCGCCGTGACCACTGGTGGAACTTTCCGTCCTACTCTTCTTACTCGCTGGTGAAGAGGCAAGACTAGAAGACTGGTGTCTGAGAGGCGACCTAGACCGAGATCTCGCCCGAGACGAGGAGGCGGACGCCGGGGGTGTAGGCTCTCTTGGACGTTTTGGTGTAGTAGCAGAAGATACAGAACCCTGACCAGTCTCCGCCGGCTTATGACTCGTGACTCTAGAGGAACGTTTAGGGGGAGGGTGTTCAAATAGCAATCTATCCCAAAGAGGGACGTTGTCACATTGAAGTGATTTATGCGCAACAATCGTAGTGTAGGCTGCCATCTGTTGCCGTACTTCTCTTAAAGCTACTGCCGCGGTCTTATCATTGTCGCAAAGGACCTTGACAGCTAATTGGGAGCAAAAAGAACAATTACACATTACCCAGAGACCCCTTGAACAGTCTAGACATTTAACACACCTTATGCAAAGGGTATGCGCAAAAATAGGGATACCGGCACAAGCAGGGGTAGTGCATAAAGCAAAGACTGGGGCTGAGGTAGCCATGACAGAGACTGGTGGGGAAAACTACCGCCGGGTCTGTATTGGTCCGCCGGAGCCCAGCTCTGGAAAAAAAGAAAATTTCCTGGAATTAATGCTCATAAGGTTAACCCAACATGTTCGCATACAAGTGTTAATAACCCACCGGATAACGAGATGTAATGACACAACGATCACAGCTCGCTACGCGGCGGGGTTCAGAATATCTAAACAAATCTTTTTGACGAAAGTGAAGAATACCCTCTGACATAATATAATTGTCCAGCATGGCGATTATAGTCTTTCTGGTGGTGACTGTCTTAAGATTCAATTTTTGGAACAAAAACAACCCCCCATAAAGACGCCGGCCCTTGAAATATTTTAGTAGAATAACACAGGGCAGGCTGACACGAGATCTGATTTCTAACGAATTGTCACAAAAACATCGCCGTAAGGTTGAAGGCGGCGATACCTAATTGTATCACTAAATTAAGTGGTTAAATCGAAATTGAATTTGTAAATTCCTTATTTCCTCCACCTAGGAGCACCCCCCGGGTGTGAAAAAACGATGTTAACCCTAATTGAACCTTCAATCGCCGTAAGTATAAAGGCGGCGATACATATAGCATCACTTAAAATGGATTGGTTAATGAACTAAATGACTTAGTTGTTCATCCCACCCTACCAAGGTACACCCGCCGGGTGAGATGTCAAAAAGTTAACCCCATAAGTTCCTGTCCCCACTTCTTTGAAAAGATCGCCGGGGAGGAAAGCCCTTAACAACAGCTAGGTTTTTCATGTGGTTTTGTAAAACCTGGTAGAAAAACTACATAACGTATGTTCGCATGAACAACGTTTTATAGATGGGTACAGCCATTTCCGCCGGGAATCAAAGGGTGCCTGAAACCAGGTACCAACAGAGACGCAGTCCTGGAGAGCCACAGACACCTCATCGCCGGGGACACCAACCTGTGTTAAAACCACGTGTGGCCCAACACGGCTCTCGGCCGGGTTTTTTTCATGGTGAAACCGAGAAAAAACCCGCCGGAAGGAAACCCACCCCGATCAGACACCATCTGAACGTACAACGGACACGAAGGAAGCCACGCACGACTAACCTAAGTCCACACAATAAATTAGCCAATTAGCCGTGGAATTAGCCAATACACAACTAAACCAGGAAACAAACATAGTCCGAGGAATTAGCCAATACACAACTAAAACCCGGATACACATGACACAGTATGGCATATTTATAAATAATAAACAATAACACTTGTACATGTGGCAAAGCTACGAGCGGCTGGCTAGGCCTAAGTAGACGGCATAATAAAAGTTGAAATATACACCAAACACTGGAAATATCACAACAGGAACCACCGCCAACACACCACTGTAGCAAATACTTCCGGCAAAGGGAAGACTGACACGGGACCCAGAAAAAACTTCACTAAGTGAAGAAAAATACAAAGGGAACGTCAGTAAGCAAAGCATACCTCATCAGAAAGATAAAAGGCAGCAATAACTAACGCGTAATGAAAGCCGCCTGCAACACAAGCCGCCTGCAACACAAGCTAACTAACTGTGAAAAAGTTCACATGTCCACAACAGGACCACGAGGGAACATCCGAAATAGATGCCCCAAACACACGACCCAAAATACACTGCACTGCGGGCAACCAGCCCAGGACACTCCTGCTACACATATCCTAACCTTACTCGATACATCCCGGAGTAAACAAATGAGAAAAAACTCACTAGGGACGCAGCAAATGCGGAATCAGCGGAGCGTGGGGAGACACGTCCGGGCAGGCTGAGCGCAGAGCAGAGAAGGAGGAATGACGCCTGAATCAGCGTCTGGTCAGAAATCCACACAAGTACATCCACGATATGATGGAAAGCTTATTAGATAGTTATTCTTATTTTCTTTTTATTTTTATTTATTACGAAGTTTTTTCGTAGTGAGAACCCAATTCATAATGACTGAAGCCATGAGTGAGGTCGCGTGCGCTCATGATGAAGGCTCCTCAGTTTTTAAATGCTCTGCGCGGTAGATTCAAACTACGGTGGATTAGTGTTTGAAGAGGATGCCTTATGTAATAGGCATGTTCGTCAATGATGGAGGGGCCACTAATAAATACATACATACATACATACATACATACATACATACATACATTAAATCCTCGCTAATTCGGACTCTATATATTTTACTCAGAAACCCGCACTTCTCGGATTGGCATCAGCCTGTCGAACAGGTCCCCTTATATCTCGGCAAATTTCCAAGTTTGATGGGATTTATCCAAGGTCAGGGCCGGGGTGGGGGGAGGGAGAGCAGCAACAACTTGGTTTGCAATATTATAATCTTCACCATTTGCAAGATAACAGCGAATGCTGCCTTCTCATATATATATATATATATCCTAGGCTAGGCCATTTTTTTTAACCATTAAACAACAGTTATTGTACTGTACCACAAGGAGGCTGTGACTGTACTGTTCATACACACCCATATCTCGCTTCCCAAATATATCACTCATCAATCCGTTTCACTATATCTGATCCATCTCGTATATGTTCGTTCGGTCAGATAACTTAAATATAACGTTCACCTCTGTTTTACCTAATTTCACGTGTATGTACTTAGAATAATACTGTACTATGAATATTCAGGTATTTACGAATAAAAGCATGCAACAGTTCATTACTGTAATTTATAAAGTATATACTGTACAGGTATTGCATTCAGCTTAGCTAATATCGATCGATCAGCTGTTGAAAACTACACAAGGATCCATCAAAATGTCTTCGACCGCAGCCTGACACACTCACTATCAATTTGTTCAACATTCGTGGCCTCTCCTCTAACTTCTACTCTGTTGAACACCACCTCTCCTCTGCCAACCCTGATCTTCTCTTTCTCACCAAAACTCAGTTATCAAGACTACTGACAGCAAACCCTTCTCTGTACCCTCCTATCTCTTTCCTAGTTTCGAAGCCAAAGGCGGATGTTGTGTATACGTACACAACAAACTCACTTGTGGTCTCCTGTTCCTGACTTCGACTCCTCTGAATTATTAACTTTGTCTCAAACTATCCTGTCACTCTCATACTAAATATTTCTGTGCTGTCTATCTTTCCCCTAACTCTACTGACTCCCAAATTATTTGACTATCTAAACTCTAAAATGGAACACATCCTATCTATCTTTCCTTTCCCAGAAATCTCCATCTTAGGAGATTTCAACGTTCTCCACCACCAGTGGCTCTCCTCTCATTCCACTGACCAACCTGGTGAACAACCCTACATCTTATATATCCTAAATGACCTAGAGCAGTTGGTCCAGCAACCTACCCGCATCCCGGATCACTTCGGAGATTGCCCCAAAATTCTTGACTTGTTTCTAACCCTTCCACTTATACTGTCGATCTTTTCTCTACTTTGGGCTCCTGCGACCATAAACTTATCTCCGTCACCTGTCCTATCTCTCCAATACGGCCACCCGATCCTCCCAGCCGGTGGCGCTTGTGGCACTTTGGCACTGCCGACTGGGAGGCTCTTCGCCAATACTTCTTTGATTTCCCATGGAATTATTTTTGTTTCCGGGGCCGTGGAAACTCGGAGAGTGCTGAAAGCATTACTTACGTAATCATTTCGGGCGTGGAGGCATATATTCCATTTTCTTTCTCTCGGACTAATGCAAAAAGATCTTGGTTTACTCACGGTTGCTCTACTGCTGTCCGCCATAAGGAGGAAGCAGTTAAACGGCACCATCGCGGCGTCGCCTTCAAACTCAAGAATCTCATTCTTCCTTTCTTTCTGCCCAGAATCAAGCCAAATCTGTCTTTGACTCGCCAAACACTCTTTCATCAATAATATATGCACTGAACTATCCAACTCGAGCTCTTCCCAAGCTTTCTGGCATCTAGGGTAAGGTAACCAATAGGTACGCCAAAAAAACATGGATAATTTCCTTTCGATGACTGTACCCGTCTCCCAAATTTCAGAAGCATATCCTGTTTAGTCTCATATTATGCAGGAATGGTTGTACTGTACATTAGTTTCATGTGACTCAAAGTGTTTGTGAATATTCCTATTCATTGTTGAGAAAAATAGGCTGAAAGTTAGTGCGTACCTATTATTCCTGGGCGCCCTAAACGTACGCGGCCGGTCCAATAGGTACTAATGGCCCTTTAACTCGAATACTATAAAAGCAGGGTGGTTCCTCTGTACATATGATTATTATGTTGTTGTTGTTGTTGTTCCCTAAGCTGCCTGGCCGAACAGCCCCGAGTCCCTGAGGAAGGCCATGGCCACGATTGGGCTTTCCCACAGAGCTCTCATTGAGTGTAGGTTGTGTTGTTGGCGTAAGTGGTTGTGTGAAATGCAGTCTATTATTATTATAGAAGCTGTCTTAAGTCTCCCAACAGGGTGCAGATACACCTATAAAAGATGAATCCCAACAAAATACCCGTAAGTACTGGAGAGAGACTACGACAACTAAGAAAAAGGAAAAGGGCTACAGTAGTTAGAGAGCTCAGAAGAAAAGATCAGTTTGTCAATTAAAACACCATTCTAAAAAGAATAAAAGCAAATCATGATTAAAACAAAAATTTACTGCTGTAATAAATCATTAACTCTGGACTTAAAAGCTGAGATATGGGTTGACTGTACAACCTCGTTTGGCAAATGATTCCAAAAGGGAATCATTGAAGGAATAAAACACCGAGAAAACTGAGATGTAGAAACATTAATTGGAGTCATGGCAAGGTCATTAAGACTCCTCGTAAATCTTGTTGCGCGAATTGGAATAAAAGGTTCTGGTAAAACACTATGCAATGGATGCTGAGTATTGTTAACAATTTTAAATAAAAGACTAAGGGCACCAACCCGACGCCGATGATGAAGATCAAGAGATAGAGCAGGGAGAATAAATTTAATAGAATTAAGAGCTTTATCAAGCAATTTCAAATGACAGTCAGCAGCCAAGTTCCAAACAGGAGAGCAATACTCAAAATGAGGCAAAATAAAAGCATAAAAAGATTTTATGACTGTGGTTTCACAAGCGAATGTTTTGTAACACTTGCGAAGTAAACCAATCTTTTGAGCAATAGTAGAAGACAAGGAACGAATATGTTTCTCAAATGTCAACTTAGGATCGAGTCACTCCAAGCAAACGCAAACCTGACATCCTCAATTTGTTCACCAGAAACATGCAAACAAGGATGAGGAGGAGCCAAAGTACGTGATCTACTGATTATCATGGAGTGAGTTTTCTTAGCATTAAGCTTCATACCCCAAAGTTCACACCAAGAGGTAATCTTAGCCAAGTCCCTGTTTAGAGATGCTGCAACTTCAATTCTACTCTCTGGAGATGGAATTTATGAGTATAAAATTATGTCATCGGCATAAGAAACTAGTTTATTTTCAAGCTCAGAGCACAAGCAAGCAATAAAAATAATGAAAAACAGAGGCCCAAGCACACTGCCCTGTGGAACACCCGAAACAACAGGCACAGAAACAGAAGTGCACCCATCAATGACAACATGCTGAGACCTGTCTGTCAAAAAATCTTTAAAAATAGATAAAAGACTACCACCAATACCATGAAGTGCAGCTTATATAAAAGGGCTTTATGATTAACAAGATCAAAAGCAGAACTAAAATCAATAGCCACAACACGGGATTCATACCCTTTGTCCAACGAAGACTGAAGATCATGAGATAAAGTTAAAAGCGCATCGCAAGTACCCAAACCTTTGCGAAAACCAAACTGTGAATTGGGTATTATATCAAGGCGATTACAGTATGAAGAAAGGCATCTAGCTAAAAGCCTCTCAAAGATCTTTGAGAGAATAGGCGTTATGGATATAGGACGATACTCAGATGGGGATGACGAAGCAGTAGCTCCCTTCGGAATTGGAGTGATGCTAGCTTTTCGCCAGCAAAGAGGAAAACTACCAGATTTCAAGAGCAACCTAAATACTATAGCCAATTTAGGTGCTAAGACAACAGCAATCTTCTTAAAGAAGAGAGGGAAAAATCCATCTGGGTCAATCCCACCATAAGTGTCAAGATCCAATAAATATTGTCTCAATTCAGCTGATTTGAATGCTATCGACTTTAGATTGGGACTAGGGAAACATGTCAAGGGCAATTGCAATTCCTGATCACTCTGCTTACCTATGAAAATATTAGAAAGCATATTACCCTTAGTTAATGGATCAAAAGAGATAGAACCATCAGAATCACGAAGTGGAGGCATGGTGGAGTCAATTCCAAATAGTGAGGCCTTAAGTGAGACCCACCATTTATGTGGCTGAGTAGCACCTGCGAGAACTTCCTGCAAATCGGAATTGTAATCCCTCTTGGCTGTACTATATACTCTCTGCGCAACTGACCGAAGATGTACATAGTCATCCCAAAGCAACTGGGTTTGATTACGTCTCCAGCGGTGATATGCAGCCTGCTTGTTATTATATGCACGCTTACAGTCGTCATTGAACCAAGCTTTATCTTTAATACGGGATTTGATTAACTTAGAAGGGACTCTTCTTTGCAGGATGTCTAACAGAGAGTTATTGAGGGATGAAACAGGGTCATCAGATCTTAGTATGTGATTCCAGTGGATATTGGTAACATCATCACATACATTTTCCCAATTAACTCGAGATTTAAGATAGACTTTACGAGATATAGTGATATCTGGCACAGTAAATTCAAGATTGATTTTACAGGTTACGGCATTATGGTCAGAAGTACCTACAGGAGCAAGAACTGCAGTCTCCACAACACCAGGAGCATCTGTTAAGACGAGATCAAGACAGTTTCCAGAAATATGTGTAGGTCCAGCAATCAACTGCTCACACCCAGACAAATTAGCAAAATCCATGGCAGCGTGACCATTTCTATTTGTTGGAGAAACCGAGTTCAGCCACTCTTGATGATGTGCATTAACATCTCCAACAAAAACGAAAGATGGGGTGGGGCTTTGGTTTCCCGGGCGTTTCCGCACCCTCCTCAGCTCCCTGCCTTGGAGTGGCTTCGGTCACCCGGGCTTTGTTAGTGGTAAGCAGGGAGGATTTTGTGGGGGCGCTCATTTATGGCCTTGGCCTTGCTCGAGACCTTGGGGCTGTTCGGCCAGACAGCCTGGGGAACAACAACAACAACAACAACAACAACAAAAACGAAAGATGACTTGACATCAACAGACTGAATTAATGCCAAGGCATTTAAAAGACAGTCATATAGATTGTTATTGGCATCAGGATTTCTATATAGGCTAAAAATGTAGTGGTTATGATATTTACTGGAAACTTTAACCAACTGGATCTCGTGGCAACCACAAAGAAATTTCGTCAAAGGCTGGGCATAATAGCCAGATCGGATGTATAAACTCATTCCACGAGCACGAGGAAGAGAGGCACGGCGAATAAGAAGTGGTTTATTAAAGCCAGGAATGAGCAGTTCTGAAATGTGTCTATAGTCAGAAACAAGAGTTTCGGAACAAAATACAATGTCATAATCCACTGATGCCATAGTAAGATCTTTAATGTTCTTATGAAGTCCACGGATGTTAGAATACAGAATACAGCAACTTCTTCTCGCAGGATGATAAGGTCTATGAGGACCGGGATTTAATTCTATATCACCGGATAAAAGAGCAAACAAAAACATATATAATTGAAAGAAGCAAACCATACAATATGAAAAATGGATGGATATATAGGATGGATATGTAGGATGGATATATATGATGTATGTCATTCATTACTCTACTCAGCTATATAAGTATCATTGAAAGTCGACAGCCACAACAGGGATATTTTTCAAGCTTTTTCAAAGAAACATAAAACTTGGGTTTTTTTTTTTTTTTCCTGCTGTATTATCATTTGTGTAAGTGTAGAAGATATGTATATGGTATGGTCTGAAATATAAGATATAACCTTGTTACATTTATTATTGCATAAAAAAATCAGCATAGGAAGGCTTGTAAACCTCCAAAACACGCCTCCCAGTAGGGCAAATTTATTCTTTTTAATTTTTATCTTTTTTTGGGGGGGGGAAAAACAGAGTTACACCTGCCAGATCTCTCTCTCTCTCTCTCTCTCTTAATATAACAATTTGTACGTGTTTCCCACGTATTACCTACTTTCTCACACCCAAACACACATTCTCTGTCTCTCACTCACTCTCAATCGCTCAACAATGTATGAGGTTACAATTAGCCTATAAGTTATGAGGCCTAAATCAGGATTTTCACTTGCCTCTGAACTGTGCAATTGTGCATACAAATTGTATATACTTTACCAGCATAATAAACCTATCTATCTATCCTCAACTCCTTCTGTACGAGAAACTTCAATACAAAAATATTCTAGCTATGTTTAGAAGATTTTATGCAGTTTGAGAAGGATGTGTTAGTAAAAAGGGTTAATCTAAGTGAGAGCTTGAGTTTATAAGAAAAATGCATCAGGACTGCTCAGAAACACAAGATATAACCAGGGCTGGGTGCGTACCTATTGGACAGAGCCCGCATACCAAACACCAAAAGGTAGCCTACGCACTTTTATCAAATGACGTTTTATTTTAGGAAGTGGATAACTTACACCAGAAATGTTGTATTTTTTCAATTAGAAAAAGATAAAAGACATTCATAATCTGTGGAGGGAAAATTTGTTGTGAAAACCAATAGGTAGGCAGTGCGTGGTACCCAATAGGAAGGCGCGTACATTCGGGGCACCACGCACTGCGTACCCTCTGGACCACCCTTGGGGTAAATTGAATTGGATGGTACTCAGACAGTTTCAGCGAAAAGTGACTCTTATTCATCCTTTTTGTAGAGGTGGCCTTAGAATGTCATGTAATGTGGCTTAACCCTTCTGGCCCTCCTAAGGACGTTGTTGAGATCCGGGCGATTTGGCAAAAAAACGTCTACGCCTAGGCTACCGTATCTTTGTTATTTTAACTGCTACTGCATTCCCACGCATCTCCAAGCGTAGATGTGTTTCGTACCTGTAGACTGGCGTTGAGTAGAGCTCTCTAAGTCAACTGGTTCAGTTGTGATGACGATTTCCGTGGAGAGAGTTTCGAGGCGATGTTAGCAATATGACACAATTTTCAACACTAAATCTGTCTTAGCAGACCACACAACAACAAAGCTCCGACGTCTGCTTGCTTTCGGAGGTGCGCGCGTCGCCTCCGACCAGCTGTGTTTACATACGTCGGACGCACGGCTTTCAAAACAAGCTTCATAGGCTTTCAAGCTTACGGATTTTAAAAGGACACCTGGGCTCCTGCCCATCTGCCAGTGGCGTAGCTAGGGGGGGGGCAAGGGGGTACATCTGTCCCCGGGCGGAGCATGTAGAGGGGCGCCAAAACGAGGTCGGAACTTAAATGTTTTTAATTATCGAATATTGAGTGAGTAGACCTGTTATATATACTTTAATGGTCGTAAAAATAAAGTAAGATGAAAATCATAAATGATGAAATGAGGTATATTCTTAATATAATCGATGAATTATAACATTAAATTAAGTAATAGAATTACAACTGCTGTAAACCATATATTATGGCATGCCGATCAGTCACAACTTACTCGCAGAAAATAATACACATTAGTTACCCTACGTATTGGCCGCAAAATATCAGTTTTATTTTGTAACATATGTGATGGAGATGAGCTGCTTGAGGAGTATGTGTGGAGTTACTCGTAGAGACAGATTGAGGAATGAAGAGATACGTAGGAGAGTGGGGCAGCAGGAACATTTGTCAGCCAGAGTGGACAGAAGGGTGCTGAGCTGGTATGGTCATGTTGAACGAATGGGAGATGAAAGGCTTACAAAGAGAATATGTGAGTCAGGTACAAGGGGAGATAGAAGGGCAGGAAGACCCCCATTGAAATGGAGAGACTGTGTAAGAAAGGCTTTGGATGATAGAGGAATGACTATAGATCAGGCAGGAGAAGTGGTGGTGGACAGGAGTGAATGGAGAATGCTTGTGAATAGTTGAGTGAACACGTGGTCATTTGGAGTAAGGGGTCGGGCGCAAGTTGGACTAGATAATAGTCCATCAGGCGCCTGGCCCGGGGAGACGATTAATATGAAGGGTGCGCCTGGAAGTGTGGTGGGAGGGCTTGTGGCTTTGGCTCCGCTGCATGTCTGCCTGCCGAGATCGGAACCTCTCCGGGTGGTCGGGGGCCGAGGGAGTGCTGGAGCGACCTTGGTGACCCTGGTCTCTGGGTCTTCTCCTGGGTGACCTGGATGTGTGTGAGTTTGTGCTTTTTATCTGTGTTTATTTGTTGTTTTATGTTGTTTTTGTGTTTTCCCTGTTCTTGCTCTGTCTTGAGTCGGCTACCCCCAAAATGGGGATTGGGCCTGAGCATATAGATAGATAGATAGATTTCGTAACAACATATTTTGTTGGTAAAATATTTTCTCTCCACATTTTATTCATTATTGTCATTCAGGAATGGTATAATAATAAAATATAAGTTTATGAGAGTTTTTATATTACTTATTACAAATAATATAGCAGAGCATAAGCATAAAAATGTCATAATTTCAAGTATGAATGCAAATTAGCCTCGGCGAGTCGGTCTCTTCTGTTTACATGGCACAAGGGAAAACAGGTAAGAACGTTTTTGTTAAAATAATAACTTTTATCAATTATGTTACACATTCGGTACCCCTGATATGTATATATAACAATAGGCTATCCATCAGTTTTAAGGTATGGCACTCAGTGGGGAGAGCTATGAAAACCAAGGAAATTGAAGAGTGAACTGAAATGGATTAAAACAAATAAAAATAACCTAACCTAACCTAGCCTAATGAACTTAACCTAGCCTAATTAGGTAGGAAGTTGATATTTAGCGTCCAAACCAGCAAACCTAGTCAAACCAAGGGAACCTAGTCACCTAGATATTCTAGATTAGGTTTGGTCCGTAGGCCTATGTTAGGTTATGTTCGGTAAAAAATAGGAAACCCATACTGAATTTTATTATCCTAGTTATAGCGAGATATAGAGGATGAATGGAAGTAAAATAAGTTAATTAGGTATGGTATTAACAAACAAACCACAGTCCCTCTAAGCTCCAGACTCGTGTAGGGTTATGAAATTCTGATTAAATATGGGGTAACAAGTTAAAGATAATATAATAATAGTTGCATAGGCCTATGCCTGTAAATGTAGTTTTTTAAATTCTAAACTTCCAAACGGATTGAGCCTACGGCGGCGTTACAAATGAAATATTGCGTTTGGCTTTAATTAACAATGATCTTGTTGTGCGTTTTCTTTTTATTACAGTAAAATATACACAAGAACAAGAATGCTCACATATCTAGCCAATTTAGCCAAAAAACTTGTTTACTCTGAAATGCATTCGAGATAATAATAATAAATGTCCTATAATTTTCTAAGAATTAACTGTTCAGGATTTTTAATTAATTTGTTGTATTTCCTTCTTTTCAATACACTAAGTATTATTTAAGTCTTGTATGTCTCTCCAAACTCGTAAAAAATTCCAAGTTCTAAATACCTGTAGGGTGAACTAAAACCCCTCACAAATTGCCTTAAAACCTACTGTGAAATAGCTAGATTTTACAAATGTTCTTGGGGGGGCTCGTTGCCCCCCCCCCCCCCCCCCCTTGCCCCTAGGCGCTATTTACCCTAGCTACGCCCCTGCCATCTGCCGCGGTGTCCTTTTAAAATGCTGCCCGGGCGGGAAGGGTTAAGAAACTCTGGCAGCCGTTTGAAAAAATGCTTACCTATTGTTTTTTGGTATGTGGGCTCTGTCCAATATGTGTTTCTTAGCAGTCCTGATGCGTTTTTCTTATACACTACTGTATATCACAGAATGTACGCGCAAATAGAAAAAAGTTATAATTTTCAATATGAAAATAGGTCATTAGACACTAAAAAAGAAGTGCAACCCTTAGATTTTCATAAGAAAAAAGTTTTTTTTTACATTTTCACTTTATTTTGTTGCTGCACCTCTTTAATCATACCAAACTAAACTATTGATACCTGATGACATGAAGGCATAATGGTTAAGCTTAAAGATGAGACCAAATTTAAATGCTCAAGTGTTGTCATATCCTGTGGAGAGGTTTTTAAATGCCAAGTGTGTACCTATTGGACCGGTGCATACCTATTGGTTACCTTACCCTAGCCAAAAACCTCTCCAACAATTTTTCTTCCTAGTCTTTCCCACCCTTTTTCCACTCTGATCGCACTACCACCACTTCTTCCTTTGACAAAGCTGAACTCTTCGCCCAAACTTTCGCTAGAAACTCCACCTTGGATGATTCCGGTGCTATTCCTCCCTCTCTTCTTCTTATGTCTAATATCCTAATCTCTTCTAAAGATGTACTTTCTACCTTCTCTGGGCTTAATACTAGAAAGCGTACGGTCAGGATGGTGTTCCTCCTGTTGTACTAAAAAAAAATATGCTTCCGTGCTGACTCCCACCCTAGGTAAACTCTTCCGTCTCTGTCTCTCCTCTAACGTCTTCCCTTCTTTCTGGAAGTTTGCTCTCATTCAACCTGTCTCAAAGAAGGGTGACCACCCTCAACCCTCCAACTATCGTCCAATTGCTTTCATTTCTTGCAAGTTTTTAAAAATATTCTTACTTCAAAATTTCTTAAGCATTTCTCTTCTCATAATCTACTCTCAGATCGCCAGTATGGCTTCCTTAGGGGTCGCTCTACTGATGATCTTCTTTCATATCTTACTAACTCTTGGTCATCCTCCTTTCGGGACTTTGGTGAAACCTTTTCTATTGCACTAGACATATCGAAGGCCTTCAATAGAGTCTGGCACATATCTCTAATTTCTAAACTACCCTCCTTTGGTTTCTATCCCTCCATCTGTGCCTTTATCTCTAATTTCCTTTCTGGCCGTTCCATAGCTGCGGTTGTGGACGGCCATCGTTCACTTCCTTATCCTATCAACTCCGGTATTCCTCAGGGTTCTGTCCTATCTCCAATTCTCTTTCTAATATTCATAAATTATATTCTCAACTGTACCTCCAGTCCTATCCATTCATATGCTGATGACTCTACTGTACACTATTCAAATCATTTTTCAGAATGCACCAGCATTCAAAAACTCATGTAATGAAGCCATAAAACACTTACCTTCTGATCTATCAACCGTTTCCATTTGGGACAGAGAAAATCTTGTTACTTTCAATGCTTCCAAAACCTAATTTCTTTATTTATCTACCCATCAAGAAGTCCCACAGGACTATCCCTTATACTTCAACAATACAAAAATCAACCCTTCATCTTCTCTCAGTACTCTCAGTGTCTCCTTTTCTTCTGATCTCTCTTGGAAAGACCATATTACCACTCTTGCTAAAACGACTTCCCAGAAGCTGGCTGTGATCAACTGCCTCAGGGGGTTCTTTACCCCTGCACAGCTTCTTGCTCTGTACTGGGGCACAATGTGTCCATGTATTAAGTATTGTTCGGTCAATCGGTCGTTCTCTATTCATTAATGAATATGAATATCCACAGCACATGGGAGTGGAATCTGTGATTGTCTTTATCCCTCGTACATTATTGATAACACATGGAGAATAGTAAAGTTACATGTGATTATATCCCTCATAATATTGACAGTACGTGGGGCGTGGAGCAGCTGTATGCAGTGTCGTACATGTGGGTGGCGGCCATTGGGTTCACAGTGACCTTGTTGGTGGGTGTGGTGGTGAGTCAAGCTACAGGTGGCAACTCTGTACTGGACCCAGACCTGTTCTCTCAGTGGATCTACCTCCCCAAGCCTGATGCCGAGAAGGTATATTAAACCTCTTTCGTGTTAGTATTTTGTATCTTGCACCTTGTTCTAGTATCTTACACTTTGTGAAAGGTTGTGGTTTCACTCCCCAGTTGGAGCCCCATAGGTTTATCGACCTGCGGGCATAGCCCTCCATATCCTTAGTTGCAATGGCAGACAGAGGTGCAGTAGACCAGCATCGCATGTATGAAAGTTCACGTAGATGCTAGCATCTGCTCGGCATGGGCGAGCTGATTACACTGGTTACAGACTACATTCACAGCCATTCCAACAATATGAAAACACTCCAAAGGCACCTCACACAGTCTACACAACATTTGGTAGTTGGGGTAGCAACCCTCTCCCGAAAACAAGCTAAAGGAATTAATGGATTGCCTCGATGGAGACAATTCATTCGTGGCCACCACCCCTCGGTGATCAAGGCGTCTGGAATAACATAAAGTTGTTGTAGTTCCCCAGACTTTCTGGCCGAATAGTCCAGAGTCTGGTAGACTGAAGCCGCTCCAGATGCTCGGGCCCCCGAAGGGGCCAGGGTGAGATGAGATCTGTCTCTGAGAGGGCTGCGGGGGAGGGAATCATCAACCCACGGGCTTGCACCCACAGGACAATGCCGTACCATCCGCAGCCCCCCTTGCAGTGCCACCCAATTGGGCGATCTCGCCAACACCTAGAAGGAAAATTAGTACAGGTTAAGAGACAGACAGAAATGGCTAAGGTTGCCAAACCTCACTCTGGATAGGACCAGCTCTCATCCATTTTAACATAAAGTTATGCTCCATAGTTGCTTTAAGCCCCTAAATGTAATTACATTGGCAACACTATGCATATTGTATTTTTTCTGTATTCCCTCTCACAATCAATCAAGTCCCAAAACAGCATTGCCCCAGTTTGCCACCCTGATATCTATTTATTTCTATTGCCAGATGCCATAATCCCTGAAAGGGGTTGGCCGTGAATTAATCGCCTTTGTATGCTTCCATATGCCGAGGCAACTCACTGGATTATCTAGCTTGTACCTGTTCACAGGGGAGGATCGCTTTCGCCCAACCACCGTTTGGTGTTTATAGTGTGTGGCAGTGCATGTGGGATACTGTTGTACTATTGGAATGGCTGTGGATGTAAATGTAGTCTGTTACCAGTGTACAGTAATCAGCTTTATGCTGCTGATCAGGTGGTAGTGTATATGCGACCCTGGTCTACCGCACCTCTAATGTCTGCCAATGCAGCTAAGGGTATGTAAAGCCTTTCCCATAGGTCAATAAAGTCTGGTGCTCCGGTGGGTGTTCGAACCCGGCGCTCCCACGCACGAGGAAAGTGCATTACTGCTTAGCCACACTGATATACATCTATATATTTCAGGTGGATTTGATGAGCCACACTGATGAGCTGCTGTCAAGCAAAAAGCAGAAATGTGAGGATAGGGAGGTGACACGTTTATAACCCACCCCTCCTGGCGACTAGTTCAGGTCTGTTATATTCACTCTGGCTTTTTTTTTTTTTTTTTTTTTTTTCTATGTGATTGAGGGAGGCAAAAGGCATAACTGCCTATACCGAGTGCCTCCCCCATAGTTGAAAGAGTGACAGGGCCAAAATCAAGGGACGTTCGAGCCAAAATGCCTGGACACACAGAGTTTGAAGCAATTTAAGTCATAGGAAGAGGGAAAGACTGATTCTGGGAGAGAGTTCCAGAGCTCAGCTGTTGAGTAGAAGAAAGTTTGAGAGTAACGTTTCACTCTTGTTGACTATATAGTATATTTCGTCCAGCATTTAAAGTTTTCGCTGTAGTTAGGATTATGCCTGGCAATCACAACCTAGTCGGACCATCCTGAGCTTGTAATAATAATAATAAAAATACTGAAATTATAATAATCTGGTTGTCTATATTTCTCAAAAGCGCCAGTTCTTCCAGAAAATTCATTAGTATTGATTAATTCACTACTACTCTGATCAATTCACTATCACTCTACATACATACAAGTTTAAAGACCTCTTCATCCACTGAGAGTGTGGTTTCAATCCTTTTACTGTAGTTATAGTACAATAATGTCTCGTCACAATACTGCCCCATCATGTCATTACTGTTGCTGATGTTGAGCCTCAGCAAGGCTCAACAAGTCCCTCTGCAACACTTGCATCTTCAGTATCTGCACCACATCAGCCTTGACCGTGCTACAACAAGGAAGTAACAAGAAATAACTGCAACTTCTACAGAGGCTGACTACACCACCGAAGTGGCGGGCGATGGGGTCACCACATCCCCATGCCAGATAAATTTAATACCTCTCTAATTAACTTATTACCATGATATATTTTACAACCACTCTAATAATTTCACTAGTACTCGGATCACGTTACACCACTGTAAAACATTGAAATCATCTGGAACCAAACTGAAGGACGCTTCTTGATTCAGTGTACTGTACAGTAGTTTCAACTTCTTTCTTTAATTAAGCATAGCACTGAGATGCATAATTAAACTGGAAACTTTTCAGCGAGCAGAAATGTATTAACTTATATTTATATTTTATTTTCCGAACAACGTACAAATTTATATAGACTACTCTTTGTGAACAGAGATATTTGAAGTATTTATATTGTCTACATTCTTCCCTGTCCAGCCTTTTTGGTAACTCCACTTCTTTCCCTGTGACAGATTTAACCCCTTCAGCACAATGACATAATCATTTTAATCTTATTCTGGTTACTATTAGATTATTAAACTCAGTTTTGGAAGGACCTCTAGGAATCAAAAGGGCAAAATCTATCTCAATTATCCCTTTAACTCTCACAGACCTTTTCTAAACTTAATAAAATCCTTGAATGATAGCCATGCTAAATTGTAAAAAGAATGTCATTGTAGTGAAGGGGTTAAAGAGGCTGATGAAAAAATATATACTGTACGTATAAATGTAAGACGACGACCATGTGCATTATTCTCACGATTATTGTAAGAAAACCTACTACTGTACAGGTATAGTTTATTCATTTGTTACAGTATTAGGCCTCAAATCTTAACCAATAACCTCTGTAACTCAAAAAGGGCTAGAGCAAATGGGTTGTAATATTCACACCTATTCCTTGATGACACTTCCCATTTTTTTTTTTTTTTTTTTTTCCCCTAGACTTCCATGCTGAACAGTTCCGAGTCCCTGGGGAAGGCAATAGCCGGAACCGGGCGTTCCCTCAGAGCCCTCATTGAATGTACTGTATGTTGTGTTTTTGGTGTGTGTGATTAGTGTACTGCAATCTTCCATAATGTGTTTTATGGTATGGGGTGCATTGTTACTGGCTGGACAGTCAACAGCCATGAACTCATCCAGCCTTCTCAGGGGTAGAAATAGTAGCTTGAATACTTAAGTTATGTTTTAGTTATGAAGGTTAGTGGTGAAAGATTTTGGCATACTGTATGCATAATGAATAGACTATACAGTACTGTACAGTATTTTTTGTGAATGTTTGTTATTGGTGTGTGCTATTAACCCTTTCAGATTAGGGTACCTTTCTTAATTTAATTCTGGCTAATATTAGCATCTTGCGGAATTGTTGGTGTCCGCCGGCGCGTCGCTGTGTGATTCTGCGGTGTGATGTGCCTCAGTGAGCCGGGAGCTGTCCATCAAGGCGTTCCAAGGTTATACAGTAAATTGTCCTTATCCAAGAGATGGCTGACTTCCATCGAATCCTCAAGACTACTCTTCATGAGAAGCTGCTTTTGCCCAATAAAATAGAGAAAAAAAAAATAAAAAAAATAGGAAAAGTGGGGATTGGGCCTGAGCATATAGATAGAATTATTATTATTATTATTATTTATGTCGCAAGCCGTAGCATAGTCAGTTCAACGTCAATTGCTGATCAAAGGTTCGGTGGATTGAGCCCTCACTGTCAAAATTTTATTGTTAGATGTCAAACTCGGGCAACTTAACCTAGCAATTTGTGACAAACGCCTAATTCATGGCCACCCCATCTCGGGAATTACGGTATCTGGGAAAAAAATAAAAATACAAAAATAAATTATTCATGAGAAACTATGATCTTGCAAGACATGCTGTGACATATGATTTATTATGTTACCTCCACCAACCGACTTTACTCCTAAACTCAATTAATGAAATCAACAAATACATGTGGCAGTCCAGGGATTCGAACCTAGGATGCTCACACAGAAATTCAGTGCATTTATCCATTGCGCTACGAAGACAGTTAAAGAATGGTGGACAAGCCTACGATTTATTATGCAGTTTCGAATCCTGCATATCAATCTAAGCATGTACACACTTTCCAACTGCGCTATCATAGGCTATGGAATTATGAATAGATGAACGGAAGGAGATTACAGAGTTTAGTTGCTACCACTACTACTTATGCAGCTTTATGTAGACATTGTACAGTAACGTTTTTTGAGTGCTAATTAATTCCCTTATGGGAATAATTGGCACTTTTGAGCAATAAGCAACCTGATTATTAGTAATGTACAGTATTAATATTAGATGATTTTATGCAACTTAGGGAAGACATCTAGAAATCATTGGGGTAAAATCTATGGTTGTTATCCCTTTAACTTCCACTAAACCTTTTGTATTTATGAAATTGCCTATTATTACCCATAATAAAGGGAAACATAATGCATCCTGCTACTCTGAAAGGGTTAAGCTGACTAAGCCAAGCCCCTGCTTAGCTTAGTCAGCTTAACCCTTTCAGAGTACCTAGTGGAAACCTCATACAGATGTGATAAAGGAGTTGCTGGAACCCCTGTTTGATTTGTCTGGCCTCCCTCCCTGTTTCTGTTTGTGTCTCACCTACACATGTAAACCCCCCCCTGTTACTACATTCCTTGTCGCGGTTGGGGGGCTTCGGGCTGGCAGCTAGAGCTTGATGGGGGATGCTTTTTGCCTTCTCCCCTCGAGCTCTAGTTGTCGGCTTAACTAATTTTGTGTAGTTTTTATTTTCTCTTTCTATGTTTTTCCCCTTCTGTTCTTATTATGTCCCTTTTGGTTTCATTTTGTGGACTTTTCCTCTTTGTTCAAATTATGTTCGGTTGGGTGAGAGAGCTGGTCTTTGCTGGGATTGGAGCTTTGACCCGGAACCAATTGTGGTGACAGTGGTGACATGTCGGCTCACCCGAGAGTTTTAGGACCTGTGGTTCGGTAACATGCCTAATGTTATGGTTCCTAGGCGGGACCATCTCCGTAGTGCAGCTCCGGATCCAGGGGTGCCGTTCCTTGGAGGTGGGACTCTTGGCTTTCTGACCGGTAGCCCATAATTATGTAACGACTGGAGATGTTTGCATCGTTTCATGCCCTCAGTCTCATCAAGCGGGTTATGCTTACACATGAGCCTCTCTTTACATTTTAATGCCATCCCCTTCCAAGGGGTAGGATAGGAAGCTGACACTTGGGACTCTGTCCCCACTTGTGTCGTTGGTGAAGGTTTAGGGCTCCATGATTCGTAAAGGTTGGCTTACTGGTATCCCTCCCGTCATACCTTCTCTCTGCCTGGTCTGCTTAGTACACTCCTGGAACAGCATGGCTTGGTATTTATGGCTGGTGTTACTGAAACTCCTCCCCTGGTTCCGACTTTGACACTGACTACGACCTCTGGCGCAACTTCTGACATTTCCCTGGATCCTTCCCACCCTGTCGAGGGGCTTTCGGTAGCCTCCTCGGCTGCAATAGTAGGAGAGCCTCGTCCCTCTCCCAAGCCACACTTGCCTCCTTCATCTAGTTCTAATGGCCCTGTTACATTGGAGCCATATGTTCCTCCCAAATCCAAACCTCGTCCACGTCGTCCTACCCCGCCAACTTCTGTCCAGCTATTTCAGACTATTTTTGGCTCCAGTAAGTGGCCTAAATTTTTTAATATTAATTATGACATAGGTGATGATCTTGAGCTTGATTCCATACTACGCCATGACATCGGTGATGTTGAAATCCGTACGGGTACGGATGGCTGTCGCCTCCTTGAAGCTCGGACTGAGGCTCAGTCTCGTTCTCTTCAGGAGTGGTTGGTCGATCCGCCGTCCCAGGTTTCCATCACGAGGCACCAGACTCTTAATAACTGTGTTGGGACGGTTGCTATCCCTCATGAGATCCGTATTGATGCACCATTTGAGGACTCTGCATCTCGCATCCTGGAGAACATGGGCCCATCTGATACTCCAGCACTGAAGGTTGAGACATTCCTGTCTCGGCGCGGTTCCCAGCGTGATGGCCCCCTCCGTATCGCTCAACTGACTTTCGAGGGACGTGACTTGCCCCCTTTTGTTCGGATAGCGGGCCGGCGGCTGGCTGTACGAAAACATGTCCCCCGCCCTAGACAATGCCAGAGTTGCTGGAAGTTTGGTCACCCGGCCAAGTATTGCCAAGAGAACCCGAAATTATGCCCCCTGTGTGGAGGTTCAGCTCATCTTCGGGAGGCTTGCAATGCAACCTCCCGTATCTGCCTCAACTGCGGTGATCCCCATGCTGTCTTTTCCGACACTTGCCCACATTTTCATTATCATAGTGCTATCCTTGATTTGAAACTGAGTCGGGGCTTCTCTCACAGAGCGGCTATCTCCCATTTGAAGGAACAGGGTCTGTTACCTTCCTTGACGTATGCTAGGGTGGCTAGGTCTGGTTTACAACCTACTCTCACGCATCCTCCGCTTTCAGTGACTCGCCCTCTTCCAGCCAATCGCTTTTCGCCACTCCGGGACCTACTGCCAGAGCCGACTCCCCCTCCTAAGGTAGCAGGGGACCCTGTTCAGTGTCCTCCCTCCATCTCTCCTACTGCTTTGACTTCCTCATCTAAGGTGACTACTAGGTATAATTCCAGTGTTATTCTGGCCCGAACTGATGTTTCTTCCGTGCGCAGTAAGGACTTCTCTCCTCCCTTTGATCCAGCAACTAAGAAGAGGAAAGGTTATGACTCTCCTCCTACGGATAGATCTGCCTTGTCTCCCAAGCATGTGCGGAGTCAGGATAGGAGGAGACCTCGCCTTCTGACATCTCCGCAGGTCTCATCAGCTCCTCTGACTCCTTCCCATGATGATATAGAAGCCCAACTTGCAGACATCGATGGTCCACTTATGGAAATAGATACCTCCCCGCCTCCTGCTAAACATGTTTCCCAGTGTGGCTGTGATAAATGCTTTATAGACTATATTGGCCCCGCTATTAATGATAATGTGCATGACTTACGTGTAAAGGTTGATCACTTTATTGCCTCCTGCCACCTTCCTTCTGACTTTGCAGGGTCTCATGATGCCCATTGTATATGTGTTAATTGTATTGGTCACCTGGCTGTTCAACCAACAGCATTAGTGGAAAGGATTCACCGCGAGGTTTCTTCTCCCCCCGAACAATTGCCTGTGCTCCAGGTCCCGCCTTCCCAGTGTGTGTTACACGACGCTACTGGGGACGTGCCTGGTCGTCCTCCCCCTCACCCTCTGCCTGTACCCCTCCCCAATGTTGCCCGTATTCAGCGGGCTCAAAATCACGGTAATTTAAAATCAGTGATTACTCATGAACCATCATAGTATACTTCAGTGGAACATGAACGGTTTCGCCACTAGGCGTCGCCTTGGCGAAACTGGGAGGTTTAACGACCCTCCCAATACCAAATGAGGTAAACCTCCTATTTGGTCGTAGCCTTGGATTATCCAACGTAGAGCTATATACTTATCGTATAATTTTGCTCCGCTCTAGAGCGGGCAATTATCGAAATCACTAGGGCGATAAAACGATAACATCTAGAGTAGCACCTTACTCTCTCTACTAGGTACGTTGCACATACTTTGGAGGCCACTATTTGAAAAGGAAAATAAGAAAATATTGATGAGAAAGAAGAGAAAATTACAGGATTTTAGGCCATCCTATCTGGCTCCTTCAGCCGTCTTGACGGATCCACCCCACTACCCGACAGGGTTCATTGGGCATTCCCGGTATCAAGTTACAAGAGACAAGAGTGGATGGGCAGGGGTACGGTGCGAGGGCGGGATACTATGACGTTGGATACTCCGAGGCTACGACCAAATAGGAGGTTTACCTCATTTGGTATTGGGAGGGTCGTTAAACCTCCCAATTTAGTAGTAGCCTCTACGTTCCAACGTAGAGCTAGAGTACCAAATTGGAGGCGGACATACAAGCTGAAAACACAAACTGTAGCCCTTAGGAAATATCAGGACCACAGAAAGACCGACTTAAACAAGAGAGTTTATAGAAAGAGTGTACTGACAGGTGCATATCAAGAGAGGTCAAGTACAGTCAAGTCTTATGCCATGGGATAACTAACCTAAGACAAAGAATGCTGCATTTCATCATAAAATATGAAGTCCAGGATGCTCCCCCCCCCCCCCCCCTCCTTCCGGACGAAGGCAGGAAGACCCAGAATGTAACGAGTAAATACTGACATACGTCGAAGAGGAGGACCGTACAGGGGGCGACGAGAAAAGACATGAGCATACACAGCGACCAGCACTGAAAGCCATGAGAAAAGTTCAGTGGTATGAGGCCAAGACCTACCAACAGAACGTAGTATACTTGAAGACGAGAAATTACATCAAAATCTTAACCTAGTTATTAATCCTTTAACTTAGGTGCAAGTATGGGTATAGTGCAATACCCCCCCTCCCCCAATAAAAGAAGAACAAGAAGGGAGAAGGATAAGAGACAGAAGGAACGCCGCAGGTAGACCCTGAGTGAACCTGCTGGCCCAACGCACGACAAGGACATCCCGGCCTGCCTGTGGACATGGCCAGAGAGGAGGAGACAAACGTGGTGGGGGAAGACCAAAGCCCCGTGTCGGCAACGTCCGGTCGAGAAATATTACGGAAAATCTGAACGGAGCAGCGTACGAACGGACAACATGAGCTGCGTCCAGAACGTAAGGGTGACAGGCCCGAAACTAGCGACACAGGCGAAGTCCCACAGCACGTCGACCTAGTCTCCTACAGGCCGTAGGCGCCACCCGTAAAGGCAACCCCGACACTGGCCTGGTCGAGTACACATACGGATGCAGGGTTTGAACCGGGCATAACGGATGATGAACCCTACCATGTTTGAAAGCTGGCACATGAAAAGCATAAAAACGGGAGTGTCGCGTACGGTCGTAGCAACCAAACGAACAGACGGAGCCAAAGTAACTGACTCAAGGACGGGAGAACGATGTAAGGAATGTCGGTCCCTAGACCTGGCAGTCATCGCCGGGGAGTCCTGCACCCGTCGCCAAAGCCATAAAGAACAATGTCATGACACGGAAGCGGTCAGGCGTGGGATAATGAGCGTAAGAGGCAGACGAGAGCAGTTGGAGAGCCTCCGTCAGAAACCACTGAGGAGGAAGCTGACGCGGCGTCGGACGAAGCATAAAGCAGGATCGCAAAAAGAACCCAAGTCCTAGGGAGGAACGACCAACCCCGTGAAAGTCTCAAACGGTACCCGAATGGCCGACAGGCGGTACGTAAGAGTGGTGCAGATGTTGGGACGCTTCTCAATATTAACCAAAGGAGGTAGTGAAACACGAACGCCACCGACGGTCGCGTCCGTGACGGGTAGGGATCCAAGAAGGAAAACCGCACCAGTGAGATCCGTAAGTCTGCCATGTAAAATGAATCCAGGGGAGAGGATTGGACATACAAAGATCGACTAAACTTAGGCATCTACCCTGCCTCACAACATCTACGATGTGAAGGCGAACGAGGGCCCTAGGACACCAATCGATACCAAGAGGAAATCGGAGATCGCTAGGGGAACTGGACCCGGGTACCACCGCTTCAGCCGAGCGGACCAGGCTTGGGCCGGCCGGATGGGCGCGACAACCAAACGAAGCACTGGTACCCTCTCAGCCTGTGGAGGACGTTGCACATCAAAAAGGGCGGCGGCTGGCGGAACACACATAAACCGACCGCCACCTGCGCCAGTCCTTGCTGAACGCGACCGGTACCTCCGCCGGAGGAGTAATCCAGCGGCACAGGAACACAGGCAACCCGGTCGCCTCGCATGAGGCGAACCAGGCCACCTGTGGAACACTCCAGGAGGCCGCCAGGTCGTCGAACACGGTCTGTTGGGAATGCCACACTACCCGGGCGCTCTGTCCATTCGACAGAGCATTCGCCCATAGGGCGGCAGGCCCGGGCAGGGAGGTTGCATGCAGAGTGACGGGCTCCCGAGCCTCGTCCAGAGCCACATGTATGGCATGAACCGGACGGAGGAGGCGGGAATCGTCGGCGATATGGGGAAGGAGAGCGACGTCACACCGTCGTTTCGGCGTCCTCGGAAACCGCGAGGACGCCCGAACGAGGCACAGGAGGAAAGGTGGCCTGGCGCCACGGAGACAGCAGAGGTAAGGGGACGCATGGCGCGTACCCCTCCGTCGTACGAAGTGTGGAATCCAATGGAAGGGGTGCTTGACATAGAGAGCAATTCCCGACTACATAGTGCAGAGGCGAGACCTCGCCTCATCCGTGTCCGGGTAAGGAGGACGAGACACAAAGAACAAGATCCACGAGCCACGATCTATACCGCCGAGGGTGAAAACCATCGCGGCTGTAGCATGAGATAAGGGGAGGACACTCCCTATGTCCAACGGGCATGGCAGGACGGACACACCCATGGTATGCGCAGGAAGGAAGTGATATCCTCCTCGCAATCGGAAAGGAAAAAGATACTGCCGTCCCATGTAGGAAGCCCAGGAATCGTGTGTAAGCACAATAATGTGAAAAACCGGTAAAACCGCGACAGGAGAATACCCCCTTCCCTTGTGTAGGAAGGAAAGGACGAAAAAGGGGGACCCATCGAACGGAGGGCTATACAGGAGGATAATTCATGGGTGCACAAATACGTAGAAAACTCCCGAAAAGTAACAGGCACAAGGGCCGAAGGACGCACAAAAGTGCTCACTACACCTCGAAAATGGAGTACCTTTCATGAAAGTGAGTATCCCCCCCCCCCCCCTGTGCGAGGCGAGGGGTGAAGAGTGACCCCCCATGCGGAGGGTCAGGGAGAGACCAGGCGAACCAGCAAGAGCAAGAACCCCGAAAAAACCCCGGTCAGAAAAGACCAAGGGGCAGGTGCAAATCCCCAGAAGGAAGGCATGAAAGCCTAATAATGGAAGAGGATAAGAAGAATACCCAAAGGGTGAAGGCACTGAAGAGGAGAAGACGCCTCGTCACCACTCTACCAACAGAGTAGAGTGGGAGCACAGTCTGATAAAAATGAGAAGTCCGTGAACCACCGCAACCGAGTCCCTATCCAGAGGGAAAGCAAAGCACCCTAGCACCGACTCAGAGTGGAATGGTCCAGAATGGGCCCCTCCGCCCTGGGGCGGAAATCCGCTCCGGAGCGGAATGTAGGAGGAAGGGCCCACGCCGCCCTGGAGCGGAATGGAAGCTGCGCACCAGAGCGGAGAGCGTTGCACGCTGCAGGAGCGGCCCAGGAGGCCGAGGGAGGCAATGGAGCGAGATGGTGCCAGTAGGAAGATGAATGACCTAGCCTAGGGAGGCAAGGGAGCGAGACGGAGCCAGTAGTAAGATGAATGACTGCAATAAGATGAATGACTGCAACGGAGGGCCCATCCAGAGGCAAGGCAAAGGCCACCGAGAACCGACCCAGAGTGGAGGGGGCCCGAACTGCCCGCTCCGCCCTGGGGCGGAAATCCCGCTCCGGAGCAGGCTGTAAGCTCCGCTCCAGAGCGGAGAGCGGCACAGGACAGGTGAGGAACCGGGACGGTGTTAGGAGAAGGATGGAAGAGAACTGGCCAAGAGCGGGAATGGCCGCTCAAGGGCGGGGCAGACGTAGTGCAGTCGGACGGGAGAGGCTTGAGGCATCAGGAAAGGTGAAAGGGAAAACACCCAAGAGTTCCGTCAGAATAGACTAGCAGGACAGCCGACGTGGAAGCATCCACGGAAAGAAAAAGACAGGCACCGCACCAGAGCATATCGGCCGCTCCAGAGCGGAGTCGCCGCACCAGGGAGGAGCGGCGTAGGGTAGCCAAACGTCAGAGGCCCGTAGGTACCAGTAAAAGTGAAAGGCCAGGAACATCCAAAAGACCCAAAAGAATCGTCGAGCACGATAGCCGACGCGGGAGCCCCCCTGGGTAAAAACAGCAGAGATGTACATCCAAGCGTCCCAACTGAACGGTCTAGCATCACAGCTGACGTGGGAGCGTCCGTGGGTAAAGAACAGAGGCAAAGCATAGGCCCGACCTAGAGGAGGATAGAGCCCACCCTAGGGCGGAACGGGCCCCGTGAGGCCCGAGCCCAGACGCCAGAGGCCCGTAACAAAAACATTCCCAACTGAAGGGGAGAGGCCTAAAGGGTCCCGCTCAGCAAAGCCAAAGACACCGTTGAAGGACGTCAGGCAGATTGCAGGAAGAAAGGGAGCGGTCTGATAAGAGAACGTGGCTAGTCATAGGACCGACCCGGAGCGGGAGTCATCCACGCACCAGGGCGGAGCGAGCCGAGTACAGCCCTTCCGAGAGACCTGCGGCACCGGGGAGGGTGGAAGGAAAAAGACATCCCAAGAGATTGGTGAGGACAATGGAGGTGAAGACCGTGCCGCAGGAACCGCAAGGTAGTGGGGAGCCCAATGTAGGGAAGACTGTGCCTGAGGAACTGCAAGGTATGAGCGAGGTCAAAGTAGGTGAAGACCGTGTCTCAGGAACTCAAGGTATTAGTGAGCTCAATGTAGGTTAAGACCGTGTCGCAGGAACCCCAAGGTGACAGGAGAGTGCAAAGGAGGTGAAGACCGTGCCTCAGGAACCTCAAGGTATTGGTGAGTCCAATAGAGGTGAAGACTGCGGCTCAGGAACTCAAGGTATTGGTGAGTTCAATGGAGGGTAAGACAGTGTCTCAGGAGCTGGAAGCAGACGAAAACCGGTGCCCTGCAAGAAGGTTTAGTAAATCCGGAGACAGGCAAGCAAGAGCAAGCCTAGGAGGCAAGAGTGTCGAACAACCAAAATGCAAGGTGGAAGCACAGGAGGAATGGGAGGAGGACGCTCCAAGCCCCCCGCCATCAGTGCAAGCATCCCGTGCAGGGAGGCAAACCGTTCAGCGTTAGCCTCCTCAGCCCTAACCAGGGCCTCCTGGATGGCCTGAATAGGAAGGACCCAGCCAGGGTCTGCGGTCGGTGATGAGGAAGATGAAGAGATGGGCCGGCGACGGTTCCGACGGCTGGGCGACCGACGAGGCGACGGAGTATAGGAGAAAGACCCCCGCGGCGAGGCCGCAACCACTACGTCATCGTACACGTCATCGCTCCCGCCACTCAGTCCCACGAGGTCACAGGCAGCCCCCACCTGACCAGACCCTAAAACCGCCACACTGGCGCTGTGCACTGCCAGAGGTACGGGTCCACTCTTCCGAGCAGGAGAAGGCAGGCCACACGGAACGGCAGACCCGACAAAGCCAGGAGAATCCGGGAGACCATCGCGGACAAGAAGAGGAGAGGCCGAAGCAAACAGAGCCCCCGCCTTCCGAGGAGGTGGAGTAGGCGGTAACGGTGGAAGCAGAGCCAACGGCAGCGATGGCGGAGGAGCCGACGGTAGATGTCCGGCGGCCTGCGACGCCCCAATCTCCCTGAGCAGCCCATGGGTGGGACGACGACCAGGTGAGAAGGCCGAAACACCAGCAGGAACACGGACCGGGGGAAGCAACGCCATCTTAGGGCGAAAAGGCGGCGAGCCCAGAGACGTGTGGTCGGACACGGCAGGGCGGCGGGACGTCGAAGACTTCCGGCGACGTGGAGAAGCTGAGTGGTGCCGCATCGACCCCGCTGTGTCCGCCGATAACGGAGACACACCAGACGGAGGGACCTGCGAAGCGGTGACCACAGGGCACGGAGACACCAGAGGAAGGGTCAGCAAGGCGCGAACCCCGTCGGCCATGAAGCGGGGGACCCGGTGGAAATGGTCCTTAACAGACCGAGCCACGCCCGACCATGCAGCGGTGAGGGTAACCCGTGCCGGCTCAGCATCCGGTGAAGTAGGGCGAGACTCAATCGTCAAAAAGTTGACGAGACACGGGCCACACCGTCCGGGGGGAAGCCATCACGGCAGTAGCACGCAGCATGGGCGGGGCACGCAGTATGCCCAGCGCCCATAGCCGGACGGGCACACCCATGGCGCACGCAGGCAGGGAGCGACATCCGCACAGTAAGCGAAGGGAGAAATGAAAGATGTCCCAGACGAAGCCCAGAGAAAGAAGATGCATAAATTGAAGGAAGGTATGACAGTATGCGCAAAAAACACACAAAAGATACCATGCATTATGATAGGTACATAAAAGTAATAACACCCCCCCCCCCCACCCCCATGTGGAGAAGGACGGAGACGGACCCCCACCATGTGGGAGGGCCAAGCACACATCAGAAGCAGCAAGTCCGAAGAACCCCAAAAACCCAGGTCAGAAAAGACCAAGGTGCAGGTCCAAACACCCTGAAATAAAGCATGACAGCCATATAAGAACCGACAAGGGTACCTGAGGGTGAAGGGATCGAAGAGGAGATGGCAGGCCAAGGGACCCAGCAGTGCAGAGTGGGAACACAGCCTGATGTAAAGGAGAAGGTCATGAGACACAGTAACCGACAAACCCCAAGTACAAACAAGGCAATATTGGCCAAAAAATAGTGCCAGGGCCGAGAGGGCAAGTCCGCTCTAGAGCGGAGCAGACAGACCCGCTCCAGAGCGGACTACACCCTCCCGCTCCAGAGCGGGGCATGCATGCATGACAATGGCAGTCAAGGCAAAGGAGAAAGGCAAGCGCACAGCGAAGAAGAGAGCCAGGGCATCAGAAGGCAAGGCCTAGGACCGACCTGGAGCAGGACTGGCGCCCGCTCCAGAGCGGAACAATCTTAGAGTAGAACCAGGTGAAAACAGGAGGGCCAGGGCAGCAGGAGGGAAGGCCTAGGACCGACCAGGAGCGGGACTGGCGCCCGCTCCAGAGCGGAACAGGGAGAGGAGAGACCCAGTGTAGAAGCCAAAGTGAAGAAGGAGCCCAAGGGGGCCCTGTCCAGAGCGGAATAGACATCGCCGCAGAGCGGAGATGCTTGCACCAGAGCGGAGATGTCCGCTCCAGAGCGGAAAGGGAGATGGAGGTAAATACCAACCAAAAGGTTCAACCCAAGTGCACAGCAGGACAGCTGGCAGGGGAGCTTGCATGAGCAAAAAGAAAACAGTGCGATGCAGAGGACCGACCTAGAGACGGATAGTCCATCCTAGGGCGGAGCGGGTCCAGAGGGACCCGACCACAGCAGCCAAAAAAGAGAACATGTCGGAAGCATAGGACCGACCTGGAGCGGGATTTGTCCACGCTGCAGGGCGGAGCGGGCGCGGAGCCCTTCCCAGAGACCCGCGTCACCAAAAAGGGTGGAAGGGACGACAGTTCAAGGCATCGTAGAGCTCAAAGGAGGGGAAGACCGTGCCGCGGGGACCTCAATGTATGAGGGAGTTCAATTAAGGGGAAGACTGTGTCTCATGAACTCAAGGCCGAGGGGAGCGCCAACAAAATAAGGGAGAGACAGCGCGGGAGCGAGCGTCAGACGATAAAAGGGTGCCCCACAGGTTTAGGAAAACCAAAGCGTCATACCCCTGCGAGCCTAAGGCGGTTTAGTAAAACCATAGAACGGCAAGCAAGAGCGACGAGGCAACAGTGACGGTCTACCAAAAGTCCCTTCTCCCCCTTCTAAAAAGTTAGGCTAGGAACACGAGGCCTAGCCCTGGCACCCCCCTCCAACTAAAAGTTAGGCTATTAACAGGGGGCCTAGCCTTGGAAGAGTGGCAGAGAAAAACAAAAAACACAGGGCACACTCCAATGCGAAACATTCATGTGAAGGTAAGCAAAACATAAGGCCAAAAGAACCTGTCAAGGCAAGGGGGGCTATGCCCCCTTCATCACAAACGAAAGTGCACAAGTTAGCCTAACTTTTCGCAAAAACCACGCAATGAAAGCAGAAAAGAAGCACAAAGCGTAATAGAACCTACCAGGTAAACAAAACTAAGCCACCGCAAGTGAAAATGATGATAAAAACAGGCAAAGGCCTAAATAATAACACTCGCCGAAGGGCGACGCATGCGCAGAAGCGTGACCAACCAGTTTCGATGCCATACTCAAAGTAACACACCTAAGAGCCCATTTGAAGTGTGCCTACATCACAGATCATCTGTCTAATAACCTTAGGTACCATAAATAAGGCCCACAACTCACCCAAAGGGTAGGCGACAGGAGTGGAAGCACAAAAATCGGGCGCATAGAAAACAGCGAGTGTGAAGGCTTGAGTAGCGCGAAAAGGTATGAACCCTGTCGGGTAGTGGGGTGGATCCGTCAAGACGGCTGAAGGAGCCAGATAGGATGGCCTAAAATCCTGTAATTTTCTCTTCTTTCTCATCAATATTTTCTTATTTTACTTTTCAAATAGTGGCCTCCAAAGTGTGTACAACATACCTAGTAGAGAGAGTAAGGTGCTACTCTAGATGTTATCGTTTTATCGCGCTAGTGATTTCGATAATTGCCCGCTCTAGAGCGGAGCAAAATTATACGATAAGTATATAGCTCTACGTTGGAACGTAGAGGCTACTACTAAATTCAACGTTTACTTCGCTTGCATACTCCTCTGTGTGTCTGCCTCCAGCATGTAGGCCCTGTCCTTGACTTGATAGGTGCTTATTATGTTGCAGCAGAGTCACCTGTGCGTGATGGTCATCTTCGGACGGCCATCCTTTTACATCGCTCTTGTGCTTTTCAACCTGTTCCATTGTTAGATCCCCCATTCCAAGCTGTTGCTGTTAGGGTATCCCTTCCTAATGGTACAGCCCTTACCATCTGTAGTGTATATAATCAACCTAGTTGTAATTATAACATGTCTAGGTTGCCCCATCTTTTACGGTGTCTTCCTCCTCCATTTTTAATTTTAGGTGATTTTAACTCCCACTCTCCGGTATGGGGTTGTTCTTCTGCTGATGCACCAGGACGTCTCATTGAGGATCTGCTTTTAAACTCTCCCCTATGCTGTCTTAATGAAGGTCCCCACACTTTTTATTCTTTAGCTCACTCTACTTCCTCTGCAGTTGATCTTACTTTGGCATCGGCTGAGGCAGCATCCCTTTTTACTTGGTCTGTTGTTGCTGACCGTTTTACTAGTGACCATCACCCTATACTATTGACTCCCACATCCCCTAATGCGTCAAGTCAGTTAGCCAGGTATAACCTTGCTAAAGCTGATTGGGACTCTTTTAGTTCTCTTTCAGCTGACATTGGGGTTTTTCGTGATGATGATTCTCCACATGATAATTATATGTTTTTCAAAGATTCTATTTGTGCCATTGCTGATAGCACAATCCCTCGGTCATCCAGTACCCCTCACCCTCGACGGGTCCCATGGTGGTCCCCTGAACTGTCCAAGCTGGTTCGATTAAAACATTATTTGGAGCGTCGCCTTGCTCAATCCACCCGTCACCTACGGGATGCTCGAGCATCGCTGGCAGCTGATGCGACATTACATGTTTGGGTGAAGTTTGTTACTGCTATGTATTTTATCAGCGAGGTGAAACCCTACTATAATAAACTGTGTGCACTTTTCAAACGTACTGTTATCTCACAGAAGAAACAGTCGTGGCAGTCATATGTCTCCGGATTGGCCCCCCGTACGTCTCTGTCTTTAGTTTGGAAGAAATTTCACAAGATTACTGGTAAAAACGACCGATCTCCTGTTCATTCGGTTTTTTATCATGCTTCCGCCTCTCTGTTGTTTGACGATTATTCCATCTCGATGGCTCATGCTAGTCATCTGGCGGATGTAGGTAGTGACGCTAATTTACCCCGAGCGTTTGTTTCTCAGAAACGTCGTTCTGAGGCACGTTCCTTGGACTTTCGTGGGGGTACGTCCTCTCCTTACAACAGTGCTTTTACCATCGATATCCTCAAGGTTGCCTTGCGGGATTGCAAGGATGCTACCCCTGGCCCAGATGGAATTTCCTATAGTATGCTTCAACACCTGGACGGTGAGGCTCTTACTTTTTTATCTGGTGTTTTTAACCAAATATGGCAGCATGGGTACTTCCCTCCTGATTGGAAACATGCTTATACAGTCCCCATTCCGAAGCCAGGCAAGGACCCTAGTTTACCCACCAACTCCCGCCCGATTTCATTGACATCCTGCATAAGCAAATTATTTGAGACGATGGTGCACCCTCGGCTCTTATGCTTTGCTTTGAACCATAACCTCATCTCTCAATCACAGTCTGGGTCCCGCCCTCAACGCTCCACGCTTCATTCTTTGGCCTGTTTGGAGGATCAAGTCCGGCGTGGGTTCGTGTTGGGTCACCCCACCGTTGCTATTTTATTTTGACATCACTAAGGCGTATGACGCGACTTGGCGCTATCGAATTCTACGAATCTTATATGAGTCTGGCATGCGTGGCTCACTTCTCCGATTTTTGAAGGGTTTCCTCTCTGATAGGACTCTCCAAGTGATTGTCAATGGAACCCTGTCTCGCCTACACTCTCTTCAGATGGGCATCCCTCAGGGGAGCGTTCTTAGTAGCACGCTGTCTGCAATCGCCATCAACGGGGTGGTGTCCTGCCTCCCTCCTCAAGTCTCCCACAGCCTTTATGTGGACGATTTCGCAGTTTACTATACCTCACCCAGTTTATCTCATATACAGCGATGCCTTAATACTGTCTTGAGGGACGTTACCCGTTGGGCGTCTTCTACGGGGTTTACATTTTCCAGCGAGAAAACCAAGGCGATTCTCTTTTATCGTGACAAACGTCACCTACATGGTCAGACTATCTCCCTCTCAATGTCTGGACATCGGCTACTATTTTCTGATCAGGTTAAGTTCTTGGGACTCATCCTTGACACACATCTTAACTGGTCTGCCCATGTAAAAGACCTTAAGGCGCGGTGCCTAAGACGTCTTAACTTCTTGAAGAAATGTCACCATGTTACCTGGGGTGCTCATCGTCGGACCCTCCTTATGTTATATACGGCCACGGTTTTGTCCGTCTTAGATTATGGGTGTGCTATTTATGGCACAGCTTCCCAGACCACGCTCAAAACCTTGGATCCTGTCCATCATCTTGGTATCAGGCTTTGCACTGGAGCTTTCAAGTCGTCTCGCATTACGAGCCTTCTCGTAGAAAGTGGCCAGCTTCCTCTCCCCCTCCATCGAGAGCGTGTAATTATGAATTCTGCTCTGCAGTTGCTGTCTACTGAGTCACCTGCGAGCAACTTGTTTGACCAGGTGGGGGAGGATGACTTCCCTCTAGCATTGTTACCGTCTTTTCCGGTTTTGGCCCACAGACTCTTTACGCACCATGATTTACCCATGCCCCTTCTGCAGGCGGCTGACCCCTCCATCCCGTATTGGCGTTTATCATCACCTATGGTTTGTACGTTCCTTGCTCAAGGTTCTAAGCCCTCGCTCCCTGCTGTTCAGAGGTGTGTCGCCCTTCAGTATATGCTAAGTCATGCCCCTGCCCGTGTCATATATACTGATGGGTCTAAGAGGGATGGGAAAGTTGGTTGTGCTGCAGTTTCAGAGGCTTCCGTTTTTAGCTTGGCTTTATCCCCATATTCATCTGTTTTTACTGCTGAATTGCGTGCATTGTTGGGGGCGGTTGATATGGTCCCTTCCTTTCCAGTCAACACCCCTCGGGTGGTTATTTATAGTGACTGCCTGAGTGCCCGTATGGCGTTACAAGATCTTTCTACGAGAGATCCACTTATTTCCACTATTCTCCGCCGAATACATGACCTTTCCTTGGCCAATTGGAAAATCCAGTTTTGCTGGGTTCCTGCACATGTGGGCATTGCGGGTAATGAGAGAGCAGATCGGCTCGCTAAAACAGCCTGTATCGGTCCAGGAGCGGGTCCTCTCTTGCGCCTGTCTGACATGAAGGCCGTAGTTCGAGAAATCATCTCTCGTGCATGGCAACATGAATGGTCTTCACAGCCCCTTACCATCCATCTTCGTGCTATCAAGGATGCGGTTTCCGTGTGGCCTTCCTCTTTTCAGGACAGGCGCAGGGACCAAGTCGTACTCACTCGTCTCCGAATTAGTCATACCCGCTACACACATGGACACTTAATGGCCACTCCACATGCTCCTCCCCCGTGGTGCGCTACTTGTGACACAAGCATTACTGTGCGGCACTTTCTCGTTGAATGCCCACTATATGGTCGACAGCGGCAGCGTTACTTTTCTCAGCCTTCTCTTCAGTCTATCCTGTCTGACACTCCTTCCTTTGATATTGCCAACTTATTTGCTTTCCTTAAGGAAATTAACATCTTTCATCTGATCTAATATCTTATACTTTCTTCTAGTCATATCTTTTTTAATGTTATTTCTTTTCTTTCTTTTTATGATGAACAAGTTTTATTGATTTTACCCCTATTTTTTCTATTCTTTTACCCATTTCCGCTTTTAGCCTCTCCCCAGCCTTATGAGGGCTTTTGCCCAGTAGGCTGTAGACAAATAGTTTTTATTATTATTATTATTTACACATGTAAAGTCAGTGAAAATAGGTTAGCCTAAACAGAACCGGATGCGGAAATACCTTGAGCCGACCAGGCCAAGTGGGATATCTCTATTGGTCTAACTGGTAAAGTGTTTGCCTCACAACCCAAGAGTCCCGAGTTCAAGCCCCCTCCAGGGCTTGATATTTTTGGGAGGCTATTCCCGCATCTAACGAAGTTTAGGTGTGTTGGTAAAATTGTTCAGTTGGTTGAAAGTAAGATCAGAGCTCCATAAATCCTCTTTCGGGTATGGTGTAAAATCCTATTCCTACACACAGAGAGTAATCCAGCTAGCTCTCACAAACACCTCCTATTCATTTCACTACACTAAACAAGCATACCATGCTTCTTTCTAATACACCATAACACCATTTTTTTAAGATGACCACCAACCGCCCGTAATTCGGCTCTGTCATTCTTTCAACTTTGGGGTAGACACTTGTTACAGGCAGCTTTGCTTTTCATCTCCCTCATACCGTAATATATAAAAGTCATGTGCGTTCTCAGATTGATTACTGTTCATCTCTGTGGAGTGGAAGTGGAGTGGTTGCATTGAGGCAGTTGGACAAAATTCAAAATAAAGCTATTAGATTAATCAATAACCCTGCAATCACACAGGACCTTCCTACATTATCCATACGAAGAAACGTTGCATCCCTTGCATTATTCTACAGATATTTTCACAGCAATTGTTCCGAGGCACTTGCTTCAATTGTGCCGCCTCCACATCTTTCCCCGTAGAACTAGAGCAGCTGAGAGCGCCCATGAATTTACACTTTCTCCTCCACAATGCAGAACTTCTGCTTATCAAAATTCATTTATCCCTAGAACTACTACTCTTTGGAATTCACTTCCCTCGAGTTGCTTTCCACAAACTTACAATCTACAAAAGTTTAAATCCAGTTGTTACAAACATTTTATGAATGGAGGATGCCTTTAGGCACATGGACCTTTTTGTTTTATCTGTGTTTTTCCTTCCTCCGTTCATTGTCTCTTAACCCGTCCAGCCCCGGCTAGTTTTGTAATGTTTGTTCACCAGAACCCGGCCGGTTTTCAAAAAAAATTTTTATTCCAGAAACAATAGCGAATGGGTTAGGAATGAAGGAAAAACCACGAAAAACCGCTCAAAAAGCTTAAAGAATGGTCCTACAGAGCCCCCGAATACGTATTTTACAAGAGTAAAAAATTGAAGGCAATTACCCCAAAAAACCAGGTTATTGCGCGCTCACGCGCACGCACGTGGACTTTGAGAGTTTTCAACCATCGGCACGGTTGCGTGGGATACGTACACAGTTCCCATACAAATCTGAGCCCTCTTGAGTGGCTACACCTGAGGTTACGGTCGGCGCAATTAGGGTGACGCGCCAGGCGCGTCTCTGGGGCTGTGCGTTACATACATCGCCGACGCGTCAGGCGCGTCGCTGGGGCTGTACGGGTTAAAAAAAAAAAAAAAACATAGAAACAAACAAAATATGAGAAGCCACCAAAATGCAGAAATTATAGCATACTTTTCGAGCTAAATGCCCCAAGACCATGAGACCCACTTCCAAACCTTGGTATGACCGTGACGAAACATATGCCAACCAGCGAATATCAGTTGTTTTGTCACCCCACCCACCACAATTGGTAAGCATGATTTAGTTTTGTGACGTTTTGTACTTCTATTGCCGGATGTCTTACTCCTCTTAATGAGGATGGCCATATACAAAACACCCCCAAGCGGACCTGTCCCCTTTGAAGACAACCCGTACCACTCGACTTCGGGTCCGTCGGATTCCGAGGCCCTTTATGTATATTTTTAGCATTATTTTTCAATAGTGGTGGGTGACTAGTTCATCCACCAACCTGCTTTACTCTTAGGTGAGCAGTAAAGATTTGTGTAAGATTTACTGCCCTTGACGGGTTGCCGACCAACGCTGACGATTCCCATCCACTCGGGTACTATGCAGTGTATTCATTTTAATAATAATAATAATAATAATAATAATAATAATAATCAGGTTACTTATTTGTCAAATGTTCCGTTTCTTATACAGTGGTCCCTCGTGTTTGGCGGGTTTCATCTTGGCGAAACACAGTCTTGGCGATAGGTTGGATATGGTACCAGAATCCGAATTTGGCGCTTCAAATACACTTTTGGCGAGAATGCTGACGTCACGGAATGGCGTCGGCCCAGAATGCACCGCCCGCAAGCTCGTCTCACCAGACCTAATTCTAAATAATTCATGATAAATAAAATCTGTTATCTATTATCTATTGTCTTTTTTATTGCTGTTAATGTTTCATGTAGGCTACAGTAGAGCGCCGTATTGAGAGTTACTCTTAGGCCGAGGCTAGGCTATAGATAGGCTTAGGCCTACTCACAAAACCCTAACTGAGCTGCTTGGATAGCGAGAATATCCCAGGTATATTTCATAAACGTATATTAACAGAGTAATATTGACCAAACCGATTTGTGAACCTCATATCTCTTGTGTTTTGCTTTGTTTATTGTGCCGAACAGTCCGTGACACACAAACACAAACACACACGCGCGCATCACCTGACTCAGGGGCCCAATCGATAATTAATCAAACTGTCTTCGTGGTGCGATGCATAAGGTGTTGATTTTCGGTGCGAGCATCCTGGGTTCGAATCCACGGACTGCCACATGTGTTTGTAAATTTCATAAATCGATTTTAGGAGTATAGTTGGTTGTTGGAAGGAACATAATAATTGATATTGGTTCAGGAGTGATTTATCGAGAGGACTTCCATAGTGGTTAAGGCCCCATTAATTGCTCTTTCCATTCACATATGCATAGCCTACGTGAGTTGCAGTTGAGATGTGTGTACATGCTTAGATTGATATGCAGGATTCGAAGTTGCATAATAAATCGTAGGCAGTGTCCACCATCCTTTAACTGTCTTCGTGGAGCGATGCATAAGGTGTTGATTTTCGGTGTGAGCATCCTGGGTTCAAATCCACGGACTGCCACATGTGTTTGTAAATTTCATAAATCGATTTTAGGAGTATAGTTGGTTGTTGGAAGCAACATAATAATTGATATTGGTTCAGGAGTGATTTATCGAGAGGACTTCCCTAGTGGTTAAGGCCCCCATTAATTGCTCTTTCCATTCACATATGCATAGCCTACGTGAGTTGCAGTTGGGATGTGTGTACATGCTTAGATTGATATGCAGGATTCGAAGTTGCATAATAAATCATAGGGAGTGTCCACCATCCTTTAACTGTCTTCGTGGTGCGATGCATAAGGTGTTGATTTTCGGTGTGAGCATCCTGGGTTCGAATCCACGGACTGCCACATGTGTTTGTAAATTTCATAAATCGATTTTAGGAGTATAGTTGGTTGTTGGAAGGAACATATTAAGTGACCACGGATCCAAAACCAATTTCATTATTTTGCTTAATCGAAAAGCAGTTGGTATAGAAAATTCTAGTCTTCACCATTCACAAGGTAAAAGTGATTTATGCCTCTTGATATATATCTAAGCTAGGTTAGACCATTTCTTGGTCTGGCAAGCTAGTGACTTAGCAACTTGTTGCTAAGGTTATGTGGTTATTCCTTATCAATAAGACTATTCACAAGATAACAATGAGTTCTGCCTGATATACATCTAACCTAGGTTAGGTAATTTCTTTGTGGAGATATATAGGCTAGGCCTATGTCTTCTAGCAAAAACAGAGTAAGCAGACGGCGCCGAGTGTGTCGGCAATCGACGATGCGCATGGCGGGCGGTTTGAAAAGGGTGAACTCGGGCTTCGTCAAAGACTAATGGATAATTTTCCCATTTAAAGTACTATCTACGTTTGGCGAAATACACTTTTGGCGATGGTTTGGGTAGACTAATTAAATCGCCAAATGCAAGGGAGCACTGTAGTACTTTTTTTTTTGTTTTTATTTATTTTTTTTTTTTTTTTTTTTGTCAGATGCCATAATTCCTGAGAAGGTGTGGCCATGAACATTAGGCATTTGTCGCAAATTGCTAGGTCAAGTTCTCTGGGCTTGACATCTACCAATAACATTTTGACAGTGCAGTCTCGGTCCGCCGACCCTTTGATCAGCAGCCGACGCTCAACTGCCTATGCCACGGCTCGTGAATTTTTTTGTTTTTTTCCTATGTATATGAAGGAAACAAAAGGCAGGTTGCCTGTAATGAGTGTCTCTCCCAAAGCCAAAAGAGTGACTGGGCCGAATTCAAAGGACGTTGGGGTCGAAATGCCTGGACACACAAAGTTTAAAGCAGTTTTAAGTCATAAAATGAGAGAAAGATTGATTGAGGGAGAGAGACATACATGCATAAATTTAAAGACCGAGTGCTACACATAAAGTACGGTTCCGGTCTCGGTCTCACTTTCTAATGGCAGTGCTCCAGGCAACCCTGTTTAACCCCTTCTGCAGGGCAGGTGCCCGACCCCGAAAGGGGTTGAAATAGGGGAGCTATCCCCCCGCCAAAGGCGGCTTTCTAGGGCCTTTCCTAGCTGATGCTGAGAGGATTGGGCTCTAGTCATGTGGTGATGGGCTGGTCTATCAGAGTGAGAACTGAGTGATCTCTGCCATACCCATAGCTTGCTCTGACTGTTCCTTTAACTTATATATTTTCTAGGTCTCAAGTGACGGCGTCTTTTCCGTGGATTGACCTCCCAATCTACCAAGATTGGAAGCCAAAGCGTCACATTTTTCCCTTGCCCCTCAACTTTCTCTTCATAATTGCTGAGGGGCATAGGGCCCTGGGTGGGGCTTTGGTTTCCCGGGCGTTTCCGCACCCTCCTCAGCTCCCCGCTATGGAGTGGCTTCGGTCACCCAGTCTTTATTGTGGTCGGCAGGGAGGGTTCTGTGGGGGCGCTCGGTTATGGCCTTGGAATTGCTCGGGGCCTTGGGGCTGTTCGGCCAGGCAGCTTGGGGAACAACAACAACAACAACAACAACCCCTTCTGCACTGGCGACGTCGTTTTCATTCTATTCTAGCCATACATAGACGATTTTGTAGAAAAATTGTTAAATTAAATAGTTTGAAGACTTAATTGCTGGAGGCCCTTCTTAACCTAATAAAATTGTCTAATAGTAGCCAGAGTACTGTAAAGTTAAAAAGACGTCGCCGGTACAGAAGGGGTTAAAGAAAAAATATATATATATGTCTACGCATACGTCTTGCAAGATAATAGCTGCTCGTGAAGAGTAAGGTCTTGAAAGGTCTTCAAAGATTCGAAGGAAGTCAGCTGTCTCTTGGATAAGGACAATTTATTGTATAACTTTGGAGCGACATAGGAAAATTACCTCGTAGAGAAGGAAGATTGCTGAACAGCTCCCAGCTCACCGAGGTGCAACAATCATCATCCCATCGCAGGATCACACCAGGATGTGCACATGTACTGAACAAAGCACAAGGCCGGGTACGGTACGGTACTATATAATATAGAATGCTGTACCATACAGTAGGGTACTTTAATTTTTAAAAATCTCCGATTATGTTTTGTTATAAGAGTCATATTCTTTTTGTAAGTACACCACAGGTATTTACTAAACATGTGCATGAATAAACTGCATCATGCAATACCTCTATATGGAAAAAGATATACTGTATATACAAAGATTGAACAATTATGGCGCAATAGTTTCACACACACACACACACACACCAAATGTTCATATACTGTGGTAAAGGTTAAGAAATTAAAAATGTTTGGCATGCTATTGAATTGACTGGTTCATACACAGAATTGTAATATTCTAAAACCGCACATTCATCTGTAAAATCTGAGTCAATAACCCAAGTGTAAAGTCATAAGTTAAAGCTCCCTCCCATTTTTGTTGTTACATACCACTATCCCAATTTTATGTGGATGCTGTGGCTCTCTTTCCTTACCCAATTTGTTGTTGCTTACTTTTCCGTAATTCATTGTAATAATTTGCATACTAGGTTAAGTTTGACAGTGTTGTGTATAATAAGTGACTGTAAGTATAATTTTTGTAATTAACATAAGTTGTATATGCTTTACTATTTACTACTTTAATAATATGTAGCTAATTATGTCTTCATTTCTGTGATATTATTATTTGAGTAATATATATCCTACCCTAAAAGTTCCTCTAAAAGTAAATGGTGCCATAAATCATAGGGTATTATAACCCTTTTCATTCTTATTACATTTAATTTAATACATTATTTATGGGCGGTTAGGTTAGCAACCTTCCCCAAAAAACAAGCTGGAGAATCATACAAATTACCTCAATGGAGGTGATTCATTCGTGGTCACCCCCCTGGGGATCACAGCATCTGGCAATAATTTAAATTATCTCTGGCTTTGAGAATCAACATTTTTATTCTATAGTTTGCAGTGTTAATAAGAGTACATGTATGGTACTGCAATTAAAATTTTACTATTGTGTATGTAAACTGTTCTATTTAAGTAAATTCATTAACTCTGTGGTTCCAGTAGTTAAGATTTCATCTTAACTCGATAATGAACTTTACTGTTGCGCTGCCATGTGTAATTTTCCATATATTCATTCATTTTCTTAATTGGAGGTACTGTAATTATGTAATTATGAAATGTACGAATGTGCAATAACTTTTGATGTAACAAACTTTACCAGTAATTATTGTGCTCTTAAAGTTACCACACAATTTTACTATATCTTTTGGTTGTTTTAAATTTGTTACATTACAGTATACTGATGTTTAATTATTTATGTAATATTGTGCAATTAATTACTTTAACCCTTTCAAGATCCAAAACGCATTTCTTTTCTGTTTTTTGGTAGTTATTAGACAATATTTATTCAGATTAGGAAGGGTATATGGTAGTCAGAGGGTTGATTGAGATAGTCTTTACCCTTATAATACCAACAGATCCTTCCTAAGCTACACAAAATCGTCTAATGATAGCCAAAACAAACTGCTAAAACGCACCAGAGCTACAAGGGGTTAAAATATAATATAATTAATTATAATTAGGTGTTTAGGTATAAGGTGTTTAAGGATGAGATCTGTGCAGCATGTGAGGAGGTGTGTGGAGTGAGGAGAAGAGGGAGGGGAGTGAAAGGTACAGCATGGTGGACAGAAGAGGTAAGAATAGCTGTGGAAGAAAAGAAGAAAGCATATAGAGTGTGGTTGGGTAGTAGAGGGAATGAAGATTCCGAGAGACAGAAACGAGCGAGGTACGTGGAGAGTAAGAGGGTGGTGAAGAGAGTAGTGAAGGAAAGTAAGAGAAGAGTAGATGAGGAATTTGGAAGGAATCTGAGTGTAAAATGGAGGGAGAGTAAGAAACTGTTCTGGAAAGAAGTCAAGAAAGTTAGGGAAGGTAGCAAGGGAAACAGTAAGGGTGTGAAAGATAAGAATGGGAGAATGCTAGCCGAGAAGCAAGAGAGAGTCGAAAGATGGAGGGAGTACTTCAGTGAGTTGCTAAATGAAAGGAATGAAGAGCCAGCAAACATAGCTGGATATGGTATGGGAGGGAGAAGAAGAGAAGTAGTGGAGGAGGAGGTGGGGATCAGGAGGTCAGAAGTGTGGGAAGCCATGAAAAGAGTGAAGTTGGGGAAAGCACCAGGAACAGATGGAGTGTGTGGGGAAATGTTGAGGTATGGTGGTGAGATAGTGATAGAATGGGTATGGAAAATGTGCAAACTAGCATGGGAGAAGGGGAGTGCACCCGATGACTGGAAGACTGGCATAATAGTCCCCCTATATAAGGGCAAAGGGGAAAGAGGAGTGTGTGGTAACCACCGAGGAATATGTCTTCTAAGCGTAGTAGGGAAGGTATACAGTAGGGTAGTGATTGAGAGAGTGAGAGTGAGAACGGAGAAATGGATAGGCGACGAGCAGGGAGGTTTTAGGAAGGGAAGAGGATGTGTAGATCAGATTTTTACCCTGAATTGTGTTGTGGAGAAGTATCTGGAGAAGAAACAAAAGGTGTATGTTGCCTTTATGGACTTGGAGAAGGCCTATGACAGAGTGGATAGAGAAGGTTTGTGGAAAGTACTTAGAATATACGGAGTAGAGGGCAAGTTGCTGAAAGCAGTGAAGAGCATGTATGAGGGTGCAAAGGCGGCAGTACGTGTGGAGAGTGAGCAGAGCGAGTTCTTTGACCTGAATGTTGGTTTGAAACAGGGGTGTGTGATGTCCCCGTGGTTGTTTACTGTATATATGGATGGAGTCATGAAAGAAATACTATCAAGAGCAGTGAATGTTGGTGTATCGCTGAAAAGGGAGGGAATTGAGTGGAAGCTACCTATACTGCTGTTTGCGGATGATACAGTTCTGATGAGTGATAATGAATGGGAGTTGCAGGGTCTGGTAAATGAGTTTGGAACAGTGTGCGAAAAACGGAATTTGAAGGTAAATACGGGGAAGAGCAAGGTTATGGTCTTCGAAAGGGGTGAAGTCACAGAGTGTGAGGTGAAGCTGAACGGTCAGGCTATGGAGATCGTCAACTCTTTTAAGTATCTGGGCAGTGTGTTGAGTAAAGATGGGACTATGGATGAAGAGGTGCGGGAGAGGGTACAACAGGGGAAGAGGGTTGTAGGAACGCTAAAAGCAGTAACAAGAAATAGGGTGGTCAGTATGGAAGTGAAGAAGTCCTTGCATGACAGTGTGGTAATCCCGACACTGACTTACGGAAGCGAAGCATGGACGTTGGTTGAGAGACTCAGACCAAGAGTGAGAGCAGTGGAAATGAATTACTTAAGGAGTGCGTGCGGAGTTACATGGAGGGATAGACAGACTAATGAGGAAGTAAGAAGGAGGTGTGGTGTGGAGGTAGATGTGCTGGAAAGTGTGAAAAGGAACAACTTGAGATGGTTCGGCCATATGGAACGTATGGAAAGCGAGAGAATGACTAAGAGGGTGTACGAGAGCGAGGTGGAGGGACAGAGGGGGAGAGGTAGACCGAATATGAGGTGGAAGGATGGAGTGAGGAACTACATGAACGAAGGCGGTGCTGGTTGGGGGGAGGGGCGTCGACTGACTGGGGACAGAGGTGCATGGGGGCGGTTCGTTCGTGGCCACCCCTTCGGGGATCACGGCGTCAGGCAATAGATAGATAGATAGAATTATAATTAGGCTACAGTAAATATCTTGGCCACTAACCTCTAGAACTCCAAACGGACTTGAGTAATCAAACAATTATATCTACCATTTGCGAAGAGTTAACCAGAGAGTCGCGGTGGTCGAGTGGAGAGCACGCTCACGTGTGAATCTGCTTGACCTGGGTTCGATCCCAGCTAAGGCGGACATTTGGTGGGTGTGGTAGTACGTCCTGGCATGTATATCATGTTCGCACCCAGTCGGGGGACACTTCGACGACTTATACAGACTAATAACACACATACCAAAGCCATTCAACAGCTTCCTCTATCTACAACACCCCTTCTTGGGGTGAAATAGGGGAGCTATCCCCCCCGCCAAAGGTGGCTTTCTAGGGCCTTTCCTAGCTGATGCTGAGAGGATTGGGTTCTAGTTACGTGGTGATGGGCTGGTCTATCAGAGTGAGAGCTGAGCAATCTCTGCCATACCCATAGCTTACTCTGACTGTTCCTTTAACTTATATATTTTCTAGATCTCAAGTGACGGCGTCTCTTCCGTGGATTGACCTCCCAATCTACCAAGATTGGAAGCCAAAGCGTCATATTTTTCCCTTGCCCCTCAACTTTCTCTTCATAATTGCTGAGGGGCACAGGGCCCTGGGTGGGGCTTTGGTTTCCCAGGCGTTTCCGCACCCTCCTCAGCTCCCCGCCATGGAGTGGCTTCGGTCACCCAGGCTTTATTGTGGTCGGCAGGGAGGGTTCTGTGGGGGCGCTCGGTTATGGCCTTGGAATTGCTCGGGACCTTAAGGATGTTCGGCCAGGCAGCTTGGGGAACAACAACAACAACAACACCCCTTCTCTGCTATCTACACTTTCCCAGCTTTATGGTTGTAGTGTACTGTCTGATGGCATAATGGGATTCCAAATGTAAGAGAATGCATGTGAAAATACAGTATACTATACAGTATAGTCCATTTTCGATAGCCCTTTTTGAGTTAGAAAAGATCGGGGGATAAGAATTTCTGGCCTAATTACAGTATAATGAATACAGTGGAGCCCCCATCCTAGCTGCTAATCGGTTCCGCAGAAATAGAGCTAGGATTGAAACAGCCAAGATCGGGGCACTGTTCTTATGGGGAAAATTCAATCGGTTCCGTGCTCATGCCAAAATTTGCGTCTTTTTCTATTTTTTGCCTACGAAAACATGTTTTATTGTACACAAATTAAATTTTATGCATTATACTGTATCATATAATACACCATAGAATAAGTTTTTAATAACTAGAAAATAAAAGGCCCAATATCTAAACAATTACCGCACTTTTTCCCAGTGTTAGGCTATGAAAACATGTTTTTTGTCTAGGCTACATCAAGTTACTGTATTTTAAACAGGGTGTCAATCCAGAAAATATGAATTGTGTTATCATTATGGTTTATTATTTTGTTATCATTATAGCGCGGCGAAGGCGCGAGCTCTAGGGGGGTCCGGGGGCATGCCCCCCAGATTTTTTTTTTTAGAATTTAGGTGTCTAAAAGAGTATTTCCTGCAATAAAAAAACAATCAAGATGGAAAATATGGATACCAAAATTGTCAATTTAGCCTAGCCTACCTTTTTTTTTTTGGGGGGGGGGGGAGTTTCTGTTATCATTATACAAAAAGTTCATTTGCGTTATCACTCAAAAAAACAGCGTCGTTAGGCTAGGCCTAAAAAAAATTGCATGATAGAAACAATGCCCCAATCTACAGTATTTATGGTTAGGACTGTCATTTAGCCATGTCTATATTATTATTTACAATGCATAAGATTTAGGCCTAGGCTACTTGAATAATTATTATTCAAGTAGCCTAGGCCTAAATCTTACGTATTGTAAATAATAATGTAGACATGGCTAAATGCCAGTCCTAACCATAAATACTGTAGATTGGGGCATTGTTTCTATCATGCGAAATTTTTTAGGCCTAGCCTAGGCCTAGGTTCTAAATTCGTCCAGCCACCCCTCAAGTACCCATTTCGCCCCAAATCTATCTATCTATCTATTGCCTGACGCCGTGATCCCCGAAGGGGTGGCCACGAACGAACCGCCCCCATGCACCTGTCCCCAGTCAGTCGACGCCCCTCCCCCCAACCAGCACCGCCTTCGTTCATGTAGTTCCTCACTCCATCAAATACATCCAATAAATACATATTATGAGGAAAAGACGTATTATGAGAAGATTACTTACCACACATATTTTATTATAAATCATTGTCATATTTAGCCTAGCCTAGGCTAACATCGTCTAGGCTAGGCAATTCAATCGCTTTCGTCCGACATGGACTGGTCTTTGCTGTGTTTTGAGCATGAAATTCCTTCATTGCTACCACCAGGCCAACCATCCCTATCACTAGATGTACTAGAGGTTATAATAAACGCGAGAGATAAGGGGTTCAGGCACAAAAAGGCTTGCAAACGGTTGTTTTGTCAACACAGATACTAGCTAAACTGCAAGCGTCTGCTTAGTGATGACGTCATACAAAGATGGCGGCATCTTGCGCATTTGACGAACGGATCTCGGATTCACTCGGATTTCGTCTCTAAACGGCAACCTACTGGCAGATTCTTTCGTTATGTTAAAACAAAATTATTGTTTTTGTTTGTTTTCTAGTTTGTCGAGTTTTTCGTTATTTTTGCTATTTTTTCGGGTTTCGGCTGGGATTTTGATGCGAGGAATGAGGCTTTTGGCGCGAGAATTGAAATGGGGAATATTTGGTGTGTGGTGCGAGGATTGAATCAACGAAGACCGGTGTAGCAAGGATGGGGGCTCCACTGTAGAGTATAATTGGATAATGTGTTGTAGACTAAGTTTTTGTGTTGTTGTTTTTTATCTAGACATTTTTAAAAGATAGTTTTCACTTTGTTTTTTTCTTTTCTTTTTACCTCTTTGAACTGAATTGACCACTTGTGAGTTTTGGACACATCGATATTTAACAGAAAAAATTAAGTTAGGAACCTGTGATGCAAAGAAGGCTTGCTGAATATGATTTTATGTATTTATATGTATTACTATGTACTATATGTAAGTATATACTCAGGCACATACCCCATAGCTGGGGGTGACTGACTCGAGACAGCCCGAACAGAAACAACATTTATCGTTCCAATTCCGAGGGTTCGGGACCACTTTCGCGTTCCCGCGTCCATTTCTCTGCCTCGTCTAGTAGGTGAATTTTACAAGGGGAGTTAGTATTCCTAGCCTTCTGCCCCCGAAGTTGGAAAAGGAGTACCTGTCTGGTACAGGAAAAGAGACAGACAGACCGGTACTAAATCATTAATACAGTATGTTATAATGAGTTTATAGCATTATAGGTGTATGCTTAGTGTTTTGCTAGTGCAATGATTTTTGCTTCAGAAATGTGGCCGGTATTAACCGAATGTATTGATGATGATGCAGTTTTTACCACCATACACTCCCTGCTGAATAGCAAGGCTAGGGTGGGTGCCCTGATGAATCAGGGACTTAGTGAATAGTTGCCACAGATTGCTAGACCGCACCGTTCACCAACAGCACTGACATCTGCCAATAACTCACTGGCTGGCCCGAGGCTCGAACCGTCAACCTCACGGTTAGCAGGCGAACGCCCTACCAATCGAGCTACGGTCTGTGGGTGGAGGGAGAGATGTGGATGATTAGATGGATATAGATAATACTAGATATAAATGGATATAAGTCAGTAGAGAGAGAGAGAGGGTTTATTGATATCGTATTTACCTCAGAGTCCTGGAGGTAGATTATAAGGTAAAGAAAATTGTATAATGGTATTATGGTAACCAGAATATGATGAAAATTACGTCATTGTGCTGAAGGGATTAAAATAAATAAGAATGGCATGATCGTTGTGTGGGTATAATCTGAAAGATATATTAACTAATGTCTAGTTAAGGAGGTGGTTGGGCAATAGCACTATCTGATATGACATTTTGTGGGTTAGAGTTTTTGTTTCACAATTGTTGAGAATTTTGCTTGCTATTGCCATTTTCAAGCCATGCACTTGATTTTGTCCCTTAGGCTAATAAAAATGCGTTTTCAGACTTCCTTGATAATACAGTTTTTAACAATGTGACACTCCCTCGATTGACAGGGCTAGGGTGTGTCCTTGTTACAGGGACTTAACTGGACATTTGCCACAAATTGCTAGACCGAGCTGCCTAAACTTTTGCCGTCTACCAATGGCACGGCATAGGATCAAACTACCGACCATTCAATCTGCAGTCAGACACGCTACTGACAATGCCATGGCCCATGACATAACTAAATGCCCACACATAGCGGTATACCCCCTTCATACTAATATTTGTATATTTTTAGATTGACAAATTTCCTAGCCATAGGCCGATTTCTTTTAAGTTTACAGGCTTGATATCGCTCACCCAGAAATAAATAGACACCTGAATGGGGTGAAGCATCTTATTACCAAACTAATGGGGTGAAGTCTTATCGCCTAACTAACGAGGTGAAATGTCTTAAAATTTCCAAACTAATGGAGTGAAATAGGGAAGGTTAAAATAGACTTCCCTTGGATCAAATAGGGTTAAGAGTATCGGTGAAGAAGTTGTACGAGTAGGCTTGGTTGGTCTGGGCATGTAAAAAGATCAGGCTCTTCAATCTGATAAAAAAACAAAAATTGACAAGGAATGCTGCTATTAGGACATGAGGCTGAAACCGTACTTCTTATAGATGATCACTCGGGTCTTTTACCCTTCACCCATTCAATACCATGACGTAAGTTTCATCATGTTCTGTTACCATTAGATAATATTCTTTATGTTATAATCTACTCTTAGGCCCCTCGACGCCTTCCCGCCAAAAAACGAGATATTTACACCAGATAGCTGAGCTCCTCCCCTATCCCTCCCAGGTGCTTAGACCTCTCTGGCACAAAAATGGGGATGCGAAAAGGGGTCCTAAGCATATGTATCATAGAGCCGATTTTCCCATGAAAAATCTTTGTACTCACTCCGCGCTGCTCCAACCAATGGCGAGGCAGTATGCACATGATGTGCTGTGACGTTATTGATAGGGGTCACTTGAGGCATGCTATGCTTACAGGTACCTACCCGATAGCACTATCGTTAGTGAGTGCTGTACTGTATTTTATATATTATTTTGTAATAGTATAGATATCTTATCAATATTTGTATTTTGTACTATTGTTAATGTCTTGTCATGTTGCAAATTTGATTTTAAATAATATTTTGACATTTAACATGTAGTTTCTTTATTCATGCAGAGTTTAGTAAAAATTTACCAGAACGTCCCGGACTTCCCAAACTTGACTAATTCCTTTAACGTGACGATAGTGCGTTGTTATATGTGCGATTAGTTTGCTTGGGAAACAGATTAACTTGCTCATGTAGTAATGTAAGTCCTCCACAATGCAGAACTTCTGCTTATCAGAATTCATTTATCCCCAGAGCTACTACTCTTTGGAATTCACTTCCCTCGAATTGCTTTCCACAAACTTACAATCTACAAATGTTTAAATCCAGTTGTTACAAACATTTTAAGAATGGAGGATGCCTTTAGGCACATGGACCTTTTTGTTTTATCTGGGTTTTCCTTCCTCCGTTCATTGTCTCAAAAAAAATAAAATAAATTTTTTTTTACACCCTGTGTGGATTGTGTTCTTTTATTTAATAATTTTCATTTTAGTAAGCGTTGTTTCCACATAGCGATTTTGATAATTTAATTTGACTTTATATTGTCCTTGTCTCAGTTTTGGTTTGTTTGGTTTGCAAGTTTTACATTTTAACGTAAAGCTCCAGGGTGCTCTGACATTGTCGCTGAGATGATAAAAGCCTCAGGGGAGACTGGTGTCAGCTTAGTAACTGAGATGATAAACACCATTATTAAAGATGAGAAAATCCCTGACGATTGGCACAAAAGTGTAATAGTAAATATTATATACAAAGGAAAAGGGGATGCAGTAGATAGAGGTAATTATAGGGGCCTGAAAATGCTTGACCAAATCATGAAGGTCTGTGAGAGTCTTCGAGGGTTTGATCAGGCAAAGCATCTCCATTGATGATATGCAGTTTGGTTTTATGCCAGGACATAGTACAACCGATGCTATCTTCATAGTCAGGCAGATACAGGAAATAAAAAAATAAAAAAATACTTACTAAAAGGCAGGGATCTATACTTTGTGTTTGTAGACCTGGAGAAGGCCTTTGACAGGGTGCCTAGAGATGTTCTGCAATGGGCTATGAGGAAAATTGGTGTGGAAGAGTGGCTGGTGCGTGTGATAATGAAGATGAATGAGGATTCGCGAACTGCGGTGAGGGTGAAAGGTGTACTGAGTGATGAGTTCATCAGGGCTCAGTGTTAAGCCCCCTCGTCTTTATTATGGTCCTGGAGGCACTGTCTAGAGATTTTAGTTCCGGACTCCTGTGCGAACTGTTTTATGCAGACTATTTAGTCTTAATAGCTGACTATGTGCAAGATGCTGAGGCCAAATTCAGAAGATAGAGAGAGGGCATGGCGAGCAAGGGTTTAAGAGTCAATATTAACAAAACCAAGGTTATGCATTGTAGATTGAGAAGAGGCAATGTGGTAAAGAGCGGTGCATACTCATGTACAGTGTGTGGAAAGGGTGTGGGCGCTAACTCGATTCGGTGTAGCATCTGTCGATGTTGGGTGCACCATGGGAGTAAGCGCTGTACTGTAGTAGAATAAAAGGACCCCTGCCGAAGGATAAGTCAGAAATCGAGAAATTTTAGTGCGTAGTGTGCAAGGGCGAGCTTGTGTAAAATTATCATCCTGTGGCTGTGAATTTTGGAAAGGAGTAAATTAATGGTGGCTCCTTACATCAATGACATAAGAGCAGACCCAGTAGTGCTAAGGGGGGAGTAGGGTACGGACTGGAGGAGCGGGATGGTGTAGTTGCTGAAGGAATGGTAGATGGATTAAGGATTATGTTTAGTAATGTGGATGTGTTTACCCAGGACAAGAAAAGAGAACTGATGTGTAGGTTGCAGGATGAAGAGGAAAAACCTGATGTCATAGCCTTACAGGAAGTAAGACCAAAAAATGCTAGAATTGAAAGGGAACTGGTGGAGTATAGTTTGGAGGGTTATGAGTTATATTATTTTTATTAATCTCACCACCACACCCCCAATGAAATTAATTAAAGTATATATGATCCACCGGGATTCGAACCCGGGTTATCACACACATATTTTTGCCACCTTAACCATTACACCACCAGGACGGTTTATATATGAGAGGAATGCTATTAGAGCAGAGGTTGGAAGAGGACTGTTTATTTATGTAAGAAAAGAGCTCAAGGTTAATGAGGTGGATATGAGACAGCAGTATTGTGAGTATTTGTGTATTGAAGTAAAATGTGCAAGAGGATCAATTCTAATTGCCTCTATATATAGAAGCCCAAATAATAGTAGGGAAGAGGATGATAACCTACTGAAAGCAATGGAGGAAATAGATAATAGAGAGAACAAATATAAGATTTTGATTGGAGATTTCAATTTGCCAAGGATCAACTGGGCAAATTGTACTACTCCAGCGGGACAGTGTAGCCTGGAAAACAAGTTTATAGAGAAAGTGAGAGATTGTTTTTTAACGCAACATATTACAGAGATGACAAGATATAGAGATGGGACGCAGGGGAGTGTACTTGATTTGATTTTTAGCAATGAGGAGGATATAGTGGAACATGTCAATGTGGATAGCCCTATAGGTCGTAGTGACCATGCCTATATAAGCTTTAGTTGCAATATTAAAACAGAGAGGGATAATAGAAGCACTAAAAAAATATATACATGTATGATAGAGCAGATTATGAGCTGCTGAGACGGTGTTTGGTCATTGACTGGGGGGAATACTTGAACGGTGAAGACGCTGAAGGAATGTGGAGGAAAATTAGAGTCAAACTGGAGAATGCTGTATCCAAAAGTGTACCAGTAAGGGAATATAAGGATAAAACAAAATTGAGGAAAAGAACGAACCCAGAATTGCCAATGAAAAGAAAGCTTTGGACATTGATTAGAAGAAAGAAACGATTGTTAAAAAAGAACAGGGGGTCTAGTATAGAAGCTAAAGAAGTGGATCTGGAACGCAGACAAATAAACAATAAAATAAGGTGGGAGACAAGGAGGGGGGTGAAGGAGAGGGAGAGAGAGATTGCTAGAAATGTGAAGGATAATCCAAAAATATTCTGGAAGTACATTCAGGAAAAGTTAACAAGAAGAGTAGGGATCCCAGAGCTGGTAGGGGGGTTGGATGATGGGAGTAGAGCGGAGACTGATAAGGAGAAAGCAGAGGTGCTGGGGAAATACTTTAGGGGGGTACTAACAGTGGAGTCGGATGATGCAGTGCCTACTATTCCCATCAAACAGGCACCGGCACTAGAACTAATAGAGTTTTCCCATGCTAGAATAAGAAGGGCTATAGAAAAAATGAACAGAAGTAAGTCCGCGGGACCGGATGGGATACACCCAAGAATCATAAAGGAAAGAGGTGAGATGTTGGTAGAGCCATTGAAAATTTTATTTGAGGTATTGTTTAACCCTTCAAACACGGATGGTACACGTGTGTACCATTTTGTTTTGACCCGAGGAACCCAGGTGGTACAACATTGTATCAGTGGTTGAAAGCCTGTGACCTTGGTGTGTGAGGCGTCGGTCCGACGCATGTAAACAACAGCCGGCTGGACCGACGCCCCGCATCTCCGGCCACAAGAAGGAGAGCGTCGCTTGTTCGTGTGTGCCTGTATGTTGTTGTTAAGTATCGAAAAGTAGTGTAAAGTGGCTGTTGTTGCCGTAAGTTATCTCCAATGAAATCATCATCACAATTGAACCAGTTGACTTAGAGACCTCTACTTAACGCCATTCTACAGGTAAATAACACAGCTACGCTTGGGGATGCGCAGGAATGCGGGAAGCAGTCAGAATAACAAAGATACGGTAACCTAGCCTAGACGTTTTTCGGCCAGAACACCCGGGTTTCGGGGAATATTTATGTAATGCGTAGCCGGGGCTGGAGGGTTAATACAGGACAAATTCCGATGGACTGGAGAGAGGCGAACATAACAGCTATATTTAAGAAGGGAAAGAGAAATGACTCAGGAAATTAAGGAAATTATAGACAAGTCAGTTTGACAAGTGTTGTGTGTAAACTAATGGAAACGGTAATTAGAGAAGGAATAATGGAGCATATGAAATCAAACCAACTTTTCAGTGGGAGACAGTTCGGATTCTTGCCGGGGAGGTCGACGGTACTACAGCTAATTAAGGTGGTAGATGATTGGATGCAAATTCTAGAGGATGGTGATGTAATAGTCGTGGTATATTGCGATTTTATGAAGGCCTTCGATTAGGTCCCACATAAAAGGTTAATAAAGAAAGTTAGAAGCTATAATATAGGGGAGAAATGTGTGAAATGGATAGAAGCCTTCCTGAAAGATCGGAGACAGAGGGTACTGGTGAATGGAATAGGCTCGGGGTGGAGGGAAATTACAAGTGGGGTACCTCAGGGATCTGTGTTGGGACCACTACTGTTCATTATATTTATCAACGACTTACCTGAAGTTATAACTAATGGAAGTGAGGTATACCTGTATGCGGATGACACTAAGCTGTATAGAAGAGTGAGGAGTAAGGAAGATGTGGGTTTGCTTCAAGGAGATGTGGAGGGCCTGAAGGGATGGTCTGAGCATTGGTTAATGCCTTTTCATCCAAAAAAATGCAAGTACTGTACATGCGGATTGGGACAAGCAAGATAGACAAGGTAGGATACAGTATGTATGAAGCGATGGAGGAAGTGAATGCAGAAAAGGATATAGGAGTAGTGATAGACAATAAGTTAAATTTCTCAGAACATTTAGCAGAAAAGATAAACAAAGCCAATAGAATTGTAGGGCTGATAAGGAGGACATTTGTGTCACTTGACGAAGAAATCTTCAGGAATCTCTATACAGCGCTGGTTAGGCCGCACCTGGAATATGTGAACCAGATGTGGGCTCCATATATGGTAAAGGATATAGAAGCAGTGGAGAAAGTGCAGAGGAGAGCTAGCAAGCTAGTACCAACGTTGAAGAACGCGGGCTATAAGCAGAGGTTGAGGACACTGGGGCTTCCGACACAGGCATATAGGAGAAAGAGAGGGGATATGATAGAGACTTTTAAGATAGTGTCAGGAAAGTATGATGAGGATGTGTGTGAAGGTATCTTCTTGATGCGGGAGGGAACAAGAACGAGAGGACACTCTAAGAAAATTTACAAAGAAAGAAATAGGCTTGAGAAGGCAAATAACTCATTTTGTGATAGAGTATTTTACCTAATTGTAGTTTACAGGAGTTGAGCTAAGCTCGTGTTTTCCCGTCTCTCAGTCTACTGTACTTTCATCCAATTTTTTATTGAAAATATGGATGTTCCTTGCCCCTACCACCTCCTCTTCCAGCCTATTCCATTTGTCAATACATCTATAGGGGAAGCTAAACTTCCTGATTATAGGTTTGACTCCTGTAAGGAGATAAAGAAAACCTAATATTTAGTAGTGGCCCCGTAATCATTGACGAACATGCCTATTACATAAGGCATCCTCTTCAAACACTAATCCGCCGTAGTTTGAATCTACCGCGCAGAGCATTTAAAATCTGAGGAGCCTTCATCATGAGCGCACGCGACCTCACTCATGGCTTCAGTCATTATGAATTGGGTTCTCACTACGAAAAAACTTTGTAAAAAATAAAAACAAAAAGAAAATAAGAATAACTATCCAATAAGCTTTCCATCATATCGTGGATGTACTTGTGTGGATCTTTGACCAGACGCTGATTCAGGCGTCATTCTTCCTTCACTGACATATCAAGTAAACCAAAATCCTTAATACATCAACGAATGGGAAGGGGATGGTCGGGAGGGCCCGAGTCGTCAATGATTACGGGGCCACTACTAAATATTAGGTTTTCTTTATCTCCTTACAGGAGTCAAACCTATAATTTATTAGTGGCCCCTCCATCATTGACGAACATGCCTGATTTCTAAGACTGGAGGGGGACATTCATAATCATATTATAACTCTAGCAAAGCAGATAATCAAACAACCACATAGTATTCTTACTTTGAAAAAATATATTTAATTACGGCGCAGACCATATAAATATAAAAAAGGGGGTTCAAGCAGGTGCGTGCTTCAAAGAAGCCTGCTTGACAAAAAAGGGGGTAACTCTGGAGATTCTGTAAACAGATCTGTAGTTACCAAGGCACCCCACTCAACGAGTGGTGACAAAAAATAACAAGTTATAAGTTTACATGTGCACATAATAAACCCCATAATATTCGTGAAAAATAATTTGCAAAAAATCTCCACTGTTTAATACTAAATTGCTTTCACAGCTAAAACTACTATAACAACTCCATTGTTTTGTACTAACATTGTACTAGCACAATTTCTCGCAGAGAAATTTTCATATCACATTAACCCTAAATTGTATCACAGCTCTTATACTCTGGCGGGGTCTAGGGTGTCCTATGTTACACTGACTGCACCCCCCCCCCCCCCTTTACCTTGAAAGTAAACAAAAGTGACAGTAGGGCCACCTAGACCCTCTGCCTTAAAGCTATACATGGTAAGGAAGGTTTGTCCAGAGCAACTGACAAGTATCTAGTCAAAAACGTATGATTAGACGCCCACAACTGTGTGGACGCAATATCTTCTACTGAAAAATTCTTCAGGAAACGTAAAGAGGCTGCCCTAAAGAGGCGGACTCCCGTTGGAACTGTTTTATGCAGACGATTTAGTCCTAATAGCTGACAGTATGCAGGATGCTGAGGCCAAATTCAGAAAGTGGAGAGAGGGCATGGCGAGCAAGGGTTTAAGAGTCAATATTAACAAAACCAAGGTTATGCATTGTAGTTTGAGACGAGGCAATGTGGAAAAGAGCGGTGCATACCCATGTGCAGTGTGTGGAAAGGGAGTGGGCGTTAACTCAATTCAATGTAGCATCTGTCGATGTTGGGTACACCATGGGAGTAAGCGCTGTAGTAGAATAAAGGGGCCCCTGCCGAAGGATAAGTCAGAAATAGAGAAATTTGAGTGCGTAGTGTGCAAAGGCGAGCTTGTGTTAAGTGATGATCCTGTGGCTGTGAATTTTGGAAATGAGTCTTTGGAGCTGGTGAACAAGTTTTGTTACCTAGGAGATACCATCTCTGCCGGTGGTGGGGCCGAGGCTGCCACTGTTGCTAGAATTAGGTGTGGCTGGGGGAAGTTCAGAGAATTGACGCCAATCCTGACCATGAAAAGAATGCCTCTCCCCCTGAAGGGAAAGGTGTATGCCTCATGTGTTAGAAGTGCAATGACGTATGCCTCAGAAACATGGGCCGTTAAAGTAGAGGATGTCAACAGAATGGAGCGTAATGAGATGAGAATGGTGAGATGGATGTGTGGGGCCAGGCTACAGGATAGAATAACAAATGTTGAGCTGAGGAGACGTTTAGGTATAAAGAGTATTAGCGAGGTGATGCGTACAAGTAGACTGGGATGGTATGGACATGTGGAGAGAATGGATGAACAATGGGTGACAAAATGCAGGTCTGTGATTGTGGAGGGAGCTGCACCAAGGGGTGGACCGAGGAAGACCTGGGATCGGACTATACGCGCCGATCTCAAATCCAAGAACTTGACAAGTGAAGCAGCCCTTAACAGGGTTGCCTGGAACGCCGCCATTAGGACAAGAGACTGAAACTGCACTTATGTGTGGAACACTCAGTCTTAAAATGTTATGTATGTATGTATGTATGTATTTGCGTAAATCGTGGGCCCTACCCACAACGCCGGGATTACTCTCTTTAATGACTTCGACCAGAAGAGAAGCTAATCTCCGTTTCAGTAAGCGTTTACCCGTACTCGCTACCCATAAAGCACCTTGGGGGTTGAGAGGAGCCACTCTCAAATATTTGGTTAGACTACTGACCGTTAGAGCCTGCACTGGACATAGATTATGGTGCACCTTTCCCCTTTTTAACGCCGGCACCGTGAACTCAGAAAACATGTGTGCACTGTGCTCATTCTTGGCTACATATCCCGGGGAAGGTGCAATGTGAATACTGTACATTCATTAAGTCTACCAAATCTAAGGCAATTAGGTGTGTTGCTCATCGCCGCCAGCTCAGACACTCTGTTCCCGGTGGCCAAAGCCAAAAGGAATACAGCCTTTTTTAAGAGTAATGCAAAATCTGCAGTATTTTGGTACAGACGAGAGTGAAGTAAAGACAATGCCTTGTCCAGAGACCAAGTAGGCATGAGCTGACGGGGAGGTGGGCGGAGTTTAAAACATGCCCTCATAAAACCTGTTTCCTCCGCTACCGGTATGGAGAGACCTGTAAGGTCTAAAAAGGGCACTCTAATCGCAGTTAAGTGATTTTTTAACGTTACCACAGATAAACGTTTCTGCTCAAACAGATAATTTAAATAATTGAAAACTAAAGCTACCGATGGCACAGTCTGTTCTGTTCTAATGATCCAAGAAGTAAAGGTTTGCCAATGTGATTGATACTGTCATTTCGTAGACTGAGTATATTGATTTAATAATTTATTGGTCACCTCTCTACCGTATGGTGCTAGCCACTTGGCCTCCTGAATGTCCATAATGCAAAAGTCAGCGAGGTCGCTAGGTTGCCAATCGTGTCTAAGTGGAAATACCCGACCGGGAGCGACACCGGGTGCGGGCACCACGTCTTTAATTGCTGGTACCACAACTGCGCCGGCCACAGGGGTGCGACTAGCGAGACTAAGCCTCGATAATCTCGTAGCTTGTTCACTACGTGGCACATTAGTGACGCGTCTGGCGGCGGAAACAGATAGGTGGAGCTCCATCTGTTCCAGTCTGTCACCAGGGCGTCTGGCCCCCCTGCCGGCGTCTTCGTCCGGCGGGTGAGGTATAGAGGGAGCTTGTGAGTCTCCTCGGACGCAAACAGATCCACTTGTGGATGGTAGATCTCTGCAATCATTTGGTTGAAAATGGGTTGCTTGAGCTCCCATTCTACTGTCGTGCTCTGTCTCCGGGACAGAGCGTCTTGCCCAGACGTTTGCTACGCCTGGGAGATAAGATGCGTGAAGATAAATGTCTAGTTTGTTGGCTAGAGTAAAAATCTCTTCCGACATGTTTAGCAACTTCCTTGACCTCGTTGACCCTTGTTTCTGAATACAGTGCACTGCGTTCAGATTGTCCATTCTGAAGGCCACCGACTTGCCCCTTAAAGCAGGGCCGTGAGCCTGAAGGAAATACAAGGGGACTAGTAATTCTTTGACATTGATGTGGGAGATTTCTAAGTGGGACCAAAGCCCCTGACCCTGGTGCCCCTGATTTGACTGAAATCCCCAACCTATTGTGCCTGACGCATCCGTGTCTACCCATACTGTTGGCGGAGGAGAGGTCCATGACATTATTGAGTGCAACGTTTCCCTCTTCGCCCAGACCGCTAGTAAGGTGTGGATTAATTTTGGGATGGGCCATAACTTTCCCGCCGGTAAGAGTGGGAAATATTTGTTGCCTTCCAATATTAAACGTTTTACTTTCAACTGGCCCAACATTACAGTTAGTTGAATCCAGTTGAGAGAGCCGACCAGAGACTCCCAGACCCTTCGTGTCGTAGTCAGACTGTGAAGAAACATGAACAGTTTCCTGCGAAACCTGTTGCGATTGTCCACACTCTGACTCAGAGTGAGAGCAGCTGTGTCCCAGACCAGCCCTATCCACTGAATTACTTGTGAGGGAACAAGGTTTGACTTTACCAGATTTACCTTGAACCCTAGAGTTTTGACATGAGTTAAAATTATGTTGACATGTTTGATGCATAATTGCTCTGTCTCTGCCACCACCAGCCAGTCGTCTAGGTACCACAACACTCTGATTCCTTGCTTTAATAACGGCATCAGGGCTTGCCGGACTAATTTCGTGAATAATCGAGGTGCCAGGTTCAAACCGAATGGCATCCTTTGAAAAAAAAAATTTTGGTGCCTGATCCGTAAGGCCAGAAACCTTTGAAAACTTTTGTTTACCGATACGTGCCAATAAGCGTCTGTCAGGTCTAGGGAACACATCCAACCTCCCGGCGGAAGTGTTAGCCTGATTTGGTGTACTGTTAACATTCGGAACGACTCGTTGTGAATGTGAAGGTTCAGATAAGACAGGTCTACGACTGGTCTCATCTGAACACTGTCCCTTTTGGGAACCAAAAATAGCTTGGACGTGAATACAGGGTAATTTGGGGGGACCGGGATGATGACATTCTTGGCAATCATTTCCTGGACCAGTGACTCCACCTCTAATGAAACAAAATTCGCCGTTGTCGGCTGACGTAAGCGAGGTCGCCGGAGCCACTGCCAAGTGATGCCTTTGCGTGCCACCATTCGTGCCCAAGTGTTTAACGGCCATGCTTGGTGACACGTTCGGAACGACCCAGTTAGCAGACAAGGGTTCGCCGGCTGTACTACCCTCGGATCCGCCGGCCTTAATACTGGCACCGGGAGTGAGAGAGACTTTAGTTTTTTTATGGCGGTGGAGTTGGTGGTGGTGGACGCTTCGCCGGCTGGCTGGCGTTGGCCGAAGACGGGCCCTGACCTGGTTTATTATGGCCGCGTCCTCTCTGACCTGAAAACCTACTCTGTCTATGCCTGTACTGACCTTGGGGGGAGGAGGAGGACTTAGGTGGAAGAAAGGGCTTAGATCCCCCCGGCTGAGCCTTAGCGACTGGCCTGGGTTTGGGGAAGTTAAAGGCAGGTTTCTTAGAAGGGGTGGGACTGTGTTTAAAGGCCTGAGCCATATTAAACACCGTTCGCCACACGTCAGGGGACATTAAAGAGGGAGTGAGCACTGGTGACATGACCACCTGATTCGCAGTGCGATCAGGCAGTTTTCGGACTAAGGACATTCTGAGGTCTTGTCTCGCTCGTACCGCCTCAAGCAAGGCGGTGCGGATGTCACCCAAAGATTGGATTGACGACTGAAGAAGCAGTCGCCGGGACAATTCAACCGATCGTCTGGCGTCCGCGTCTGCGATTGCCTGAGTGGACCGGAGCAAAGACTTTGCTATCTGTTGAGACACTATGTATTGAGAGAACAGGCGAAAAGCTTTCCCCCTTAGCCTAAATTCTCGTTCTAGGTGAGTTGGAATAGGGGTAGTGAAAGGGTCTTTTAGCTCACAGAGATTAATTTTAGGGGCAGCTAAGAAAGCAAACAAAGCTGAAGGGACTCCGCCGGCAGAACACACTGGCATGGAGAACCAAGAATGAGTATATTGAGGGATCTGGTGGGAAGTTTTGGAAGTAAATGTGGTCGCAAAGTTTTGAGCCTCTGCCTCCCATTCCACCCAAGGTCCTGGACCCAACTGCCCCACCTTCAAGACTGGATTAGCTGCTGTGTCTGTGACGGTTTGCAAATCGAGTTCTGGAGTGAGAGCTGACAGAGTCTTAATGTCATTAAATCCATCATGCTTAGACCAGTCTGAAAAAAGTTTTGAAGCTGAGGCAGAGGGTAAAGCCGGCTTAGCAGCATAAACCAAAATAATCTTGGTGATAATAACTAGGTACAGTATAGCCTTTATGTTGACATCTAGTACATTGCCCAAAGTATCCAAGGCCCTTAATTTCCTAGATTTATTGCCCTGGATGACCCACTCATGCGGTACTGGGAGTTCCCCTGACAAGGTAGGTTGGGCGATCTCTGGTTTAGTGGGGGTCAAAAGGACCCATGACTCGTCTGGTCCGTAAAGCAAGGGCATAGCTACCTTTCTGAGAGGCGCTCTGTCTAGAGGGGGCGGATTGACATCCGTTATAACCCTTACATTCGAAGTGGTCAATGCCGCCGTAGCAGGCCTAGTAACCACTGATGGTGACAGAGGGGGAGGGTGAGGGATCTGAGTTAAAGCAATAGAAGTCATCAGAGGCCGTACCGTAGAGCTTGTCGTGGGAGCTCCCAAGTCCACTGTGGGAGTTTCCTGCCGTTAAACGGCTAAAATTTTTTAGATAAAGCATTACTGAGTAGCCCATCAATTTCCTGTGCAGTGACAAATTGACTTGATGATGTACTAACTAGTGAATCATTAAGATCTTGTGCGGCGTCTAAGCCTGAACCTGACTCTTGCCCTTCCATATCTGAGATAATTGAAACCTCGTCTTTTTTATCCTGTTCCTCCTGAGAAGATCCCGCCGAAGCTGGGGTATCACCTTGTTGCCAAGATAAGTCAGGAATAGAGGATGGGATCGCCGCGTCCCGGTGGACTTCAGCCACTGTGTGAATAGTTTGAGCCGGAAGTGGGTGGTCAGGTCCTGGCTGAGAATATCGCCAAACACCTAGGCCTTGGCCTACACTCCCTTGGGAGTCCGCAACACTCTCAACCCCTGAGCCCCCTGAATTCTCCAATTCCAGGGTTAAAATGTTAATGGGTAAATCATCTTTAGGTACAGGCACTATACTGGACCCCTGAGCCCGAACACAAACTCTGTCTGGGGTAGAGGTACGATGAGAAGCACTAGAAACTGGTGAATGTCGTGAGGCCTTTCTATCATGGGAATCCTTCTTTGAAGATTTATGGCTGCGGTGTGACCGTGAACTACTCTTCGATTTAGAGGATTTATCGCCGTGACCACTGGTGGAACTTTCTGTCTTACTCTTCTTACTCGATGGTGAAGAGGCAAGACTAGATGGCTGGTGTCTGAGAGGTGACCTAGACCGAGATCTCTCCCGGGACGAGGAGGCTGCCGCCGGGGGTGTAGGCTCTCGTTGACGTTTCGCAGTAGCAGTAGAAGACACAGAACCCTGACCAGTCTCTGCCGGCTTACGACTAGTTACTCGAGAGGGACGTTTAGGGGGAGGGTGCTCAACAAGAAGCCTATCCCAAAGAGGGACGTTGTCACATTGAAGTGATTTATGAGCCACAATCGTAGTATACGCTGCCATCTGTTGCCTAACCTCTCGTAAGGCGACCGCTGCGGTCTTATCATTATCGCGGAGGACTTTGACACTTAATTGGGAGCAAAAGGAACATTTGCGCATCACCCACAGACCCCTTGAACGGTCTAGACATTTAACACACTTGATGCAAAGAGTGTGCGCAAAAATAGGGATACCGGCACAGGTAGGGGTAATGCATAAAGCAAAAACTGGGGCAAAGGTAGCCATGACAGAGACTGGTGGGAAACTACTGCAGGGTCTGTATTGGTCCGCCGGGGCCCAGCTCTGGAAAAAAAGAAAATTTCCAGGAATTAATGCTCATAAGGTTAACCCAACATGAGCATACACACACAGCCCGTAGCCTAGTAGGTAGAGCTCTCGTCTCACACACGAGGGGTCGGGGGTTCAATCCCGTCCGGGCGGAGACAAATTGGGCTTGTCTCCTTTCATGTGTTAGCCTCAGTTCACCTAGCTGTAAATAGGTACCTGGAATAAGTGGACGACGTTGTGACGTCCCATCTGGGGTTGGCAAAAATGGTACAAGGCGAGATGGGTATCATATGGTTCACCTAAGCTGATGGCTACCTAAGCCTTCTGGCGAGACGGTACCGTCTATAGTGAGAATGGTATCATACAGATCCACCCTAAGCCTTCGTTTCCGATGTCGCCAATTGGCTAAAAAATACAGACTACACACACATCCACAGCCATTCCAACGATACATATAACACCTACACATATAGGAGGCGGGAAATAACGAGCATGCTCACTCCCGCAATACAACTAGAGTAAGTACAACTAGAGTAAGTACACACACACACACACACGTGTCAATAACCCGCCGGGTAATGAGACGTAATGTCACAACGATCACAGCTCGCTACGCGGCGGGATTCTATAAAGATTTCCGAATATCTAAACATGTCCTAAGAAAGTTAAGAATACCCTCTGACATAATATAAAGGACCAGTATGGCGTTTATAACATAGTCTTTCTGGTGGTGACTGTCTCAAGATTCAATTTTGGAAAAACAACCCCCCACAAAGACGCCGGCACCAGAATTATTTAGCAGAATAACACAGGGCAGGCTGATACGAGATCTGATTTCTAACGAATTGTCACAAAGGATCGCCGTAAGTTTGAAGGCGGCGATACATTAACGTATCTCTCAATTAACTGGTTAACTATATGGAATTGTAAATTCCTTATTTCCTCCTCCCAGGAGCACCCGCCGGGTGTGAAAAATTTGTGAAAAGATGTTAACCCTAATTGAGCCTTCGATCGCCGTAAGTCTGAAGGCGGCGATACATAAAGTAGCACTAAAATGGATCGGTTAACTAAATTGAATGACCAAGACGTTCATCCCACCCTACCAAGGTGCACCCGCCGGGTGAGATGTAAACAACGTTAACCCCATAAGTTCCTGTCCCCACTTCTTTGTAAAAGATCGCCGGGGAGGAAAGCCCTCAACAACAGCTAGGTTTTTTCTATTTGGTTTGTAAAACCGGGTAGAAAAACTTCATAACATCTGTCCGCATGAACAATGTTAGATGGGTACAGCCAGACCGCCGGGGATCATAGGGAGCCTGAAACAGGCACCAACACAGAGACGCAGTCCTGGAGAGCCACAGACACCTCCACGCCAGGGACACAAGCCTGTGTTGAAACCACGCGTGGCCCAACACGGCTCTCGGCCGGGTTTTTCATGGTGAAACTGAGAAAAACCCGCCGGAAAGTAACCCACCCCGTTCAGAAACCAACTGAACGCACAACGGACCTGGGAGCAAGCCAAGCACGACTAGCCCAGGGCCCACACAATAATCCGTGGAATTAGCCCATACACAACTAATCCAGGAAACATACATAGTCCGTGGAATTAGCCAATACACAACTAAACCAGGATACACATGACACAGTAGGACATATTTATAAAATAAACAATAACACTTGTACATGTGGCAAAGCTACGAGCGGCTGGCTAGGCCTAAGCAGACGGCATAAGAAATGTTGAAATATAAACAAAAACACTGGAAATATAACAACAGGAACCACCGCCAACACACCACTGTAGTAAAGACTTCCGACAAAGGGAAGACTGACTCGGGACCCAGAAAAAACTTCACTAAGTGAAGAAAAATACGCTGGGAACGTCAGAAGCAACGCTTACCTCATCAGAAAGATAAAAGGCAGCATAAAATAACACGTAATGAAAGCCGCCTGCATCACAAGCTAACTCAACTGTGAAAAGATCACATGTCCACAACAGGACCACGAGGGTACATCCAAAATAGATGCCCCAAACACACGACCCAAAATACACTACACTGCACTGCGGGCAACCAGCCCAGGACACTCATCCTAACCTTACTCGATACATCCCGGAGTAAACAAATGAGAAAAAACTCACTAGGGACGCAGCAAATGCGGAACCAGCGGAGCGTGGGGAGACACGTCCGGGCAGGTTGAGCGCAGAGCAGAGAAGGAAGAATGACGCCTGAATCAGCGTCTGGTCAAAGATCCACGATATGATGGAAAGCTTATTGGATAGTTATTCTTATTTTCTTTTTGTTTTTATTTTTTACGAAGTTTTTTCGTAGTGAGAACCCAATTCATAATGACTGAAGCCATGAGTGAGGTCGCGTGCACTCATGATGAAGGCTCCTCAGATTTTAAATGCTCTGCGCGGTAGATTCAAACTACGGCGGATTAGTGTTTGAAGAAGATGCCTTATGTAATAGGCATGTTTGTCAATGATGGAGGGGCCACTAATAAATATCGTTCTTGCAGGTAGGTCTTTTTACTTTGTAGCTGTGGCCTCTAGTTATTCCTGTATCCATAATTAATATATCCTCCGTATCCAGCCTCTCCAGCCCTCGGGTGCATTTGTACATTATTATCATGTCTCCCCTCGCTCTCCTCTCTTTTAGACTCGGTAGATTTAATTTGTCTAGCCTCCCTTCATATGGCAGTTCTCTGAGACTTGGAACCAATCTAGTAACTGCTCTCTGGATTCTTTCTAACTTGTGAATATGCTTCTTTAGATGCGGGGACCACACCACTGCTGCATACTCCAATCTTGGTCTAATCATACTTTTTATAATTTTCGCTACCATGGTCTCATCCAAGTAGTTCAGAGCAACTGCCCCAGTAAGTAGTAGATTCCGAATCAATAAGGGAGTTTGAAAGTAATCTTGATAAAGCATGGGGAAGACAAGATTTGAAGTTTGATTATAAAGCAAAAATACAGAATAGTAAAAATATTGCGTCTGCTACCGCCGCCGCCAACACCGTGAACGACCGCAGCAGTGCAAGTACTGGTACTGAGCTGGATACACAAGCCTAGTTTGCCTTTTTCCAGAGGATCTACTGTAAGATACTGTAAGATGATAATATGGCCTCGTTCCGGGCTCCTCAGAGCCCGGGTTAACCTCGATCACGACGGTCGAGAACCAAGATCATCTTAGGGGGTACCCCTTAATCATTCCTAAGGCACGTCATTGGGACGGAGCCACTGAAAAGTAGAAAATAAAAAAGAAAGAATTAACACAGTTTGAACACCGCGCCTACGCGCATTCCGATCTTCCTCTGTTTCCCATACCCTGCCTGCTACCCCCACCTCCCCAGGTGCGACCTCTCTCGACCGTCGCCTATCCTGAAAGGACGTGTATTCCTTGCCTCCCTTTTCAGTTTTGCATAGCCCCTCTTAAATGCGTCAGTTTTTAGTCCATAGTGAGTCTATATTGCAGATTTAAATTGTATATGCGTTTAGGAATGTTTTAATTTTATTGTATTCACTTGTAACCTGAATAGGCAAGGACTTAGTTTCTGGGCTGGTCGACGTTCGTGTCCTCAGGACGCCACTTTGCTTTACTTAATTATTATTATTTTTTATCATACGAGCCTTGGCTCATTAGCTGCAGTGTCTTTTTTTTCTGTGAAAGTGTGTATTAACATTGTAGCTTGATATTAATTTCCTTAAGTGTTGAGTACTGCGTTAGTGTCAAATTCATAGAACTTTAATTCTTTGCTTGTACTCCCCATGGTTGTGCGTTGGCCAGGGGTTACTTTTCATAACCATTGTTAAATTTTTATCAGAATTTTAGTTCCCAAATTTTTAATTTCGAAAATGTTTCGACCTATTTTCATTCAATTCCAATCAATGTGAAGTTATTCATTAATTTATCACAAGTACACGTTGTAGGGAATAAATGGTTCATACCATACCAACTACAATACCTTCAGTATTTACCATCAAAGTTTTCTATGTGATGGTGGAATTCACGTTGTTTTTTACATTAATCAATCAAGAGTGCCTTATCAATATATTTGCCTTCAAGACATTTTTATATGGCATTATTTTCAGTGATAGCCATCAAATACTTATAGTTGATGGCATTATATTGTGATGTTAAATTCAATAACAACATTTTAATAGTAGCCTATTTTACTACTTATTTAGGCACTTGTATTTAATTATTTCCAAGGGTACCAAGTAGGCCTACAGCCAGTGGAGTACTCGAAATAATATCTTGATTGAATATATCTCACTGACTTACAGTCCCGGAAAGATATAAGAATTTAAACATGTACAAAGATACATAAAGGAACGCCGCATAACACTCGTGGCCGAGTAGGCCCACCCTTACGAGTGCTAAGTCTATGGCATGTTGAGATTTCTTAAGTCCCCGGGTACCCTAGACCTTATCTCAATAAGGCCCGGGTACCAGTATGGGCGGGTGATATTATTATAATAATAATAATAATAATAATAATAATAATAATAATAATAATAATAATAATAATAATACTTTATTTCAGACTCACACAGTACAGAGGGGACCATACTCTGGGGTCCATATATACCTTACAGTAACATAAATATATATAAGCTACTGTACATAGGCTACATAAAATAAAAAATAAATAAATAATACCCAGCTTGCTATCATGTAGTTCACAGCACTGCCTCAACCAAAAACAGTGGTCATCAAACTACTGTGTTACCAAAACCACTGTCCTAATTGTGTACAGTACCATGCCTCACATAATTTAGCTTCCGGTACAGTATATTGCTACAGTACAGTATAGGAATACCAGTACTGTACTGCACTATGAGGTTCAGTACCGGTATGCTAATTCTGTAGAGTAACAGACCTGAAATCATTACTTAAGGTTAAATATAGAGCAACTTCCTCCAGTGTGCCTGGATCCTAGAGGTGTACACTATGCTTGGAGTTTGCAGCATTTTAATGATACTGTTCTCAGAAGTGTTAAGGCGCTGAATTTATATGTTAGCTTTCTAATGAGTGATTGGTAACAGTGTAAGTTCATATAGGCACATAACGTACTTGTACTCTCATATTTTGAGAGCCCCAGAAACATTTTCATGATATTGTGATATGAGATACTTAGTCTATTCACTGTCATTTTCTTATAGTTCCACCATAGTTGTGCTGTATACATTGGTGAGCAGTAGGAGTTGAACAATGTTATTTTTGTATCCCATGTGCACATATGAAATTTTCTTAATATTGAATTTCCCTGCATGCAAAGTTGCCTTCGCTGACGACCCATATCCTCATCATCTGAGCGATCACTTAAAATTTAGTGTCCTAGATACTTTACTTTACTTACTTCTTCTATAATTTCTTCATACAAATGGAATTTAGGTAGCTTTGATTTCAATAGAAGGTTAGATTTAAATATTATGATATTGCTCTTTATAGGATTAAATTTGACTGAATGTTCGATTCCAAATTTTTCACATACTCTTAATAATTTATGGTATTATAATACCATAACAAATATAAAGACAGGCCCAGGTACAAGTAGGCTATTGCCGGTTACCCTGGCGACTGTTAAGACTATGACAGACCCGGGTACAAATTTTCCCGGGTGGTATTATAATCCATAACAAATATAAAGACAGTCCCGGGTACAAGTAGGCTATTGCCGGTTACTCTGGCTGCTGTTAAGACGATGGCAGACCCGGGTACCAATATCCCCGGGTGGCATCATTATGCCGTAACAAATATAAAGACAACCCCGGGTACAAGTAGGCTATTGCCGGTTACTCTGGCAGCTGTTAAGACGATGGCAGACCCGGGTACCAAGATTCCCGGATGGTATTATAATGCCATAACAAATATAAAGACAGCCCCGGGTACAAGTAGGCTATTGCCGGTTACTATGGCGGCTGCTAAGACGATGACAGACCCGGGTACCAATATTCCCGGGTGGTATCATAATGCCATAACAAGTACAGTTGGTCCTCCAGTAACGCGGCCAATGTGTTCTGGTTACCGCCCGTGTTAGCAAAATCCGCGTTACCGAACCCATATGTTTACATGTTAAAGGTACCTTGGCGTTCTGGGGATTTCCACAAAGTCCACTTTTTCTCCATAGAAGCCTATGTTATAATAATAAATTCAATTATAAAGGTTATTTTACATGTGCATTGGGTTAATTTGCCCATTGCAACTCTTACCTCTGAATAAATGAAGTGTTGCACCCCCCCCGTCCCCTCCCCCCTGGATCCATCGCCGTCACTGCGATGAAGTTGATGGTCTGTTAGCTCTCGCCGCCAGCCATTCGTTGATAAGGCGAGGTCCCTCCCCAGCTTCAGCATCAGAGTCCTCGAAGCCACTGTAGTCGGCATCTGATACAACCGACAGTAAATCGTCTGGTGGCTGAGGGTCTGAGTCACTCGACGCCACTTGTTCCTGTTGCTGTGCTCGTTGGCGAAAGAAATCTGTTATTCGTGTCTGCTGGCGTGCATTTATCCTGTCGTGAAACATGTCGAAGTACGGCTGGATGGAAGCAGTGAAGCTTGCTATTATCTGTGCTGAACGATCATGTTTGGGATCAAAGTTGTTCATGTGATGGCTGAGGCGTGACAATTCTACAAATTCCCGTAGACCAGGAGTGTTCGGCTCTTCCTGGGGTTCGTCTTCTTCTCGATGTTCTTCCTCTGCCTGCTCATCCTCTTCCAAATCCTGCATTAGGTCCTCGGCATCAGGCTCCTGTGGTGTCTGAATCAAACCTTGAATATATTCTGGCCCCACTTCACCCATCCCAGGCACACATCTGGCAACCTCGACTGCTCTCTCCACCCCTGCCTCAAGCCTGACTGGCTGATCAGGTAAATCCAGCTTGTGCCCAGGTAACCCCTCTAGAACATTCCTCCAGGCATGGTGGATTGTAGCTCTTGTCACATCAGCCCACGCTTCCACCATCGTATCCACTGCGTTCTTAATATGAAACCTTTTCCAAAAGGCATGAACTGTCATAGCTGCTCCGTCGGCGGGTTCCTGTTGCTGTTGTTGTCGTTGTTGTGGAGGCGAGTTTGGTGCAGGCTCATTGAGTGATGGGGAAGAGTCAGGGGCAGACAGTTCTTCGAGTGGTATTTACCTAATTGTATTTACCTAATTGTAGTTTACAGGAGTTGAGCTAAGCTCGTGTTGTCCCGTCTCTCAGTCTACTTTTTATCCAATTTTTTCTTGAAAATATGGATGTTTCTTGTCCCTACCACCTCCTCCAGCCCATTCCATTTGTCAATACATCTATAGGGGAAGCTAAACTTCCTGATATCGTTCTTGCAGGTAGGTCTTTTTACTTTGTAGCTGTGGCCTCTAGTTATTCCTGTATCCATAATTAATATATCCTCCCTATCCAGCCTCTCCAGCCCCCGGGTGCATTTGTACATCATTATCATGTCTCCCTCTCTCTCCTCTCTTTTAGACTCGGTAGATTTAATTTGTCTAGCCTCCCTTCATATGGCAGTTCTCTGAGACTTGGAACCAATCTAGTAACTGCTCTCTGGATTCTTTCTAACTTGTGAATATGCTTCTTTAGATGCGGGGACCACACCACTGCTGCATACTCCAATCTTGGTCTAATCATACTCTTCATAATTTTCGCTACCATGGTCTCATCCAAGTAGTTCAGAGCAACTTTCATATTCCTGGCCATTGCATACATTCCGCTAAAGAGCTTGTTAATATGTTTCTCTGGCGACAAATTATCTTGTATAATCAACCCTAAATACTTTTTCTTTTTCGGCCTTGCTAATTATATTATCTCCCATCCTGTACTCCCAATTTGGTCTATTCACACTTCTTCCCATATTTAACACATGGCATTTACTTATATTAAATTTCATTTTCCACTTGGTGCTCCATTCGTATATTTTATCTAAATCCCCTTGCAGCTCCTCACAACTACTTTTATTTGTTATTTGTCTCATAATTTTTACGTCATCTGCAAGCATTGACATGTAGGAGTTTATGCCTATCGGCAGGTCATTCACGTACATAAGGAACATGAGAGGTGCCAACACAGATCCCTGCGGCACACCACTCTCAACTTTCCGCCACGATGAGTAAGTTCCTCTAATGTTGGTCCTCATTTCCCTATCTGTTAAATAGCTCTCCATCCATTTCAGCAAACTCCCCCTGACACATCCTAGCGTCTCAAGCTTAGATAACAATCTCTTATGTGGTACCTTATCGAATGCTTTGGAAAGGTCTAAGTAGACGCAGTCCACCCATCCGCCTCTTTCTTGGAGTACATCTATCACCCTACTGTAATAACATAGCAAACTGGCAACACAAGATGTCCCTTCTCTGAATCCAAATTGCTTTGGGGTTATTATCTTCTTTCTCTCCTACATTTTCATCCATCTCTTCCTAATTAGCTTTTCACAAATCTTGCATACAATACTAGTAAGTGAAACTGGTCTATAGTTTAGAGGGTCCTCAGGGTTTCCATTCTTGTACAGTATATCGGAATGATATTAGCTCTTTTCCATTCAACAGGAACCTGTCCTTTATCTAAGGAAGCTTGAATTATGTCCCTCACTGGCTCCACTAATTGCTCTGCACACTCCTTTAAAACCCATGCAGACACTTCATCCGGTCCCATAGCTTTCCTTACTTCAAGTCCTCTCATCGCAGATAACAGCTCATCTCTAGTTATTTCAATCTTACTAAGACCACTCTCCAGTACTCCCGCCTGTGGTTCGTCAAAACCTTCCTCTCTAGTAAAAACTGACCCCAATTTGTTATTCATTACCTCGCACATGTCCGATACATTTTCATACGTCCTAGCATCAACTCTTAATTTAGTAATTTGTTTCTTTACCTTCAACTTACTGTTTATATATTTATAAAATAATCTAGGGTCACTTTCACATTTATTTACTATGTTCTTCTCATAGTTCATTTTAACTTGCCTAATTATGTTAACATATCTATTCCTCTCCTGTTTATATTTATTCCAATTACTCTCAGTGTTCCTTCTTCTTAATCTAGCCCAAGCTGCATCACACCTACCCAAAGCTCTTTTGCATTTCAAATTAAACCAATCTTTCTGCTTAGTAAAATTTCCAGTTTTGTATCTTGGGACAAACAGATTGGTTCCTACTCTATAAATTTCGAGGAATCTACTATATTTACCTTGTACGTCCTGTTCCTTCAAAATAAGATCCCAATCTACTCCCTCTAAATGGCGGGTGCCCAACTCCGAAAGGAGTTTAAGTAGGGGAGCTATCCCCCCGCCAAAGGCGGCTTTCTAGGGCCTTTCCTAGCTGATGCTGAGAGGATTGGGTTCTAGTCATGTGGTGATGGGCTGGTCTATCAGAGTGAGAGCTGAGCGATCTCTGCCATACCCATAGCTTACTCTGACTGTTCCTTTTACTTATATATCTTCTAGATCTCAAGTGACGGCGTCTTTTCCGTGGATCGACCTCCCTACTGCCAACCTAAAAGTTGGCAGATTGGGAGCCAAAGCGTCACATTTTTCCCTTGCCCCTCAACTTTCCCTTCATAATTGCTGAGGGGCACAGGGCCTTGGGTGGGGCTTTGGTTTCTCGGGCGTTTCCGCGCCCTCCTCAGCTCCCTGCCTTAGAGTGGCTTCGGTCACCTGGGTTTTGTTAGTGGTAAGCAGGGAGGGTTTTGTGGGGGCGCTTTATGGCCTTGGCCTTGCTCGGGACCTTGGGGCTGTTCGGCCAGGCAGCCTGGGGAACAACAACAACAACAACAACTCCCTCTAAATATCTTTTCAAGGATACATAATCAGCTTTACTATAATTTAATCTGTCATTTATGTAGCTATTGTCTAATCTATTGGCATTACTCGAGGTCAACTTCCATTTTAGTAATAGGTGATCACTTTTACCTACAGGACATAGATAGTTTATATCACTAATTTCGTGAGGATCCTTTGTAAAAATCAGATCGAGTTTAGAAGGTTCGTTATTACCCCTCATTCTTGTATTTTCCTTCACATGTTGTGCAAGTACATTTTCCGTAACCAACTCCACTAGCCGACTTCCCCAAGATCTCTGATTTGGCCCTGCATCTCCCGATTCCCAATCAACCTCACTACAGTTGAAATCTCCTACCAAGATCAATCGATTCTTCCTTAAAAGCAATCTTCTCAACGACTGAATCATATCCTCTACCATCTCCTCAAACTCCAACTCCCTCCATGCTCTGGTCTTTGGTGGCATGTAAGCTACTGCTATGTCTAGCTTTTTTCCTTCTATATCATTGAGTTCAACTGCCATTATTTCTGCCTTGCCATTATTTAACTCTACGTGCTTTGCTGTCATAGGGTTCTTAACTAATACTGCCACTCCACCTCCCCTTTCACCCTTTCTATCATATCTCCATATATTATATCCTTCACTAAACACTATGTTGCTGTCAAAGTCCTGGTTCAGCTTTGTCTCCGTCAAACAGACTATCTGTGGTTGATCTTTTCTTAATATATCATCTAACTCTACCTTTTTACTGTTTATTCCATCTATATTAGTGCAGTAGCACAGTATATTTGAATCCACCTCCTTGTTTCTCTTCCCTCTCTGCCTCCTACCAGGTTCACCTCCTCCTCCATCCCTTCCCTGACCCAGTTCCACCTCCCCTGCTAATTCTATTCTCCTCCCCCCCCCCCCTCCACAACCTCCCATACCCCCTCTCTCTCCCTCTGTTCCACCTTCTCCACCACATCCTGGCTCTCTCTCCGGTCCCCTGCTCCCTGCATTATCTCTCGCTCCGTCTCCTTGCTTTGACTTCGTACTTGTCTCTCTGTCTCTTTCCCTATCACTCCTCTTACTTTCGGTTCTTGGTGGCTCCTGATGTACCACTTCCTTACTTGCCCTTCCCTTATTCTCCAAAATATTTTCTTCTTTTGCTCTTCAGACAACTTTCCATTCTCTTCATCAGCCTTAGCTTGGAGTTCCCTTAACTGTTCTCGTTCTTCTGCACTTAGGTCCTTTTTTACCCTTATATGATTCAGCTCTGTCGAATTTAATTTCCAGCTCACATTGGCTACTGCTTCTGCTGTTGATCTAAACTTTAGTTCCACTCTTAGTGGTCTCATCTCGCCCTTCTTATATTTTCCTAACCTTCTCACCTCCTCCAGTTCTTTTACCCATCCATAACCCTCGTCTAAGTAATCCAGTATCCCCTTGACTTTCACAACATCCCTTTCCTTTCTTACCTTCATATCTGCCAGGTGCTCTTCCACATCTCCAAAGATTACTACACACTTACCTCTATTTATTGTCTCTCTCACTACCTTCTCTTTCTTCTTTAAAACTTGCACTACATTTTTTTTAAACTCTTTCTTTTCCTTTTCTCTCTCTTCCTTCTGCTCCTTCACAATTTCTTCAAGGGCTACCATCGTGGGAGAGAGTCAGGGACTGATTCATCGTCCGATATCTGTAGTTGTTGTTGTTGTTGTTGTTCCCCAAGCTGCCTGGCCGAACAGCCCCAAGGCTCCGAGCAAGGCCAAGGCCATAACCGAGCGCCCCCACAGAACCCTCCCCGCCGACCACAATAAAGGGGTGACCGAAGCCACTCCATGGCGGGGAGCTTGAGGAGGGTGCGGAAACGCCCGGGAAACCAAAGCCCCACCCAGGGCCCTGTGCCCCTCAGCAATTATGAAGAGAAAGTTGAGGGGCAAGGGAAAAATGTGACGCTTTGGCTTCCAATCTTGGTAGATTGGGAGGTCAATCCACGTTAGAGACGCCGTCACTTGAGATCTAGAAAATATATAAGTAAAAGGAACAGTCAGAGTAAGCTATGGGTATGGCAGAGATTGCTCAGTTCTCACTCTGATAGACCAGCCCATCACCACATGACTAGAACCCAATCCTCTCAGCATCAGCTAGGAAAGGCCCTAGAAAGCCGCCTTTGGCGGGGGGATAGCTCCCCTATTTCAACCCTTTTTGGGGTTGGGCACCCGCCACCCGTCCGATATCTGTAGTAGTTCTTCTTGGGTGTCAGTGGCAGTGTCGAGCATCAGGAAAGTGTTAGTGGCATACGCACCCTTAAAGCACGCTATCACCTCCAGGTCCAGGGGCTGTAGGAGAGACGTAGTATTCGGGGGCATGAACATCACTTTTACGTTAGGGTGCCGATCAACCAACAATCTGGAATGTCCTGGTGCATTGTCAAGCAATAACAGTGCTTTAAAAGCAATGTTTTGGCAGGCACAAAATGTTTTCAAGTCCTTCACAAAATGATTATCGAACCATTCGAGGCTCAACGCTGACGACATCCAGGCCTTCTTGTTGCTCATCCAATGAACATTCAACTTGGCCATGTCCATATTGCGATAAGGCCTTGGCCGCTTTGCCTTATGGATGATTAGAGGCTTCATCTTGCAGGTGCCGGAAGCATTGCAGGTCAACAAGATGGTTACACGTTCTTTAGCCATTTTGTAGCCCCTTGCTGCCTTCTCCTTGCGAGAAATGTAAGACCTTTTAGGCATTTTCTTCCAGTTAACTCCAGACTCATCGCAGTTGAAAATCTGATCCAAGTTGTAACTATCGGCCACAATAACCTCACGTAAGAAAGCAGGGAATTCATTGGCTGCAGCATGGTCGGCCCTTGCTGTCTCCTGTTATACGAACACTTTTCATTTTGTTTCGTTTATTGAAGGACATCAACCACCCAGCAGATGCCTTAAAGGGTTTGGGGTTCTGCACATTGTTCATTCGAGCCACTTCTGCATATTTCTTTGCTTTTTCTCTGGTCATCCATCCGTCTGTCGGCACATGATTCTTATTTTGCCTCGCCAAATAACGCACCATTAGCTTCTCTGTCTTCTTTAGGATGACATTTCCAACTTTAATCGACGCCTGAGTACCCTCTGCAGGGTTTCCCTTCATAATGTTGGCAATCTTCTCCCTGTCCTTCCAAATGGTGCGAATTGTACTCTCGTTAACATCGTGTCGTCTTGCCAACTCAGCTTGTCTCTTCCCCTTCTCTAACTCCTTCACGATGTCATATTTCTGTGCGTACGTAAAGATACGGCGCTTCTTGGGCAGCATGGCGGCGAGGTTAGGTCACAGAAAAAAGGCACTTTGAGAACCACGGTCTGTGTTTGGGAGGTTTGACGTACCTCCCAACCTACCAAATAGGAAAACCTACTATTTGGTAGTAGTCTTGGAAAATCCAACGTCAAGGCTATTAACCTAATTGCAATGACGACTTGTCTATTTTGACTGCTATGTCGTCATTCCAACCGCGGTTAAAAAGAAAACGTCTAGAGTCTACTCCTTATCTTGCTCTAGGAGACGTTGTACATTAACCAAAACTACCACCGAAGGTGAAAAAAGTATAGAAGAGAAGAAAAAGGGGTTTACCTTAGTTACCGCTCAAGGCCCATCCCGTGTTCCGTCATGCGCCGATCCCTGTCGAACATGCGCATGAGCGACCCTCTCTTGTTATCACATCTCACGTCAGCAGAAGAACGCGGATGGGCAGGGGTCCGGCGTGAGGGAGGGTATTATGTACGTTGGATTTTCCAAGACTACTACCAAATAGTAGGTTTTCCTATTTGGTAGGTTGGGAGGTACGTCAAACCTCCCAATTTGTTAGTAGTCTTGGCAAATCCAACGTCAAGGCTGCATAACAAATAGGAGGAGGACATCCAAGCCCAACCTACCAAAAAAACCAATGCATAAGACAAAATTATGAATGACAAAGAAACACAATTTAAACAAGAGAGTTTAATAAAAGAGTGAAAAACTGAGGAGTAGCTAAAAAGAGCAGTTTTAACACGTGCCCGTCATTCATAGTAATGCAAAACCATAGACTTGTCTTAAACCAAAAAGGACTGTACACAAAATCCCTTTTCTTCCAAAATGAACAAAAACACTGATCACAAAAACAAAACACAATTATCAATGAGGCAAAAACACTTATGTACTGTATACATATAACATAACCCCAAACTTGTAATCCAGTGTTGCAAACCCGTACTTCCCTCCCCCCCTTTTCGAAATAAAACAAAGGAAAAGAAAGAGTGACGAGGGGGGAAGACCAGGCAACTTCGCGAGAGCCCTAGGAAACACGACTCCCGAGAGCTATCACAGGCCGAGGGGGTCTAACAATGGACATGGAGAGGTAGGAGGAGACGAAGGTATGGACAGAAGACCACAAACCCGCCGAGGCGACGTCAGGCAACGAACGAGTCTGCAGGAACCGTAAGGAGGCAGCAAAGGATCGCACATCGTGCGCAGAACCCCGACAAGCAGGGTTACTGGCACGAATGACCCGACAAATGTGGCGTCCTATCTGTACCTTCGAGAGCCTCCTACCAGTCCGAGGAGACACCCACACAGCAGTACCCGAAGTCGGAGCCACAGACTCAACATAGGAGTGCAAGGCCTGCACCGGGCACAACACATGGTGAGTATGCCCACGCTTTAAAGCCTGGATGGTGAAAGGCTTGAAAACGTGGGTCTCTCTCTCATTCTTGGCAACAAAATGAGGGGAGGGGGCTAACGTGACGACATTCAAGGACGGGGAGAATCGCATGCATTCCTGGGACCGCGACATGGCAGCTAGTTCAGACACCCTATCCCCAGTGGCCAGAGCGACAAGGAAGAGTGTACGCTCGAGCAACTGAACCGGTGTAGTGTCCCGTGTATATGTGTGTGAAGCCAGAAGGTCCAGAGCACGCCCCAGATCCCACTGAGGAGGGATCTGGCGCGGAGGCGGTCGCTCCCTGAAGGCAGCCTTCATGAAGGAATCCAGCTCCTTCGGTGGAACGACCAGCCCAGTGACGGACTCAAAGACCTCCCGGATGGCAGACAAGTGGTTACGTATAGTGTTGACTTGAGAGCGACGTGTACGGAAGAGGTGAAACAAGTAGTGTAGGACGAGGGAAGGAGAGCTAACAGTCTGGTGAGTGTCCTGTATCCACCTAGTAAAAGACCTCCAGTGGGACTCGTAAGTCCCCCAAGTCGAAGACGTCCATGAACGCTTCAGGAAGTCAGTCAGGTCCCGTCCGTGGACTGGGAGCCACCGTGCCTCACGAACATCCACGATGCGAAGGCCAACGAGGTCCGCAGGTCGCCAACCTGGCTCAAGTGGAAGTTTGAGAGAGGGAGAGGGACCGGACTCGGGCACCACCGCTTCAACTGGGAGTACCAAGCCTGGGCTGGCCACAGAGGCGCTATTAGCCAGACTCTGCCGCGGTACAGCCGCAGCCGCGCGAGGACTTTGCACATCAACAGTGCGTCTGGTGGCGGAAATATGTATATCGACTGCCACCTGTTCCAGTCTTCCATGAAAGCGTCTGGACCCCCCTCCGGAGTGCGAGTCCGGAGGGATAGGTACTGAGGCAACTTGCGCGTCTCCTTCGATGCGAACAAGTCGACCTCCGGAACACCCCAGGAAGCTGCGAGGTCGTCGAATACAGTCTGTTTCATCGCCCATTCTACAAGAACGCCCTGTCCTCACGACAGGGCGTCCGCCCACAGGTTGGCAGTCCCGGGCAGGTAGGAGGCGTGCAGGGAGATGTTGTGTCGGTTCGCGAGGAAGAACAACTTCTCTGAGATCCCCAACAGAGTCAAAGACCTGGAGGACCCCTGCTTTTGGATACAGTGGACAGCTGTCTGATTGTCCATCCTGAAGGCCACTGACTTTCCCCGAAGGGCCAGCGCGTGGTCCCTCAGGAAGAACAAGGGAACCCACAGTTCGAGGGCATTGATGTGTAGGTGTGTGTGTCCCACCCATCTGCCGTGATGTTGATGTCCCAGGTTGGATTGGTAACCCCACCCTACCTCGCTCGACGCATCTGTATCTACCCAGATCGTCGGCGGGGGGGCGGTCCAGGGCACAGCCGCAGAGAGCGTGCCCCGAGCAACCCAGTGTCCTAAGTGTCTGTGAATGGTACGCGGGATCGGCATGAGCCGATCCATAGGGGCCAACGGAAACACCTTGTTGCCCATGAGTATTAGGCGGCGCAGCCTGAGCCTCCCTAAGGGAATGGTCAGAGCGGCCCAATTCAGCGAACCCACTAACGAGTCCCAGATCCTCCTCGTGAGGGAGACCGAGTGCAACACGGCGAAGACCTTCCTGCGAAGTTTCACCGCGTTTGGCTGACTCTGGGTCACTGTAGCGTTGGTCAGATCCCATTCGAGACCTACCCACGTCACGACACGCGACGGGGTCAGGCGCGACTTGGGAATATTGATTTTGAACCCTAACTGTGTGATGTTGAACTACTGTGAGGGTGTCGCGGACGCACTGTTCTAGGGTGTCTGAAACTATCAACCAGTCGTCCAAGTAAAACAGGATCTGGAGGCCGCCCCTGAGGAGAGGATCCAGAGCCTGCTTTACCAGTTTCGAGAAGATCCGCGGCGCGATGTTGAGACCGAAGGGAAGTCTGTCGAACATGAACACACGATCGGAAGTCTGAACGGCCAAGAATCGCTGGAAACGAGGATGGATCGGAACGTGCCAATACGCATCCTTGAGGTCCAGCGACACTACCCACGACAGAGGTCGCAGGGCCAGTCGTACCTGGTGCACCGTCAGCATCCGAAACCGTGTGTTCACGATGTGCCCGTTGAGGGCCGACAGATCCACCACCGGTCGCATCGCGTCGCAGTCCTTCTTTGGTACCAGAAAAACACGGGAGAGGAAAACCGGTAGACCGGCTTTCACCTCCTTGACGATTCCCTGCTCGTGCATGGATGTAATCACGTCGGCCACCTCCGAAGAGACAGGCCGGCTTCGTTGACAAGAGCTGAGTGGGGGTCTGGACTTCCATCTCCAGGTTAGACCCCTCCGTGCAATCTTCCGCCCCCACGTCCCTCGTGGCCACCGAAGGGCGCAAGGGCGAAAATAACCTGTGGGAGCCCCCGAGATGAGGTGAGCGACCCTTTCTGCGAGGCGAGAAGGAGAACAAGGAGGAGACCGACCTGGAGAACCTACACATTTTTTGACGTGGAGGGTCCCCCGGTACGGTCCCTGCGGTCATAAGAGCCACGTTGACCACCCCTACCCCCCCCACCTCGCCGAAAAGGGCGGGTCACCCCATCCCCTGTCCGTCGTGCGTCTGACCCCGTCGAAGTGCGGCCGGAAGTGGAAGGCTGGCCAGCCCCTTCTCAGCGGGGATAAAAGGGAGCAGGAGCAGAAGTGCGAGGCGGAACCGACGCTCTGGCCGGCAACTTCCCTTTCCTGCGCCCTTTCTTGGCGGCAGCAGTGGCGGCAGCACCCCGAAGGGGACCGGCAGAAGGACGGGACTGCGAAGACCCTGGTCGCGACACAGCGCGTCTTTGCGTGTCGTAAGCAGGGTCCGCTGACAGAGAAGCGTAGCGTTCCCAAGCATCCTGCGCAAAAAGCCCCGATGTATATAGCTCAGAGTATAACAGACCCTGACGAATATCCAAAGGGGCTCTCCGGCAGAACGAGGACCTTACCGTCTGGCGTTGTCGAGTTGCCTCGCACAAAACCGCCTTCAGCTCGGGAACCAAAGACACCGCGAGCTGAAGGTGGATCCGCCGAACGTGGTCCAAACCCTCGCGAAGATCGCCAGGTGCAGTCGCCTCGATAAGTCGCAGGTGGTGAACAGACGTCTGGAGGGAACCTAGAAGACAAGACAATAAGTTCGCCACCCTCTGCCGCAAGGTAAAATCCCTGTCGACAGAGGACTTATCTGGGTGGGAGAAGAACGGGTTAGCAATAGCACAAATTTCAAGTTTGGGAGCGCTAATCCAGGACCAGAACTTGCCATCCAATCCGCCGACAGATACCAGAGGAGGCAAAAGCAGTGACGACTCTGGGGGAGGGACTGAAATAGATCTGTCGACGGAACGGTTGGCAAAGTCTAAGGCCTCAGCAAACCAGGCCTCCAATGGGAGAGGGTTATCGAGCACGACGGCTAAGCCAGGCTTACCGTCGTCGCACAAACCCGTCCCATAGGAGGACAGTCCCGTTAACACAGCCAGGGACTGAACATCCTGAAGGATGTCCTGGCGGCTGAAGTCTGACCAGAGCTTAGTTCGAGGAGCAGACGGGGGCTTGGGCTTCACCGAAAAGTACTGAAGGTCAGTCCTTGTCGGGTACGCCCGCACCTCCACGTCGGCCACCTGACCATCCACCCTGATCGCCCTGAACTGCATCTTATCATTTATTTGGACCGACCAGTCCAAAGGTAGGGCCCTCTCACCTGACGGGAAGTCGGTAGCACGCTCCGGGTGGGAGGCCTGCACCCCCTTCCAAACAGCCAAGGAGCCATAGAGGAGCGGCATAGTCCGCGACGGGACCTTGGCCTTTTGGATGGGGGGCAAGCGCGGACCCTGCCCTAGCAGACGGAGGACCCCCGCATGTGAGACAGTAGGGGCAACCACCTGAGCCAGGGCAGGAGCAGTACTAGCCGACGACCGGGCAGGCGGAGAAGCAGGGCGAGAAGGAATGTGGTCCACCGCAGAGGGAAGGGGGACCAAAGCAGGGGTAGGTTGGGTGAGGCGCTGAGGTTGTGTCACCGCCAAGAAGCGCGATAAGAGGGATTCTTGCATCGCCTCCAAGCGCGCGTCGAAGTGTGACACAACCCACCCCTGCATAGCCGAAAATCGATCCGAGAGAGGCGACCCCCCCGAAGATAGTTCGGCCCGCAGGGGCGAGCGCGAGCGAGAGCGAGACCCATGACATGAAACAGCAGCGTCGCGGCCCAAAGAAGGCGAGCGACGACGGCCGTGGCGGTCCTGAGGGTCTCGTTCCCGATCACTAACGCCCGAGGGGGAAACATCACCATCCCCCTCTTCCAGCGACACGTCAGCCCCCGAGAAAGGGGACCCCGAAACCTCGCTATACTCTACCGAGTCAAGCGGCGGGGTACCCTCACGGGGAGCCGGCAAGCGAAGATCAGGAATAGAAGAAGGAAGAGGAGCAGGATGACGGGAGGGGGAAGGCTGGCCGGGTGAAAGGAGGTCAGAAGGAGCCGCGGGGGGAAACAGAGCAAGGATCCCCGGGGCTGAGAGAACAGGGCGGCCCGACACCGAGGCGGAGGAGGGAGGAACCTCCACCTTGGGACGAGACCTAGAAGGAAGAAGAGGCACCGAAGCAGGAGAAGTAGGAGGAGAAGCAACTACATCCTGGCGGACCCTCCTGGACAGAGTAGAAGGAGGGAGCAGAGGGCCAGCTACAGCATGAACATCCGCGCGCGTAGAGGACAAATGAAGAGGACGTCTTTTGTGCAGGGGAAGCGGGCGGAAGGTAGTAGAGCCCCTATCCAGAGAGGCCAGGGGAGGGCGTACAGGGGCAGAGACGCTAACCCCGGCCTCAGGGCGAGAACCATGACGAGGGCGAACGGCGGAGTCAAGGTGAGCAGGAGGACGAGGAGGGGCAGTAGAGGACGAGCGACGAGGAGAGCGAGAGCGTGGACGGAGCTGGGGATCCACCCGACGATGTGACGACCGACCACGGGACTCAGGGAGGAGGGCCCGAGCAGGGAGAGGGCCAGGTAAACGGCCCCCAGACGGGTCAGGGATGCCCAGGGCGACGCGGATCCGGTCGTCAACAAAGGCCGGGGAACGGTGGCCCACAGTCCTGATGTGGTGGGAGACCACCGCCCACACAGACTGAAGGGATGCAGAGGCCACTGCCGCGTCAGAGGAACCAGGGTGATGGTCCACCACATCCACCAGGTCCATACACGGGCCACACAAAGCCGGGAGGTAGGCCGTAGAGGACACACATTGAGAGTGCCGTAAGCAGGACCTGTGGCAGTCCAAGCACGGGGAGCCACAGCCCTGGCGAAAGCAAGGCATCCCACCTGCAATGGAAGAACACACACCATAAGCAGCACGTTGACGGAGTAAGTGAAGATAATGTCCAATAAAAACCAGGGAATGAGCATGGGTAAACAGGAACACACATGCAAACCGGAAGTCGTACTCACTCTAAACCGGGAGCACCGATGGAGGTGAGGAGGGCGGGTGAGGCGGAAGAGCACAAGCAGAACCTGCAAAGATGGAGAAAGTGTTAACCACCACTCAACACCTCACATGCAGGGTCCATAACACCAGGCAAGTGCATACACCAATATAGTACCAGGCAACAAGATGACACAAAAAAGGGTCACCGGGAAAGCCAACTATAACCGCAAATTTGCGGGCCAATGGAGGCATAACCGTACCGACACAACCCTCCCGCCTCACCGCGAGACCCCCCAGCGATCTCCGCAAATTTGCGGGGAGCCGAATCGTCCGTGGACCGAATCGAGCACTCCGCAAATTTGCGGGACCGGCCGAGATGGTCCGGCGCCGAAAAAGCGAGAGGAGCGTCTAGGGAAAACCAACACAGGCCCAGAAAAAAGCGTCAACTCCTTATGACTCCAAGCGACGATGGCCATCAAGCTGAGCAGTGTCTTCCTTGATAATATCCTGACTCAACCGGTCAAGGGAGAGGCAAGGAAGACACACCAGGGGAGAGGAGGCACATCCCCCAGGAACCACCCCACCCACAGAGATAGAGCAAAGCCCATGAGGAGAAGTGGCAGGAAGGGTGGTTTGGCACAAACAGGGGCCCCCGTAGGGTACCCCAGGATTGGGCAAAAGGGAATGAAAGGATGGAGGTGAAAACAGTAAGGGAACACAAAAACCAGTAAATGAAACTGGCGAGAAAAAGGGTGGCCTAGCCGTGAGGAGAGAATGTGTCAGGGGCGAAAAACCCTGTGGTGTGAGAGAGAGGCCCCCGTGGGGTACCCCTGGATATCACGAACCACCAAGCGCCCAGGCCCTTGAGACACAGTGAAGGCTCGAAAGGGGGGACTCGGGAATAACGCTAATAATGCGGCCGACACAAACCCTACAAACAGCACCGCCACCACGAAATCTCAGATTGTGAACCAACTGTACACCTAGGCTATGAAAATAAGAAAACTCATAGGGCATAGCAATTCCTGAATGAGAAACAAGCTAGGCTAAAATAAGCTAAACTATGCCCAGACTAACAGGAAAAAAGAATATGAAAAGAGAAAGGAATGAAAAACACATACGAGGAACGCCAGGCGCCCCCGTACCTTCGGTAGCTATTTCCACACGCGTCTCCATTAAACACACTGAGGAGCCCATTTACGTGTGTCCTAGATCACGTAACATCTGTCTAACAAAAAGAAGGCCAGAAAAGCCGAAACGAACCTAAAACAGGGTGAATTGAAGGAGCACAACAAAAGCGGACTCAACAATGGCGACGCGTGAAAAAATTATAACAAGAGAGGGTCGCTCATGTGCATGTTCGACAGGGATCGGCGCATGACGGAACACGGGATGGGCCTTGAGCGGTAACTAAGGTAAACCCCTTTTTCTTCTCTTCTATACTTTTTTCACCTTCGGTGGTAGTTTTGGTTAATGTACAACGTCTCCTAGAGCAAGATAAGGAGTAGACTCTAGACGTTTTCTTTTTAACCGCGGTTGGAATGACGACATAGCAGTCAAAATAGACAAGTCGTCATTGCAATTAGGTTAATAGCCTTGACGTTGGATTTGCCAAGACTACTAACAAATACAACACACACGGTGGGGGGGGGGGGGGGGAGGTCGGTACGTGAGGCGAACAATGGTGGAACTGGACAAGGACGCTGGGGAGGGAATGACATACCCGGACGAGCCGCAAGTGACGTCACTGGACCAGGGAGGGAGACGGAACAGCCTCGCCCGGCCCAGGAGAGAGAAAACTGCCCAGCTGGACCCCGCGTCAGTGTAAGTATTGACCGTGCTAGCAAAATGTTGGATATTTGGGGTGTACCGCGTGCCACCAAATCCGCGTTTCCAAAACACACATTACCGGAGGACCAACTGTATAAAGACAAGCCCGGGTATCAGTAGGCTATAGCCGGTTACTCTGGCAGCCAAGCCCGGGCTCCAGTAGGCCATTTACCAGGTACTCTGGCGACTGTTAACACGATGGCATATTTAAAAAAAAAAAAAAAAAATGAAAGCCTCCGGGTACTCTAGGCCTTGTCTAAACAGTATAAAGACAGGCCCGAGTATCAGCAATTGACGGGTGATATTATAATCCCGGGTACCATATTATGACTATGGCATATTAAAAAACTTGTTGAAAGACCCCGGGTACTCTAGGCCTTGTCTAAACAGTATAAAGACAGGCCCGGGTATCAGTAATTAACGGGTAATATTATAATGCTGGGTACCACGACGTGATTCATAGTATCATAATGACAGCCCCGGGTACCAATAATTGAGTCGACTATCTGTACCGGGTACTCTAGGCCAGGCATACCATAACAAGGACAAGTCCAGGTGCCAGTAATAGAAACAGATATTATTTTGACGGGTACTCTAGGCAAAGGCAGCCGAGCGAGTTCTTTCATCTGAATGTTGAGTTTAAATTAGCAAGGGTATGTGATGTCACCCTGGTTGTTCAATATTTATATGGATGGAAATCTAAACGAAATACAAGGAAGAGCAGTGGATGTAGGTATCCTGGTAAGGGAAGGAAATAAGTGCTCTTTGCTGACGATACAGTTCTGAAGAATGATATTGAGTTGAGAGTTACAGGATCTGGTAAATATGTTTGGAACCATGTGTGAGAAACGGAACCTGAAGGTAATTACGGAGAAGAGTAAAGTTATGGTCTTTGAAAGGGGTGCAGTCACGGAGTGTGAGGTGAGGTTCAATGGTCAGGTTATGGAGAATGTCAGCTCATTTAAGTATATGGGGAGTATGATAAGTAAAGATGGGAGTATAGAGGATGAAGTGCAGGAGAGGGTTGTAGGAATGCTGAAAGCAGTGACACAGAATAGGGTGGTCAGCATGGAAGCACAGAAGTCTTGCATGATAGCATGGTAATCGTGACATTGACATACGGGAGTGGTGAAGTATGGACGTTGTTGGAGAGGCACAAATCAAGAGTGAGAGGGGTAGAAATGAGTTACTTAAGAAGTGCATGTGGAGTTACATGGAGGGGTAGACAGATGAATAAGGAAGTACAAGAACAATGTGGTGTGGATATGGATGTGCTGGAAAGTGTGAAAAGGAACACCTTGAGATGATTTGGCCATGTGGAACGTATGGGAAGTGAAAGAATGAAAGAGAGTGAGGTGAAAGGATAAAGAGGGAGAGGTAGACCAAGAGTGAGGTGGAAGGATGAAGTTGAGGTATATGAGGGAAAGCGGTATTGGATGGGAGGAGGGGCGTCGGTTGACAGGGGACAGAGGTGCATGGGGGCTATTCATTCGTGGCCACCCCTTTGGGGATCATTGCATCTGGTAATAGATAGAATATATACTGGAGTCCTGTTTTGCACTCAACATGGTAGTGTGTAACACAAAGTTCAAGAAAAGGTTGGGTCATTTGATATCGTACAGTTTTGGGGGCACCAGTAGCCAGATAGATTACTTCTTGGTGAATAGGGAAGACTAGAAGTGGGTTCGGGATGTAAAGGTAATCCCGAGACTAGAAGTGGGTTCGGGATGTAAAGGTAATCCCGAGCGAAGAATGTATCTCCCAACATAGCTCCTAATCTGTGACTTGAGCTTAAGGCGAGATCCTGTGCACAAGAAGGTATACATGCCAAAAAGGAAAATTTAGTAGTGGTTCTTTCCGTAAATGACGTGAGAACCTAATTATATATTAGGGCTCCCCGGGTCCCCTAGGGGCACCCGGAGAATGCTTAATGCAACCCGAAAAAAGATTCTCCGGGTGCCCCTAGGGGACCCAAGGAGCCCTAATAATATAATTAGGCTCTCACATCATTGACGGAGAAAACCACTACTAAATATATGATTTTCCTTCCTTCCCTTCAGGTTGTCAAACCCGTAATATGGCTGTCGAATAAATCTGAATAAAGGGATAGGTTTTGCAGCGAACTAAAGGAAATGGATAGGAATAGGGGCGCTAAGCCAAATTATGTGAGCAGCCAATGGAACTTCCTTGAATGTAGCCTTCTTGCTGCCACTGACAAAGTCTGTGGCAAAACTAAGGGTTCTCCAGGCATAGGATTTCCTGGTGGTTGAATGACCAGGTTGAAAATACAATAAAGGAAGAAAGATGTTTCAAAGCATGGAAGAAAGGAAGCAGCAGGGAGGAATATCTGGCGGCTAAGCAAATTGCAGAAAAGGAGATACTGTATACAAGGCAAAGAAAATTATACAAGACTTGGTCGTAGACCAAGTGAGTAATGCAGAAAATCCCAATGAGGTCTTCAACTTACCTAGGTGAGTTAAGGATGACAGTAGAGACGTTGTAGGAGAACAGTGTGTCAGGAATGATAATGGAACAATTATCTATGCTGACAAAGAAATCAGAGATGCTTGGAAGGTACACTACGAACGATTGCTCAACATGGAGTCTGAGTGTTGTTGTTGTCTGACCGAACAGCCGTAAGGCCAAGGCTATAACCGAATGCCCACACAGAACCCTCCTTGCCTACCACAAAAAAACCTGGGTGACCGAAGCCGCTCACAGGCGAGAAGCTGAGGAAGGCGCGGAAACGCCCGGGATACCGAAGCCTTACCCAAGACTCTGTGCTCCTCAGCAATTATGAAGGTAAACCTGAGGGGCAAAGGAAAAATGTGATGCCTTAGCTCCAAGTCTGCCAACCTTGAGAGTTGATGCAGTTTTTACCACCATACACTCCCTGCTGAATAGCTGGGCTAGGGTGGGTGCCCTGATGAATCAGGGACTACAGTGAACAGTTACCACAGATTGCTAGACCGCGCCGTTCACCACAGCACTGACGTCTGCCAATAACACACTGGCCGGCAGGCGAGCGCTCTACCAACCGAGCTATGGCCTGTGGCCGTAGTAGGGAGGTCAATCCACGGAAGAGATGCCGCCACTTGAGATTTAGAAAATATATAAGTAAAAGGAACAGTTAGAGGAAGCTATGGGTATGGCAGAGAACGCTTAACTCTCACTCTGATAGACCAGCCCATCACCAATGGAGTCTGCGTATTATAGAGAACAACATAGAAAAGAAAAGCCAATACTTGCCCGAGGCCAAGTTCAGAAGATAGAGAGAGGGCATAGCAAGTAAAGGATTAAGAGTTAATACAAATAAAACCAAGGTTTTATACAGTAGAATAAGGTTTGGAAAGGTTCATAAAAGTGGTGCAATGCCTTCCCGTGCGCAGTATGCAGAATATAGGTTTGAGTCCCGAAGGGAAGAAGGAAAACCTAATATTTAGTAGTGGCCCCGGAATCAATGACGATGCGCCTTAACGTAGGTAATGGCCAATCTTTGAACTCAAGCTTGTCTTTCAAACTTCCCGCCCGGGAGAGAACAAAATACGATCGCCATACATCGTGAACGAAAAGCTCTTAAAAAAACACTCACGGACTCGTCCTTATGATGTGGGTACCACTACTAGAAAAAACTAGTAAAAAATAATTAAATAAAAAAAATAAACTTTGATCTTACCATTGCGCTTCTCATACGTCTGCTGTTTGTGTATGCTCCGCCTCACTCATCGAAGCACTAGCTCGCCCTTAATCTGACATATCAAGACTCTCAAAATAAGCAGATGCATGGGAAGGGGATGGAAGGGAGGGCCAAAATCGTCAATGATTCCGGGGCCACTACTAAATATTAGGTTTTCCTTCTTCCCTTCGGGACTCAAACCTATAATTTATTAGTGGCCCTTTCATCATTGACGATGCGCCTGATATCTCAAGACTGGAGGGGGACATTCATCATGAACATCAAAAACCACTAACAAATTACGGAGGTCCAAGGGTACACTTACTAAAAAGATCAGTTTAATAAAAAGAATAAAGTATTGTACAGGCGGCGTTCCTTAAAGGTAGCCTGCGGTGTTGTCACCTTTACGTTTGATAGAACAGTTGGTGAAACACATAAACTATACAAATAGCCTATAATACAAAAATTAAAATTAATCAGTTGTCAATGCTGATAACAAGTTGGCCTATATATATATGGCCTCAGGTACAGTACTATATTACAAAATATTTGTACTCTCTCTTTTAATCTTAATCCTTAAGATTAATGAGTATATACAGTACTGTATAGTGAACTCTATTGCATCCATAAAGTAAACATCAATTTTTTTCCTGACTAGACTTATTTGAGTCTAAGGAATGGGTTATCACGTGACCTTTCATTCTCGTCATATCTTGTATCACCTAAGAGGCAGGTCAGAGTCCTTAGCTAGGACCCCCCCCCCCTCCTTTTTCTTTACAAACATAGCTTAAAACGAGACTCTCTGCCTTAATGCTATACATGTACGAGAAGGTTTCATGCGATTCACGGACAGGTAACGTGTGAAGAAAGTATGATTAGATGACCATGTCATCGAGTGAGTAAATGTGTAGGAATCTGCCTGATGCAGCCCACTACCGGGTATTGTGTGACCTAACCAAAACGCCCGGATTACTCTCTCAGATTACTTGTACTAATAACGCGGCTAGCCGGCGTTTTTGGGAGGCATTTACCTGTCCGCAAAACCCAGAGGGACCCCGCCTGTGCCGGCCGAGAGTCCCGCATAAATGAAAGATCGGAGACAGAGGGTACTGGTGAATGGAATAGGCTCAGGGTGGAGGGAAATTACAAGTGTGGTACCTCAGGGGTCTGTGTTGGGACCACTATTGTTCGTTATATTTATCAACGATTTACCTGAAGTTATAACTAATGGAAGTGAGATATACCTGTATGCGGATGACACTAAGCTGTATAGAAGAGTGAGGAGTAAGGAAGATGTGAGTTTGCTTCAAGGAGATGTGGAGGGCATTAAGGGATGGTCTGAGCATTGGTTAATGCCTTTTCATCCAAAAAAATGCAAGTACATGCAGATTGGGACAAGCAAGATAGACAAGGTAGGATACAGTATGTATGAAGCGATGGAGGAAGTTAATGCAGAAAAGGATATAGGAGTAGTGATAGACAATAAGTTAAATTTCTCAGAACATTTAGCGGAAAAGATAAACAAAGCCAATAGAATTGTAGGGCTGATAAGGAGGACATTTGTGTCACTTGACGAAGAAATATTCAGGAATCTCTATACAGCGCTGGTTAGGCCGCACCTGGAATATGCGAACCAGGTGTGGGCTCCATATATGGTAAAGGATATAGAAGCAGTGGAGAAAGTGCAGAGGAGAGCTAGCAAGCTAGTACCAACGTTGAAGAACGCGGGCTATGAGCAGAGGACGCTGGGGCTTCCGACACTGGCATATAGGAGAAAGAGAGGGGATATGATAGAGACTTTTAAGATAGTGTCAGGAATGTATGATGAGGATGTGTGTGAAGGTATCTTCTTGGTGCGGGAGGGAACAAGAACGAGAGGACACTCTAAGAAAATTTACAAAGAAAGAAATAGGCTTGAAAAGGTAAAGAACTCATTTTGTGATAGTGGTAAATGAGTGGAACGCACTGCCCCAGTATGTAGTCGATTCCGAATCAATAAGGAAGTTTGAAAGTAATCTTGATAAAGAATGGGGAAGACAAGATTTGAAGTTTGATTATACTGTAAAGCAAAAATACAGAATACTAAAAATGTTGCGTCTGCTACCGCCGCCGCCAACACCGTGAATGACCGCAGCAGTGCAAGTACAGTACTGGCATTGAGCTGGATACACAGGCCTAGTTTGCCTTTTTCCAGAGGATCTACTGTAAGAAACTGTAAGAAATGAGAGATTGCACCAGGTAAATTAAATGGTGCTGATCGCCCAGTTTCAGAGCAGGAACTTCAAGCTCCGTAAAATATTATTACTGTGTTCATACGTTTAGATGAAATTAGGAGCAGGAGCAATATGTACACTCATGTTGCACCTCGAAAATCTTAAGCAAGATGGCTCCAAACTCATCGCCGCCAACTCAGACACTCTGTCACCCGTAGCTAATGCCATTAGGAAAATGGCTTTCGTAAGTCGTAACTCGAAAGGAGGATCATGACAATATTTACAGGAATGAAACATTTCAAGGGCCAGATCAAGAGACCAGGTGGGTGCGAGTTGACGAGGAGGAGGGCGAAGCCGGAAGCAATACCGCATGAACCCCTTCTCCTTCGCCCCTGGCAGGGACAAACCAGTTAATTCGAAAAAGATGTCCGAATTGCTGTGAGGCGATTCCTTAATGTGACAACTGACAACTTTTTGTATTTCAAATAGGTAATTTAAACAATTAAACACCAGAGCCCCCGAGGACTGCAGTTGGTCAGTTTCTACGATCCAGGTAGTGAATGACTGCTAATAAGATTGGTACTGTTTGTGAGCATACTGAGTAATCAACTTGTTTGTCATGGTTCCCCAAACTGGCCTAGCCGCTTGGCCTTCTGAATAATCATAAGGCAAAAGTCAGCGAGGTCTTGAGGATGCCAATTGTGTCGAAGTGGAAGTACGAGATCGGGAGCGACACCGGGTTCTCGCACCACGTCTTTAATTGATCGTACCAAACTTGAGCCGGCCACAGCGGCTCGATCACCGAGACCATGCCTCGATAACCCCGTAGTTTGTGAACTACTTTGCACATTAACCCGGCAAGAGCGGCAAGACTGATATAAGTTTGACTGGTGGGCTGCGGGAAGCCTTATATAATCCAAGGCCTAAAAAATAACCATTTAAATCAGCCCAGTATCAATTTTGTTTTATTTTATTTTGTTTTATTGCCCCTTGGCCATGCCAAATATCACTCCTCCACATCCCCTCCTTTCACCCTTTTAGTCCATGGGAATTAGATGAAAATAGGGTGTTTAATCAAACAAATTGCAATAGTTTGTTTTATTGCATGAACATGTTAGTTGGACTCCTAGTAACACCATATCCAAAATCGGACAAATTCGGACATATGGTATTTACGTAATTCACATTTTAACCCTTTCAGTAGGGAAATTTTTTCTCATTTTCACGTTTTTCTCGAAAATGGTGCATCATACAGATAAGAGGTATAGATACTAAAAAAATAGGAAAAAGTATTGTGCTCAAGTTATGTTCTATACATTTTTTCTCTAAAACCTATAGTCTTTATGCAAATAAGCCCAGAATTGGAATACGTGATTATGAAAAACTTGGAAAAAACAACTTTGCACTCACATTTCATTAAATATCTCATAATCTACTTATTTCACCGCAAATTGTTATAGAATAAATCTTTTAGAGGGAATTCTTTTTGTTATTTTGGCATACTTTTTATTCTTCTAAATGCTAATTTATTTGACACAAATGTAAAATATAGAATACACCCAATGTGAACATGTGTGAAAAAATAAACACAAATTTGGAGTTTTGGCATATTAACTGCAATTATTTATTTTTATTACATAAACGTGTCATTTCTACCCTCTCTGGGCTTAACACTAATAAGGCGTACGGTCCGGACGGTGTTCCTCCTGTTGTTCTCAAAAACTGTGCTTCCGTGCTGACTCCCTGCCTAGGCAAACTCTTTCGTCTCTGTCTATCCTCTAACGTCTTCCCTTCATGCTGGAAGTTTGCTCACATTCAACCTGTCCCAAAGAAGGGTGACCGCTCTCAACCCTCCAACTATCGTCCAATTGCTCTTATCTCTTGTCTTTCTAAAGTTTTTGAAACTATTCTTGCTTCCAAATTTCTTAAGCATTTCTCTTCTCATAATCTGCTCTCAGATTGCCAGTATGGCTTCCTTAAGGGTCGCTCTACTGGTGATCTTCTTTCATATCTTACTAACTCTTGGTCATCCTCCTTTCGGGACTTCGGTGAGACTTTTTCTATTGCACTAGACATATCGAAAGCCTTCGATAGAGTCTGGCATAAATCTTTAATTTCTAAACTACCCTCCTTCGGTTTCTATCCCTCCATCTGTGCCTTTGTCTCTAATTTCCTTTCCGGCCGTTCCATAGCCGCGGTTGTGGACGGCCATTGTTCACTTCCTCACTCTATAAACTTCGGTGTTCCTCAGGGCTCTGTCCTATCTCCTATTCTCTTTCTAATTTTATAAATGATCTCCTTAACTGTACCTTAATTCCCATCCATTCATACGCAGACGACTCAACCTTGCACTACTCCATTAGTTTTTCAGAACGCCCCAGCCAGCAATCCCTCAACGACAAACGTAATGAAGCCATAGAACTCTTAAATTCTGATCTAAATACTATTTCCAATTGGGGCAGAGAAAACCTTGTTAACTTTAATGCTTCCAAAACCCAATTTCTCCATCTATCTACCCGTCAGGATCTCCCAGCGGACTATCCCTTATTCTTCAACAATAGCAAAATCAACCCTTCATCTTCTTTCAATATTCTTGGTGTCTCTTTTTCTTCTGCTCTCATTTGGAAGGACCATATTACCAGTCTTGCTAAGGCAGCCTCCCAGAAGCTGGGTGTGCTCAACCGCCTTAGGGGGTTCTTTTCCCCTGTACAGCTTCTTGCTCTGTACAGGGGCATAGTGCGCCCTTGTATTGAGTATTGTTCACATGTGTGGGGAGGTTCCTCTCACACTGCTCTCCTAGACAAAGTTGAAAGGAAGGCCTTTCGTATCATTAACTCCCGTCCACTCACCAACTCTCTGCAATCTCTCTCTCTCCGCCGCAATGTTGCATCTCTCTCGCTATTCTATCGCTACTATAATAATCAGTGTTCCTCAGAGCTATCCCAGTGCATACCACCTCCTTTACGTAGGGCACGTGGTACCCGTCTTGCAACTCAATCCCACCCCTACTCTGTGCAACTCTCCAACCCAAGAGTGAAACGTTACTCTCAAACTTTCTTCTACTCAACAGCTGAGCTCTGGAACTCTCTCCCAGAATCAGTCTTTCCCTCTTCCTATGACTTAAATTGCTTCAAACTCCGTGTGTCCAGGCATTTTGGCTCGAACGTCCCTTGATTTTGGCCCTGTCACTCTTTCAACTATGGGGGAGGCACTCGCTATAGGCAGTTATGCCTTTTGCCTCCCTCAATCACATAGAAAAAAAAAAAAAAAAAAAAATTTGGACTCTTTGAATTACTATATCAAACAACTTTAATTGAAGTTATTTTATATTCAAAATTATACTAATTTATTTTTTAAATGAGATATCTCTTCAAATAAAAAGTTTATTATATACAGTAAATGTATTGAAAACTAATACAACATAAACTATAGGATTTCTTGTATAGTATATGATTTGACCTTGACCTCTATGGATGAATCCTTGGGTCATAAGGTCAGCTATGTCTAATATAGAAAACAACATTTCTCTGATTGCCTTGTGGATTACATTACAGTAGTTATAAATGATATGATTATATAAGATGGCCAACAGAATAATGATCTATTGGCTATTTTAACAATTTAAAGAACCGAAAAAGAGACTGTGAAACAAGAGTAAGAAAAAATAAAAATTATTGTGGCTGAAAGTACATGCATTATGCCTGAACTAGCTCAATCACATTCAATATCCTCATCAGAGAATGTGTTGACACAAGTACTAGTTTGACACTCCTCGCAAAACTCTGTATTTATTAGTGGCCCCTCCATCATTGACGAACATGCCTATTACATAAGGCATCCTCTTCAAACACTAATCCGCCGTAGTTTGAATCTACCGCGCAGAGCATTTAAAAACTGAGGAGCCTTCATCATGAGCGCACGCGACCTCACTCATGGCTTCAGTCATTATGAATTGGGTTCTCACTACGAAAAAACTTCGTAAAAAATAAAAACAAAAAGAGAATAAGAATAACTATCCAATAAGCTTTCCATCATATCGTGGATGTACTTGTGTGGATCTTTGACCAGACGCTGATTCAGGCGTCATTCTTCCTTCTCTGCTCTGCGCTCAGCCTGCCCGGACGTGTCTCCCCACGCTCCGCTGGTTCCGCATTTGCTGCGTCCCTAGTGAGTTTTTTCTCATTTGTTTACTCCGGGATGTATCGAGTAAGGTTAGGATATGTGTAGCAGGAGTGTCCTGGGCTGGTTGCCCGCAGTGCAGTGTATTTTGGGTCGTGTGTTTGGGGCATCTATTTCGGATGTACCCTCGTGGTCCTGTTGTGGACATGTGAACTTTTTCACAGTTGAGTTAGCTTGTGATGCAGGCGGCTTTCATTCGCGTTATTTTTGCTGCCTTTTATCTTTCTGATGAGGTAGCGTTGCTTTGCTGACGTTCCCAGCGTATTTTTCTTCACTTAGTGAAGTTTTTTCTGGGTCCCGAGTCAGTCTTCCCTTTGTCGGAAGTAATTGCTACAGTGGTGTGTTGGCGGTGGTTCCTGTTGTGATATTTCCAGTGCTTTTGTTTATATTTCAAAAAATTTTGTGCCGTCTGCCTAGGCCTAGCCAGCCGCTTGTAGCTTTGCCACATGTAAAAGTGTTATTGATTTATTTTATAAATATGTCCTACTGTGTCATGTGTATCCTGGTTTAGTTGTGTATTGGCTAATTCCACGGACTATGTATGTTTCCTGGATTAGTTGTGTATTGGCTAATTCCACGGATTATATTTGTGGACCCTAGGTTAGTTGTGCTTTGGCTATCTCTCGGGTCCTATGTGCGTTCGGATGGTTTCTGAACGGGGTGGGTTACTTCCGGCGGGTTTTTCTCGGTTACACCATGAAAACCCCGGCCGTGAGCCGTGTTTGGCCACGCGTGGTTTAAAAAACAGGCTTGTGTCCCCGGCGAGTAGGTGTCTATGGCTCCCCAGGACTGCGTCTATGTGGTGGTGCCTGTTTCAGGCTCCCTATGATTCCCGGCGGAATGGCTGTACCCATCTAACATTGTTCATGCGGACATATGTTATGAAGTTTTTCTACCCGGTTTTACAAACCAATGGAAAAACCCTAGCTGTTGTTGTGGGCTTTCCTCCCCGGCGATCTTTTACAAAGAAGTGGGGATAGGAACTTATGGGGTTAACGTTTAAAACATCAGATCTCACCCGGCGGGTGCACCTTGGTAGGGTGGGATGAACGAATTGGTAATTCAGTGTAGTTAACCGGTCCATTTTAGTGATACTATATGTGTCGCCGCCCTCACACATACAGCGATCGAAGGCTCAATTAGGGTTAACATCTTTTGCACATTTTGCTCCTGGGAGGAGGAAATACGGAATTTACAATTAGAGTTAGTTAACCAATTAATTAAGGGATACGTTTAGGTATCGCCGCCTTCCACATACGGCGATCTATGTGACAATTCGTGAGAAGTCAGATATCGTATCAGCCTGCCCTGTGTTAATCTGCTAGATAATTCAGGGGCCGGCGTCTTTGTGGGGGGTTGTTTTCCAAAATTGAATCTTGAAACAGTCACTGTAATGCCCTCGAAAATGTCCCGTACCCACAATAATACTAACCCGAGTTGACGTCAGGTATAGCGTAAAATAGTCGTAGATGGTAAGTCCAATAAACTCGTCTCGAGAGACTATCACCGTGGTTCGAAAATAGTCGTAGATGGTAAGTCCAATAAACTCATCTCGAGAGACCATCACCGTGGTTCTTAAAAATCGGACTAAGGTTGCTATACTTTTGTACGTCCGTGGTAGTACAGTGGGTTAGCGTGCGGGCCTGGTGGTGATGGTGGTGCGTCACTAACCAGGGTTCGAACCCCACCCAAGGCATCTCAAAACCTGTGGGTTTTTAGGGGGGTTAAATTCCCTTCAGAGGTTCGTACCCCGCGCCAGGTACCAGGAAAGGTTGATCCTAAAGGTAGCCTGGGGATAAATTCCCATTCCTATTTAACCTGGAAAAACCTAGCATAACATTGGCGGCAGCGGTGGTTCTTGATTCGGATAAAAGGTTGCATTACACTGCAAGTTTGGAACAGTAGAAGCATGGCAACATCGCGAAATCTTCAGCCACTCGCACACATTCCCAAGTATGATGTAAACACATATGATATCACCAGTTACTTAGACATAATAAAGCCAGTGTACGATGTGGTACTTCATAATGACCGCGAAAAAATCGCCATGGCAACTTTGCATATTATACAGTTGGGAGAAGCCGTTTCCCAACTTGTTGATAAGCCTACCTTTAAAGAATTTATTCGCCAAACTGTGACACAGAATACACCAGAGTTTACCTGGAACCAGTTTCGATCCTTCGTGATCCGGACCTTAGATCCACTTTTGGGTTCCCCCGTCGCCCCCAAAATAATAAAAGTCGACGAGATCAAGTATGAAGGGGATATAAATGTGACCCTCATACAACTCTACAGATACGTGAGGACCACGTATAGCTATGAAGATTACGACCAACAAAATGAACTCTTATTCACCGCATTGTTAAACATCCTCCCACCCCACATCACCGCCCATCTCGACCCGTATGGCTTATTCGAAGAACATATGCTCTCCATCAGAGAAGAATGCCGACGCAGTTCGATGAATCCCCTATCCAACCCTTCAGCCCCTATCCAAGACTCCGTGCACCCTTCCAAAATGACTTCCGGTGAAAGTCCAACCCCAGTGCACTCTTCCTTGCCTCTATCTTCTCTGACCATCCCTAAATTTTCCCCTGCCCAGCCATCCACCAACGATCATCTTCCATCAATTGTGTTACCCCATAAACCCCATCCTTTTTCTATGCATGTCAAACAAACCCACCAACCCCAGATAACCGCTAACCAGACCGTGACTGCCACCAAGAAGATTCCCAAAATTCGTCCTGTTAACAACCCCAAATCAATACATCAGTCCTCTACCAATAACCCCTGTTCTACACCTAACTCTTCCCCCACCAACCCTCCGCAGCCCCCCCAACAAGCCCCGTATTCTAGCTATGCCTACCTATGTAGGCCTACCACAACATATTTTCCCCATGACCCCAGAAAACAAACCCACCAACCCCAGATAACCTCTAACCAGACCGTGACTGCCACCAAGAAGATTCCCAAAATTCGTCCTGTTAACAACCCCAAGTCAATACATCAGTCCTCTACCAATAACCCCTGTTCGACACCTAACTCTTCCCCCACCAACCCTCTGCAGCCCCCCCAACAAGCCCCGTATTCTAGCTATGCCTACCTATGTAGGCCTACCACAACATATTTTCCCCATGACCCCAGAAATGTTCAGCTATCCCCCCACCAACAAAATTTCCCTTGTGACAGTTTTCTGTCGGTAGCTTGTGACAGTTTTCAGTCAGTAGCTCCCTTCCACCCCCACACAATTCACACTCCTAGAAAACTTCGAAACCCCACACTTGACTCGCCCTCTCATGTCAAACAAACTCACCAGTCCCAGATAACCTCTAACCAGACCGAGACTGCCACCAAGAAAATTCCCCAAACTCGTCCTGTTAACAACCCCAAATCAGTACATCACTCCTCCCTCAATAACCCATGTCCTATGCCTAACTCTGCCCCCACTAATCCTCCCCAGTCCCACATAACCTTTAACCAGACCGAGACTGACACCAAGAAAATTCCCCAAATTCGTCTTGTTAACAACCCCAAATCAATACATCAGTCCTCTACCAATAACCCCTGTTCTACACCTAACTCTTCCCCCACCAACCCGCCACAGTCCCCCCAACAAATCCCGTTTCCTAACTCGCTCACCTCTCACCACCCTGACCCTCCCACACGCGCCGTTAATCCTCCCCTCACGCGTCACGACCTAGGGACCCAACCATGTTCCCCCCCTTCCCCCAGAAATGCTCAGCTATTTCCCCACCAACAAAATTTCCCTTGTGACAATTTTCCGTCAGTAGCTCCCTTCCACCGCCCCACAATTCACACCCCTAATAAACTTCAAAACCCCACACTTGACTCACCCCCTCATGACAGACAAACCCACCAATCCCATATAACCTCTAAACAAACCGTCACTGCCACCGACACACCCCACCACTCTGATCCTCCCACACGCGCCGTTAATCCCCCCCTCACGCGTGACTCCCACCAAAGTGATTTCCCCCCCCTCATGCGTACCGAACACCTGCTCACCAGTCGGTCCCCCACCATCATGAGCCCAGCTAAACTTTCAACCTCCACCAATTTCCACCAACAAAATTTCCCTTGTGACAGTTTTCCGTCAGTAGCTCCCTTCCACCCCCCCACAATTCACACCCCTAATAAACTTCAAAACCCCACACTTGACTCACCCCCTCATGACAGACAAACCCACCAACCCCAGATAACCTCTAAACAAACCGTCACTGCCACCGACACACCCCACCACTCTGATCCTCCCACACGCGCCGTTAACTCCCCCCTCACGCGTGACCCCCACCAAAGTGGTTTCCCCCCCCTCATGCGTACCGAACACCTGCTCACCAGTCGGTCCCCCACCATCATGAGCCCAGCTAAATTTTCAACCTCCCCCTCTTCACCGTTACCCCACCCGCCCCAAATTCCACCCCCAAAGATCCTGCTCGACAAAATACCACTCCCATCCCAATCCAACCACAAAACTTTTTCCACCTTGGCTAAACTCCAAAATACTCTCTCTCTCGCCCCAAACAACATAATCAACCTCTCAACTTCAACCACTCCTCGAAATCCCATCCACGTCTCCCCCGGAAATAAAATCAGTCCAAATTCAACCCCTCTCAAACCACAACCCTGCCTGCCCAGACCCCCCCCACCATCTCCCTATCAAATCCCCACACCCCAAACCTCCAAACCACCCGATCATAGTAAACTCTCAACCTTCAGCCTTACTCACCCTTCCCCAAACCCCACTCACGACCACAACTCTCTACACAATTCAACCCCTCCCCAGCACCAACCTCTTCCGCAACAACAACCCCGACTCGACCTGCCCGTTTCATCTTTAAAACCCCCCTATCACTACCCCCGACCGAAACCACTTAGACCCCCCTCCAAAACTGGCCCCGGGCCAGCTCGCCCCCAGACCCACATTCCTAACGACAAGAACTAACGGTATATCCACCCCGCCCTTCCAAAGTGAAAGTGAACCACCACCCCCTATTACCAGACCGTCACCCAGACTAACGGCGACCCTAAATAAACCCCCCTGATGATGATGAGGATCAACAGAATTTTATATCCCCCCCGCCCCTTGTCAAACCTCCTTCACCCCAACGACAGAGAGGCACCCATTCCAATATTCACTTAAAATCAGGATTGGTAGAGGAGGTGGGTCATGCCGGCTCGTCCACAGTCCAGCCTCCCTACCACTCTTGACCTAGATTCCTAGCTTCACTTCCCATTAAAATGTATAATTTCACAGACAAAGTACAAGACAACAACCTTTTAACGTAACTTCTTACATTGTTAAACACTTTACCTCTTCTTAATTTCCTGTGTTCTTAATTATCTGTTCTTTCTTAAATTTACATGTTTTCCATATACTATATATTATATATTTGTTTCCCTTAGTCATACTACTTTTCTTGTTAACCTACACTTTTCTGACTATCTTTTAAATTTGCTTTATACATTGTTAAACACTTTTACCTCTTCTTAATTTCCTGTGTTCTTAATTATCTGTTCTTTCTTAAATTTACATGTTTACCATATACTGTATATATTATTTTTTTCCCTTAGTCATACTACTTTTCTTGTTAACCTACACTTTTCTGACTACCTTTTAAATTTTCTTTATACATTGTTAAACACTTTACCTCTTCTTAATTTCCTGTGTTCTTAATTATCTGTTCTTTCTTAAATTTACATGTTTTCCATATACTATATATTATATATTTTTTTCCCTTAGTCATACTACTTTTCTTGTTAACCTACTTACTTCACCCTTGAGGCTCGAGGACGAGCCTATAATGAAGGAGAGGGAAGTAAAATGCCCCAGAACGAGAAGCCCACCACAGAAGCCACGAACGAACACCACACAGAAACACCAAAGGAAAGGTCCACAGAACGAAAGGACCAGCTGACCGAGCCAGCCATTTCAGACAGGCCCAAGCCCGCAGGGCTAAGCAGCTCCAGGCTGCACCCATTTACCTTTTCTAAACTGACCATTTTCCACACCTCACGTACACTAACCCCCTCGTGTCCTACACTCCTAACTACAAAGATGATGAACAGGAATATACATTCATATTAAAAACACCCATGCCCTGTCCCGACGTTGAGCCAATGCCAACACATCAGACAGCCATAATTATATCTATGTATGTTCTTACATCCGAGAAGTAGATGTTATATATCTTAGAAGTTAAAACACCCACGCTTGTCCCTAGACCTCGTATATCATTTCCCATGACGAGTATAGATATATGTAACCCGTGCTCAGTCGCCCCTTGCATTGTTCCTCTAGTAACTAAGTCTATAATATTAACTGCCACCAGCATTGATACGACATAGCGGCACTGTCCTTGTGTCGTATTGTGCCAAGTACAGATCAACCAGGTTTCATCACCTTATTAGGACGACGACTATAATGTCATCGTTCATCGATGTATGCAATCCTTAGTTTAAGTATTAATATTAACATTCCCTAACATCTTGTCTTGCCAGACTAAGCTTCTGAAGACCCATCGCCCCATAAATCTATGTATTCAATCCTTAGGTTAAGTATTTTTATCCGCCATTGTGTTCACCTTTTTCCATTTACTTTCCACAATTGTCATACGTCTTCCCCTTGCCTCCTTCGTATCCACAGTCCACACTACGCCAATTTACTTCGTGTCTTACACCTCTTACCCCAACCAGAGATTGTATAAGATAACCTGCTTACCAGTATCTGTCATAAGTACCCCGAAACAATAACTAAGTACCCCTACGAACTGCCACTGTTGTTGGTATATTTATATTTAATAGAAAACGCAGTTCCCAGGGCCAACTAATAGTATCCATAACCCTCGGACTGATCACATAACTCTATCTTTTCCAGACTCATATACCACCCCATAGTTGCATTCCCCGGTAGCATTTGGCTAACGTATTCTACTGCCTTTTCAAACTTCCATATCAATTGTAGCCTAATGCCACCCCCACGCCCAGGGACCTTAGGGGCAAAATTTCCCTGTAGCCCTTGAACTCTCCCCCCCCCCTCTCATTAAGACACCCGCGCTTCTCGACTCTTGTCCGACCTAGCCTCTCTCTCATACCTCTTGAAGATCCTTGAATTGTCCGTTGCTAACGCTCTCCAACCTTTTATATATATACTCCTATCCAGCCTACCTTCACTTAGTAGGCCAGAACAACATTAGAACTTTACTAGCCCCTTGCATGCCATCTATTCTCTTACAACCCATTCACAACCCTGCACCCAATGGTCGTCGGTGCGAGGCTAGCCGCCCCGCCAGTAACTAACTTCTATTGCCATACTTCCAGATAAATGTGGCAGAGTTAGCAACCCAGTCTCCACCACATCCAGCAAACCCTACAATTAACAACCAGCCGAGTAAAACCAGCTAGCTAAGGCACCTTCGGTTTTGGTATTAAGGACACCCACATCTGTCTCATACACAGAGGGTTATTACAAACACTGGTGATATGGCAAGCCCCTAGCCACAGCCGCCGGACGACTATCACAGAGAGAGGGCGCCCAGCTCCCCCTTTTTGCCCACCCGAGGAGGGAGACCCCCACCCCCGCGGAGGTATACCTGGCCCCTGTTTTGACTTTCGAGTCATTGCCAGGTAGCACAGGAATTCTTCCTATCAATGAACTAACCATGCATGACTAACACCTTTACTAACCTCTATTTACTCACAATAAACCATTGACCTTTCTTGCATGCTCTGGTCACTAAATTAGCACCTCAGCTATACCATAGAATGAAGATTGCACAATCTAAGAGAGACGCTCCTATCACAGCTGTCCCCATCCTCCTCGCAAAGTAGATCCAGTCTCCCTCCCCTAAATACTTCCAGTATAGCCAAAATAGTACCTCTTACTAAGGCTCAGTTATATGAAAATATAAAGGTTTTCCTATAGCCATGTGCCACAACAGTAAATACCATCTTACCTAGTCTCCATATCTATTGAGAGCTCAAATAAGTCCATAAGACTCGAGATCCCTACTGTCTACAGGGTCCAGAACCGAGCCTATAAATCTAACTCCCGCCCCCAGTCAAATCAGTTGAAAGCTAGACACCAACCAGGGGTCACTACCCTGCAGTTAACTTCTAGCTCTGCCCTTGTGTTGTTCCGGAGTGAGATCCCAGAGCCGGCAGACTCCGTGGCAGACTTGGATAGAAGGACCTGCCCACGTATTTAAGAACTTCACACATATGGGCCCCCTGGACGGCCGCGGAACCAGTCGTTAGCCCCCAACATCATGGACGCAAGATAACCAGGACCAGACCCATCAGATGCTACCCAAGATTCCCTTTAGCAGTACTACATATTACTGTGCTGTTTAGAGATTTACTAATTAATATTTCTACGAAGTGGCTATCTCTTTGCCCCAGTATAATTCATATAACCATTCAATTAGGAAGTGCTAAGCGTATCAGTGTTCATTATTTAACAGGCGATACTAACTCTCGTAATCAACCATATGCCCAGATATTATTACCTAGAAGGAAACCCTAGTGATATCTGAAGGTTCGCCCACTGATTTGCGTTCTATGTATTACTGAGACAAGAATAGAAAACTTAGATCAGTACCCCCTGAGGTTACTAGAATTCCCGTGCTCTGAAATATGCGTGTCTAATCTAGTCTGTGAATTACTACTTGTGCACCAGAGCTACCAGTAAGAAATCTAACAGTGAATATGATTCTATAAGTAACATTGATGGTCTTCGGTATATAAACCTGTTAAATCGAAGCCAGTGATCAGAAGCAATGAAATGCTAGGTTTTTCCAGGTTAAATAGGAATGGGAATTTATCCCCAGGCTACCTTTAGGATCAACCTTTCCTGGTACCTGGCGCGGGGTACGAACCTCTGAAGGGAATTTAACCCCCCTAAAAACCCACAGGTTTTGAGATGCCTTGGGTGGGGTTCGAACCCTGGTTAGTGACGCACCACCATCACCACCAGGCCCGCGCGCTAACCCACTGTACTACCACGGACGTACAAAAGTATAGCAACCTTAGTCCGATTTTTAAGAACCACGGTGATGGTCTCTCGAGATGAGTTTATTGGACTTACCATCTACGACTATTTTCGAACCACGGTGATAGTCTCTCGAGACGAGTTTATTGGACTTACCATCTACGACTATTTTACGCTATACCTGACGTCAACTCGGGTTAGTATTATTGTGGGTGCGGGACATTTTCGAGGGCATTACACCACATTCCTTTTTAGTTAGGCTAGTCCCTAGCCTCGTAAGGTCATAGGGTATCGTAGCCTTTTTACCTTAGCCATCTCAATTCTTGGTATAGGGTTCGCGTGACGGGTGCTCCACATAGCTACCTGGTCACGTTCCCTAGCTGCCACCAATGAAATGCTAGGTTTTTCCAGGTTAAATAGGAATGGGAATTTATCCCCAGGCTACCTTTAGGATCAACCTTTCCTGGTACCTGGCGCGGGGTACGAACCTCTGAAGGGAATTTAACCCCCCTAAAAACTCACAGGTTTTGAGATGCCTTGGGTGGGGTTCGAACCCTGGTTAGTGACGCACCACCATCACCACCAGGCCCGCGCGCTAACCCACTGTACTACCACGGACGTACAAAAGTATAGCAACCTTAGTCCGATTTTTAAGAACCACGGTGATGGTCTCTCGAGATGAGTTTATTGGACTTACCATCTACGACTATTTTCGAACCACGGTGATAGTCTCTCGAGACGAGTTTATTGGACTTACCATCTACGACTATTTTACGCTATACCTGACGTCAACTCGGGTTAGTATTATTGTGGGTGCGGGACATTTTCGAGGGCATTACAGTCACCACCAGAAAGACTATGTTTATAAACGCCATACTGGTCTTTTATATTCTGTCAGAGGGTATTCTTAACTTTCTTAAGACATGTCTAGATATTCGAAATCTTTATAGAACCCCGCCGCGTAACGAGCTGTGATCATTGTGACATTATGTCTCGTTATCCGGCGGGTTATGTTATTAACACTTGTGTGCGAACATGTTGGGTTAACCTTATGAGCATTAATTCCTGGAAATTTTATTTTTTTTCCAGGGCTGGGCTCCGGCGGACCAATACAGAACCTGCAGTAGTTTTCCCACCAGTCTCTGTCATGGCTACCTTTGCCCCAGTTTTTGCTTTATGCATTACTCCACCCTGTGCCAGTAGCCAGTATCCCTCTTTTTGCGCACACTCTTTGTATCAAGTGTGTTAAATGTCTAGACCGTTCAAGGGGTCTGTGGGTGATGCGCAACTGTTCCTTTTGCTCCCAACTAAGTGTCAAAGTCCTTCAAGATAATGATAAGACCGCAGTGGTCGCCTTACGAGAAGTTAGGCAACAAATGACAGCTTATACTACGGTTGTAGCTAATAAGTCACTTCAATGTGATAACGTCCCTCTTTGGGATAGGCTTCTTCTTGAGCACCCTCCCCCTAAACGTTCCTCTCGAGTAACTAGTCGTAAGCCGGCGGAGACTGGACAGGGTTCTGTGTCATCTCCTGCCCCTGCTACTTCGAAACGTCAACGTGAGCCTACACCCCCGGCGGCAGCCTCCTCGTCTCGAGCGAGATCTCGGTCTAGGTCACCTCTCAGACACCAGCCACCCAGTCTTGCCTCTTCACCATCGAGTAAGAAGAGTAAGACGGAAAGTTCCACCAGTGGTCACGGCGATAAATCCTCCAAATCGAAGAGTAGTTCACGGTCACACCGCAGCCATAAATCTTCGAAAACGGATTCCCATGATAGAAAGGCCTCCCGACATTCGCCAGTTTCTAGTACTTCTCGTCATACCTCTACCCCAGACAGAGTTTGTGTTCGGTCTCAAGGGTCCAGTGTTGTGCCTGTACCTAAAGATGATTTACCCATTAACATTTTAACCCTGGATTTGGAGAGTTCAGGGAGCTCAGTGGTTGAGAGTGTTTCGGACTCCCAAGGGAGTGTAGGCCACGGCCTAGGTGTTTGGCGATATTCTCGCCCGGGGCCTGACCACCCACTTCCGGCTCAAACTATTCACACAGTGGCTGACGTCCACCGGGACGCGGCGATCCCATCCTCTATTCCTGACTTATCTTGGCAACAAGATGGTACCCCAGCTTCGGCGGGATCTTCTCAGGAGGAACAGGATGATAAAGACGAGGTTTCAATTATATCGGATATGGAAGGGCAAGAGTCAGGTTCAGGCTTAGACGCCGCACAAGATCTTAATGATTCACCAGTGAGTACATCATCAAATCAATTTGTCACTGCACAGGAAATTGATGGGCTACTAGTTAATGCTTTATCAAAAAAAATTGGCCAACAGCAGGAAACCCCCACAGTGGATTTGGGAGCTCCCATGACAAGCTCTACGGTACGGCCTCTGATGACTTCTATTGCTTTGACTCAGATCCCTCACCCTCCCTCTATGTCACCATCGGTGGTTACTAGGCCTGCTACGGCGGCATTGACCACTTCGAATGTAAGGGTTATAACGGATGTCAATCCGCCCCCTTTAGACAGAGCGCCTCTCAGAAAGGTAGCTATGCCCTTGCTTTACGGACCATACAAGTCATGGGTCCTTTTGACCCCCACTAAACCAGAGCTCGCCCAGCCTACCTTGTCAGGGGAACTCCCAGTGCCGTGTGAGTGGGTCATCCAGGGCAATAAATCTAAGAAATTAAGGGCCTTGGATACTTTGGGGAATGTACTAGATGTCAATATCAAGGATATACCTAGTTATTATCACCAGGACTATTTTGTTTATACTGCTAAGCCTGCTTTACTCTCTGCCTCAGCTTCAAGATTGTTTTCAGACTGGTCTAAGCATGATGGGTTTAATGACATTAAGACGCTGTCAGCTCTCACTCCAGAACTCGATTTGCAAACCGTCCCAGACGCAGCAGCTAATCCAGTCTTGAAGGTCGGGCAGTTGGGTCCAGGACCTTGGGTGGAATGGGAGACAGAGGCTCAAAACTTTGCGACCACATTTACTTCCAAAACTTCCCACCAGATCCCTCAAGATACTCATTCTTGGTTCTCCATGCCAGTGTGTTCTGCCGGCGGAGTCCCTTCAGCTTTGTTTGCTTTCTTAGCTGCCCCTAAAATTAATCTTTGTGAACTAAAAGACCCTTTCACTACCCCTACCCCAACTCACCTAGACCGAGAATTTAGGCTACGGGGGAAAGCTTTTCGCCTGTTCTCTCAATACATAGTGTCACAACAGGTAGCAAAGTCATTGCTCCGGTCCACTCAGGCAATCGCAGACGCGGATGCCAGACGATCGGTTGAATTGTCCCGGCGACTGCTTCTTCAGTCGTCAATCCAATCATTGGGTGACATACGCACCACCTTGCTTGAGGCGGTACGAGCGAGACAAGATCTCAGAATGTCCTTAGTCCGAAAACTGCCTGATCGCATTGCGAATCAGGTGGTCATGTCACCAGTGCTCACTCCCTCTTTAATGTCCCCTGAAGTGTGGCGAACGGTGTTTAATATGGCTCAGGCCTTTAAACACAGTCCCACCCCTTCTAAGAAACCTGCCTTTAACTTCCCCAAACCCAGACCAGTCGCTAAGGCTCAGCCGGGGGGATCTAAGCCCTTTCTTCCACCTAAGTCCTCCGCCCCTCAAGGTCAGTACAGGCATAGACAGGGTAGGTTTTCAGGTCAGAGAGGACGCGGCTATAATAGGCCAAGTCAGGGCCCGTCTTCTGCCAACGCCAGCCAGCCGGCGAAGCGTCCACCACCACCAACTCCACCACCATCAAAAAACTAAAGTCTCTCTCACTCCCGGTGCCAGTCTTAAGGCCGGTGGATCCGAGGGTAGTACAGCCGGCGAACCCTTGTCTGCTAACTGGGTCGTTCCGAACGTGTCACCAAGCATGGCCGTTAAACACTTGGGCACGGATGGTGGCACGCAAAGGCATCACTTGGCAGTGGCTCCGGCGACCTCGCTTACGTCAGCCGACAACGGCGAATTTAGTTTCTTTAGAGGTGGAGTCACTGGTCCAGGAAATGATTGCCAAGAATGTCATCATCCCGGTCCCCCCAAATTACCCAGTATTCACGTCCAAGCTATTTTTGGTTCCCAAAAGGGACAGTGTTCAGATGAGACCGGTCGTAGACCTGTCTTATCTGAACCTTCACATTCACGAGTCATTCCGAATGTTAACAGTACACCAAATCAGGCTAACACTTCCGCCGGGAGGTTGGATGTGTTCCCTAGACCTGACAGACGCTTATTGGCACGTATTGGTAAACAAAAGATTTCAAACGTTTCTGGCCTTACGGATCAGGCATCAAAATTTTGTTTTTCAGAGGATGCCATTCGGTTTGAACCTGGCACCTCGATTATTCACGAAATTAGTCCGGCAAGCCCTGATGCCGTTGTTAAAGCAAGGAATCAGAGTGTTGTGGTACCTAGACGACTGGCTGGTGGTGGCAGAGACAGAACAATTATGCATCAAACATGTCAACATAATTTTAAATCATGTCAAAACTCTAGGGTTCAAGGTAAATCTGGTAAAGTCAAACCTTGTTCCCTCACGAGTAGTTCAGTGGATAGGGCTGGTTTGGGACACAGCTGCTCTCACTCTGAGTCAGAGTGTGGACAATCGAAACAGGTTTCGCAGGAAACTGTTCATGTTTCTTCACAGTCTGACTACGACACTGAGGATCTGGGAGTCTCTGGTCGGCTCTCTCAACTGGATTCAACTAACTGTAATGTTGGGCCGGTTGAAAGTAAAACGTTTAATATTAGAGGGCAACAAATATTTCCCACTCTTACCGGCGGGAAAATTATGGCCCATCCCAAAATTAATCCACACCTTACTAGCGGTCTGGGCGAAGAGGGAAATGTTGCACTCAGTAATGTCATGGACCTCTCCTCTGCCAACGGTATGGGTAGACACGGATGCGTCAGGCACAATAGGTTGGGGATTTCAGTCAAACCAGGGACACCAGGGTCAGGGGCTTTGGTCCCACTTAGAAATCTCCCACATCAATGTCAAAGAATTGCTAGTCCCCTTGTATTTCCTTCAGGCTCACGGCTCTACTTTACGGGGCAAGTCGGTGGCCTTCAGAATGGACAATCTGAATGCAGTTCACTGTATTCAGAAACAGGGGTCAACGAGATCACGGAAGTTGCTAAACGTGTCGGAAGAGATTTTTACTCTAGCCAACAGGCTAGACATTTATCTTCACGCATCTTATCTCCCAGGCGTAGCAAACGTCTGGGCAGACGCTCTGTCCCGGAGACAGAGCACGACAGTAGAATGGGAGCTCAAGCAACCCATTTTCAACCTAATGATTGCGGAGCTCTACCATCCACAAGTGGATCTGTTTGCGTCCAAGGAGACTCACAAACTCCCTCTATACCTCACCCGCCGGACGAACACGCCGGCAGGGGGGCCAGACGCCCTAGTGACAGACTGGAACAGATGGAGCTCCATCTATCTGTTTCCGCCGCCAGACGCGTCACTAATGTGCCACGTAGTGAACAAACTACGAGATTATCGAGGCTTAGTCTCGCTAATCGCGCCCCTGTGGCCGGCGCAGTTATGGTACCAGCAATTGAAGACGTGGTGCTCGCACCCGGTGTCGCTCCCGGTCGAGTATTTCCACTTAGACACGATTGGCAACCTAGCGACCTCGCTGACTTTTACATTATGGACATTCAAGAGGCCAAGTGGCTAGCACCATATGGTAGAGATGTGACCAATAAATTAATCAATCAATATACTCAGTCTACGAAACGACAGTATCAATCACATTAGCAAGCCATTACTTCTTGGATCATTAGAACAGAACAGACTGTGCCCTCAGTGGCATTAGTTTTTAATTATTTGAATTATCTGTTTGAGCAGAAACGTTTATCTGTGGTAACGTTAAAATATCACTTAACTGCGATTAAAGTGCCCTTTTTCGACCTTACAGGTCTCTCCATACCGGTAGCGGAGGAAACAGGTTTTATGAGAGCATGTTTTAAACTCCGCCCACCTCCCCGTCAGCTCATGCCTACTTGGTCTCTGGACAAGGCATTGTCTTTACTTCACTCTCGTCTGTACCAAAATACTGCAGATTTTGCTTTACTCTTAAAAAAGGCTGTATTCCTTTTGGCCTTGGCCACCGGGAACAGAGTGTCTGAGCTGGCGGCGATGAGCAACACACCTAATTGCCTTAGGTTTGGTAGACTTAATGAATGTATTCACATTGCACCTTCCCCGGGATTTGTAGCCAAGAATGAGCACAGTGCACACGTGTTTTCTGAGTTCACTGTGCCGGCGTTAAAGAGGGGAAAGGTGCACCATAATCTATGTCCAGTGCAAGCTCTAACCAAATATTTGAGAGTAGCTCCTCTCATCCCCCAAGGAGCTTTGTGGGTAGCGAGTACGGGTAAACACTTACTGAAACGGAGATTAGCTTCTATTCTGGTCGAAGTCATTAAAGAGAGCAATCCCGGCGTTGTGGGTAGGGCCCACGATTTACGCAAATGGGCAGCCTCTTTACGTTTCCTGAAGAACTTTTCAGTAGAAGATATTTTGTCCACACAGTTGTGGGTGTCTAATCATACGTTTTGACTAGATACTTGTCAGTTGCTCTAGACAAACCTTCCTTACCATGTATAGCTTTAAGGCAGAGGGTCTAGGTGGCCCTTCAGTCACTTTTGTTTACTTTCAAGGAAAAAGGGGGGGGGGTGCAGTCAGTGTAACATAGGACACCCTAGACCCCGCCGGAATGTAAGAGCTGTGATACAAATTATGGTTAATGTGATATGAACATTTCTCCGTTCTATTCAGGGCGAGAAATTGTGCTAGTACAAGGTTAGTACAAACAACAGGGTTGTTATAGTAGTTTTAGCTGTGAAAGCAATTTAGTATTAAACAGTGGAGATCTTTTGCAAAATATTTCCACGAATATTATGGGGTTTATTATGTGCACATGTAAACTTATAACTTGTTATTTTTGTCACCACTCGTTGAGTGGGGTGCCTTTGTAACTACAGATCTGTTCACAGAAATCTCCAGAGTTACCCTTTTTGTCAAGCAGGCTTCTTTGAAGCACGCACCTGCTTGAACCCCTTTTTGTATATATCTATGGGCTGCGCCATGGTTAAATATATTTTTCAAAAGTAAGAATACTATGTGGTTGTTTGATTATCTGCTTTTCTAGAGTTATGATATGATTACGAATGTCCCCCTCCAGTCTTAGAAATCAGGCATGTTCGTCAATGATGGAGGGGCCACTAATAAATTATAGGTTTGACTCCTGTAAGGAGATAAAGAAAACCTAATTTAGTAGTGGCCCCGTAATCATTGACGACTGGGGCCCTCCCGACCATCCCCTTCCCATTCGTTGATGTATTAAGGATTTTGGTTTACTTGATATGTCAGTGAAGGAAGAATGACGCCTGAATCAGCGTCTGGTCAAAGATCCACACAAGTACATCCACGATATGATGGAAAGCTTATTGGATAGTTATTCTTATTTTCTTTTTGTTTTTATTTTTTACGAAGTTTTTTCGTAGTGAGAACCCAATTCATAATGACTGAAGCCATGAGTGAGGTCGCGTGTGCTCATGATGAAGGCTCCTCAGTTTTTAAATGCTCTGCGCGGTAGATTCAAACTACGGCGGATTAGTGTTTGAAGAGGATGCCTTATGTAATAGGCATGTTCGTCAATGATTACGGGGCCACTACTAAATATTAGGTTTTCTTTATCTCCTTACAGGAGTCAAACCTATAACATAGTAACCCATGTTTTTTGCATGAACAGTGTAGAGTGTCACAAAAGCTTTTACATTTACATCTAATTACTTTCAACAAGGTGTCAGGTGCTGGGCTGTTGTCCATCGTGCATGGTATTAGTTTGTTTTCGTTTCTCTTCCACCCCCAATCATCAGGTTTGATATTTATGTTTCCTAGCCATACTTGTGTTTGATAATAAACACGAAATGAGTGATATTTAGCTGCATCACTAGTAGGTGGCAGGTCTTTAATGTCAACACTTCTCAAACTCTTTATGACTCTACCTTGAAACTTTTTCTTTCTTAACTCATCAAGAGATGTACAATCACTGCTAGAGCTGTAAACTAGAATAAGTGCTCTTTCTCCTGCTTTTTGTATTGCCTCATGAGTCGACTTGTCAGACAAGAATGGCACTGCACATTCAAATAAGATGTTTTGTTTCTTCAATACAACCCCCTTTCCTATGGTGTTCAGTCTTGATGTAGTATCACATCCACATAGGGCATGCATAAATGGCAAGCATCTGCAGCATTGTTCCCCTAGTTGTGAACTAATTTCTCCTATATTCCAGACAGAGTGCTTCATATTGGGTTTCTGTGATACCATAAATAGAGGCTTACTATTGGGCTTCATGTGATGACAGAGAAGCACCAATATGTCAGTATCCTCTGCTATGACATTTGTTACCTTGCTAAGTGCCATATTAACTGCCTCCTGCACTATTAAAAAATCTGCATCTCCCTCTGCATGCTTTGTAGATACTCCGTGCTCCTTCAGAGTTCCAGAAAGAAAGTTGATAAATTTCTGTTTGTTTTTCTGGTTTGCTAGAAATGACTCCTTGTTCTCAAAGGCAAAGACTTTAGTTGGTAACAAGTGAACATCTGGGGCAACAGTTAAGCCCCTAGTACGTTTATCTTGTGTCACACATTTTGTTGATGCACTATTGTTATACCCATCAAAGACAACAATGGGATAGTCATTTCTCTTGACAAGAGCAACATACTTGAATACAATATCTTCATATGTTTCTCCTCTTGTCCATTTGATACGCTGGAGTAAGGATCCACCATCAAAAACAGAACATTCTGCATCAAGGATTGGTTGTCCTTGACTGGAAGTGTATTTTGCCATGGCATCTGCAAGCTGGGGCTTGGTGGCACTTCGAGGAAGTCCAGTGCTTGTAAACAGTGATGGTGGGTATACAGGCAGCTCATACTTCATGATTTCGCTTAAACCTATATCAGCATTATTGGCTATTACAAGCAGCCGCTGAAACAATGCTTGAGGATCAACCTGCACTTCAACTCCTTCGGTTACTATCTTTTGACCCATTGTCTTGATCTGGTGTTTCTTCCTGAAAATATGGTTTGCTGCATTTTGACCTTCCATCATTTTGATAATATTGTTCCCAATATCTTTGGCAAGTTGAGCATTTGATTGGGGTGCAGATAATCCTGAAATGATGTTGTACAAATACTCAGTATCTGCAAATGGAGTGTGTTGCTCTAGGTACTGAAAAATCTTTATGGTATCTTCATGATCTCTTATCTTTCTGGATTCAGTCAAATCTTTATTTATTACAGAGCCAATCTTCTGACCACTCTTTACCTCATCACTTATCTGTGCAAAAATTGGCATGGCTTGTAACCATCTTGTCCGTTGAGTCTCATCCATACCTCGCCCATGTGTTAAACCTCCTGATGATTTTAGGGATTTCATAAGAACTTGCTCAATAACAAGGTCTGGTGCTAACCCAGCCCAGAATCTGTCTGATCGTCTGATGAAGAACAAACCAGACTCAATAAGTTGGTGATAGAGTTTCTCATTTGTCTTCTTCAGAGCTACCATATCCTGGAGGAATAGATGGGCTGATTTTGTGTAGTTATTGTGTCCAGATGCAGCAAAAAAGGGCAGCATTCTCTGTAATGCCATGAAGTATAACATTGGCTGGCTGGTTCACTGTCCTCTGAGTGATGACCGTAGTATATCCATCATCTCCATATACAGAATCCATAACTTTCCATTTGGGCTCTGCTGTAGTTGGTCCTTCTTCAACTTCCACAATTTCTGCATCTAAAATTCTCACTTCTTCCTCTGTTGATTGAAGAACTTTGTCAAACTGCATTAATGCTCCATCTATCATATTCTGTGTGCCCTCACGCTCTGATGATTTCTTGGCCACTAATGCATTCAAAGCGGCATCAACTAAAAAGTGGCCACGTACTGCTCTCTCATATGCCTTTCCAGCCAGCATTTGATTGACGGTGTTGGGTCCATAGACAAGCTCAAATAGTGTTCTCAGTCCGCTACCCTTCATGATGTGCCCCATATTGCCAAGGAAGCTCATTAAGGTATGGAATGGCCCAAGGATGAGAACAATATGTTGCAGTTGGCTTTCATGACTGATGATATGTCTTGCTTTAAGCCATAAAGGTTGATCAAACGTGATGACAGGTGATATATTGTATTTATGGCACTGGTCATTTACAAACATTAGGGTAGTGAAGATACAGCTCATGTTTGTTGGATCTAGGTCAACCATCGGTAAGAAGTGGAAGGATGCTTTTCCTAAGTGGCTACCATGGGTAGTGACCTGCATAAAACTGGACCATCCTGGCCTGTTGCATCTATGAGGAAATGAGATCTTCCATAGAGTATCAAGATGCTCTCTGATGTCATCATGGACAATGGATGATATTGCTTTGTAATTTAACATATCTCCAACTTTTCTTAGTTTTGTGTATCTTGTGATTGCAATACTTGTTGGCTTAGTCTTGAAATGTTCTGACTTCCGAATAATTGTTTGAGCTGTGGTTACTGGTGGTGTGGCTGCACACATCAGACCCATGCCATGGTAGGTGTCTTTTCCTGTAATTGTTACCGTATTATGGTCAACATTGTCAGCAATGAAATGGCAAAAGCTGTTGGCCAAATCTTTAAGCTGATCTTGATTTTGATGTGCAGCACATGCTTTGAATAGCTTTACTTCATCATATGACAAACAAAATCCTCTGTTACTCAAATCATCAATGAGCTCACTGGAACCATAAGCCCAATGTAAATGCATTGCTAATGAGAATTGCATTGGTGCAATTACACTTCTTGGCCGAGCTTGTTGCATGATACATTGCGCTATTGCTGCAATCTTTAAGTCATTTTTAGTCTTCCTTCCCCTAAAAACTTCGGCAAGAAACATTCTAAGTGAAAAAGGAACAAAATCCAAGTTTTGTTGGGTGTCACCTATTCCTGAAATGTTTGGGTACTCTAATTTACTTTCCTGAATACTGATGATATCTGATTTTATCAGTGCTGCTGCTGTTTTCAGTATGGCCATTTTTTTTGTTTCTTCACTAACCTCTTGTTTCTGATCTATGTAAAACTCGCTGAGAATTTTTGATGATGTTCTCCTTAATGTCACTACCTGTACATTGCTATAACTTCCAACCTGACTAATAACAAGAGAATCTTCAAAATGGTCTATTAGCTTCTGCTTAAGGTAAGGGAGACTGTATGGATCTTGACAATGTTCTTTCATGCTAGTCTGCAAGAGTTGTGAGTTCTTCTTCTTCTACGATTTGAGCAAGTACAATCTGAAATGCTTCTTCTCTGGACACATCTACCTTTCGACCACTCCTGTTCCTTTCTACTTTCTCTTTTATATCTTAGTCATATTTGGCTGGCATTTTTCTTCCAGTTCTGACATTTCCACTGCACACCTTATGGTATATAGCATCTGCTGCAGGCAAGTCTTTTGCAAACTCAACTCTTGATTTCACATCATCAGCCCACTTGTCTCCACGCTCCACACAACATCGTAAAATAGCATTTTGACAATTCCAAGTGGATACTCGAAACACATCCTCAAATTGGTTTCCATCCTCATCAACAGCCTTCACTTTACAATAAAGACAATGGGTAGCATACTGGAAGGTTGGCTTTTTTGGTCTTAATGACGGTGAAAGAAAACCAGTTTCTTCTACCTTTCTTTTCTTGGCAGCTGCTATATCTTTCTTGTTTGTATGTTTCTCTCTGCAACGAGAGTGGACCAGCTGGCCCGCTCGAACATTAATGGAAGACTCTCTTTCCTTGCTTGCTTGGTTGATAGTTGATGCTGCTTTTTCACCAATATACACAGTTCCATCCTTAGTGTTAGCTTCTAGAGCAATACCGCAGAACACACACACAGGTGTATCTTCCGGCTCGTGCTCATTCATCATGCACCTGAAAAGGAAAGTACATAAATAATTGTATTCTATTTGATATTCTGTATGCATGAAATAAGTAAACTTACAAAATAAAATGTTTGCGTTCGATATCATTAGAACTTTTTACATATTATTGTTTGAATGATTGAATTCATAATCCTCCCCAGTATAGTCCATGGGAAATAGCATTTTAAGTCAAACAAATTGCAATAGTTTGTTATTGCATGAACATGTTAGTGACAAATGACACGTTTATGTAATAAAATAAACTATTCCAGTTAATTTGCCAAAACTAAAAAAAAAAAAAAAAAAAAAAAAAATGTTCACATTGGGTGTATTCTTTTATATTTTTATATTTTACATTTGTGTCAAATAAATTAGCATTTAGAAGAATAAAAAGTATGCCAAAATAACGAAAAAATCACCCTCTAAAAGATTTATTCTATAACAATTTGCGGTGAAATAAGTAGGTTATGAAATATTTAATGAAATGTGAGTGCAAAGTTGTTTTTTCCAAGTTTTTCATAATCACGTATTCCAATTCTGGGCTTATTTGCATAAAGACTAGGTTTTAGGGAAAAAATGTATAGAACATAACTTGAGCACAATACTTTTTCCTATTTTTTTAATATCTATACCTCTTATCTGTATGATGCACCATTTTCGAGAAAAACATGAAAATGCGAAAAAATGTCCCTACTGAAAGGGTTAAAATGTGAATTACGTAAATACCATACAATAATATATGTCCGAATTTGTCCGATTTTGGATTTTTTTTTTTTTTTTTTTTTTTTTTCTATATTCCAACTTACTTCCTCTCGGGCATAGGCTGAGAGCCTTAACATTCAACGCTTTACAATGAACAGTGAAGCCCGTGAGGTCTTGTTCCAGTCTAGGGAGTGAGACATGTGAAGCACATAGAGTACAACGAGCACCTGCCATCTTGCCTTCACATGAGGCACGGTGCTCACTCATGGCCCGAAACGACCCCATCTCTGAAGCCACCTCGTTCCCGTGCTTCACTGTCTCACCCCTACACTCGGACTCTCACACTTACACACACACAACGCCACCTGCCATATGGTGTTACTAGGAGTCCAACTAACATGTTCATGCAATAAAACAAACTATTGCAATTTGTTTGATTTAAAATGCTATTTCCCATGGACTATTTCCCCCCCCCCCCCCTTCAATTATCACCTTTTCTCCGTTATTCCCTTATTCTTAGGTATAAATTTGTGCTAACATTAGCGAGTTGCTAGCAGGGCGTGGTCATCTGTGTTACCAAGCGTGTGAAAGAGCGAGAGAGAGACTACCACGCAACAGTGTCTCTCCAGCCGTCTTCACGGCTGGCTGGCTGGCAAGCTGCCTGAGCCATAAGTTATGTAACTCCCGGCCCCTATCGCCGATTTTGACCATCCAAACGCTGTTTCCACTTGTTTTATTGCTGTAACAGGTTATTACCTTTATAATAAACGTAAAATAGGCGCAGATGGATAAGTATTAATGCTATTTATGGTACGATGACGATTTGAGTGTAGGAAACACTCTAAATACCTCCGCACAGGGAGGGGTGGCCACTACCCCACCTACGCAGCGGAGAGGTTAAGGATGCGTCTGAAGGTGGAAACAGCTAAATGGAGCTCTCCATTTGTTCCACTCTACCAGAAATGCGCCTGGACCCCCCTTCCCCGCTGGAGTCTTACTCCGAGGTGTGAGAGGCTGAGGCAGCCTGTGGTTGGCCTCTGACGCTAACAAATCCATTTGCGGATGGTAGGGTTCGACAAACATCTCTTGAAAGATGGTTTGCTCGAGAGCCCTTTCTACTAGAGTGCTCTGTCGCCAAGACAGAGCGTCTGCCCAAACGTTCGCCACGCCGGGCAGATACGTTGCATGAAGATACTTCTCCAGCCTCGCGGCTAGTCAAAAGATCTTTTCCGACAACCCTTGTAACACTCGAGATCTCACTGACCCTTGCTTCTGACTGCATGTCACTGCAGTCAGATAGTCCATTCTGAAGGCTAGGGACTTTCCTGCCTGGCTCATGCCGTGCTCCTGTAAAAAGAATAGTGGGACCAGCAACTCCTTGGCATTGATATTAAGATGATTGATTTGGACCATAGATCCTGACCCTGACCTAGGTTTGACTGGTATCCCCATCCCAGGGTACCTGACATGTCTGTATATATCCTGACCGTCGGAGGCGGAGCTGTCCATGTCAAGGAGGAGTGTAATCCCCTGGCTTCACCCAAGCCGCCAGGAGGTTGTGGATTAAAGTTGGAATTTTCGTCAGTATTTCTGCTGGTAACAGCAGAAAGCACCTGTTTCCTTCCAAAATAATTTGTTTTACCTTCAGACGTCCTAACAGAACCGTCATGTTGGAGGTGGATAATTTTGGATTGTGCTACCATTAACCAATTGTCTAGGTACCAGAACACCATGATCCCTTGTTTGAGTAATGGCTGCAAAGCCTGTCGGACTAATTTTGTAAAAAGTCGAGGTGCTAGATTTTAATCCAAAGGGCATACTTTGAAAGACAAACGTTTGATCCCCATTACGCAAAGTTAGATACATTTGAAAAACGTTTGTTGATTGGGACCTGTCAAAAGGCTTCTGTTAGATCAATGGCACACAGCCAGCCCTGTGGCGGGAGTGTCAATCTGATCTGATTCACAGTCAGCATCCCGAACGACTGATTGTGAATATGGATGTTGAGAAAAGAGAGGTCGATCACCAGCCTCATCTAAACACTGTCCCGTTTTTTGGCACCAGGAACAACCGGGATGTGAACATGGTCTGTGACAGAGGACTGGGGATAATAATCTGCTTTTTGGGCTATCTCTTTGACGGTGGATCCCACCTTCAATAACAACAAGATTGAAGTCTGCGGGGATACATAAAACGGGGTCGCCGAGACTACAGTCAGGAGAGGCTTTTGCTGACGACTGTCGTTGCCCATGTCCGCCGGGGCCACGCCCGATGACAATCTCGGAAGTTGACAGTCGCATGACTGGTGTTGTCCGGCAGTACTACTCTTGTTTCCAACTCACCTTGCTTAGGCACTGGGAGTGAGAGAGCCTTGTGGTGTCTCAGTTTATTAAAGAGGAGGGTTGTGACTCTAATGTCGGAAAGGGGTGATGAGAGGCCTTGCTACCATCACTATTGGATTTACCCTTAAACTGACCCTTAAACCAACGCCCTCTGCCCCTGGATCAGCCTCGTCCACTAGACGTCCCGCCACTCGCAGGGGCTGTGTAAGTCTTTCATGACTGAAATGACTGGGATTGACCATGAAAGGAACTCTTAGCATTAAATATAGAATTTAACCGACTGCCCACTCTTCAACTTAGAATTAGTGGCAGGTTGTGAGTCCAGAAGTAAATCGATAATGTGCCAGGCATCGTCTGAGGCTAGGGTTTTGGAGAAAACATCTGATCAAATCCGTCTTCCACCTATCTCTGCAGGGAGTCTGCTAACCAAGTACCCCCTCAGGTCTTTACGGACCCGTACCGCCTCAAAGAGAGCAGCCGGATGTCGCGGAGAGACTGAATGGAGTTTTGGAGAAGAAGGCGCCTAGTCAGAGAAAGAGACTTCTGGGTATTGACGTCTGTTACTGAATCAGACGTCCTGGCCAGAGAGGCCGCAAGTTGGCGGCTGAGTAAGCATTGGGACGCCAGTCTCCAGGCTTTTTGCCTCATCTTGTAGTCTTTATCGATCTGAACCTGTATCAGAGGACAAAAAGGTTGTTGTTGTTGTTCCCTAAGCTGCCTGGCCGAACAGCCGCGAGTCCCTGAGGAAGGCCATGGCCACGATCGGGCTTTCCCACAGAGCTCTCATTGAGTGTAGATTGTGTTGTTGGCGTAAGTGGTTGTGTGAAATGCAGTCTGTGTCAGAGGACAAAAAGGTTCAGGTAACTGGCATAAAGAAAGTTTAGAGGCCCCCCCAAATAAAACTTATATAGAGCTATCCCTACCGCCATGCCAACCGGCATTTGAAAACCAATGATGGTCTTCTTGCGGAAGCAGATGACTGCTTTTGTTTGTTATTGTGCTGGTAAACAGCTGGGCCTCTTGTCTCCTTGCAACCCTCGGCCCTGACTCCCACCCTTTGCATCTGAACTAGTGAAGACCCCGCAGGGTCCCTGAAGGTTATCGCATTTAATTCTGGGGTCAAGCCCTGTAACAGCATTAAATCGTTAAAAACCCATCTTAGTCCAGTCGGAAAAATAAATTTCCGGCGGAAGCGGGAGGCAAGGCAGGAGATAGCATGGACACACAATAGTCAGGATTAAAAATGTAGGAAAGGCCCTGATGACATCAAGTACCTCTCCAGATTGGTTCTTGGCCCTTCATTGCTTAGCCTCATTTGCCTCGATAACCCAATGTTTCAGAACAGGGGACTCACCCGTGGCTGTGGGTTGTGTGACCTCGAGGCGTAAAGGCTTAACTACAGACCAAGATGCATCCAACCCATATAAAAGTGGCATAAGGCCCTTTTTACTAGGGATGGATTTATTAAGAGGGGGAGGAAGCAAATCCGAGAACAACTGCAGATTGGACGGCAAGAATGCCGTAGCCCCCAAAGTGGAAGGGACAGGAGTGACAGTAGATGGAGGTAAAGTTAAATACATCAACCTGAGGTTGAACAAGTACGTGCCCTAGGGGTCGCACCCCCGGAGCTACTGGTACTGATACCTGTCGCTCACCTTTAACCTGTCTCATGAGCTTAAATAACTCCTGTAATGGGTCCCTCGCTACAAAAACCCCACTTGCTTGGTCTGACTGGGATGCGGGCTATGACATTTCTGAGCCCTGCGTTCCCGAATGCCGTGAAGATGGACGTTGGCCAGACGCCATTTCTTCGGCGTGTACACCTTGGTGGTGTAAAGTAGATCCCGGTGACCGGGTCAGGGGGGTGGGGGCCGGTAAAGCCTTTAACCAAGACTTGTCGACCCGGGCAGCGGAATCTTGTGTTCTTGTTTGCGAGTCGTCGAAAACGTCGAACTCAGAAAGGTCTCGAAAGTTCAGATCCGGTATGTCATACTCGGAAGGATCTTGAACTGAGGCGGGCTGGGTAGAAGAGCTCATGCTCCTGCCGGCTAGAACACATGCTGCTGCCCCTCTTCGTTCCCAATACCGGCAATTAAGGCCATGGGTGCGGGTTGTGAGGAATGGTAAACCGGTGAATTGGCCTGAGACATGACTAGATGTGTCTCTGAGTGCCTCCCTGCCTGACGAAGACTGTTTTAACCGGTTTATGTGGAGGCTGCCCACCCCGTCTTCGACGAGGAGGAGGACGTCCTAGACCGACTCTTCTTGGACTTGTCATCACCTGTAGAAAGTGCGGCGTCAAATCAGAGCGAGACCTCTTAGCCGCTTGTTCAACAGAAGGCGACTTGTGTCTATTGTCTAGGTGAGCGGGACCTGTCCTGACGGCTAGACCACCGAGGTGCGTCCGGCGGATCTGACGTCCTAGGTCGCTTGGGTTGGCGGAAGGAAGACTCACGAGCAGAAACCCCTCAGGGGCATAAGTAGCTGACGCCCCTTGAAGCCAATCTTCGAATGTATGGTCATCCGATAGTCAAGATTTTGCGGGCTACCGTCTAACAGTACGTTACATACACTGACTGAATATGAAGTAAAAATAGTCTTGCACCGACTATCTGCATGGTTTTAAATAAGCATTGCGGAGGGCTGAATACTCGGGGCATGATTGGGAAAGCCAACCACCACGAGATCGGTCTAAACAAGGAACACACTTAACACATCGAGAGTGCCCGATGACCGTTATAATTGTACAACCCAAAGCAGCACTAAAGGAGAAAGTACTCCTATCCATGATAAACTTCCTCCTGCCAGGGAGATAGCCGACCGTCCTAGGTGTCCTACATGCGAACCAGAGGATGAGAAAGATCCAAGAATCAATGCTCATAAGGACACGCTAGGTCGGCAAGCTTAATATATAATAAATATATCTCCAACATTCAAGAAAAAGAAGAGTTGAATAATACTAGACAATCTTAGTTCCCTTAACGTTAATTACATTCCCCAGAAATGTAAGAGAGTAGTGAGTAGCCTACCATGTGCTACTTATATAATAACTTCTTACCTAAGTGTAAAACACTGACCCTTATCCCGTCTTGTGACGTAAGAACTAAATCCGGCGACAACGCAACTGTAGATTTTAATTCTTAATCCCGGCGGACCAGCGCCTTTCATGCGAGCAATACAGATAACTGAAAGCAACAAGATAGAGATGGGTGAGTTAGTTTCTCGGCTCAGCCGTTAAGATCCCGGCGGACGTGGCTCCCCACGATGCACCCCCAGGATAAAACTTCCAAATGTACCAAGCAATGAACGTTTGTACAGTACCTGTTAAGTTAATTGCGGCGGAGATTAATCGGTGATAAAGGAGAAGGTATAGCTGGACCTCCGAAACACCATTTTAGTTACATGCCGGCTCAGCCAGAATCAAACTATAAGCCGTAAACAAAACAGACAAAAATCCATGACAATCCTGTACCAGACGGCAGATGTTTTAAATTTTAATATAACTCTTAGAAGTTTCCCGGCGGAAAATCCACGCGAAACAACTAGATGCACGTTGTAAATAAGTCTCACTTTACAAATCCCGCTGGAAGGGCCAACCCTTCATTATGTGGCATAAACAACTTGAAACATACATGGCATGGTTATACATGAACAGTAATCAATACATCAATAATAACACACCCTAACCATATATATAATAACTTACATGAGGCCAACTAGATGGGGGCAGATGGCGATGAATTAGTCACTGTAGCACAAACCTGCGAACCACTGAAGACCTCACCAACACGTAGAATCACGAAGAGTAGGTTGAAGAGCAGTATAGCTTCTTGCAGGACCCCTCAGCTAAGTGAGACAGTCCACGAGCACTAGCCCAAGAGACATACTTGTTGAACACCCAAAGAGGACCCAACAACAGTTCACCCTATCAGAAGCATCATGACTACACAGTGAACTAATAATGAGCTAGGATAATAAAAAATGCACTTAGGAGCCTCGCCTTAGCACAACGAGGACTCCGTCTAACACGTATACGATAGACCCTGAAAAACAGTCTCCAGGGCCCGCATTTAACACAAGTCGATAAGCTACCTGTCCTCAGCACATAACATGTAAAGATGAGCAAAGACTCAACAGAAACGAGAGGAGGTGACAAACAAGGCAGGACAGGAGCGTCAGGAAACACGTCCTTTCAATGTGGGCCCAGGAGAATTAAGGGTGAGCTAGTGCTTCGATGAGTGAGGCGGAGCATACACAAACAGCAGATGTATGAGAAGCGCAATGCTAAGATCAAAGTTTAATTTTTTCATTTCTTTATTTTTTACTAGTTTTTTCTAGTAGTGGTACTCACATCATAAGGACGAGTCCGTGAGTGGTTTTTTAAGAGAGTTTCGCTCACGATGTATGGCAATCGTATTTTGTTCTCTCCCGGGCGGGAAGTTTGAAAGACAAGCTTGAGTTCAAAGATTGGCCATTACCTACGTTAAGGTGCATCGTCAATGATGAAGGGGCCACTAATAAATAAGGGGTGGGCGCGAATTCGATTCAGTGTAGTGTCTTCCACTGTTGGGTACATCACGGGAAGAAGCGCTGCACTAGAACAGAGGGACCTCTACCGAAGTCTGAAGTTGATAAATTTGTAAGCATAGCAAAGGTTAGCTTGTGTTCAATGACCGTCTTGAGATTGTTAACTTTGGCAATGAGGCACTAGAGATGTTGGACAAGTTTTGCTACTTAGGAGAATTAAATGCAGCTTGGGAACAGTTGCCACTACTTACTATGAGAAGATTTCCTCTCCCCTTGAAGGGAAAAGTGTACACTTCATGTGTTAAAAGCTCAATGACATATGCTTCAGAAACGTGGCCAGTCACAGCGGATGATATAAACAGAATGGAACGTAATGAGATGAGAATGGCGAGATGGATGCGTGGAGCCAAACTGCAAGATGGGACATCTAGTGAAGAGCTGAAGAGCCAGTTAGGTATCAAGAATATCAGTGATGCAATGCATACTAGCAGGCTTGGATGGTTTGGACATGTGGAGAGGATGGATGAACTAAGTTGGGTGAAAAGATGCAAGTCCATGAACATGGGGGGAGCTGCACCAAGGAGTAGATCAAGAAGAACTGGGGTCTGATTTAAAAAAAAACAAATCTGACAAGTGAGGCAACTCTGAACAGGGCTGCCTGGAATGCCACCATTAGGATGTGAGAATGGAACCACACTTCATGTAGAGCACTCGGTCTTTAAATTTATGTATGTTGTCACGAGCCGTGGCATAGTCAACAGCGTCGGCTGCTGATCAAATGGTTGGCAGACCGAGCCCGCACTGTCAACATTTTATTGGTACAGTCCCTTTCGGACTAATTGGGGGAGACCCCTGTCCGAACTTCACACTTCAGCCATTCGGACTTGTCCGAATGGCTGAAATAATGTCTTACAGTAGATCCTCTGGAAAAAGGCAAACTAGGCCTGTGTATCCAGCTCAGTGCCAGTACTAGCACTACTGCGGTCGTTCACTGTGTTGGCGGCGGCGGCAGCAGACGCAACATTTTTACTATTCTGTATTTTTGCTTTATAATCAAACTTCAAATCTTGTCTTCCCCATGCTTTATCAAGATTACTTTCAAACTCCCTTATTGATTCGGAATCGACTACATACTGGGGCAGTGCGTTCCACTCATTTACCACTCTATCACAAAATGAGTTCTTTGCCTTTTCAAGCCTATTTCTTTCTTTGTAAATTTTCTTAAGAGTGTCCTCTCGTTCTTGTTCCCTCCCGCATCAAGAAGATACCTTCACACACATCCTCATCATACTTTCCTGACACTATCTTAAAAGTCTCTATCATATCCCCTCTCTTTCTCCTATATGCCAGTGTCGGAAGTCCCAGTGTCTTCAACCTCTGCTCATAGCCCGCGTTCTTCAACGTTGGTACTAGCTTGCTAGCTCTCCTCTGCACTTTCTCCACTGCTTCTATATCCTTTACCATATATGGAGCCCACACCTGGTTCGCATATTCCAGGTGCGGCCTAACCAGCGCTGTATAGAGATTCCTGAATATTTCTTCGTCAAGTGACACAAATGTCCTCCTTATCAGCCCTACAATTCTATTGGCTTTGTTTATCTTTTCCGCTAAATGTTCTGAGAACTACAGAGTCCACCTGGCCAGGCTGAGATGCGGACACCATCCAGCTCTCCTGAGCTATCAGAAGAGACTGGATGACTCCGTTGTCGACACCTGCCCGGGATGTAACACAGCACCCCATACCATTAAACACATCATAGAAGACTGCATTTCACACAACCACTTACGCCAACAACACAATCTACACTCAATGAGAGCTCTGTGGGAAAGCCCGATCGTGGCCATGGCCTTTCTCAGGGACTCGGGGCTGTTCGGCCAGGCAGCTTAGGGAACAACAACAACAACAACAACAACTACTCCTATATCCTTTTCTGCATTCACATCCTCCATCGCTTCATACATACTGTATCCTACCTTGTCTATCTTGCCAGTCCCAATCTGCATGTACTTGCATTTTTTTGGATGAAAAGGCATTAACCAATGTTCAGACCATCCCTTCATGCCCTCCACATCTCCTTGAAGTAAACCCACATCTTCCTTACTCCTCACTCTTCTATACAGCTTAGTGTCATCCGCATACAGGTATATCTCACTTCCATTGGTTATAACTTAAGGTAAGTCGTTGATAAATATAACGAACAGTAGTGGTCCCAACACAGATCCCTGAGGTACCCCACTTGTAATTTCCCTCCACCCCAAGCCTATTCCATTCACCCTCTGTCTCCGATCTTTCAGGAAGGCTTCTATCCATTTCACACATTTCTCCCCTATACTATAGCTTCTAACTTTTTCTATTAACCTTTTATGTGGGACCTTATCGAAGGCCTTCATAAAATCGCAATATACCACATCTATTACATCACCATTCTCCAGAATTTGTATCCAATCATCTACCACCTTAATTAGCTGTAGTACCGTCGACCTCCCCGGCAAGAATCCGAACTGTCTCCCACTGAAAAGTTGGTTTGATTTCATATGCTCCATTATTCCTTCTCTAATTACCGTTTCCATTAGTTTACATACAACACTTGTCAAACTGACTGGTCTATAATTTCCTGGGTCATTTCTCTTTCCTTCTTAAATATAGCTGTTATGTTCGCCTCTCTCCAGTCCGTCGGGATTTGTCCTGCATTAAAAGATACCTCAAATAACATTTTTAATGGCTCTACTAACATCTCACCTCCTTCCTTTATGATTCTTGGATGTATCCCATCCGGTCCCGGGGACTTACTTCTGTTCATTTTTTCTATAGCCCTCCTTATTCTAGCATGGGAAAACTCTATTAGTTCTAGTGCTGGTGCCGGTTTGATGGGAATAGTAGGCACTGCATCAACAGACTCCACTGTTAGTACCTCCCCAAAGTATTTCCCCAGCACCTCTGCTTTCTCCTTGCTGCTCTATTCCTATCATCCAAGTCTCCTATCAGTTCTGGGATACCTACTCTTCTTGTTAACTTTTCCTGAATATACTTCCAGAATATTTTTGGATTATCCTTCACATTTCTAGCAATCTCTCTCTCCCTCTCCTTCACCCCCCTCCTTATTTTATGGTTTATTTGTCTGCGTTCCAGATCCACTTCTTTAGCTTCTATACTAGACCCCCTGTTCTTTTTTAACAATTTTAGTCTTTCTCACAATCGTTTCTTTCTTCTAATCAATGTCCAAAGCTTTCTTTTCATTGGCAATTCTGGGTTCGTTCTTTTCCTCAATTTTGTTTTATCCTTATATACCCTTACTGGTACACTTTTGGATACAGCATTCTCCAGTTTGACTCTAATTTTCCTCCACATTCCTTCAGCGTCTTCACCGTTCAAGTATTTCCCCCAGTCAATGTCCAAACACCGTCTCAGCAGCTCATAATCTGCTCTATCATACATGTATATTTTTTTATTGCTTCTATTATCCCTCTCTGTTTTAATATTGTAACTAAAGCTTATACAGGCATGGTCACTATGACCTATAGGGCTATCCACATTGACATGTTCCACTATATCCTCCTCATTGCTAAAAATTAAATCAAGTACACTCCCCTGCGTCCCATATCTATATCTTGTCATCTCTGTAATATGTTGCGTTAAAAAACAATCTCTCACTTTCTCTATAAACTTGTTTTCCAGGCTACACTGTCCCGCTGGAGTAGTACAATTTGCCCAGTTGATCCTTGGCAAATTGAAATCTCCAATCAAAATCTTATATTTGTTCTCTCTATTATCTATTTCCTCCATTGCTTTCAGTAGGTTATCATCCTCTTCCCTACTATTATTTGAGCTTCTATATATAGAGGCAATTAGAATTGATCCTCTTGCTCATTTTACTTCAATACACAAATACTCACAATACTGCTGTCTCATATCCACCTCATTAACCTTGAGCTCTTTTCTTACATAAATAAACAGTCCTCTTCCAACTTCTGCTCTAATAGCATTCCTCTCATATAACTCAAAACCCTCCAAACTATACTCCACCAGTTCCCTTTCAATTCTAGCATTTTTTGGTCTTACTTCCTGTAAGGCTATGACATCAGGTTTTTTCCTCTTCATCCTGCAACCTACATATCAGTTCTCTTTTCTTGTCCTGGGTAAACACATCCACATTAATAAACATAATCCTTAATCCATCTACCATTCCTTCAGCAACTACACCATCCCGCTCCTCCTGCCCGTACCCTACTCCCCCCTTAGCACTACTGGGTCTGCAACTTTGTCTCCTGGCTCTCCCTGTGACACCTCCACCCTGTTCTCCCCCTCTGTCACATTCTCTTCCCTCCCTGATCTCCCCCTCCCTTCTATTCGTATAAACTACTTCTTCAATTTCCCGTCCCTCACTCTCCAGTAAAAATTTATCTTATCCTCCTCACCCAACTTTCCATTATTTTCATCAGCCTTTTCTTGTAATTCCTTTATTTTTGTCTTTGTTCTATGCTCAAATCCTTCTTTAGTCTTATATGTTTCAGTTCTTCATTTGTGTTTAGCCTCCAACTAAAATTTGTCACAGTCTCTGCCACTACCCTGGTTTTAAACTGTACCCTTATAGGCCTCATCTCTCCCCTTTTATATCTACCTATCCTACTGACTTCCTCCACCTGCCCTTCCCATTCACATCCGTCCACATCCACACCCACACCTTTCATGACCCCCTTCACTTTCTCCATATCCCTCACTTTTCTCACTCCATTATCATTCATATGAGCCTCTATATCTCCATGAATTATTACACCCCTAACCCTGTCCATAGCCTCCCTCACGACACTCTCCTTGTTCTTCATGACCCCTACAACTGCACTCTCAAAACTTTTTTTGGTCATATTCATTTCTTCCTTTTGCTCTTTCATAATATCCTCCAAATCCTTAACTTTCTGTTCACCTACCACCGTCCATGCAGTTGACTCCTTTACTTAATTGAATCGTCCTTCGTATTCCTTCAGCTGCTCCTTCAATGCCATATTCTCTGCTCCCAGTTCATCTACCCTTTTCAATACCATCTCTAGGTCATTATTAACTTCCGAAATAGGCCTACATTCACTTCCTTCGCTAGGCCTATTCCCTTCCCCACCTGACACACCACACAGTACACACAGTACCTTAACTTTCTCACCAATATCCCCCTTCCATTTCTCCGTATCACTCTTCCACTTTCCAAATCTTTCACAACATTAATAACCTCTTCTAACTTATTATCTGTGCTCTTAAACCCACTAAAACGTTGTAGCCTTTCTTCCGCCTCCGTCAATCCCGAACTTCCTTCCGCCATGTTTGTTTACAATCTCAACAACTCACAACACTACCACTGTCCCGTTACTCTACTCTTATTACACTATATATCACCCCTCCACCACAGCAATATATCTTCCAAACACTTCACGAGTCCTTCCTCTCCTTGCTAGCTCCGTATGCACTCGATATTCCGTGTTATTTATCCTTTCCCCTGAACATATGCCGGAGCCTCAAAAAGTTTATAAGTCCGAATACACATTCACCTAACCATGGCAGACAAGTCCGAAACTCGGCTCTTTGGTCCGAATGCAATTTAATTTTTCTCAGCCTTTCAGACAAATCCGAAAGGCTGAACCATAAGTCCAAAGTTAAATGTAGTCCGAAAAGGAAGGAGGTATTTTCGCAGCCTTTCAGACAAATCCGAAAGGCTGAACCATGAGTCCGAATTGAAATGCTAGTCTGAAAGTCTTGGAATTCCGAAAGGGCGGGAGTTTACTGTACTGTACAGTACTGTAGATGTCAAGCCCGGGAAACTTGACCTAGCAATTAGTGACAAACGCCTAATGTTCATGGCCACCCCTTCTCGGGAATTACGGCGTCAGGGGGAAAGAAAGAAAGAAAAAAATATATATTTGTATGTACAATCTTAGCCAATTTATTTTAGCATATAATCTACCTCTAGGACTCATAGATGTTAATAATATCTCAATCAACCATCTTAAGTTACATAAAACTGTAACTAATACAAGCTAGATAAGGCGTCATCGTGCTGAAGTGGTGATCAATGCTGTATTTGTTGGTATACAGTACAGTATATGAGGAAATTGAAAGGAGTTATGCCCTAGTTAGGGGTAGTATTCATATTACTGTATTACACAAACAATTAGTTTAGAAGTAGGCTACAACTCGTCTTCCAGCGTAGTCTTCCAGCATGAATGAGAGTATTATAATGTAAGAATTAATGTACCTTCTGCAGGGTATTTGTGCAATTGTTTAGAATAGATGCACAAGTTGTATGTAGGCCTACAGTTTTTAGCATATAATTGGTTACACCAATTTGAATCTTTGAACCTTAAAAGCATCTGGGCTATAGTAATGCATTGTATTCACTCGTTTGTATTTGATACTGATTCAAATGGGTGTCGCGCCATTTATGCTCTTGACTGCATTAATAAAATACAGCAAATATAATCTGCATTTGACTCTAATCCTAATTTTTTATTTTATTTGTATTCATTTTGTCTATGTGGATGAGGGAGACAAAAGGCAGAACTGCATACCTGTGACAAGTGCCTCTCCCAGAGTTGAAAGTGACAGGGTAAAATCAAGGAATGTTTGAGCCAAAATGCCTGGACACACAGAGTTTGAAGCAGTTTCAGTCATAGGATGAGGGGAAGAAGGATTCAGGGAGAGAGTTTCAGAGCTCAGCTATTGAATAGAAGGTTTGGTAATATCGTTTCACTCTTGGATTGGAGAGTTGCACAGAGTAGGGATGGGATTGTGTTGCAAGACGGGTGCTATGTACTCTACGTAGAGGTGGTATACACCGAGAGAGCTCTGAGGAACATTGATTATTGTAATAGCGATAGAATAGCGAGAGAGATGCACCACTGCGGCAAAGAGTGGACGTGAGTTAATTAGACTAAATGCATCTGTTATGCCAGGATTTTTACCGGGTTTGTATTGGGATTTGGTAGGTTCTACTTAACTGGAGAAATCAAAATCATACAACACATGCACAGAAAGAGTGAAGGGTAAAATAGATATAGAAGGGGGGAGATGAGACCTATAAGGGTACAATTTAAAACCAGGGCAATAGCAAAGACAGTGACAAATTTTAGTTGGAGACTAAACACAAATGAAGAACTGAAACATATAAGATTAAAGAAGGATTTGAGCATAGAACAAAGAAAAAAAATAAAGGAACTACATACAGGAAAAGGCTGATGAGGAAAATGGAAAGTTGGGTGAGGAGGATAAGAAGTTTTTCTGGAGAGTGAGGGACGGGAAATTTAAGAAGTGGTTTATATGAATAGAAGGGAGAAGGAGATCTGGGAGGGAAGAGAATGTGATACAAGTTGTGGCATAGGTGGAGAGCAGGGTGGAAGCGTCTCGGGGAGAGACAGGAGAAGAAGCTGCAGACCCAGTACCGGTAGTGTGAGGGGGGGGGAAATTAGGGCACGGACAGGAGGAGCGGGATGATGTAGCTGCTGAAGGAATGGTAGAAAGATTAAGGATTATGTTTAGCAATGTTGATGTGTTTACCCAGGATAAGAAAAGAGAACTGATATGTAGGTTGCAGGATGAAGAGGAAAAACCTGATGTCATAGCCTTACAGGAAGGAAGACCAAAAAATGCTAGAATTGAAAGGGAACTGGTGGAGTATAGTTTGGAGGGTTTTGAGTTGTATGAGAGGAATGCTATTAGAGCAGAGGTTGGAAGAGGACTGTTTATTTATGTAAGAAAAGAGCTCAAGGTAAATGAGGTGGATATGAGACAGCAGTATTGTGAGTATTTGTGTATTGAAGTAAAATGTGCAAGAGGGTCAATTCTAATTGCCTCTATATATAGAAGCCCAAATAATAGTAGGGAAGAGGATGATAACCTACTGAAAGCAATGGAGGAAATAGATAATAGAGAGAACAAATATAAGATTTTTATTGGAGATTTCAATTTGCCAAGGATTAAGGGCAAATTGTACTACTCCAGCGGGACAGTGTAGCCTGGAAAACAAGTTTATAGAGAAAGTGAGAGATTGTTTTTTTAACGCAACATATTACAGAGATGACAAGATATAGAGATGGGACGCAGGGGAGTGTACTTGATTTGATGTTTAGCAATGAGGAGGGTATAGTGGAACATGTCAATGTGGATAGCCCTATAGGTCGTAGTGTCCATGCCTGTATAAGTTTTAGTTGCAGTATGAAAACAGAGAGGGATAGAAGCAATACAAAAATATACATGTATGATAGAGCAGATTATGAGCTGCTGAGAGGGTGTTTGGACATTGACTGGGGGGAATACTTGAACAGTGAAGATGCTGAAGGAATGTGGAGGAAGATTAGTCAAACTGGAGAATGCTATATCCAAATGTGTACCAGTAAGGGAATATAAGGATAAAACAAAATTGAGGAAAAGAACGAACCCAGAATTACCAATGAAAAGAAAGATTTGGACATTGATAAGAAGAAAGAAATTATTGTGGGATAGACTAAAAGTGTTAAAAAAGAACAGGGGGTCTAGTATAGAAGCTAAAAAAGTGGATTTGGAACGTAGAAAAATAAACAATAAAATAAGGTGGGAGACAAGGAGGGGGGTGAAGGAGAGGGAGAGAGATTGCAAAAAATGTGAAGGATAATCCAAAAATATTCTGGAAGTATAATCAGGAATAGTTAACAAGAAGAGTAGGTATCCCAGAACTGATAGGAGAATTGGATGATAGGAATAGAGCAGAAACTGATAAGGAGAAAGCAGAGGTACTGGGGAAATTCTTTGGGGAGGTACTAACAGTGGAGTCGGATATGCAGTGCCTACAATTCCCATCAAACAGGCACCAGCACTAGAACTAATAAGAGTTTTCCCATGCTAGAATAAGAAGGGCTATAGAAAAAATGAACAGAAGTAAGTCCCCGGGACCGGATGGGATACATCCAAGAATCATAAAGGAAGGAGGTGAGATGTTAGTAGAGCCATTAAAAATGTTATTTGAGGTATCTTTTAATACAGGACAAATCCTGATGGACTGGAGAGAGGCGAACATAACAGCTATATTTAAGAAGGGAAAGGGAAATGACCCAGGAAATTAAGACCAGTCAGTTTGACGAGTGTTGTGTGTAAACTAATGGAAACGGTAATTAGAGAAGGAATAATGGAGCATATGAAATCAAACCAACTTTTCAGTGGGAGACAGTTCGGATTCTTGCCGGGGAGGTCGACGGTACTACAGCTAATTAAGGTGGTAGATGATTGGATGCAAATTCTGGAGGATGGTGATGTTATAGACGTGGTATATTGCGATTTTATGAAGGCCTTCGATAAGGTCCCACATAAAAGGTTAATAGAGAAAGTTAAAAGCTATAATATAGGGGAGGAATGTGTGAAATGGATAGAAGCCTTCCTGAAAGATCGGAGACAGAGGGTACTGGTGAATGGAATAGGCTCGGGGTGGAGGGAAATTACAAGTGGGGTACCTCAGGGATCTGTGTTGGGACCACTACTGTTAGTTATATTTATCAACGACTTACCTGAAGTTATAACTAATGGAAGTGAGATATACCTGTATGCGGATGACACTAAGCTGTATAGAAGAGTGAGGAGTAAGGAAGATGTGGGTTTGCTTCAAGGAGATGTGGAGGGCATGAAGGGATGGTCTGAACATTGGTTAATGCCTTTATATCCAGAAAAATGCAAGTACAGTACATGCGGTTGGGACAAGCAAGATAGACAAGGTAGGATACAGTATGTATGAAGCGATGGAGGAAGTTAATGCAGAAAAGGATATAGGAGTAGTGATAGACAATAAGTTAAATTTCTCAGAACATTTAGCGGAAAAGATAAACAAAGCCAATAGAATTGTAGGGCTGATAAGGACATTTTTGTCACTTGACGAAGAAATATTCAGGAATCTCTATACAGCGCTGGTTAGGCCGCACCTGGAATATGCGAACCAGGTGTGGGCTCCATATATGGTAAAGGATATAGAAGCAGTGGAGAAAGTGCAGAGGAGAGCTAGCAAGCTAGTACCAACGTTGAAGAACGCGGGCTATGAGCAGAGGTTGAGGACACTGGGGCTTCCGACACTGGCATATAGGAGAAAGAGAGGGGATATGATAGACTTTTAAGATATTGTCAGGAAAGTATGATGAGGATGTGTGTGAAGGTATCTTCTTGATGCGGGAGGGAACAAGAACGAGAGGACACTCTAAGAAAATTTACAAAGGAAGAAATAGGCTTGAAAAGGCAAAGAACTCATTTTGTGATAGAGTGGTAAATGAGTGGAACGCACTGCCCCAGTATATAGTCGATTCCGAATCAATAAGGAAGTTTGAAAGTAATCTTGATAAAGCATGGGTAGACAAGATTTGAAGTTTAATTATAAAGCAAAAATACAGAATAGTAAAAATGTTGCGTCTGCTACCGCCGCCGCCAACACCGTGAACGATCGCAGCAGTGCAAGTACAGTACTGGCACTGAGCCGGATACACAGGCCTAGTTTGCCTTTTTCCAGAGGATCTACTGTAAGAAACTGTAAGAAATAACACTGCGTACATTGTATTAACAACTTTAATTAGTAACTCACTAGACAGAACAATAATATTTATTTATATGTGAACAATGTTTATATAGGATACATACTGTATATTAGCCGAGCAGACAGGGATCCACGAGGGAACTAGGAATATACTAGTCTCTCTTTCTTACTATGTACTATACACCTTAATTCACTGGTGTACGATATACTGTACCTGTACTTCACTTTATTCTCTTTAGTGCTTTATCTCTTATCTCATATTGATGAGAAAACATATACTGTACTTAGGTTTAACTCGATATCTCAGGTTTATCACTAGTATCATAGAACAATGAAAAAATACAATATACATAATCACACTGGTATATAAATAAAACAGTCCAATGAGTGACTATTTTCCTAAGTATTTCACCTGGTCGCACATGGTGTGAAAATAAAACAACCAATGAGTGACTATTTTCCTTAGTATTTCACCTGGTCGCACTGGTGTGAGAATAAAACGAGTCCAATGAGTGGATCTATTTTCCTAAGTATTTCACCTGGGCGCACTGGTGTGAGAGTGAAATGTATTTTCAGTAACACTCCTAATCTAGCACTTGAAGGCTGGCGTGATGAGCACAGTCTGGGTAGAGATGAGAGTGGTGAAGTTTGGTCATATAGGTTCAGTCGAGCCGCTTAGGTGGTCCTTCCGTGTGGATGGTTTAGTTTGGGATACAGATGGATTAGTTGGTTTTGGGTCTTAAATGATAGCTCTTTGATGTCATAACATAGGGCACTTTCATCGGACTAACGCGAGCGTGAGCGAGGAAATGTCCTAGGCTACTAGTGCTCGTCTATCCTGACCGTTATACTAATCGTTGATGAAGTTCCGTTTCAGTACTCTTGACTTGGGGTCTTTAACCCGGCAGCTACGGGAAGACCCATAAGATGTTCTACTGGATGGCTGCGGGAAGACTCCTAAGATCATAGGCCTAAAAAAAAAAAAAATTTAATCCCCAGTGGCACTAAAAAAAAAAAGCAATTTATGCTTAGGTGAGATAATTTCACTCCATTACTTGCTACCACTCCTTACACATGTCCCCCCCCCCCCATTATCAGGTATTTTCTCTATTATTCCCAATATTTATCGAGCATTTTCGTAGGACGGGTGGGAGAGAGAGAGGAGGGTAGAGGAGTGTAAATCCGACCCTCCCCTGGCCTCTCAGTGCTATGCGAGACGAGATAGAGGGTGTCTCTCTCTCGACGGTCTGGGACAGATTACGCCGCGGGGCTAAAATATACAATTTGTACCAGTCAATTGCTGTTACCACTTGTTTTAACACCTTGGCTGCGGCTATATTTGCGCTATTTAGGGCATATTCAGGCACTCCTGAATGATTAATCAAGCATCTTCATTAAATTAACTGTATTCTGCCGAAAACTAGGTGAAAATAGCTTCAAAATGAGACCAGAACGAGCTTCGTAGGTGGCGGGGTTCACCCGCAGCATTGCCATAGACATCGGGAAAACTCTCTAATTATTAGCTCTCGCTCGCTCGGCAACACTGTTGTGAGACACCCGCGCGAGACACAGACTCCCTCAGTGAGCGGCTGGCTGCTCTGAGGGTCGGAGGTGGGTCCCTCACGCTCCCGCCCACTGACACTCGATTACTGCTTTTACAGGCTTTTAACCCTCCTGGCCCCGGCAGGTCCTCCAGAGGACAGTGTGGGCTACCCGGGCGATCTGGCCGAAAAAAATCTAGCCCTAGGCTACCGTATTTTTTTTTAGTTTAACCGCTAGAAATTTCCCACGCATCTATAAACGTAGTGCGGTTTCCAATCTGTAGACTGGCGTTGAGTAGAGCTCTCTAAGTCAACTGGTTCAGTTGTGATGACGATTTCCGTGGAGCGAATTTTTCCGCGATGTTGACAATATCGGAGCTTTTCAGACACTAATATAGGTTTGACTCCTGTAAGGAGATAGAGAAAACCTAATATTTAGTAGTGGCCCCGTAATCATTGACGAACATGCCTATTACATAAGGCATCCTCTTCAAACACTAATCCGCCGTAGTTTGAATCTACCGCGCAGAGCATTTAAAAACTGAGGAGCCTTCATCATGAGCGCATGCGACCTCACTCATGGCTTCAGTCATTATGAATTGGGTTCTCACTACGAAAAAACTTCGTAAAAAATAAAAACAAAAAGAAAATAAGAATAACTATCTAATAAGCTTTCCATCATATCGTGGATGTACTTGTGTGGATTTCTGACCAGACGCTGATTCAGGCGTCATTCCTCCTTCACTGACATATCAAGTAAACCAAAATCCTTAATACATCAACGAATGGGAAGGGGACGGTCGGGAGGGCCCCAGTCGTCAATGATTACGGGGCCACTACTAAATATTAGGTTTTCTTTATCTCCTTACAGGAGTCAAACCTATAATTTATTAGTGGCCCCTCCATCATTGACGAATATGCCTGATTTCTAAGACTGGAGGGGGACATTCGTAATCATATCATAACTCTATAAAAGCAGATAATAAAAACAACCACATAGTATTCTTACTTTTGAAAAATATATTTAAATATGGCGTAGACCAAAAATATACAAGAAAAAGGGGTTCAGGCAGGTGCGTGCTTCAAAGAAGCCTGCCTGACAAAAAATGGGTAACCCTGAAGATTCTGAATCTGTAGTTCTTCTTCTTCTTCTTATTGTTTAAATGTGCAGTTTGCTTGGAGGGTTGTGGTGTCTCCAGATTACTGCACAGGCGTTTTAGGAGGGGTGAAAAGAACAATTGTTAGTATAATAGGGGTTAGGAGAGATAGTAAAGGTGGATTTTATACTACTGTACTGTATATGGGGGGTAAGTTTGTCGTTGTCTTTTGATGTCAGGGTGATTTAAGTCTAGGTGAGGGTGAGGTCAGAGATGATGATGATCAGTTGTAGTACAGTACAGTACTGCTCTATGTGTACTGTGTGATTCAAGTCAAGGTGAGGGTGAGGTCAGAGATGATGATGATGATGATGATCAGTGGTGGTATAGTACAGATTCAGTTGGATGGTAATTTTATATGCTTGTGATTTTGTTTGTTGTTCTGATGTAGGTTCCTAGGGCTGATGCGATGACATGTTTACTGTGCTGTGGTAGGTCTCCTCCACCTAGGATATGCTTGATGTTGAATGTTCCTCCTTGTTGGGTTACTACACTTCTGAGGTGGGTGCGGGCACCGTAATGTCTGTGGCAGTGGAGTAGATAATGCTCCACTGTCTCAGGTGTGAGGCAGTATGGGCAATTTTCATTTGCTTGCAGTCCCATCCTGTACATATGCCCTCCCAGTCTGGTGTGTCCTGTTCTGAGGCGGAGAGCCGCGGTGTTTAAGGCTTTGTTCTTGTAGATGGAGTGTTTCCACACTGACCACTCTGACTTGATGTTACTGTATTGTGTGCCAGCTATGGTTATTTTCCACTCTTCCTTGAAGTCTTGGAGGACGTCTTCTCTGAGGATGTTTGTCCGGTCGGTTGTGGTGTAGGGTATGACTGTTGTTAGGTGGAAGGAGTGCATCCCTTTGGCTAGTCCATCCACTATTTCATTATGGAGGATGTCAATGTGGCTGGGTACCCATTGGAGGGATATTTTGTATCCTTGGGAGTGGTGGGTGGTGAGGAGTTGGATCATAGGGTATACTATTTCCTTGTTTGTCTTGGTGTTATAGTTGATGGCTTGTATGGCACTTTTGGAGTCACAGCAAATGGTGTAGGCACTTACTGGGAGGGTGTTGATGATCTCAAGTGCACGGAGGAGTCCATAGAGCTCTGCTGTAAACACTGTGGTTTGTTTGGGTAGCTTCCATCCCATGGTAAGGTGAAATTTTGGGATCCATAATGCTGAAGACACAGATTTGCTGTTGTTATTACTGGTACTGATGCGTGATCCATCTGTGTATACGTGGGTGGAATTTTGGTGCTGGGTGTGGAGGACTTCGAGGAACTCTTGCTTGAGCTCAGCCGAGTTGTTTTTCTTGGTTGTTGAGTTGATGAGGTCTGTGTGGACTGTGGGTGGGATGTATTCCCATGGTGGGACTGGTGGTACCATCTGTAGTTACAAAGGCACCCCACTCAATGAGTGGTGACAAAAATAACAAGTTATAAGTTTATATGTGCACATAATAAACCCCAAAATAATCGTGGAGAGAAATTGCAAAGGATCTCCACTGTTCTAATATTAGACTGCTTTCGCAGCTAAAACTACTATAACAACTCCGTTGTTTTGTACTAACATTGTACTAGCACAATTTCTCACTGAGAAATTTTCATATCACATTAACCTTAAATTATATGACAGCTCTCATACTCCGGCGGGGTCTAGGGTGTCCTATGTCAACTGACTGCACCCCCCCCCCCTTCTCGTGAAAATAAACAAAAGTGACTGCAGGGCCACCTAGACCCTCTGCCTTAAAGCTATACATGGTAAGGAAGGTTTGTCTAGAGCAACTGATAAGTATCTAGACAAAAACGTATGATTAGACACCCACAACTGAGTGGACGCGATATCTTCTACTGAAAAAAAATTCAGGAAACGTAAAGAGGCTGCCCATTTGCGTAAATCGTGGGCCCTACCCACAACGCCGGGATTACTCTCTTTAATGACTTCGACCAGAAGAGAGGCTAATCGTCGTTTAAGTAAGCGTTTACCCGTACTTGCTACCCATAAAGCACCTTGGGGGTTAAGAGGAGCTACTCTCAAATATTTGGTTAGAGCTTGCACTGGACATAGATTATGATGCACCTTTCCCCTTTTTAACGCCGGCACCGTGAACTCAGAAAACATGTGTGCACTGTGCTCATTCTTGGCTACAAAACCTGGGGAAGGTGCAATGTAAATACATTCATTAAGTCTGCCAAACCTAAGGCAATTAGGTGTGTTGCTCATCGCCGCCAGCTCAGACACTCTGTTCCCGGTGGCCAAAGCCATAAGGAAAACCGCCTTTTTTAAGAGTAATGCAAAGTCTGCAGTATTTTGGTACAGACGAGAGTGAAGTAAAGACAAAGCTTTGTCGAGAGACCAAGTAGGCATGAGCTGACGGGGAGGTGGGCGAAGTTTAAAACAAGCTCTCATAAAACCTGTTTCCTCCGCCACCGGTATGGAGAGACCTGTAAGGTCTAAAAAGGGCACTCTAATCGCAGTTAAGTGATTTTTTAATGTTACCACAGATAAATGTTTCTGCTCAAACAGATAATTTAAATAATTGAAAACTAAAGCCACTGACGGCACATTCTGTTCCGTTCTTGTTATGCCCTGTTTTTCTACAGGTTTAACTTGGGTAATGTGAGTTCTAAATTGACTGGGTATATAAGGCTGCATGCACAATACAAGATATGAGGAATAGAGAACACAAAGAAACACATGGTAGCAAGTTACATGATCACGTTTATTGATATACCACTGCAGAATACTTGTGTAAGACAATACAATAGAATTGAACAACACTAGCATAAGTGGATCTGGATGGAGCCTAGTCTCCCACTTCCAACGTTCAGGTATTAATCTTCTGATCACTGGCTTCGATTCCACAGGTTTATATACCGAAGACCATCAATGTTACTTATAGATTCATATTCACTGTTAGATTTATTACTGGTAGCTCTGGTGCACAAGTAGTAGTTCACAGACTAGATTAGACACGCGTATTTTAGAGCACGGGAATTCTAGTAACCTCAGGGGATACTGATCTAAGTTTTATATCCTTGTTTCAGAAATACATAGAACGCAAATCAGTGGGCGAACGTTAGATATCACTAGAGTTTTAATATCTGAATAAGGTAATTACGAGAGTCAAGGTCGCCTGTTAATTAAAGAGCACTGATCGCTTAGTACGTCCCAAATGGAATGGTTAAGTATGAATTACACTGGGCAAGGTCTTAGCCACTTCGTAGAAATATTAATTAGTGAATCTCTAAACAGCACAGTAATATGTAGTACTGCTAAAGGGAATCTTGGGTAGTATCTGATGGGTCTGGTCCTGGTTATCTTGCGTCCATGATGTTGGGGGCTAACGACTGGTTCCGCGGCCGTCCAGGGGGGCCATATGTGTGAAGTTCTTCAATACGTGGGCAGGTCCTTCTATCCAAATCTGCCACGGAGTCTGCCGGCTCTGGGATCTCACTCCGGAACAACACAAGGGCAGAGCTAGAAGTTAACTGCAGGGTAGTGACCCCTGGTTGGTGTCTAGCTTTCAACTGATTTGACTGGGGGCGGGAGTTAGATTTATAGGCTCGGTTCTGGACCCTGTAGACAGTAGGGATCTCGAGTCTTATGGACTTAATTGAGCTCTCAATAGATATGGGGACTAGGTAAGATGGTATTTACTGTTGTGGCACAGGGCTATAGGAAGCCTTTATATTTTTATATAACTGAGCCTTAGTAAGAGGTACTATTTTGGCTATACTGGACGTATTTAGGGGAGAGAGACTGGATCTACTTTGCGAGGAGGATGGGGACAGTTGTGATAGGAGCGTCTCTCTAGATTGTTCAATCTTCATTCTATGGTATAGCTGAGGTGCTAATTTAGTGATCAGAGCATGCAAGAAAGGTAAATGGTTTATTGTGAGTTAATAGAGGTTAGTAAAGGGGTTAGTCATGCATGGTTAGTTCATTGATAGGAAGAATTCCTGTGCTACCTGGCAATGACTCGAAAGTCAAAACAGGGGCCAGGTATACCTCCGTGGGGGTGGGGGTCTCCCTCCTCGGGTGGGCAAAAAGGGGGAGCTGGGCGCCCTCTCTCTGTGATAGTCGTCCGGCGGCTGTGGCTAGGGGCTTGCCATATCACCAGTGTTTGTAATAACCCTCTGTGTATGAGACAGATGTGGGTGTCCTTAATACCAAAACCGAAGGTGCCTTAGCTAGCTGGTTTTACTCGGCTGGTTGTTAATTGTAGGGTTTGCTGGATGTGGTGGAGACTGGGTTGCTAACTCTGCCACATTTATCTGGAAGTATGGCAATAGAAGTTAGTTACTGGCGGGGCGGCTAGCCTCGCACCGACGACCATTGGGTGCAGGGTTGTGAATGTGTTGTAAGAGAATAGATGGCATGCAAGGGGCTAGTAAAGTTCTAATGTTGTTCTGGCCTACTAAGTGAAGGTAGGCTGGATAGGAGTATATATAAAAAAAGGTTGGAGAGCGTTAGCAACGGACAATTCAAGGATTTTCAAGAGGTATGAGAGAGAGGCTAGGTCGGACAAGAGTCGAGAAGCGCGGGTGTCTTAATGAGAGGGGGGGGAGAGTTCAAAAGGGCTACAGGGAAATTTTGCCCCTAAGGTCCCTGGGCGTGGGGGTGGCATTAGGCTACAATTGATATGGAAGTTTGAAAAGGCAGTAGAATACGTTAGCCAAATGCTACCGGGGAATGCAACTATGGGGTGGTATATGAGTCTGGAAAAGATAGAGTTATGCGATCAGTCAGAGGGTTATGGATACTATTAGTTGGCCCTGGGAACTGCGTTTTCTATTAAATATAAAATACCAACCACAGCGGCAGTTCGTAGGGGTACTTAGTTATTGTTTTCGGGGTACTTATGACAGATACTGGTAACCAGGTTATCTTATACAATCTCTGGTTGGGGTAAGAGGTGTAAGACACGAAGTAAATTGGCGTAGTGTGGACTGTGGATACGAAAGAGGCAAGGGGAAGACGTATGACAATTGTGGGAAAGTAAATGGAAAAAGGTGAACACAATGGCGGATAAAAATACTTAACCTAAGGATTGAATACATAGATTTATGGGGCGATGGGTCTTCAGAAGCTTAGTCTGGCAAGACAAGATGTTAGGGAATGTTAATATTAATACTTAGTTACTAGAGGAACAATGCAAGGGGCGACTGAGCACGGGTTACATATATCTATACTCGTCATGGGAAAGGATATACTAGGTCTAGGGACAAGCGTGGGTGTTTTAACTTCTAAGATATATAACATCTACTTCTCGGATGTAAGAACATACATAGATATAATTATGGCTGTCTGATGTGTTGGCATTGGCTCAACGTCGGGACAGGGCATGGGTGTTTTTAATATGAATGTATATTCCTGTTCATCATCTTTGTAGTTCGGAGTGTAGGACACGAGGGGGTTAGTGTACGCGAGGTGTGGAAAATGGTCAGTTTAGAAAAGGTAAATGGATGCAGCCAGGAGCTGCTTAGCCCTGCGGGCTTGGGCCTGTCTGAAATGGCTGGCTCAGTCAGCTGGTCCTTTCGTTCTGTGGACCTTTCCTTTGGTGTTTCTGTGTGGTGTTCGTTCATGGCTTCTGTGGTGGGCTTCTCGTTCTGGGGCATTTTAGTTCTGATGATCCAGGAAGTAAAGGCTTGCCAATGTGAGTGATACTGTCGTTTCGTAGACTGAGTATATTGATTGATTAATTTATTGGTCACATCTCTACCGTATGGTGCTAGCCACTTGGCCTCCTGAATGTCCATAATGCAAAAGTCAGCGAGGTCGCTAGGTTGCCAATCGTGTCTAAGTGGAAATACCCGACCGGGAGCAATACCGGGTCCGGGCACCACGTTTTCAATTGCTGGTACCACAACTGCGCCGGCCACAGGGGCGCGATTAGCGAGACTAAGCCTCGATAATCTCGTAGTTTGTTCACTACGTGGCACATTAGTGACGCATCTGGCGGCGGAAACAGATAGATGGAGCTCCATCTGTTCCAGTCTGTCACTAGGGCGTCTGGCCCCCCTGCCGGCGTTTTCGCCCGGCGGGTGAGGTATAGAGGGAGTTTGTGAGTCTCCTCGGACGCAAATAGATCCACTTGTGGATGGGAGAGCTCTGCAATCATTAGGTTGAAAATGGGTTGCTTGAGCTCTCATTCTACTGTCGTGCTCTGTCTCCGGGACAGAGCGTCTGCCCAGACGTTCGCTACGCCTGGGAGATAAGATGCGTGAAGGTAAATGTCTAGTCTGTTGGCGAGAGTAAAAATCTCTTCCGACACGTTTAGCAACCCCCTTGACCTCGTTGATCCTTGTTTCTGAATACAGTGAACTGCATTCAGATTGTCCATTCTGAAGGCCACCGACTTGCCCCGTAGCGCCGGGCCGTGAGCCTGAAGGAAATACAAGGGGACTAGTAATTCTTTGACATTGATGTGAGAGATTTCTAAGTGGGACCAAAGCCCCTGACCCTGGTGCCCCTGATTTGACTGAAATCCCCACCCTATTGTGCCTGACGCATCCGTGTCTACCCATACCGTTGGTGGAGGAGAGGTCCATGACATTATTGAGTGCAACGTTTCCCTCCTTGCCCAGACCGCTAGCAAGGTGTGGATTAATTTCGGGACGGGCCATAATTTTCCCGCCGGTAAGAGCGGGAAATATTTGTTGCCTTCCAATATTAATCGTTTTACTTTCAACCGGCCCAACTTGACAGTTAGTTGAATCCAGTTGAGAGAGCCTACCAGAGACTCCCAGACCCTCCGCGTCGTAGTCAGACTGTGAAGAAACATGAACAGTTTCCTGCGAAACCTGTTGCGATTGTCCACACTCTGACTCAGAGTGAGAGCGGCCGTGTCCCAGACCAGCCCTATCCACTGAATTACTCGTGAGGGAACAAGGTTTGACTTTACCAGATTTACCTTGAAGCCTAGAGTTTTGACATGATTTAAAATAATATTGACATGTTTGACGCATAATTGTTGTGTCTCTGCCACCACCAGCCAGTCGTCTAGGTACCACAACACTCTGATCCCCTGTTTTAACAATGGCATCAGGGCTTGCCTGACTAATTTCGTGAATAATCGAGGTGCTAGGTTCAAGCCGAACGGCATCCTTTGAAAAACAAAATTTTGGTGCCTGATCCGTAAGGCCAAAAACCTTTGAAATCTTTTGTTGACCGAGACGTGCCAATAGGCGTCTGTCAGGTCTAGTGAACACATCCAACCTCCCGGCGGAAGTGTTAGCCTGATTTGGTGTACTGTTAACATTCTGAAAGATTCGTTGTGAATGTGAAGGTTCAGATAAGACAGGTCTACGACCGGCCTCATCTGAACACTGTCCCTTTTGGAACCAAAAATAGTTTGGACGTGAATACAGGGTAATTTGGGGGGACCGGGATGATGACATTCTTGGCAATCATTTCCTGGACCAGTGACTCCACCTCTAAAGAAACAAAATTCGCCGTTGTCGGCTGACGTAAGCGAGGTCGCCGGAGCCACTGCCAAGTGATGCCTTTGCGTGCCACCATCCGTGCCCAAGTGTTTAATGGCCATACTTGGTGACACGTTCGGAACGACCCAGTTAGTAGACAAGGGTTCGCCGGCTGTACTACCCTCGGGTCCTCCGGCCTTAAGGTTGGCACCGGGAGTGAGAGAGACTTTAGTTTTTTGATGGTGGGGTTGGTGGTGCTGGACGCTTTGCCGGCTGGCTGGTGTTGGCCGAAGACTGGCCCTGACCTGGCTTATGCTGGCCGCGTCCTCTCTGACCTGAAAACCTACCCTGTCTATGCCTGTACTGACCTTGGGGGGAGTGGGAGGACTTAGGCAGAAGAAAGGGTTTAGATCCCCCTGGCTGAGCTTTAGCGGTTGGCCTGGGTTTGGGGAAGTTAAATGCAGGTTTCTTAGAAGGGGTGGGACTGTGCTTAACGGCCTGTGCCATATTGAACACCGTTCGCCACACTTCAGGGGACATTAAAGAGGGAGTAAGCACTGGTGACATGATCACCTGATTCGCAATGCGATCAGGTAGCTTGCGAACTAAAGACATTCTGAGATCTTGTCTTGCTCGTACCGGCTCAAGCAAGGTGGTGCGTATGTCACCCAAGGATTGGATTGACGACTGGAGGAGCAGTCGCCGGGATAATTCAACCGATCTTCTGGCATCCGCGTCTGCGATTGCCTGAGTGGACCGCAGTAAAGACTTAGCCACCTGTTGAGACACTATGTACTGAGAGAACAGGCGAAAAGCTTTCCCCCTTAGCCTAAATTCTCTGTCTAGGTGAGTAGGGGTAGGGGTAGTGAAAGGGTCTTTTAGCTCACAAAGATTAATCTTAGGGGCAGCTAGGAAAGAAAACAAAGCTGACGGGACTCCGCCGGCAGAACCTACCGGCATGGAGAACCATGAATGAGTATCCTGAGGGATCTGGTGGGAAGATTTAGAAGTAAATGTGGTTGCAAAGTTTTGAGCCTCTATCTCCCAATCTACCCAAGGTCCTGGACCCAACTGCCCCACCTTCAAAACTGGATTAGCTGCTTCGTCTGTGACGGTCTGTAAATCAAGTTCAGGAGTGAGAGCTGACAGAGTCTTAATATCATTAAACCCATCCAGCTTAGACCAGTCTGAAAATAGTTTCGAAGCTGAGGCAGGGGGTAAAGCTGGCTTAGTAGCATACACAAAATAGTCTTGGTGATAATAACTAGGTATAGCCTTGATGTTTACGTCCAGTACATTTCCCAAATTATCCAGGGCCCTTAATTTCTTTGATTTATTGCCCTGGATGACCCACTCACGCGGTACCGGGAGTTCCCCTGACAAGGTAGGTTGGCCGAGCTCTGGGTTAGTGGGGGTCAAAAGGACCCATGACTCGTCTGGTCCATAAAGCAAGGGCATAGCCACCTTTCTGAGAGGCGCCTTGTCTAGAGGGGGTGGATTGACATCCGTGATGACAACATTTGAAGTTGTCAATGCCGCCGTAGCAGGCTTAGTAACCACTGATGGTGACAGAGTGGGTGGGTTAGGGATCTTAGATAAAGCAATCGAAGTCATCAGAGGCCGTACCGTAGAACTTGTCGTGGGAGCCCCCAAGTCCATTGTGGGGTTTTCCTGTTGTTGGCCAAAAAATTTAGATAAAGCATCAGTAAGTAGCCCATTAATTTCTTGCGCAGTAACAAATTGGTTAGATGATGAACTTACAGGTGAATCATTAATATCCTGCGCGGCGTCTAAGCCTGAGCCTGACTCTTGCCCTTCCATCTCCGAAATTATTGAAACCTCGTCTTTCTCCTCCTGATCCTCCTGAGAAGACCCCGCCGAAGCTGGGGTACCTTGTTGCCAAGATAAGTCAGGAATAGAGGATGGGATCGCTGCGTCCCTGCTACTGTGTGACTCGTTTGAGTCGGACGTGGGTGGTCAGACCCTGGCTGAGCAAACCGCCAAACACCGAGGCCCTGGCCTACACTCTCTTGGGAGTCTGAAACATTCTCAATTATTGAACCCCCTGAACTTTCCAATTCCAGGGTTAAAATATTAATAGGTAAATCCTCTTTAGGGACAGGCACCGCACTGGACCCTTGAGACCTAACACAAACTTTGTCTGGGGTAGAGGTACGATGAGAGGCACTAGAAGCTGGTGAATGTAGGGAGGACTTTCGTTTCTGGGAATCCTTTTTGGAGGATTTATGGCTACGGTGTGACCGAGAACTACTCCTAGATTTGGAGGATTCATCGCCGTGACCACTGGTGGAACTTTCCGTCCTACTCTTCTTACTCGCTGGTGAAGAGGCAAGACTAGAAGACTGGCGTCTGAGAGGTGACCTAGACCGAGATCTCGCCCGAGACGAGGAGGTGGACGGCGGGGGTGTAGGCTCTCTTGGACGTTTTGGTGTAGTAGCAGAAGATACAGAACCCTGACCAGTCTCCGCCGGCTTATGACTCGTGACTCTAGAGGAACGTTTAGGGGGAGGGTGTTCAAATAGCAATCTATCCCAAAGAGGGACATTGTCACATTGAAGTGATTTATGCGCAACAATCGTAGTGTAGGCTGCCATCTGTTGCCGTACTTCTCTTAAAGCTACTGCCGCGGTCTTATCATTGTCGCAAAGGACCTTGACAGCTAATTGGGAGCAAAAAGAACAATTACGCATTACCCAGAGACCCCTTGAACGGTCTAGACATTTAACACACCTTATGCAAATGGTATGCGCAAAAATAGGGATACCGGCACAAGCAGGGGTAGTGCATAAAGCAAAGACTGGGGCTGAGGTAGCCATGACAGAGACTGGTGGGGAAAACTACCGCCGGGTCTGTATTGGTCCGCCGGAGCCCAGCTCTGGAAAAAAAAAAAAAAAATTCCAGGAATTAATGCTCATAAGGTTAACCCAACATGTTCGCATACAAGTGTTAATAACCCACCGGATAACGAGATGTAATGACACAACGATCACAGCTCGCTACGCGGCGGGGTTCAGAATATCTAAACAAATCTTTTTGACGAAAGTGAAGAATACCCTCTGACATAATATAATTGTCCAGCATGGCGATTATAGTCTTTCTGGTGGTGACTGTCTTAAGATTCAATTTTTGGAACAAAAACAACCCCCCATAAAGACGCCGGCCCTTGAAATATTTTAGTAGAATAACACAGGGCAGGCTGACACGAGATCTGATTTCTAACGAATTGTCACAAAAAGATCGCCGTAAGGTTGAAGGCGGCGATACCTAATTGTATCACTAAATTAAGTGGTTAAATCGAAATTGAATTTGTAAATTCCTTATTTCCTCCACCTAGGAGCACCCCCCGGGTGTGAAAAAACGATGTTAACCCTAATTGAACCTTCAATCGCCGTAAGTATAAAGGCGGCGATACATATAGCATCACTTAAAATGGATTGGTTAATGAACTAAATGACTTAGTTGTTCATCCCACCCTACCAAGGTACACCCGCCGGGTGAGATGTCAAAAAGTTAACCCCATAAGTTCCTGTCCCCACTTCTTTGTAAAAGATCGCCGGGGAGGAAAGCCCTTAACAACAGCTAGGTTTTTCATGTGGTTTTGTAAAACCTGGTAGAAAAACTACATAACGTATGTTCGCATGAACAACGTTTTATAGATGGGTACAGCCATTTCCGCCGGGAATCAAAGGGTGCCTGAAACCAGGTACCAACAGAGACGCAGTCCTGGAGAGCCACAGACACCTCATCGCCGGGGACACCAACCTGTGTTAAAACCACGTGCTCTCGGCCGGGGTTTTTTCATGGTGAAACCGAGAAAAAACCCGCCGGAAGGAAACCCACCCCGATCAGACACCATCTGAACGTACAACGGACACGAAGGAAGCCACGCACGACTAACCTAAGTCCACACAATAATCCGTGGAATTAGCCAATACACAACTAAACCAGGAAACAAACATAGTCCGAGGAATTAGCCAATACACAACTAAAACCCGGATACACATGACACAATATGGCATATTTATAAATAATAAACAATAACACTTGTACATGTGGCAAAGCTACGAGCGGCTGGCTAGGCCTAAGTAGACGGCATAATAAAAGTTGAAATATACACCAAACACTGGAAATATCACAACAGGAACCACCGCCAACACACCACTGTAGCAAATACTTCCGGCAAAGGGAAGACTGACACGGGACCCAGAAAAAACTTCACTAAGTGAAGAAAAATACAAAGGGAACGTCAGTAAGCAAAGCATACCTCATCAGAAAGATAAAAGGCAGCAATAACTAACGCGTAATGAAAGCCGCCTGCAACACAAGCTAACTAACTGTGAAAAAGTTCACATGTCCACAACAGGACCACGAGGGAACATCCGAAATAGATGCCCCAAACACACGACCCAAAATACACTGCACTGCGGGCAACCAGCCCAGGACACTCCTGCTACACATATCCTAACCTTACTCGATACATCCCGGAGTAAACAAATGAGAAAAAACTCACTAGGGACGCAGCAAATGCGGAATCAGCGGAGCGTGGGGAGACACGTCCGGGCAGGCTGAGCGCAGAGCAGAGAAGGAGGAATGACGCCTGAATCAGCGTCTGGTCAGAAATCCACACAAGTACATCCACGATATGATGGAAAGCTTATTAGATAGTTATTCTTATTTTATTTTATTTTTTATTTTTTACGAAGTTTTTTCGTAGTGAGAACCCAATTCATAATGACTGAAGCCATGAGTGATGTCGCGTGCGCTCATGATGAAGGCTCCTCAGTTTTTAAATGCTCTGCGCGGTAGATTCAAACTACGGCGGATTAGTGTCTGAAGAGGATGCCTTATGTAATAGGCATGTTCGTCAATGATGGAGGGGCCACTAATAAATTTTCGTCTGATGTCACAACAATAACATTGATCCGACGTCTCCTTATTGTTTTTGGAGGTGCGGTGACGCAACAATCGGCTTTGTTTACATGCGTCGGACGCACGGCGTTCAGACCAAGCTGAATAGGCTTTCAAGCTTACTATCTCCTGAAAGGACACCCGGGCTCCTGCCCTTCTTTCGTGGTGTCCTTTGGAGAACCTGCCCGGGCCAGGAGGGTTAAAGCCTGGAAATTGCTGTAAATTGCCTACGCGTTCCGGAACGTTACCCGCAGGGAAAGGGTTAATGCTTTCCCATGTTCATATTTAACCCTTGTCTAGCGGGGTGTTTTGGGCTATTTTGGGCATAATCAGGCCCTCCTGAATGATCAATCAAGTATCTGCTTCAATGTATTCAGCAAAAAACTAGGCGCTAAAAGCTTCAAAATGAGACCAGAACGAGCTACGTAGCACTCGTGGTTCTCATGCAGTGGTGCCACCAACATGGGAGTTTAGCGTATAGCGGTATATTTTTCCCAGCTATGCTCACTACTGGCTAAACTGCTGGCCTCTCGAGAACACAGGGAGCCTGAGTCAGTGGGTGGCGGTAAGCCCTGGGTGTCGGACGTGTGGCCTGCTGCGCTCCCGGCCATTTGCACTCGATTTTAACCCTTTAAAAGCCTTAACAATGCTCCTAACTTGCTGCAAATTGGTGCACGACTTAAGTCGAGAGCCGCTCTTTAAGGGTTAAAGTAAAATAGGTGCATATGGATAAGTATTAATTATATATATGGTAAATTGACAATTTTAGTGAGGAATGAATCAGAATACCTTCGCACCGTAGGCACTTTCAAATACCATACCTGCGCAGCTTAAAGGTTAATACAGCGTCTCTTAACCTAAGAAGTGCGCATGGGGGGTATGAGACACCACACTCCTGTGCCGACGTATTTGAGCTGTTCCCATCACTAACATCGTTATTTTACCATAAATAGCATTAATACTTATCCATATGTGCCTATTATAGGTTCATTATAAAGGTATTAACCTGTTACAACAATAAAACAAGTGGAAACAGTGTTTGGATGGTCAAAATCGGTGATACAGGCCGGGAGTTACATAATGTATGGCTGAGGCAACCTCCCTGCCCTCCACCCCTCCCCTTGTCTGGAGAGACACTGTTCGCAATAGTCTCTCTCTCGCTCTTTCCCACGCTTGGTAACAGTGATGACAACGCCCTGCTACCAACTCACTAATGTTAGCACGAAAATAAACCACAGAATAAGGGAATAACAGGGAAAATAGGTGATAACTGAAGGAGGGGAGGTGGAGGAGTGATATATGGCATGGCCCAGGGGCAAAAAATTTTTTTTTTTTTTTTTGGAGGGGGGGCGTGTTTTAAATGGATTTTTTGTTTTCCCTTACTCTTAAGAGTCTTCCCGCAGTCCGCCGGGGGAACTCTTAAGAGTCTCCCTGCAGTTCCCGGGTTAAGGGGGCATCACACTGGGCCAAATTCTCGCCATTCACCGATCTCCAGTCTCCGTTCCCGGTCAGTAGCGTGGGCAAATTATATCACACACGCCAAGCATCCTGGCTGCGTGAGTCTCCGACACAACAATAACAATGTCCGACCTTAGCCTATATTGTGCCGTTTCACCTATACTGTAATGTATAGTAATATGGATTTACATCTACAATTATAATGCAATATGACAATCTACACGTTAGTGTAATTTTTTTTTATAATTTGAAGCTTATATGAGGATTTTTTTTTTTTTTTACTTTTCGGAGGTTCACTAATGTTTTCAATTCATACCAATCGTCGTGGTGTAGGCTATAGAACAGTGGTTATTTAGCTGCAAGTGGTGTAGCTATGTTAGCATTAATTCACCTTGAACATTGTTTATGTCTACCAGCAGCCCTTCTCCCAATCAAAACACTTAATGTTGTAGCAAAATATATATTTCGATCGTTATATTGTGGTGTTTCACTTAATTAAACTGTAGAATAATATAGATTGATATTGACAAACTTTGTGTAATAGGACCCAATCTATACATTAATGTTGCTATGTTTTGCGTTTGAAGCTTATATAAGTAGCTATGAGGAAGTTTTTCACAATACTGTATATAGGCTATAGCCTGACGGCGCCCCTGTCATTACCTCGGCACTACATTCATAAATAGTCCACTAATATACTAGGTTAGGTTAGGTTAGGTTAGGCTAGGCTAGGTTAAATATATTGGTCAATGATTCTTAGTAAATAGGCATCTGAAAAACAGTTCCTCCTGCTACACAGGATCTTTCACCGAATATTTTCGCTTCATAACAATCGCCGTGGCGTAGGTAGGAAGCGGTTATTTAGCTGCAAGTGGTCTAGCTATTTTAGCATTAATTCACTTAGTTTATGTCTATCTGCAGCCCTTCTCACAATCAAAACGCACAATTATGTAGCAAAATATATATTTCTACGTTATATACTTGAGATATCAATGAGATTAAATGCGAGCTGTAAATTGGCTGACGATTTACCTCCGTCAAAAAACGGTGCTTCCCACCCAGTGCGGGAAGCATCCTAGCTCGGTCAAACGGTGAGATTAGTGCTGGAGACTGGCGGTAGCTCCATTTTTTGAGCTAGAATGGCGGGAATTGGCCCAGTGTGATACCCCCTTTAGTGTCATGACACAGTGACAAGGTATCAGGGTAACGCAAGGGGATAGTAAGATCATGAACTTACTGATTTCACTCGATATGCCACTAACCGTTATAAGAGGTTCAAAGAACTCAGGTTAGGTGTTTAGACTTTTTACTGTAAGTATCCTCGACCATGGCGTTGGACAGATACAGTATGGACTTCTATTTGTAGAGTGCCGCTATTTAGACGGTGTCTCACAAAGCCCGAACTATTAGAACGACCTTTACCATGGCAAGTATCTTTCTATAGTTTTAGAGTGAGGTTTTGGCAAAAGAAGTAAGGTGGGGACATGTCCTTGCGGTTATGCTTCTTATACCAAAGGTGCAGCCTATTAGGGATCTTATTACCGGGAATATGAAAGTTGCTCTGAACTACTTGGATGAGACCATGGTAGCGAAAATTATGAAGAGTATGATTAGACCAAGATTGGAGTATGCAGCAGTGGTGTGGTCCCCGCATCTAAAGAAGCATATTCACAAGTTAGAAAGAATCCAGAGAGCAGTTACTAGATTGGTTCAAAGTCTCAGAGAACTGCCATATGAAGGGAGGCTAGACAAATTAAATCTACCGAGTTTAAAAGAGAGGAAAGAGAGGGGAGACATGATAATGATGTACAAATGCACCCGGGGGCTGGAGAGGCTGGATAGGGAGGATATATTAATTATGGATACAGGAATAACTAGAGGCCACAGCTACAAAGTAAAAAGACCTACCTGCAAGAACGATATCAGGAAGTTTAGCTTCCCCTATAGATGTATTGACAAATGGAATGGGCTGGAGGTAGGACAGGGTGGTAGGGGCAAGGAACATCCATATTTTCAAGAAAAAATTGGATAAAAAGTAGACTGAGAGACGGGACAACACGAGCTTAGCTCAACTCCTGTAAACTACAATTAGGTAAATACAGTATTAAACAATATGCCATGGCATGTGAAAATAGTAATTCCTCAATACGGAAAAAAACTCCTCAGACCTCGAAAGATATTCACCATGGCTTCAATTCGGATAAAATTGAAGACAACCCGGATACGAGCCCCATTGATAATTATCAGTGTTCTAGAAGTTTCATGGACGATACTTTCTTGGTGTACATGTAATTACCGTCGCAAATTCACTATAAGTGAAATACTTACTGTTGGTTTGTTCACCCATAAACAGGGAACGTGAGCTGGGTTTAGACCGGCGCGAGACAGGTTAGTTTTATCCTACTGTTCACACGTTATAACAGTCGTTGTGATAGGTTAGGTTAGGTTCTTGGCTCAGATTTAATGGATTTAGTGGGGGTGGCAACCCCCACCCATAATACTAGGTTAGGTTAGGCTAATGTTGGAAATACTAAAATGCGACGGTCCTCGGTATTAACCCACGAAATCCAGGGGGCCTCATATGATCCCGATCGCCCTTATGTACTGTACAGGCAAACTTCATAATTCAGTAACTACTTATCGAGACCACCTAGAGCAGTAAAAAAAAAAATTGCAAATAGTAGAACTCTTTGTTGTCTGTAGAATGCCGTTGAGATGACATCGATACGACGTGTGGTTGCAGTGTTATAACGATTTTAGCGGCGATTTTTACCCGCGCATTTTGCCTCATATGAGGCCTCCCGGATTCCTGCCAATATTTCTTTTTGCCTCATATGAGGCCTCCCGGATTCTGAGGGTTAAGCAAAACTGTATATCAAATAAAAATAAAAACAAAAAATAAATAAATAAATAAATAACTAGTAAAAAGGCTGTCCGGGGTCTCTTTAATGTTTACCTTCAATTCTTTCCTTGAATGGGGGGGTAATTTTAGGACTTGATTGCTAACATGTCAGTTTATCAAGCCCCAGAATTGCTTGCTCTACCATGGTTTTCGTCGGGGTAGTGACGACTTCGGCTGAGATGTTCCAGGTCAAGTGTGCGGAGGTCAGGTCATAAGTATAAGTATTCTGGGGGGATTAGGTAGACCCCCTAGAAATTTGCGGGCAGGTGAGTAGGCCTCTGCGCAGAAAAACGGCGCAACTGCTCCTTGGTGGTGTGTCTGTGCTGGTCCTTGTGCCTCTGACTGTATACTATTTTCTTCTTAGTAGCCTCATGGTTATTGTTGGGAACTGGAATTGTCTTGCCTGGCGTGGTTGGTATAGCAGGCTTTATTGTGGCAATCCTGGCGTCTCGTCTGGTATGGTGTAGTGGTGTAGGCCTACAGGTAGATTCTGGGCGGCCATGTGGTTTTGCTGTGGTATTGATGTCCTTCCGTGGTTTTGATGCCGCATTTGTTTTCCGTGGTGGAGGTGAACTTTCTTTCTCTGTGTTGGTCTTCTATGCCTTGTTCTTGTTGTCGCTTTTCCCTGTTGCGTAATTGTTGAGGGCAGGTATTCTTGGGCTCTTCGTTCTGATCTTTGTATCTCCTTCCTTCGTCTTTGTTAGTTTTGGTTTAGTTTCTCCTTTGTTGATCTTGCTTAGTTTTCCTTGGTGTGTGTGCCTTCTTGTCTCGGTTATATTAGTCTCCCCTCCTTCTGTTCCTTTCCTTTTTCCTTGTCGAACTGGTATGGTGGTTATGATTATTTCGGGTATTTTATTTCCCTCTTGGGAGTTAAAGTCGGGGCCCTGTGACTCAAGCTGGAAACCGAATGTGTCTCCGTGTCGAGTGAAGGTTGGAAGGGATTGTAGATATGTCCATCAGTCTACGGAGCGTTGGTCTAGAATACGTGAAGGGTTGGTAAATACCGACAGGAATGATTGTTTTTCGGCGATGATAGCTGGTGTTTGGGCTTCATCCACGAAACAGATTTTGTAGAAGTTGTGCTGGTCAGCGCTCCATTTTACCTTCGAGATGTAGGGCGTGGTCGGAGACATGGTGCTTAACGAGTGGTGAGGGCGGGTGCAGGTAGAGGTAGTAGTTGTTGCTCGGTCAGTGGTGTGAGGGCAAGTGATGACCCGAGGGGTTTTATCCCTACTTGCGGATGTAAAAGTACTGGGGGTAAGGTAATGTGTCAAAAATGTTATGTTTGGGGGTGGAATTTGTGTTAGTTGCGGATGATATTCTGAGTGTTGTCAGGGTTTTTAGATAATGCATGGTTTTTGATGGGTGTCTACTGTGGGTTGGTTGGTCGGCGAAGTTTGTGGGATAATATTGAAGAGAAACGGTTCGGGGGTTTGGATAAACGTCCCGATCTTGTAAAAAGGTTTGCTCTGGGTGATGGAATTGGGCGGTAGCATACCTTTACCTTATGATACCTTATGATGTGTTTGCCACTCTTCTAGCGGCACCAAGGAGCGCGACGCCCCTCGTTATGGGTGGTGATTTGGTGCAGTAGACTGTTTGAAGCGACAGCTCGCTCCCTTGCGAGGATGGGCTCGTCTGGCACCTTTTGCAGTTGGACATCCAGGGCTCTCTTGAAGCTGTCTAACGAGACGTCCCTCATGTCTCTTACTCGCCGTGGGAGTTTGTTGAAGAGACTTGGGCCTCTGTGTGATAACCAGCCCTCTCACAGAGAGCCCATAGCACCCCCGTTATTCATCCGGGGGATTTCGCATTCCCAGCCTCTCCTATCACTGAATTTCATGACTATCGGAGTATGTAGGTTTGCTACTAAACCCTCTGCGATTTTCCAAGTGTATATTATTAGGTAACGTTCTCTTCTACGTTCCAGTGAGTACAGATTCAGTGCTCTTAAACGCTCCCAATAGTGTATTTACCTAATTGTAGTTTACAGGAGTTGAGCTAAGCTCGTGTTGTCCCGTCTCTCAGTCTACTTTTTATCCAATTTTTTCTTGAAAATATGGATGTTCCTTGCCCCTACCACCTCCTCCTCCAGCCCATTCCATTTGTCAATACATCTATAGGGGAAGTTAAACTTCCTGATATCGTTCTTGCAGGTAGGTCTTTTTACTTTGTAGCTGTGGCCTCTAGTTATTCCTGTATCCATAATTAATATATCCTCCCTATCCAGCCCCCGGGTACATTTGTACATCATTATCATGTCTCCCCTCACTCTCCTCTCTTTTAGACTCGGTAGATTTAATTTGTCTAGCCTCCCTTCATATGGCAGTTCTCCGAGACTTGGAACCAATCTAGTGACTGCTCTCTGGATTCTTTCTAACTTGTGAACATGCTTCTTTAGATGCGGGGACCACACCACTGCTGCATACTCCAATCTTGGTCTAATCATACTCTTCATAATTTTCGCTACCATGGTCTCATCCAAGTAGTTCAGAGCAACTTTCATATTCCCGGCCATTGCATACATTCCGCTAAAGAGCTTGTTAATATGTTTCTCTGGCGACAAATTATCTTGTATAATCAACCCTAAATCTTTTTCTTTTTCGGCCTTGCTAATTATATTATCTCCCATCCTGTACTCCCAATTTGGTCTATTCACACTTCTTCCCATATTTAACACATGGCATTTACTTATATTAAATTTCATTTTCCACTTGGTGCTCCATTCGTATATTTTATCTAAATCCCCTTGCAGCTCCTCACAAATACTTTTATTTGTTATTTGTCTCATAATTTTTACGTCATCTGCAAACATAGACATGTAAGAGTTTATGCCTATCGGCAGGTCATTCACGTACATAAGGAACATGAGAGGTGCCAACACAGATCCCTGCGGCACACCACTCTCAACTTTCCGCCACGATGAGTAAGTTCCTCTAATGTTGGTCCTCATTTCCCTATCTGTTAAATAGCTCTCCATCCATTTCAGCAAACTCCCCCTGACACATCCTAGCGTCTCAAGCTTAGATAACAATCTCTTATGTGGTACCTTATCGAATGCTTTGGAAAGGTCTAAGTAGACGCAGTCCACCCATCCGCCTCTCTCTTGGAGTACATCTATCACCCTACTGTAATAACATAGCAAACTGGTAACACAAGATGTCCCTTCTCTGAATCCAAATTGCTTTGGGGTTAATAGTTCTTAAAGCTAGCGCATGCTAAGCTAGCTAAGGATAGCTGGGTTATTATCTTCTTTCTCTCCAACATTTTCATCCATCTCTTCCTAATTAACTTTTCACAAATCTTGCATACAATACTAGTAAGTGAAACTGGTCTATAGTTTAGAGGGTCCTCAGGGTTTCCATTCTTGTATATCGGAATGATATTAGCTCTTTTCCATTCAACAGGAACCTGTCCTTTATCTAAGGAAGCTTGAATTATGTCCCTCACTGGCTCCACTAATTGCTCTGCACACTCCTTTAAAACCCAGGCAGACACTTCATCCGGTCCCATAGCTTTCCTTACTTCAAGTCCTTTCATCGCAGATAACAGCTCATCTCTAGTTATTTCAATCTTACTAAGACCACTCTCCAGTACTCCCGCCTGTGGTTCGTCAAAACCTTCCTCTCTAGTAAAAACTGACCCCAATTTGTTATTCATTACCTCACACATGTCCGATACATTTTCATACGTCCTAGCATCAACTCTTAATTTAGTAATTTGTTTCTTTACCTTCAACTTACTGTTTATATATTTATAAAATAATCTAGGGTCACTTTCACATTTATTTACTATGTTCTTCTCATAGTTCATTTTAACTTGCCTAATTATGTTAACATATCTATTCCTCTCCTGTTTATATTTATTCCGATACTCAGTGTTCCTTCTTCTTAATCTAGCCCAAGCTGCATCACGCCTACCCAAAGCTCTTTTGCATTTCAAATTAAACCAATCTTTCTGCTTAGTAAAATTTCCAGTTTTATATCTTGGGACAAACAGATTGGTTCCTATACTCTATAAATTTCGAGGAATCTACTATATTTACCTTGTACGTCCCGTTCCTTCAAAATAAGATCCCCAATCTACTCCCTCTAAATATCTTTTCAAGGATACATAATCAGCTTTACTATAATTTAATCTGTCATTTATGTAGCTATTGTCTAATCTATTGGCATTACTCGAGGTCAACTTCCATTTTAGTAATAGGTGATCACTTTTACCTACAGGACATAGATAGTTTATATCACTAATTTCGTGAGGATCTTTTGTAAAAATCAGATCGAGTTTAGAAGGTTCGTTATTACCCCTCATTCTTGTATTTTCCTTCACATGTTGTGCAAGTACATTTTCCGTAACCAACTCCACTAGCCGACTTCCCCAAGATCTCTGATTTGGCCCTGCATCTCCCGATTCCCAATCAACCTCACTACAGTTGAAATCTCCTACCAAGATCAATCGATTCTTCCTTAAAAGCAATCTTCTCAACGACTGAATCATGTCCTCTACCATCTCCTCAAACTCCAACTCCCTCCATGCTCTGGTCTTTGGTGGCATGTAAGCTACTGCTATGTCTAGCTTTTTTCCTTCTAGGCCTATATCATTGAGTTCAACTGCCATTATTTCTGCCTTGTCATTATTTAACTCCACGTGCTTTGCTGTCATAGGGTTCTTAACTAATACTGCCACTCCACCTCCCCTTTTACCCTTTCTATCATTTCTCCATATATTATATCCTTCACTAAACACTATGTTGCTGTCAAAGTCCTGGTTCAGCTTTGTCTCTGTCAAACAGACTATCTGTGGTTGATCTTTTCTTAATATATTATCTAACTCTACCTTTTTACTGTTTATTCCATCTATATTAGTGTAGTAGCACAGTATATTTGAATCCACCTCCTTGTTTCTCTTCCCTCTCTGCCTCCTACCAGGTTCACCTCCTCCTCCATCCCTTCCCTGACCCAGTTCCACCTCCCCCGCTAATTCTATTCTCCTCCCCCCTCTCTCTCCCTCTGTTCCACCCTCTCCACCACATCCTGGCTCTCTCTCCGGTCCCCTGCTCCCTGCATTATCTCTCGCTCCGTCTCCTTGCTTTGACTTCGTACTTGTCTCTCTGTCTCTTTCCCTATCACTCCTCTTACTTTCGGTTCTTGGTGGTTCCTGATGTACCACTTCCTTACTTGCCCTTCCCTTATTCTCCAAAAAAAAAATCTTCTTTTGCTCTTCAGACAACTTTCCATTCTCTTCATCAGCCTTAGCTTGGAGTTCCCTTAACTGTTCTCGTTCTTCTACACTTAGGTTCTTTTTTACCCTTATATGATTCAGCTCTGTCGAATTTAATTTCCAGCTCACATTGGCTACTGCTTCTGCTGTTGATCTAAACTTTAGTTCCACTCTTAGTGGTCTCATCTCGCCCTTCTTATATATTCCTAACCTTCTCACCTCCTCCAGTTCTTTTACCCATCCATAACCCTCGTCTAAGTAATCTAGTATCCCCTTGACTTTCACAACATCCCTTTCCTTTCTTACCTTCATATCTGCCAGGTGCTCTTCCACATCTCCAAAGATTACTACACACTTACCTCTATCTATGGTCTCTCTCACTACCTTCTCTTTCTTCTTTAAAACTTGCACTACATTTTGTTCAAACTCTTTCTTTTCCTTTTCTCTCTCTTCCTTCTGCTCCTTCACAATTTCTTCAAGGGCTACCATCGTGGCACTCTCTACCCTTGTCCACTAATTTTTTTACCTCACTAATTCCTTTTACTTCCTCACTCAGGTGGCCCTCATATTCCTTAAGCTGAGCCTTGAGTGCCACATTTTCCGCCGCTAACTCGTCTACTCTGGCCATCACTGCCTCTAGGCGGTCACTTACTGGCCTAGGCCTATCCACCCCGCTAGTAATGCCACACATATCGGACAAAACTTCTTTAGCCCCTAACTCCTTCCTCCAATTTTCCATCACTCCCCTCCATCTCACAAGACCCATCAATTGTTTTTTCATACTTGCCAACTGATCATCCTTGTCCTCGGTGATAAAGCCTTCAAATTCATATTCCTCCTCATCCCCAGCTAGGCTTTCACGCCTTCCCGCCATCGCGAGGTGGTCGTCTGCCAGCTTAAAAACAACAATCGCCCCACTATCCCATCTCACTCCAGGAACTGTTTTACTTATTCCACATTTTCAATTACTTGGAATATCCAATTACATCTGAATTGCTCATAAAACACCTAATTATGTTTTATCGAACTTATATGCAAAGTGAAATTTCTTTGTACATTCTACGTCATGTATTTCACCTGCTTTGTATGGTGATGTTAATACGCTACAGTATTCAAGCCGCGGTAGCACTAGATATTTGAAGAGCGTTATCATAGGTAATTCAGTGTTTTAAAAGTACGCAGAATCCAACCCGTTACAAGTTTCTCAGCCGCCACTTTGACCTGGTTATGTACTTTGAAACCCATATTTTCAGACATTAATACCCCAAGGTCTTTCACACTGTCTTTCCGTTCTATTATGTGGTTAGATTCTGTTAAGTAATTTGTAATTTCTTTAACACCATTATTATCTCCGTACCGTATTAATTGGAATTTTTCTTCATTGAATTGGATGTTGTTTTCCCTGGTCCACTGGAACACTACATTCATGTCTTCCTGCAGTCGGCCCGTGTCTTCTTGTGTGTTTACTATCTTGCTTAATTTTGTGTCATCAGCAAAAGACCAAGCACAGTTGTTTCCCAAGAGGACTTGGGGCCTGGACATACTGCCTCCAAACAGGGTGCCGGATTGTCAAAAGCTCAACCATAAAAAAAAAAAAAAAATTCTACCTTAAAAATTAAAAGCAGATGCTAACAGCAAAAAAATAAATAAACCCGTAAAAGTTAAAAGATAGGGAAAGCAAAAAAATACACGGGATTACAGATATATAATTACAAGAGGGATAATTTTGAGGGTGAGAATAATAATAGGATTTAAGGGGGGAGTATCAAAGCGTCAAAAACTGATCCTATCATTTCATCAAATCTGCAAAAAGCTATCAGTACGGTACATCAAATTTTCCAGATGTGTTCATTTTGTCAAAAACCAGTTTTTCCCCAGATCATATCAATGTGTAAAAAAAATTATATCACTTCAATGCATCAAAAGTTGGAAGTCCTCGATGTATCAAAAATGTTAACCCCATTCTTACTAGGTTAGGTTAGGTTAGGTAAGGTAGTTAGGTTAGGCTAATGTTAACCCCATTCTTACTCGGTTAGGTTAGGTAAGGTTGTTAGGTTAGGCTAATGTTAACCCCATTCTTACTAGGTTAGGCTAATGTTAACCCCTAACTATTTTTGATATGATATCATCCAGTCAGTTTCAGCCTTTTGTCAAATTGAAAAGGTCCAACTTTTTTTATGCTTTGAAAAGATTGGGTTTTTGATGTATTGATAGGGCCGACACCCTTGGAATAGTTTTGACGCTTTGCAGGCGCCCCGATTTAAGATTAAAACCAAGTGTACTGCTGAAGAACAGCACACCCGCCCTCTCCTTTACTTCCACGGTCAAGTTAAAATAAAAATTAAGAAATATAAAAAAAAAGGAGGATTAAAACAAGGACGGTGTAATGCCCTCGAAAATGTCCCGCACCCACAATAATACTAACCCGAGTTGACGTCAGGTATAGCGTAAACTAGTCGTAGATGGTAAGTCCAATAAACTCATCTCGAGAGACTATCACCGTGGTTCTTAAAAATCGGACTAAGGTTGCTATACTTTTGTACGTCCGTGGTAGTACAGTGGGTTAGCGCGCGGGCCTGGTGGTGATGGTGGTGCGTCACTAACCAGGGTTCGAACCCCACCCAAGGCATCTCAAAACCTGTGGGTTTTTAGGGGGGTTAAATTCCCTTCTGAGGTTCGTACCCCGCGCCAGGTACCAGGAAAGGTTGATCCTAAAGGTAGCCTGGGGATAATTCCCATTCCTATTTAACCTGGAAAAACCTAGCATTTCAGACGGTGTAATACTGTAACGTTACCTCGAGGAGGGGGAGGGGGGTTAGGACTTGCTTACTGTAACTGGCTACGGTAAGCCACAGAGGTGCGGGAAAACTTTTCCCAAGGTCGTTATCTTGACGCAGATGGTAGGACCTCTAAACCTCATTGGTTACGATACTGCCACTGCACAATTGCAATATCCAGCTGGATACGTTATACAGTTCACGCCTAGCTGCAAGGCTTAGTAAGTGGGTTTGGAACGGTGCGCAAGAATCCGAATTTCAAGGTGAATAAGAGCAAATTCATAGTCATTAAGAGGAATGAGATACGGCTCAATGGTCAGATGGAGAATGGGAAAATTTCAAGTATCTAAGCAGTGTGTTTAGTAAGGATAGAAGTCTGGAGAGTAAGACATTGGACAGTGCAGCAGGGCAGGAGGGTTGTAAGCACATTGAGGTGGTGATGAGGGGCACAAGTCAAGAGTGAGAGCAGTAGAAATAAGTTTGAAGTCATTTGGATGGACAGATTGACGCACCAGGAAGTACGTAAGAGGTGTGGTCTTGAAGAGAATGTCGGCAGAAATGTATTGAGCTGGTATGGCCAAATGGAGCGAATGGGGAGCATGCGGATGGCAAAGAGAGAGGTGCAATGGGTTACAGGGAAGGGACAAGATATTTGGTTTTCACTACTCATAAATTCAAATTAAGACCATAGCACGGCGGCCAGGTTGGCGCGCACCCCATCTGGCGGTGGAAATTTGAATTATACATGTATATACTCGGGCACTTACCCCTTTTTTATTTTGGCGCAATATTGGCTCGGAGAGACTAGCGACGGGAGGAGCATGGGTTACCTCAAGACCGTTTGCCACGGCAGCCGTGGACCGACTGAGATGTACTCCACATACATCCTCCCTCACTACACACTTAATTATATAAAGAAATTACCGTATTTTAGCAAATTTGCCCTTCGGTTGCAAGACAACTAGTGATCGTAGAAGGATGGTTCTGGTGTCATTGGAAAGCTCAATTATCGCCCTTTCACGGATACATACTTGTATTATGCTCTGGCTCTTGTTTATGCATGAAAAAGAGCACGGAAACGCCATTTATGGTAAAAAAAAAAACCCGCTGGGCGGCACGGTCAAATATACCGCCTAGGCCGCTCGTTGAGTGTTAAATAAAAACAGGATTGTGAGTGAGAAGATATTTATTATTTACGTTCATAATATATTTTAGTTAAACAAAAATTACAAACATAATTCACATTCTAAATAGAAATCCATGCGTGCAAAAAAAATATTAGTTACTGGGCAAGGAGTTTTAGAACTAAGCTAGCTTAATCCCCACAAGACGATTGCTCCAGCTTTTGTCTAATGGGACGGTTTTATCTTCCCAAAAATTACGAAGTAAAGTGGCCGAGCTGACTAGGTTTAAGATAAATCTCTCCCTTGCTATAAGAGCTTCAATATATTGTTAATATATTGGAGTTGTGAAACACCAATAACTAAAATTATACTCACAAAACGAAGCATGCGTTTAAAGGCCATACAGTTTACAAAACTGTGGTCTTTAGAAACACTTCTGGCATGTGGGTATTATTTAGTTTTGATGTTCTACATACAGTAAGAAAGGCCTCTTCTGTAGGTCACAACCATGAAATAGGGGTAGCACTCTTCAAGCAGCTTTAGTTTGCTTGGAAAACTGAGAATGTCGGTGGCAAGGTAGTACAATCTAATGGCAAGGGCTCTTGCAGTCGAGGGGTTAATTAAAGCAAAAGAATAAAACAACCCTCCCCCTCCTCAGAATCAGCCCTGGAGTGACTCTCCCGGTGAACGGATATCATCAATCCTGAGGATCATCTTCACCAGCTGGGTGGCCAGGAGGATCTGCTGCTTCTTACTGTGCAGGGTCTCAATCACATGCTGCTCCTTCATATCTGTACCAAGAAAAGAGGAATTATACTCGTGTAACTTCAGAAGGTGAGAATTGTTGGAGCTATTATATACTGTAACCTCTAGAACCAAATGGATCCAAAACAGAGTAAATTCAGACTAGGTATGCAATCTGTATGCCACATCTCTTTTTCAGTCAGTCAGATAAACAGGTAAACGTCTGAACACCTCACAAATATCTAAACCCCGGTCTATCGGATAAGTCTAAAAGATTAAAGACAAACACTTTTTCCCTCAAACTTTATCTTAAATACTGGTTTGGCAGCTTATGAGATAAACTTTTAAACAATTCTGTCAATGTATTTCATATCTTAATACTAGTTCCTGAAGCCAGTGGAAAAAATTCCAGAAATGCTGAAATAAAAATATTGGCCATTGAAAGTTGTTGCTGTCATTCCCTAAGCTGCCTGGACGAACAGCCCCGAGTCCCTAAGGAAGGCTATGGCCACGCTCGGGCATTCCCACAGAGCTCTCAAGGAGTGTAGATTATGTTGTTGACGTAAGTGATTGTGTGAAATGCAGACTTCTAGGATGTGTCCAATGGTATGGAGGGCTGTGTTACATCCCGGCCAGGTGTCGTCGACGGAGACATACAGTCTCTTCTGATAGCTCAGAAGAGCTGGATGATGCCCACATCTCATCATGGCCAGGTGGACTCGATCCTCGCGAGGCAGGGAGGATTCGGAAGGATGGATTTCAGGAGGTCGTGCCTACAGCTGGGTGTTGTCTACGAGTGATTGGATGGAATGGTGAGAGATATGCGTATGGATGTGCTTCTGGAACCTGGTTTGGGGTGGGCAGGGAGGAAGAAAAGATAGTATTTGTGTGTGATACAGTGTGCTGGGTGTTGTTTTGATATTTCTTGGTGTCTGTGGGTGTGTTGCCATGTAGGGTAGTGGGTGGTGTTGGTTTGTGGAGGCTGCAGCTAGGAATTGAGTGCCTCACATGTTCAGATGGTCTTTTGACTTTGAGGACTTTGGTTTCTTGATTTAGGTGATCTGTAGGTGTAGTAGCTGTGCAGCCTGTGATAATTTTTAGGGCTATATTTTGAATAGTCTGTAAGGTCTTGTGATGTGTTTCAGCGAGGTTAGAAGCCCAGACAGGGCTTGTACTGTATATTCCATCACTGATCTTATGTATTGTTTGGAAACTGTGGTGGTGGTTTTTCTTTGTTGTGTCCAAATGTTGTGTGGGCAAGTGACCTGAGGGCATTAGGTCTGAGTGTCAGTTTATTTTTTATGTTTGTGGTATGTTGTTTGATTACCATTATAGATATGGTTGAAGGAGAGTTATTGCTCTGTCTGGGTTTTGATGTGTGCATGTGAGGGTTATGTCGTCTGCATAGGAAGCTATCTTTATTTGGGGTATGTGGGGTGTAGTTATATCATGCATGTATAGATTAAAGAGTGCGGGCGACAGGACGGATCCTTGCGGGACTCCATTCGGGAAGTTTCTGATGCTAGATGACTGACCGGCAAAAGATGTGTGTGCACATCTGCAAGCTATGAAGTTGGCCAGCCACCTTTTAGTAATGTTGTGCATTTTTGTGTCATAGATTTTGTTTGTTAGGTTGTGGCGCGGGATGATATCGAAGGCTTTACTAATGTCAAGTGTGGCAAGTAGTGATTTGTGTGGTGGGCTGGCCGAGTTGATGCCGTCAAAAGCTCTTTGTGTAAGGTCTGTAAGAAGAGTGTTTGTGGAGTGCAGTGGCCTGAAGCCATGTTGTGTTGGAGCTAGGGGTAGAGCGTGTGAGATCAGGTGTAGTACAAGGCATTCTAAGACTTTGGAGGGGGTGCAAAGGAGTGTGATAGGGCGGTGTGAGAAGGGTAGCGTGGGGTTTTGTTGGGTTTTGGGAATGTAATGATAACACCATGCTTCCAGATGTCTGGTATTGTGTAGTGTGAATAACTACAGTTTGATATGTTGGCGAGTGCTTTTACGCTTTGTGGTCCTAGGTGTACGAGGTGTATGTTGCTTATGTTGTCTAGGCCACAGGCGGGTGAATGCTCGAGATTGTTGATGATGTGCTTTGTCTGGTTGTAGGTGAAGGGTGCATAGTCAGGGTCTGTGGGGAATTGTCGCTTACGTCGGGTGACACGTCGGTCGTCTTTATGGGGGTTTAGGTGGCTGACATGAGAGAAGTGATTAATGAGAGTGTTTGCTTGTTGTTTATATGAAGGAGTAGAGTCTGTTGTTTTGATTTGCAGCATGTGATTTTGTTGTGTTCCTGTTGGAAAGTGTGATGCTGTTTAGTGTTTTGTAGAGTTTTTTGGAGTCTGTTTTGTGATAAAGTGTTCATAGGTAGTTATTCCAATTTAGTGTTTGTTGTTAATCTGTGTGTTGAGTGCTTGGATTTGTTTTGTTATGTCCTGTGTGTGGGGTGCTGGGGAGTATTTCAGTGTGTCACGTTGTCTGATGAGGTTTTGAATTTCTGGTGAGAAGTTGGATTGTATCTTTTTCTGTTACCTCTTGGAATGTGTTTCTCGTCAGCATTTTGGATGGTTGTGTTGAATGTGTGGACAGCATTGTTGATGTTGGTGATGGGTGCGCTGTTTAGGGTTTCAAAGTGTTGTTTCCCAGTTGGCTCTTTGATAGTTGGTGTATGTGTATCTGTGGCTAGCTGGGGCGAGTCTGGTTTAGGTGGTGATAATGATCGGGAGGTGGTCGGAGCCTAAGGTTTTTACCACCCTCCAGGATGTTGCGGGGGCGAGTTCTCGGGAGCAAAAGGCGATATCTGGAGATGTAGGGCCACCCCTCTTTCTGTGTCCGGGTTGTCGACAAACCAGGTCAACGTCTTGGCATTGAAGTCACCACCCAGGATGATGTGTGGGGTGTTTGTGATTTGTTATATTCTGTATTTGTTAGGTATTGTAGGGGATGTTTTGGGGAGGATGTATGTGTTTATGATGGTCATGTTGCCAGTGCGTATTTTGATGGATTGTATTTCTGTCGTGTTATCATTTGGGGGGAGGAGGGATTTGGTATGTGCACTGGTGTTTGTATAGGTTATTTCTTTGTGAACCAAGGTGATGAGGCCACCGTCACTGCCGACAGACAAGTCTTGTCTGATGGTGGTGAAATCAAGAAAAGTACCGTAGGTGTTTTTTGTGTTGTGTAGAGTTTTGTTTCTTGTAAGATGGCAATGTGTATATTGTGTCGTTTGATAAAGTGTGAGAGTGTGTTTCTTTGTGTTGATGCCATCTATGTTTAATTGAAGAATGTTAATGTTATGTGTGCGGTGTATGTTGGGTGCTGCTGCATGGGGATGGGGTGGGGGTGAGGGAGATGGGTGAGGTGGGGGTGAGGGAGATGGGTGAGGTGGTGGTGGGGGTTGGGATTGGGGTGAAGGAGATGAGGGTATGAATGGATTAGGTTGGGGTGTGGTGTAAGGGATTGAGGATGTGGATGGTATGGAAAGGCTAGGTGGGTTGGGGAGGCGAGGTGTACAAGTTGTAGGAGAGGGGTTTGACTGGGAAAGGGAGGGGCATGAGGAACAGGTCCAGGTATTTGTGTAGTGCCGTTGAAAGTTGTTGATAATAGCTAGTGATACCCCCTTTAAGTATTTTACATTTCCCAACAGGGTCTCCTTTAATAGTACTTTATGCTCTGCAAATAATAACTTTAGTAGCGTACAAACCCCTTTCTATACATAAAATATACATTTATGGTAATCTCTAGAGTATACTAACCACAGGTGCCCTTGCTGTTACAATCAATGCCAAGTGCCGGGTTCTTGTCTGACACCTGCCGAGCCTTGCAATCTGCCAGGGTGTGGATGGGGGAGAGGCCGGAGTTCTCAGCCAGGGCCAGGGGGATGCTCTCAAGGGCATCAGAAAAGGCACGGAAGGCATACTGCTCCAACGTCGAGATCTTCAGAAAGAAAAGGTGGAGATTTATGCAGGAACACAAAAAATTAACCCTTCCCTCCTGGGCATCATTTTAAAATGACACCCCTTGCAAAGGGCAGGAGCCCGGGTGTCCTTTTGAAATCCGTAAGCTTGAAAGCCTATTAAGCGTGGTTTGAAAGCCATGCGTCGAAACTTTTGTAAACAAAGCCGGTTGGAGCGACGCGCAGCTTCAAAAACAAGAAGTCGGATCATTGTTATTAATTAGTGTCTGTAAATGTCCGAAAAAAGAACTAGGCATTAACCCTTGGTTCCCGGCTACGCATTCTATAATATATCCCTGAAATCCGGGGGATTTAGCAGAAAAAACGTCTCGCCTAGGCTACCGTACCTTTGTTATTTTGACTGCTTCCGCATTCTCGCGCATCCCCAAACGTAGATGTGTTTCGTACCTGTAGAATGGCGTTGAGTAGAGCTTTATAAGTCAACTGGTTCAGTTATGATGACGATTTCTGCGGAGAGAACTTTGTGGCGATGTCAGCCATATCAGCCACTTTTCACTATTAACCTAACAAGTGCGCATGGGGTAATTGGAAACGTCCCCCTGTGCTGACGTATTTGAGGTGTTTCCGTCACTAAAATATTCATTGTGCCATTAATAGCATTAATACTTATCCATATGCGCCTATTATGGGTTGATTATAAAGGTATTAACCTGAAACAATAAAACGAGTGAAAACAGCGTTTGGATGGTCAAAATCGGAGATATAGCCCGCGAGTTGTATAATGTATGGGTGAGGCAAGCTGCTTTCCCACCAATTTCCCCCAAGGCCACTGAGACACAGTCGATCGATACTCTCTCTCTCTCTCTCTTGCATTCGCTTGCTATCAGTGATGACCACACCCTCCAACCGGATTTCTAATGTTAGCACGAAAATATACCTCAGAATAAGGGAATAACAGGGAAAATAGGTGATAACTGAAGGAGAGGAGGAAAGTGGGGAAGGAGGGGAGGTAGAGGACTGAGATTTTGCAAAAAAAAAAAAAACAAAAAAAAAACAAAAAAAAATTTAAAGGTAATACATTTTATAAAAATATTTGCGGTAATTCTGTTTATATGTAGGAAAATTTAATTGTTGATAACTTAATTAATGAACATACTAATCAAAATATAACCTTTGATATTAACTTTCTGATTAAGAATAAATGCATTGCTAAATTATACATGTTTCCCAAATTTCATAAAAAAAAAAACTTATAAATACCGTATCGCTTTATTGCCGGAGCAAAATTTGATACCACTAAAACTTTGTCAAAACAAGTCGTACATTGCTTAAAATACATTAAAAGTACTCTTTAACAATATTGTGATACCATCAAGAATAGAACTGGCATTAACTATTATTGGAGTGTTGACATTTCAGTAGAAGTTATTGATAAACTCAATACCATGCGGAAAATTACCTCAGTACATAGCTTTGACTTTTCAACTTTGTATACCAATTTGCCTTTAGATTTAGCATTTTCAGAACTTTGCTTTATTATAGATTTGCATTTTGACAGATTTAAAAGTACGGTAGTCGTACTCGTTATATAAATGTTAATTCATATTTTAATAATGCGTCACTTGGATTTAATCCCACGAGTTCAGCATATTTTTAAAGAACTAAACTTAAAGATGCCCTTAACCCTTGGAATCCGGGAGGCCTCATATGAGGCAAAATGCACGGCTAAAAAGTCGCCGATATAATCATCAGAACTCGGCAACCATGCAACATAGCGATGTCATCTCAACGGCAGTCTACAGACAAGAAAACTTTCTACAATTTGCAAAAAAATTGACTGCTCTAGGTGGTCTCAATCGGTAGCTACTGAATTATGAAGTTTGAAAATACCAAACTTCATATGAGGCCCCCCAGATCCCAAGGGTTAAATTCCTCCTTTTCAATACTTATGTTAGATTCGGGCCCTACATTTTCAAACAAATATTAGGAATTCCTATGGGTGGAAATGCTAGCCCTTTAATTGCAGACTTATTCTTGCTTGCTTTAGAATTTAAATTTATGAAAACCTTAGTGGACAGTAGCAAGAAAAATAACATTCCAGAAAAATTAGCACTTGCTAAATTGTTAAGTAATTATATTATATTCTTGTTTGTAATATGTTAAATTTTAATAGTCACTAAACAAATTTATCCAAATTCCATCCCCCTCACACAAGGTAACGCAAATGATAAAGTTGAAAATTTTCTTGATATAAATATACAGATTGTTAATGAACAGTGCACACTTCAAATATACCACAAAGTTGACAATTTTAATTTTAATGTAATAAACTTTCCTTTCCCTAACAGTAATATCGATAGTAAAATAATCTTTTTAACCCGTACAGCCCCAGCGACGCGCCTGACGCGTCGGCGATGTATGTAACGCACAGCCCCAGAGACGCGCCTGGCGCGTCACCCTAATTGCGCCGACCGTAACCTCAGGTGTAGCCACTCAAGAGGGCTCAGATTTGTATGGGAACTGTGTACGTATCCCACGCAACCGTGCCGATGGTTGAAAACTCTTAAAGTCCACGTGCGTGCGCGTGAGCGCGCAATAACCTGGTTTTTTGGGGTAATTGCCTTCATTTTTTCACTCTTGTAAAATACGTTTTCGGGGGCTCTGTAGGACCACTCTTTAAGCGGTTTTTCGTGGTTTTTCCTTCATTCCTAACCCATTCGCTATTGTTTCTGGAATAAAACCATTTTTTGAAAACCGGCCGGGTTCTGGTGAACAAACATTACAAAACTAGCCAGGGCTGGACGGGTTAAGCTTATTATAATTATAGTCTATAAAATCTGAAATATTAAATTCATTTTTAAGCGAGAAAATTTTATTTCTAATTAACTTAATTAATAATTTAGACCATGCTTCTAGTTCTCTTGCATCGCAGCACACAATTTTTAACAATTTATTTTTTAATTTATTGACTGAAAAAACAATATCTTTTAAATTATGTCCCATGTTACTTTATTACTCCCTATTCTATATGTAAACCCTTTACGACATAGCTCCGCTAATTTGTGGTTTGCAAAATGTTTAACTAGTTCTACATCACCTGTTAATATGTGACATATCGGACTATAAATGAACTTTGCTAGTGCATCACGTCTGCTAGCTGGCATATCCATGACTCTTTCACACACGCATTTATTATTATTGAAAATATCATTATCTGAAAGATTTCCTAAAACTTTATTATAATTACAAATAATAGACCCAACAGGTCGTTCATATGAATACACTATTAATGGTTTGAAATCTTTACAACCATCTGGTAACATGGACTTAACTTTCGTTGAATTAATAAGACTGTTAAGATTAATTTTGTCTAAAATTTTAGAGGAATAATTTAAAGTGGACATGACTTTATCTTTAATACGGTTATCTTTGGATTTCTTAGAATTAGCTCTAATACAGTAAACCCTCGCCATCTCGGACCTCTAGAAGTCGGAAACCCGTACTAGTCGGACTGGCTACGGCCTCTCGAACATGCACTTCGGTATTTCGGACATTTCCGTCATCGTTCCGACAGTCTCTGACGTTGTGGGACTTTTTATAAGTATTCGGAAAATGTCCGATATTATATTTTTCAATTCCATTGCAATAGAAATTATTCAAAGATTACAAAAAGTCCAAATAAGACAGTTATGTTAATGTATAAGGGAGTTACGTAGATGCATTAGAGAGATAGATAGATAGAAAGAGAGTTACAGAGGGGGAGTGAGCGATAAACACGAACTATTATGAGACGGACTTAATTGGTTCTGAAAAGACAAGATAGATAGAAAGAGTTGCAGAAGGGGAAGTGAGCGATAAACAAACTATTATGAGACGGACTTAATTGGTTCTGAAAAGACAAAGGAGACTTTTATATTGACTCTTTTTCATGTTATTATTTGTGTGCTAGAAGGATAATATTGTTTTCAATTCCATTGCATTAGAAATGATTCATCAAAGATTACAAAAAGTCCAAATAAGACATAGTTATGTTAATGTATAAGGGAGTTACGTAGATGCATTAGAGAGATATAGATAGAAAGAGAGTTACAGAGGGGGAGTGAGCAATAAACACTAACTATTATGAGACTGACTTAATTGGTTCTGAAAAGACAAGATAGATAGATAGACAGAGTTGCAGAAGGGGAAGTGAGCGATAAACACGAACTATTATGAGACGGTTTAATTGGTTCTGAAAAGACAAAAGAGACATTTTTATTGACTCTTTTTCATGTTATTATTTGTGTGCTAGAAGGATAATATTGTTTTCAATTCCATCGCATTAGAAATTATTTATAGATTACAAAAAGTCCAAATAAGACATAGTTATGTTAATGTATAAGGGAGTTAGTTAGATGCATTAGAGAGATAAATAGATAGAGAGAGAGTGGCTAGGGGCGAGCGAGCGATAAAATACTAACATACGAGACGGACTTATGTTTCTTGAGACAAAGGAGAAATTTTTATTTACTCTCTTTTTCATTTTATTATTTGTGTGTTAGAAGGGTAATATTGTTTTCAATTCCATCGTATTAGAATTGATTCATAGATTAAAAAAAGACCAAATAAGACATAGTTATATATATGTATAAGGGAGATAGATGCATTAAATAGATATATAAAAAAAAAAAAAAAAAAATCAATTTCTCTGCTGACGCGGACTTTCTTCTTCTAATTCGGAATTTTCCCTCTCTTAAGTCGGACATAAGTCGGACTTCGGACATCTCGGACTGGGTCTCCCCTCAATTAGTCCGAGATAGCGAGGGTTTACTGTATATCCCATAAAAGCAAAGACTATATTCTTAAATTTATTTGTGAAATTATGATTATTGTTTAGAATATTTTCTATAAAAGGAGCAAAACTTTTCTTTTGTAGGCCTTTCAATGAATCTTTTAATTTTGTAATTCCGAAATTTCGATATAATGAATATAATTATTAACAATAATTTTAATATCAGACCGGTTTTTCTTTTTATTAAATGTATTTAGTCTTCTATTACCGTGTCTACCAGGTTAAGCGTTGTTTCCACATAGCGATTTTGATTAGTTATTTTGTCTTTTAACTGTGTTCGTATAAGTTTTGGTTTGTTTATTTTGCAAGTTTTACATTATAATAATTGTTTTTATTCCCAGCTAATAAGATTTTGTAAAATTTGTACCAGAGTAGAAGACTTTTGGGATAGAGCTAGGTTACTATACAGACTCTTAGTAGACAAAAGGTTTTGTTGCAAGTAAATTGTTGCATAAATTTAATATTTTTTTAAGGTCAATTATTGTGACTATTTTAAAATTTGATATCAATAATTTTAATCAAGCATTATTAACTTGAAGTTTCTATTATAACCTCTTCTTACTTTTTGTCTATGTATTAATTTTTTTGTTAGTTATTTTTTAAATTAATTGTTCTTGTTATAAGAGTACTTTTGTTTAAATCTATTGTGCCTTCATATTTTCACATATTTTTATTTATTATACTGTATCTATTCAATGTTGATAGTATAAATTGCTTGATTTTGCGATTTCCTTAGTTTATTTGTACAATAAATGTAGGTTATTAGTAGGGTAGTAATTGTTAGGAGTCCCTTGAAGCATGCTATGCTTACAGGTACCTACCCGATAGCATTATCATTAGTGAGTGATGTATGTTTTTTGTACTTTTATTGATACAGTCGAACCTCGCATGAGCGGACCCCTGGTGAACGGACTTGGTTTGTACGGACAAAAAATCGAGATCGGACAAGCACCCTAAAGTCCGGACAAATCTGGCAAAAGACCGCTAATTTAAAAGCTGTCCGGTAGGACAACTCTTTCTATCTATCCATCTCTCTAATCTACTAACTCCCTTATACATTAACATAACTATAGTCTTATTTGGTCTTTTTTTAATCTACGAATAATTTCTAATACGATTGAATTGAAAACAATATTACCCTTCTAACACAAATAATAAAATGAAAACGAGTAAATAAAAATGTCTCCTTTGTCTTTCAGAAACATAAGTCCGTCTCATATATGTTAGTATTTTATCGCTCGCTCGCCCCTAGCCACTCTCTCTATCTATTTATCTCTCTAATCTATCTATCTAACTCCCTTATACATTAACATAACTATGTCTTATTTGGACTTTTAGTAATCTATAAATCATTTCTAATGCAATGGAATTGAAAACAATATTATCCTTCTAGCACACAAATAATAACATGAAAAAGTAAAAAAAATTGGTTCTTTTCAGAACCAATTAAGTCGTCTCATAATAGTTCGTGTTTATCGCTCACTCCCCCTCTGCAACTCTCTTTCTATCTATCTATCTATTTATCTCTCTAATCTATCTATCTAACTCCCTTATACATTAACATAACTATGTCTTATTTGGACTTTTTGTAATCTTTGAATAATTGGAATTGAAAAATATAATATCCTTCCAGCACATAGATAAACAATACATAAGATAGCACAAGGCTTATCAACATATCACAGTAATGGGGTCGGGGTTGAGGCCGGGACGGGAAGGGTATATATTTTTGTATTTTTTATTTATCTCTATTTTTACTCTATTTTCAATGTACAGACTTTTTCAATGTGCGGGCCAGGGTCCCCCCCTATTAGTCCGCTCATGCGAGGTTCGACTGTATCTTGTCAAATTGCAAATTTAGCTTAACCCTCTCACGTTCTTGACGCAATTTTGAGCCCATTAGGGATACTGTAAAAGCCTTTGTTACCATCAGAGGTATTTATAAACCTTTAGTTTAGTTACTTTAACCTCTGCAGTTGTCTTTGAGTTAGCTGTGGGCAGAAAACTAATTTTGGAAAGGTAATTATAAGAGTGAGACAACTCTATTTAGTATTGCTAATATGGCAACCTCTGCGCCATAAAAACGTGAGAGGGTTAATATAAAATTTGATATAAATTGTAGTTTCTTTATTCATACAGAATTTAGTCAAATTTACCAGAACATAAGAAAATGGGAGTCTGCAAAAAGCCGATCGGCCCATACAAGGCAGATCCCTGTCACACCCAACCCCAATTACAAGGCCCAATTATAGACCCATCTCACTAATACCTTGAGTACTGACCCCACCAAAACGGTCCGAGATTAACACAATATTACGGGGGTCTGCTGAGCGCCGATTGGCCCACACCTGGTAGATCCCCCTCACACCCAACCCATCTCGTCCATATGCCTATCTAATTTTATCTTAAAGCTCCCTATCGTTCTTGATCCCACTATATCACTTGGTAGCCTATTCCACCCATCTACAACTTTGTTACCAGACCAATATTTGCCTATATCTTTCTTGAAACGAAATTAATCTAATTTGAAACCATTTGTTAGTTATTTCGCTATCACTGAGCTTTAGTAAATTTTTCATGTCTCCTTTATTAATTCCACTAACCCACTTGAATACCTCTATCATGTCACCTCTAACTCTGCGTCTCTCAACGAATGTAAGCCTAATTTCTTCAACCTTTCTTCATATGGAAGATTTCTAATATTATGGATCATTTTTGTCATTCTACGTTGTACTCTCTCCAATGAATCTATGTCCATTCTGTAATAAGGACACCAAAATTGAACAGCATAATCCATATGGGGTCTCACTAATGACAAGTAAAGTTTTAAGATAACATCAGCAGTTCTGTTACTCACACTCCTAGATATGAACCCGAGAATCCTGTTTGCCTTGTTACGAACGCTTATACATTGTTTTCTAGGCTTCAAATCATTGCTAACAAACACACCTAGATCTTTCTCACAGTCTGAGTTTTCTAATTCCATATTAGCTAGTTTATATTTAAAATTTGTATGCATCTTCCCTATCTTTAATACCTTGCATTTGTCAATGTTAAACTTCATCTGCCATTTTACTGACCATTCGTGTAAGGTATCTAGATCCCTTTGCAGACACACTATATCTCTAACTGAATCAATTTTTCTCCCCATTTTGGTATTGTCTTCAAATTTACTTATCCTACTAGTTATAACTAAATCAAGATCATTTATGTATATAATAAACAAAAGAGGACCTAATACAGATCCCTGGGGGACACCACTCTTGACTGATCCCCATTCTGACTTAGTACCATTTATGCTGACTCTCAGCTTCCTACCAATTAGCCATGACCTAATCCATCCTAACAACGCCCCACCTATTCCATGTGCCTCAACCTTTCTTATCAATCTCTCATGAGGGACTCTGTCGAAAGCTTTACTGAAATCTAAATATATAATATCATATGACTTGTCATTATCTACTGCTTCATATACCTGAGAAAAAACTAAGCAAATTAGTAAGGCAAGAACGTCCCTGAGTGAATCCATGCTGAGAAGAATTGATAAAGTTAAATGTTTCTAAGTGGTTTCTCATTTTCCTAGCAATAATTGACTCTAGTAGCTTTCCTATGATTGAAGTGAGACTAATGGGACGGTAATTGGATGCTATTGATTTATCACCTTTTTTGAAAATCGGAACTACATTTGCAAGCTTCCAAACTTCTGGAACTAAACCCGTTTCTAATGAATTGTTAAAAAGAAATGTTAATGGGTAACTTAACTCATCTTTGCATTCTTTTAATACTCTAGTATATACCTCATCGGGACCAGGCGATTTCTGAGGTTTCAGTCTGTCAATTTCCTTAAGCACATCATTTCTACTTATAGTAACCGTACTTAACCTATTTTCTATACTATCGCTATATACCTTACGGACTTCTGGAATCTGTGCCAAATTTTCATGAGTGAAAACGGATAGAAACTGACTATTTAATGTACTGCACATCTCTAAATCATTTTCTGTCATTTCTCCTATCGAAGTTATAAGGGGGCCTATTTTATCTCTAGCTTTGGATTTTTATAGCTGGTAAAAAGCCTTAGGGTTATTTTTTGAGTCATTGGCTATCCTGATTTCATAATTTCTTTTGTCTGTCCTTATACCTTTTTTAACCTCTCTTGATAGATTCTGATAATAAGCAAGTAGGTGAATTTCGCCTTTCTTAATTTTTCGATATATTCCTCTCATTTTTGCCTAGAAGGTCTAATAGTCTATTATTCATCCATTTGGGTTGGCTCTGTGTTGATCTAAATTTTCTTTTGGGGATATATTTATTTTGCGCATTGTGGAGTGAAGAAATAAAATTATTATATGTAGCTGTCAAATTATCCTGAGTTAAGACAGGTATCTGAGAGAGAGCATGTTCATTTGCACACCTGGGTCCACTTAATAGTTTAACCATAGGATCAACTCTTAAGTCTCTTCTTAACCCGGCAAGCGCGATAGGCCTCACGGAAGGCTTCCTATAGGGAACGCGATAGGCCTCACGGAAGCAAGACCATAAAAAAAGCCTTCCATAAAAAAAAGGGCCTATCAAAACAAAGGAATTTGTCTCTAGGGGAGATAATTCCCCTCCAGTACTCATCCATGTAAATCTCACCTACCCCCCTCCCTCCCCTCCTCAATTATCACCTATTTTTCCTCTTATTATCATCATTTATCGGTTATTTTTCTCTCCCGCGATAATGTAGCACAAGTGGGTTGCAGAAAAGATCGTTATGCAACACCCAGACACCGGCCCACACCGCCCAGCTCGTCTCAGTTACCTCACAGACAGCGAGAGAGGAGGGTTGCCTGTGGCTCTCTCTCGCCTGAGATTATGACCGGGTGGCCAATATCTTTGTTTTTCACCACCAAAATGCTTTTCCCACTTATTTTAGCACTCTTGAAGGTTCATATATACTTCATATATACATCATATATGTAAAATAAAAGCATACCGAAAACAAATAATGCTCTATATTGTAAATATAACGAATTCTGTCAGAATCCAAGGCTAGAAATGCACAAATAACTACCCTAGCCCCTAGGTCTATTTCGCGCTGGTCAGGTTAATCCACCATAATTGGCTTTTCTGAAATCTGGGATAAATGTTGTATTCTCTTTAGCCTTTCCTGTCCATTGTATGTTAAAATAAATTGATTTATGATCACTATTTCCTAGTTGGTCTCATAGCTCCAATAGCTCTAAATTATTTATCATTTGTTCATTATTACTGAGAACTAAATCGAGGATATTTTTACCTCTAGTAGGCGAGTCTATGAATTGAAATAAAAAACTATCCTGTACCGCCTCAATAAACTCTTTTGAATCTGAGTCGCCGATTTGATGCTGCCAATCAATATTCGGAAAATTAAAATCCCCCAATACTTGTCCCAATTTTGGTTTGTTTAGTTTGCAAGTTTTACATTTTAATTAATACACACATTGCTAAACCTTGATGCTATTTTCACTTCCTGCCATAAAGCTGTACCTTCATTTCTACTCATATTTGGTGGTCTATAAATAACTCCAATAATTATGGTCTCACTACCTTCGCTAACCTCTACCCAAACACTTTCGTTATCAGTATTTAGTCTAATACCTGACTTAATACAACTTTTTAAAGAACTCCTGACAAACACTGTTATTCCGCCACCCCTCCTACTTGTTCGGTCGCGTTTAAACAAACTATATCCTGGTATATGGAATTCTGCTAAAAAATGTCTTGATTCTGTATTAATCCATGTTTCAGTCAGTGCTATAATGTCTATATTTTCGTTGCTAACAAGTGCTCTAAGTTCATCCATTTTGTTACATAAACTCCTACAGTTTGTATAATATAATCGCAATGAATTTATTTTACTGGTATTGGATTTACCTTTATTTCTAACTGAATTCCCATCTTCTGTTACACCTTCAATATTTCTACTAGCAGTACAATTAAAATCCTGTGACTGATATTTTCTATTCCTATCTGATGTACCAGTATGGCAATTTACCCTATCTAGACAATTATTCTTACTCATATTCTCAGGCTTTACTTTCAGCGAAGCCCCGCGACAATCCTAGGGACATCCTAGAACGTCCCGGACTTCCTAAATTGACTAATTCCTTGAACATGACGAGGTGCATTGTTATATGTGCGATCAGTTTACTTGGGAAACAAATTGACTTGCTCATGTAGTGTGTCCACCCTATTTGGTGGATTGTGTTCTTTTATTTCAAAATTGTATTTTATTAAGCGCCGTTTCCACATAGCGATTATGATTAGTTCTTTTGCATTTATCGTGTATCGTCCCAGTTTTAGTTTGTTTATTTTGCAAGTTTTACATTATTATTGCTGACCGCATCAAAACTCTCTCCACGGAAATCGTCATCACAACTGAACCAGTTGACCTAGAGAGCTCTACTCAATGCTAGTCTACAGATACAAGTAAGGGATCATTTTGAGATGTGTGTGAATTATCTAGCAGTTAAAATAACAAAGATAGGCTTAGGCCTATTACAAAACATTTTGGCCAGATCACCCGGATCCTAGTGCTGTTATTTAGAAGGCGGACCTGGGCGGGGAGGGTTAAAAGTGCTCCAAAAATATAATTATAGGAGACAAAATTTATATATTATTTCTATTCAGTAGCTACTAAATCAAAATTAGGGCAAAAGAATGAATGTGTGGAGAGAATCAGCCTTAACACCTACCTTATCAGCTGCCTCGGAGACTGCCAGAGCACAAGACACCTCGGCCGCCCCACCACCGTACACGATCTTGTTATTACGCACCAAGTTCCGGACCACACAGATAGCATCGTGGATACTGCGCTTGGCCTCCTCAATGATCATCTTATTGCCGCCGCGGATAAAGATAGTGACAGCCTTGGTGTTGGGGCACTCCTCGATCACCAACATACGGTCCTTGGTGGTACCGAATGTCAGCTCCCGTACTAGGCCGCACTTACCCAGCTTCTCTGGCGTAAGCTCCTCGAACCGGGGGACGATCCGGCCATTGGTGGCGATGGCGATGAGCTCAATCTCTGGGCCCCCGACCCACCGGACTGCCGGCAACTGCTTCTGAAGGAGCAGGTGGTTGGCCTCGTCGTCGAAGCCCCACTGGCAGATGGCGAGGTTGGCACCTGCTGCCTTCACCTTGTCCACCATTTCAACAAATTTCTGCTGCTCATACTGGTAAAGTGCATTGTACTCCTCCACGCTGGTCACTTCCAATTTATGCTTGGTCTTAGGCTTTGGTGGCTCAAACGGGCAGGTGAGGATGGCCATCTTAACGTCCTTCAGCTCCTTGGGCATCTGTGGGTGTGAGAAGTCCTTGTCCACCACCACCCCCCTCACTAACATAGTGTCCTCCAGCTTGCCTCCAACTTTACCCTCCACCTTGATCAGCTCAAAGTTCACATCTCTTGTCTCCATGTCCGCTACAGCCATCACAGCATTCACAGCAATCTCTGCCATCTGTCGGTGGCAACGATTGATAATTTTGGAACCTAATGTCGTCATGGCAGTTAAGATCAAGGGCTCGGTATTCTTCATATCTACAGGGAACTCTTCGGCAATCTTCTCCAGGTTCTCAATAGCCTCCTTCGCGGCCAATTCATAACCATCAGCAATACGGATAGGGTGAATACCTTTGTCGATTAAATATTCAGCCTTTTCTAATAAAGCTCCTGCCAAAACTGCAAAGAAGAGGATAAATATTTAGCACATTTTCATTATTATTGTAGGTCTATGTAGTAAATGCAAATAAGCACAAACTATAAGAATACTCTTGATTGGCTTTAATTATCGGTAATTTGGAATGATCAACGGTTAAGCTAGTCAGGAATAATGTACAGTAAAGTACTTATTATCTATACTGTATAGATAATGACTACAACTTAAGACTTTTAGAAATCAGTGCTAAAAGCTGTCAAGCCTTTGGCAATACGAGATCTTTAATTCTTAGGTAGAACCATCTACAGACACCAATCACTTAGTAAAAAAAAATATAATAATTATAATTAGTTGCTTTATTATTATAGTGTTAACTTATTAGGAAACATTTCTTTTAAATATAGAGTTCTTGGCGATAACAAAATTATATATACAGGTAATCTAAAAAAAAAAATCCTTTTCAAGTAGTTTCGAATAAAGCCTTTTTTTCAGTAAAATAACTTACTGTACTGCATACTGTACATATACAGTAATTATGAATTAATTCATTAATTTAGGAACATAACTACAACTTGTACGTGAGGAATTACTGTATACTAGCTTCCCAACTTTACTAATTCCTTGAATGTGACGATAATGCGTTGTTATAATTATGTGCGATTAGTTTGCTTGGGAAACAGATTAACTCGTGTAGTAATGTACACCCTATTGTGTTCTTTTATTTATAAATTATTATTTTGCTTAAGCGTTGTTTGATTAGTTGTTTTGTCTTTTTACTGTGTTCGTCCAAGTTTTGGTTTGCTTATTTTGCAAGTTTTACATTATAATTAAAAGACACTGAACAAAAAATAGATGTGTAGTACTGTACTAACCTACAACCCCTGTGGTGCCGTCGCCAATCTCGTCATCCTGAGACTGCGAGAGCTGAACCATGAGCTTGGCAATCTGGTGCTCCACATCCATCATCTTGAGGATGGTGGCCCCGTCGTTGGTGACAGTCACGTCACCATCGGGGCTCACCATCAGCTTGTCCAGACCGCGGGGGCCCAGGGAGGTGGAGAGGATCGACGCCACACTCCGCGCCGCCAGGATATGGGACTGGAAATGTGAATAATATAGGTGAGATGGGAATCAAGGTATCTGGCAATAAATAAGATAGAAGCCTTTTTAGCCATTGAGAGAGATTATGATACATGGCAGTTATTACAAGAGTTATAATTAAGGTGCAACGTGGGGCCTACTAATAACAGTGGGAGATATTCTAGGATAACATGCTCCCCTGCGAAGATGGGCTTGTCTGGCACTTTTAGCAGTTCGACATCGTTGATGAAAAATAATTGATTGTCTATTGAACCATTAACCATTTGAAGCTTATGCACGTTTAGCTATATTTTCTGGATCTCATTAGACGTTATAAAGAGCTTAAGAAGGATCTGTGGAAGTTAAATGGGTAATGACTATCACAATTAACACTTACTGTAGGCCTGACTTGCGTAAATTAATAATGAAAATTTCCCGCCAAACCTGTAATGGTGTTTAACCCGCAGAGTGCCAGACAATTATTGACCCTATGCATCTGCCAGTGCCGCCAGAGGATTTTTTATTTTTATTTTTTTTGCTAAATCTATCAAGTTGGGTGAGAAAGGAAGGATAATGGTAAAAAAAAAAAACCCTTTTCCCATTTTCGCCAGAAATCAGGTCCCCGATGGTCCCAAATGTAGCCGAAATTTTCAGAGTAAATCATCGACTTTTATGGTATCGGAACGTATAGGTAGGAGGGTGGTTTGGAGGATGGTGGGGGGGAAGGTAGAAGCGTAATTGACTCGTGTTACAAATATGAAGCCGATTGGTGAGGTAGTTTCGCCACCACGGATTTTCCTTTTCTTCGTACGGATATGCTGGAAGTGGGTGGTGGGAGGCGGTTGGGGGGAAGGCAGAAGGGACTTGTCACACAAATATGTTACCGATTGGTGCAGTCGTTTCGCCGCCACAGATTTTCCTTGACCGATAGTCAGCGAGTGGGTGGGGGGAGGGGGTTGTGTTGGTGGTGGCAAGAAGCCAGAAGGGTATGGTACATGTGGTAGAACTATGAAAGCCATAGTGCAGTCGTTTCGCTGCTACAATTTTTTTTCGGCGAGTCCGTATATATACGGACCTGGCACTCAGGGGGTTACTCAGATTGAAACCATGGAATGAGGTGTGTTACCGGGCGTAAGTTGATGTCAAACAACAAGGGAGGCAGCAGCAGCCCCCACCCATAATACTAGGATAGGTTAGGTACAGGGTGCCAAAACAGAAAATATCCAGTTCTGGATAATTTTTCTAAGCTTACAAGGATCAACTTTGCGTGGCATCTGCGGGGGGCTGTGCCCCCCCTCTACATAACAGGGTAGCCCCCCGGCCGCCGGAGAAATTTTGAGATGTGAAGGTAAATATACACACAATACATGCTCAAAATTTATTAAAAGGAATGAATAATACCCGGTATTGTAAGTAAAAGGGATGTTATGTATGTTTACTGGTGTTTAATCAGGATACTAGGGGAGCTGGCTGCCTGTACTTCAGGCTCAAAGGGATTCACTTCAGGTCCACTAATATACGGTAGGCATTGAAAACGGGTTTTTAAATTATTCTTAGCAGTCCCTGTTTTAGTTTTGTAACTTTTATCCAATAAAGATTTCATGTATATTTGTTGTTGCATTCCAAGAACTATTACATACTTAATTTATATCCTTTCATATGATACATGAGTTACTATAGAGTACTGGTTAAAATACATACCGGTACCAAGTTTCAAGAATAAACTTTGATTAGAACATTTGTTTGTCTATTATTTTCCCTGGGCCTTTTAAGTATCTGGGCAGTGTGTTGAGTAAAGATGGGACTATGGATGAAGAGGTGCGGGAGAGGGTACAACAGGGGAAGAGGGTTGTAGGAACGCTAAAAGCAGTAACAAGAAATAGGGTGGTCAGTATGGAAGTGAAGAAGTCCTTGCATGACAGTGTGGTAATCCCGACACTGACTTACGGAAGCGAAGCATGGACGTTGGTTGAGAGACTCAGACCAAGAGTGAGAGCAGTGGAAATGAATTACTTAAGGAGTGCGTGCGGAGTTACATGGAGGGATAGACAGACTAATGAGGAAGTAAGAAGGAGGTGTGGTGTGGAGGTAGATGTGCTGGAAAGTGTGAAAAGGAACAACTTGAGATGGTTCGGCCATATGGAACGTATGGAAAGCGAGAGAATGACTAAGAGGGTGTACGAGAGCGAGGTGGAGGGACAGAGGGGGAGAGGTAGACCGAATATGAGGTGGAAGGATGGAGTGAGGAAGTACATGAACGAAGGCGGTGCTGGTTGGGGGGAGGGGCGTCGACTGACTGGGGACAGAGGTGCATGGGGGCGGTTCGTTCGTGGCCACCCCTTCGGGGATCACGGCGTCAGGCAATAGATAGATAGATAGAGTAAAAAATACCTGGGTAGGCTATTCCCATCTCGGGTTAAGTACAATCAGTAGGAATGTAGAAACTTACTTTAATTTTCACAACTTTAAAAGACTCAAGATTCTGCTAGGCTAATTCCGAAAATATTCAATCAAGTCTCCGTTACCCCCATGAAGTCAGGTTATAGTAATGACAAGACATACCAATAATATATGTTAGTTAGCGGGTGTGTGGACTGGGGATAGTGGCAGCCCCCACTTTGGACACTAAGACTAAGTAAAGTTAGGTTGGTAAGGTAATGCAAATTATCTACTCATAACATGATAAACAATTGAACAATAAACTACTGTACTATATTCCTTACCTTTTGATGTGTTCGCTGCTCTTCTAGCGGCACCAAGGAGCGCGACGCCCCTCGTTATGGGTGGTGATCTGGTGCAGTAGACTGTTTGAAGCGACCGCTCGCTCCCTTGCGAGGATGGGCTCGTCTGGCACTTTTTGCAGTTCGACATCTAGGGCTCTCTTGAGGTTGTCTAACGAGATGTCCCTCATGTCTCTTACTCGCCATGGGAGTTTGTTGAAGAGATGTGGGCCTCTGTGTGATAACCAGCCCTCTCGCAGAGAGCCCATAGCACCCCTGTTATTCATCCGGGGGATTTCGCATTTCCAGCCTCTCCTATCACTGAATTTCATGACTATCGGAGTATGTAGGTTTGGTACTAAACCCTCTGCGATTTTCCACGTGTATATTATTAGGTAACGTTCTCTTCTACGTTCCAGTGAGTACAGATTCAGTGCTCTTAAACGCTCCCAATAGTGTAGATGTTTTATCGAACTTAATGCGAAGTGAAATTTCTTTGTACACTCTCTACGTCATTTATTTCACCTGCTTTGTATGGGGATGTTAATACGCTACAGTATTCAAGCCGCGGTAGCACTAGAGATTAGAAGAGCGTTATCATAGGCAATTCCCCGCGTGTTTTAAAAGTACGCAGAATCCAACCCGTTAAGAAGTTTCGCAGCCGCCACTTTGACCTGGTTATGTACTTTGAAACCCATATTTTCAGACATTAATACCCCAAGGTCTTTCACACTGTCTTTCCGTTCTATTATGTGGTTAGATTCTGTTAAGTAATCTGTAATTTCTTTAACACCATTATTATCTCCGTACCGTATTAATTGGAATTTTTCCTCATTGAATTGCATGTTGTTTTCCCTGGTCCACTGGAACACTACATTCATGTCTTCCTGCAGTCGGCCCGTGTCCTCTTGTGTATTTACTATCTTGCTTAATTTTGTGTCATCAGCAAAAGACGACACCGTACTGTGTCTGGTGTTGGTATCTATGTCACAAATTAGTATGAGGAACAGAAGGGGCGCTAGCACTGTTCCTTGGGGCACTGAGCTTTTGACATCCGAAGGCTCAGATGTGACTTGGTTTACTGCTACTGATTGTTTTCGGTTTACGAGGAAATTGTATATCCACCGTCCGATTTTCCCAGTTATACCCTTTGCTTTCAGTTTGTGGGCTATTATACCATGGTCACATTTATCAAATGCCTTAGCAAAATCGGTGTAAATGACATCCACGTTTTTCTTTTCTTCTAGCGCTTTAAGAATTTTGTCATAGTGTTCCAAAAATTGTGAGAGATATGATCTTCCCGCTCTAAACCCATGTTCACCGGTGTTGTGTAGTTCATTTGTCTCCATGAATGTTGAAATTTTGCTTCGCAGGACTCGCTCGAAAACTTTAATGATGTGAGAGGTTAGAGCTACCGGGCGGTAGTTTTTTGGTAGTGCTTTACTCCCTCCTTTATGCAGTGGGGCAATTATTGCATTTTTCAAGCTATCTGGTATGTCACCAGTGTCTAGACTCCTCCACATTATAGCCAGGGGTTTTGAGAGGTTTTCCTTACATTTCTTCATTAGGATCGAATTCCATGAGTCCGGGCCTGGTGCCGAGTGGGATGGCATGTTGGAAATGGCCTCTTAACCCGTACAGCCCCAGCGACGCGTCTGACGCGTCGGCGATGTATGTAACGCACAGCCCCAGAGACGCGCCTGACGCGTCACCCTAATTGCGCCGACCGTAACCTCAGGTGTAGCCACTCAAGAGGGCTCAGATTTGTATGGGAACTGTGTACGTATCCCACGCAACCGTGCCGATGGTTGAAAACTCTCAAAGTCCACGTGCGTGCGCGTGAGCGCGCAATAACCTGGTTTTTTGGGGTAATTGCCTTCAATTTTTTACTCTTGTAAAATACGTTTTCGGGGGCTCTGTAGGACCATTTTTAAAAAAATTTGAGCGGTTTTTCGTGGTTTTTCCTTCATTCCTAACCCATTCGCTATTGTTTCTGGAATAAAACCATTTTTTGAAAACCGGCCGGGTTCTGGTGAACAAACATTACAAAACTAGCCGGGGCTCCACGGGTTAATGTCTTTTGGACCAAAATCAATATCCAGCATCTGAGGGGTTTCCGTGGGAGAGGTTTCCATGAAAAATATATTTTGGTCTCTGATGACTTTTGTTTCATCAGGCTCACTGAATGCCAATTCATACTGCCTGCTTAAGAGTTCGCTCATTTCCTTTTTGTCCCCTGTGAAAGAGCCGTCCCCTTTGCTCAGTGGGCCGATGTTTGATGTTGTTTTAGCCTTTTGTTTGGCGTATGAAAAGAAGTATTTGGAATTTTCCTTTATACCTGCAATAGCTTTCCTCTCCTCTTCCATATGTTGTAGTTCATATGATATTCTTAGCCTTTGTTCAATTTCCACAATTTCTCTATCTATTTCGACCTTTTGCCTATCCTGTAGATTTTGATGTGTGCGTCTTTGTGCGAGTAATTTTCTTCTTCTGTACAGCCTCCTCCTTTCCCGATCTTGTTTGCTTCTTCGTTTTGTTTGTCTTGCAGGTATATGGTGGCTACAGATTTGGGTCATGGTTTCTGTTATTAAGACTAGACATTCTGCTGGTGTCAGGTTATCCATTAAATCTTCCCAGTCTATTTCTTCCATTTCTTTATTTACCTCTTCCCACCTAATGTTTTTGTTATTGAAGTTAAATTTACTGAAGGGGCCGGTTTTTGTTCTCGATTCTGAGGTTGTCTGTACACTTTCTAAGGTTGTTTTGATCTCAATTAATTTATGATCTGAGTATGTTGTGTCCGATATGTTAATGCTGTGTACTAGAAAGTCGTTGTTAGTGAAGACCAGGTCCAAGATATTGTTTTCCCGTGTGGGTTCAGCAATATGTTGGGTAAGACAAAAAATCATAAAGTTAAAAAAGCTCTCTCGTATTAGTATTTGCTTCTCCGGTGTTATTTGCCACTAACTGGTTTTCTAGTAGTTGTTGTTGTTGTTCCCTAAGCTGCCAGGCCGAACAGCCCCGAGTCCCTGAGAAAGGCCATGGCCACGATCGGGCTTTCCCACAGAGCTCTCATTGAGATTGTGTTGTTGGCGTAAGTGGTTGTGTGAAATGCAGTCTTCTATGATGTGTTTAATGGTATGGGGTGCTGTGTTACATCCCGGGCAGGCGTCGACAACGGAGTCATCCAGTCTCTTCTGATAGCTCAGGAGAGCTGGATGGTGTCCGCATCTCAGCCTGGCCAGGTGGACTCTGTCCTCGCGAGGAAGGGAGGATGGATTTCGGGAGGTCGTGCATGCAGCTGCGTGTTGTCTGTGAGTGAGTGGATGGATCGGTGAGAGATATGAGTATGGATGTGCTTCTGGAAGTTGGTTCGGGGTGGGCAGGGAGGGAGAGAGGACAATAATTGTGTGTGATACCGTGTGCTGGGTGTTGTTTTGATATTTCTTGGTGTCTGTGGGTGTGTTGCCATGTAGTTTAGTGGGTGGTCTTGGTTCGTGGAGGCTGCTGCCAAGAATTGAGTGCCTCTCATGTCCAGATGGTCTTTGACTTTGAGATTTTTGGTTTCTTGATGTAGGTGATCTGTGGGTGAAGTAGCTGTGCAGCCTGTAATGATCTTCAGGGCTTTGTTTTGAAGAGTCTGTAAGGTCTTATGATGTGTTTCAGCTAGGTTAGAAGCCCAGGCTAGGCTTGCGTATTCCATCACTGATCTTATGTATTGTTTATATACTGTGGTGGTAGTTTCTTTGTTGTGTCCAAATTTTGCGTGAGCAAGTGACCTGAGGGCGTTAAGTCTGGGTGTCAGTTTCTTTTTAGTGTTTGTGGTGTGCTGTTTGAATGTCATATGAGTATCATATGTTACTCCTAGGATTTTGGGTGTGTGTGTATGTGTTAGGGGTGTGTTGTTTATGGTGAGTTGAGGGATGTATTCGTGTTCTCCTGTCCAACTTGTGAGCAGGGTTGCGGTGGATTTGGCTGGGGCTAGATTAAGTCTGTTTGTAGTGCACCAACCATGTAGTGTGTCGAGATAGGGTTGAAGGAGATCTGTTGATCTTTTTGGGTCATGGTGTGTGCATGTGAGTGTTATGTCATCTGCATAGGAGGCTAAGTTTATTTGGGGCGTATTGGGTGTAGTTATATCGTGCATGTACAGATTGAAGAGTGCGGGCGATAGGACGGATCCTTGTGGGACTCCGTTTGGAAAGTTTCTGATTTTAGATGACTGACCGGCAAAAGATACGTGTGCACATCTGCCTGCTAGGAAGTTGGCCAGCCACCTTTTTGTGTTGTTGTGCATGTTTGTGTTGTAGATTTTGTTTGTTAGGTTGTGGCGGGGGATGGCATCGAAGGCTTTACTAATGTCGAGTGTGGCTAATAGTGATCTGTGTGGTGGTCTAGCCGAGTTGATGCCGTCGAAAGCTCTCTGTGTAAGGTCTGTGAGAAGAGTTTTTGTGGAGTGCAGTGGCCTAAAGCCATGTTGTGTTGGAGCTAGGGGTAGGTCAGGTGTAATTAGTTGTAATACTAGGCATTCCATGACTTTGGAGGGGGAGCAAAGAAGTGTGATGGGGCGGTGCGAGGAGGGTAGCGTGGGGTCTTTGTTGGGTTTGGGGAATGTGATGATGATACCATGCTTCCAAATGTCTGGTATTGTGTTGTGTGAATAGCTGTAGTTTGATATGTTAGTGAGTGCTTGTATGCCTTGTGGTCCCAGGTGTCTGAGGTGTATGTTGCTTATGTTGTCTAGGCCACAGGCGGGTGAGTGCTTGAGATTGTTGATGATATGATTTGTCTGGTGATTGGTGAAGGGTGTATAGTCAGGGTCTGTGGGGAATTGTCTCTTACGTCGGATGACACGTCGGTCGTCTTTGTGAGGTTTTAGGTGGATGACATGTGAAAAGTGATTGATGAGAGTGTTTGCTTGTTGTTTACATGAAGGAGTAGAGTCTGTTGTTGTGATTGCAGCATGTGATTGTGTTGTGTTGCTGTTGGAAAGTGTGATGCTGTTTAGTGTTTTGTAGAGTTTTTTGGAGTTTGTTTTGTGATCAAGTGTTTGTAGGAAGTTATTCCAATTTAGTTTTTGTTGTTCTTGTATTTTGTTGTTAGTTTGGGTGTTGAGTGCTTGAATTTGTTGTGTGATGTCTTGTGTGTGGGGTGCTGGGGAGTGTTTCAGTATGTCGCGTTGTCTGATGAGGTTTTGAATTTCTGGTGTGAAGTTGGGGTTGTGTCTTTTCCTGTTACCTCTTGGAATGTGTTTCTTGTCAGCGTTTTGGATAGTTTTATTGAGTATGTGTACAGCATTGTTGATGTTAGTGTTGGGTGTACTGTTTAGAGTTGTGAAGTGTTGTTCTGTCTCATTTGTGAATGCTTCCCAGTTAGCGCTTTTATAATTGGTGTGTGTGTTTGTGGCTAGCTGGGGTGAATCTGGTTTTGGTGGTGATAATGATCGGGAGGTGGTCAGAGCCTAAGGTTCTGACCACCCTCCAGGATGTTGTGGGGGCGAGTTCTGGGGAGCAAAAGGTGATGTCAGGAGATGATGGGTTATAGAGGGCTTGGTGAGGAATATGGGTATGTTGATGGATGTCGTTAAGGATGATGAGGTTATCGGTTTGGTTTTGTAGTACCAGCCCTCTGTCTGTGTCGGGGTTGTCGACAAACCAGGCCGACGTCTTGGCGTTGAAGTCACCACCCAGGATGATGTGTGGGGTGTGTGGGGTGTTTGTGATGTGTTGTAAGTGTGGTCTGTATTCATTTGGTACTGTAGGGGATGTTTGGGGAGGGATGCATGTGTTTATGATGGTTATGTTGGAGTTGTTGCCAGTGCGTATTTTAATTGATTGTATTTCTGTTGTGTTATCATTTGGGGGGAAGAGGAATTTGGTTTGTACACTGGTTACTATGTATGATATTTCTTTGTGTACCAGGGTGATGAGTCCGCCGACAGCCCGGTCTTGTCTGATGGTGGTGAAATTATGAAATGTGGGTGTTTTTTGTGTTGTGCGGAGTTTTGTTTCTTGTAAGATGGCAATGTGTATGTTGTGTTGTTTGATGAAGTGTGAGAGTTCGTGTTTCTTTGTGTTGATGCCATCTATGTTCAGTTGAAGAATGTTAATGTTATGTGCACGATGTATGTTGGGTGCTGCTGCACGAGGATGGGGTGGGGGGGGGGGTGAGGGAGGGGCTGGGGGTTGGGATGGGTGAGGTGGGGGTGGGGATTGGGGAGCAGGAGATGGGGGTTGGAATGGATTAGGATGGGGTGTGGTGTGTTGCGTTGAGGATGTGGATGGTATGGGAAGGTTAGGTGGGTTAGGGAGGAGAGGTGGACGGGTTTTAGGGGGGGGGGGGGGGGGGGAGTGGATGATATGGGAAGGTTAGGTGGGCTGGGGAGGAGAGGTGGACGGGTTTTAGGTGAGGGATTTGACTGGGAGAGGGAGGGGCATGAGGAACAGGTCCAGGTGTTTGTGTAGTGTTTCTTGGAGGCAAGTGTTGTGCAGGTGAAGTGGGTCCAGTTCCCGCATGAATTGCAGAGAACTGAACCCTTAGTATGGCGACTCGAAGTGATGGGTTTTGAGCAAGTTGGACATATGTATGTGTACGTGGGTCCTGGGTTGCTCTCAATGTCTCCGGCTAGAAGTCTTCGAGAAATGACAGCCGGAGAGTCATTTCTCGGTGTAGGAAAAACTGTGTGATGTGTGTGGTGTGAGAGGTGTGGAAATTCCCGGCGCGACCGAAGCCGCTCCAAGGACCCGTGCCCCCAGGGAGGGGGCAGGGGATGGTTGTGACGGTTTGGCTCCCGAAATTGCTCCCCGCGGCCGGCATCCGGTTTTCCTCCACTGGTCGTTGATTTTGTCTTCGGCCGTGGAGGGTCGGCAGCCATCCGCGGGAGGTGGCCCCACGGCGTAGACGCCGCCACATCAGGACCTAGACGCCGCCACATCAGGTTTTCTAGTTGTCTCCATTTAATGTTTGGTAGGTTAAAGTCTCCTAGCCATATAATATTTGGTGTTGGGTTCCCCAGGGTTTCCACTTCTAATTTTATTTTGTTGAGCTGGGTTTTAAATTCTTCTCGGGATGAGTCTGGAGGCCTGTATGTAACAATAACTGCTAAATTTAGGGATTCTATTTAACTCCAAGTATTTCCACCACTTCATTACTGTTATTTAAGAATTCAGTACATATCAGTGAGTCATGTATGTACAAGGCTACACCTCCATGTGATCTATGCGTTCTGTCCACCCTATGTAGGTTGTAACCAGGAATCCATACCTCACTATCTTCCTGATCTTTAATGTGAGTTTCTGTGAGAGCCGCAAATATAGCGTTTCCTTCTTCTAGCAGGCCCCTAATAAATGGTACTTTGTTCATGGTTCTATTTTTTAGGCCTTGGATATTTGCAAACAAGATTGGAGAGGGATTGTTTGGAGTACTATGTGTACCTAATAGTCTTCGGGATGTATTGGCCACTCTTGGGAGGCCAGGAGGTGCTCGAGGTGTTCTATATGCTCTTCCATCTCCCTCAGTCTCTTCATCTTCATCTGCCCTTTCCCTCCTTGCCTTTTTCCTCGGTCTCGTCCTCGCATAGCTAGAGAGTTTTTTGGGCTACCATTCGTGTTAGGTCTAGCATATCTCCAAGTCCCTTTAATATGAAAAGCTGGGCATTTCATATTGTAGCAGGTCTTGTTCTCAAGTGATGTCTTGCAAAGGGATGGGTGGTGGTATTTGCAGGTTTCACCAAATCTACATTTTCCATGTCTGGTTATGTTGTTGCAAATTTTGGGATGAGCAAATCTACATAGGGGAGGTGTGGTGGAGTGGTCATGCCACTGGATTGGTAATCCAATGGACCCGGGTTCAAATCCCGATATGTCAATGGGAAGATATTATTGGGATTGAATTTGTGATGTACCTAGTATCAGTGCATTACCACAAAGCCCACCGAAACGTCAAAAAAGTACCCTCATTGTTCCCTGATTAAATAACACTGTATGAATATTCCCATATTCAAAATATGTTACAGGGGGACAATGCCTAGTGAGTTCACTGCTCAATAGGTGGCGTTCTGAGAGTGAGGGTCTGAGTCTGGAGGGTGAGACGGTGAAGCACTTGAGCGAAGCAACCGGCCGCTTCAGAGATGGAGCTGCTTCGAGCCATGATGGTTGCTTCACATGTCTCACTCCCCAGACTGGAACAAGACCTCACGGGCTTCACCGTGTTGAGCGGTGGAATGTACAGGCTCTCAGCCTATGCCCGAGAGGGAGTAGTTGGAATATATAAAAAAAAAAAAAAAAAAAAAAAAAAAAAAAAAAAAAAAAAAAAAAAAAATAATAATTCCCATTATATTCGCCCTTTTGACCAAAGTAGCACCTTTTTTCCAGATAATATCTGCACACCGGTGTAGACAACCCCAGTAGGTGTGGCTGGGGCTGCAAGGGGTTATGTGGTGAGCTAAGTGTGGTTGTGGGTGATAGTGGGCTTGGTGTATGGGTGGGCGAGGCCTGCAGGGGGGTGGAGTTACGGGTCGGTTGTAGGTGGGCAGGTGGCAGTGGTGAGGGGGGAGGCGATGTGGAAGGGGAGCCTGATATGGGGGCTTGTTGCATCCTACGTTCATCCTGCAAATGTATTTGATCAACAGCAGTAGGGTGGTCAATGGCCATAGATGGGTTTAATGTGGGTGTTTTCTGGGTCTGGGGAGGTGTGGGAAGATGTGCGGCAGGGTTTGTGGATTTGTAGGGTGCGAAAGGTTGTTGTTCGGCAGGCGATGTGTGTTGATGTGCAGGAGGCAATGCGGGCATTTTCATGGAAAGGTGTGCGTGTGTGGGTTGTGATATTAGTATGGGCCCTGAGGCCCCAATAGTTCCCCAGTTTCTGTGAAAAGTAGCTATGTCTTGGCTATATTTCAGTCTATCTTGTACTTCTGTATTTTCTACAGTCTGTATGACTTGCCATGTGATATCGAAACAAATATCGCAGAAATGGAGGTTCTTCCCTCTTGTATTGTACGCCTCATTTATTGGTGTCAGTCCTATGCAAACTCAGTGGTATGGTTGCTTGCATATCTGACATGCTGTGCCTTTATCCACGTGTATATTCATGTTACACCTCTTACAGGTGTCTCTGTTAGAAATTTTTGTTTGTTTTGTTTTTTTCCACCCGCCCTTACATGGGGGAGAGAGAGAGAGAGGGGGGGGGGGCGTGGAGGACAAGGAGGTGTTTGTTACGCGGTTTGTGGTGAGTGTGGGGGGGGGGGGGGGGGGGGGGGGGGGGGGGGGGGGGTAGTGCCACTTGTTTACACTCGTTATGTTTAAACTTTAAATAACTTTAAGTAACACTTTCAATAATTATCTTATGAAACAGAATTCTCACTGCCCTAACCACTTTTCCCGTTTTTTGTCGGCTGTTTAGCGGAATATACGGCACTCTAGGAAAATAACGAACTTTCCAGGCTACCTATATATATTATCTATTTTAATTTTCATGTTTTACTTATCACCTTGATTCAACACTGCTCAGGTTCGAATTTTCACCACATTTGGTTGCGTGGGAGATCTTTCTCTCCAATAACGAAATAAAAACAAACAATTGTACATAAGGCTGTGGAAAGATTCTTTAGTGATACCGGTACCCAAGTCATGGCCGGGATTCCGGGAAATCTATAAATGCACTGTAGGCGGTAGGCCTAGCTGCTGGCTGTACACTTATTAAATTGTACCGGTAATCTGGCTAAAAAGTTACCGGTATACAAAATGAGAACATAGAGGCAGGGTGCAGATCCCACTTTGGACACTAAGTTTGGACTTTGGTTAGGGTAAGTTATTGCAAATCTTCCACTCATAATATAAAATAAAATACCAGTAATACCTACTGTAACCTATTCTGCCTATAGCCTATAACCTTGAAAACAAAAACAAACGGTAAGACTGCGAAAGTATTCTTCAGTGACAGGTCTACCCAAATCATGGCCGAAAACTCTATAAATGCACTGTAAGGTGGCAGGCTTAACCTACGCTAGGCCTATACAGTACAGTACTGTACTGGTACAGTGTACACTCTTTATTAAATTGTGCCGGTACTTTGGCAGAAAATGTTATAAGAACATAGGCTAGCAGCAGACCTCACTTTGGACACTTAAGTTAGGTTAGGTTAGGACTGTCTGTTACGTACCGTTCATAAGATCCTGGTAGCGGCCCGCGGGAACTGTTTTTCAGATGCCTATTTACTAAGAAACATTGAACAATATCTTTAATCTAGCCTATCCTAACCAAAACCTAACCTAACCTTAAATAACTAGTATAGCCTATTAGTGGAATATTTATGAATGTAGCCTAAAATGTAAACAAAAATTGTAACATTACCAAATAATTGAGATATAGGCTAGCCTATGTACAGGTTCACCCCCTACACAGGATTATATCCGTACCGTTTCATAGGCTTCAGCTTATATACCGGTACCGTACCTAAAAAATTATGGTAAGGATGTAGTATTCGGGCGTAGGCTACCGCCTGCCAGGCTGTGCCTTGTTTACACTACAGTAGGGTCTCACATAAAACGAGTTTATGGTCGATAAACGAGGGCGTTTTATGCGATTTCGTTTTATGTGAACACAGCATTTGTGGTGCATATCGTCAATGTTCACTGTAAGCGAAAATTTTCGTACAAAGCGAACGATATTTCGGCGTTTTATATGAAAGCGTAAGATATTTCGGCGCTCTATATGAAAACTCCTCGGATTTGCCCCACTTTGGCGGCGGACTCGTTTTATGTGATCACATTCGTTCTGATCGAAAATTAAATATTAATATTTTAGGTCGGTTGTTTTAATCGAGACTCGTTTTATGCGAACAAGTTTTATGCGGGACCCTACTGTACTTGCATGTTCGCATCTATTTTGACTGTCGTGGGATACAATAATAGGTTGACCGTTGAGGAACTAGGCAGTAGGCTAGATGAGAATTTCAACAAGCCCTGGGGAGGGGCAAGGCGGTGGTGAGGGCTCCTCAATAAATCCTATAGGCGGCCCCTATTATCCCACGGCATGACGGCAAACTGTTATTGTCATAGGCTAGGCCTAGGCTATAGGCTATAGCCTAGCCAGGGTGTCAAACGATGCTGTTTTTTTAAGTGATAACACAAATGAACTTTCTGTATAATTATAACAAAATTTTAATCCTAGCCTACGTATTTTTCTAGCCTATTATTATTTTAAAAGCTAGACATCTAAAATAGGCCTAGGCCTACTGTGTTCCAAAACTTAAGAGTAGCCTAGGCTAGGTTAGCCTAGCCTTACAAAAAAAAAAAAAAAAAAACAGGAATGTTGGTCTAGGCTAAGTTTAATATACACTTCCCAGGTCATTTTAACAGTTCTATTGCTTCTATATATCATATAATACACCATAGAGTTACAGAGTAAGTTTTTAATAACTAGAAAAAAAAGGTCATCTTATAAATAATTACCTTAGCCTAATTGAGGGCCTTTGCCGCTCCCGGGTTAAGAGGTGGGGGCTCTGAGTCTTAGCCTACCAGAACCAGATTCCCAGCTGCCTAGCTAACCTTATTTTTTACTGTCTTTAACCTCAAATCTTCCTTGATCTTCATTAGCCTATCAATACATTATACATAGCCCCACTAGTGGGGGCAGTCCTAAGATTGTTGGATAATGGGTTATCCTAAGCCTAATACGCCTAGCCTCAGCCTAGGCTACTAATTTCTGCTTCAAATCATCATTATCATCATAGGCCTAGGCTAATACAAGTAGGCCTAGGCCTATACAACACTAGGCCTAGGCTTATCTGAAAAAAATAATATGCTTGGCTACTTACAAAATCGCTGTTTGGTGCTTGCTAGAAGTCAGGTTTATCCAAAGTATCACCTTGAACTTATACCTTATATATAAGGAGTTCCCCAAGATTAATATGCACAATTTTAGAATGTGTAGGGCACTCGCAATTCACAGGAAGTCAATGTTATATTCCAGCCCCTTAATTCACTCTATTTTCCACAAATATATCAGTAAATAACAGCTAAACACATTTCCAAGTGTTCCACAGTTGATTGGCGGCAAGCTAATTTGACGTCATCATTGGATCATTCTCGGAAACACCACAATGGAAAACATAGCTTATATTGGTTCGTTGTTTTCCATTAATCCAACCACATAATTATATACCCCTGAAAAAACAATAATTCACCATAAAATCGTACTAATTTATAGCTTACCTTATGCCTCAATGTCTTGCGCTCTTTGTCAAACACATAAAATTTATATTCATTCACTATTTTTTGAGAAATTAGAGACCCCTTAAAATTAGTACACAAGAACAAATATCGCGTATTTTGGCGGGGGGTTAACTGGGATCATTTTTCGTCAGAAAACTAACATTCAAACTTAAATTAATATTTTACATTATTCATTTCATTGAAATTCAGTCAATATATTAACCCTTCAAACACGGATGGTACATGTGTGTACCATTTTGTTTTGACCCGAGGAACCCGGGTGGTACAACATTGTACCAGTGGTTGATAGCCTGTGACCTTGGTGTGTGAGGCGTCGGTCCGACGCATGTAAACAACAGCCGGCTGGACCGACGCCCCGCATCTCCGGCCACAAGAAGGAGTGCGTTGCTTGTTCGTGTGTGCCTGTATGTTGTTGTTAAGTATTGAAAAGTAGTGTAAAGTGGCTGTTTATGCCATAAAGTTATCTCCACTGAAATCATTATCACAACTCAACCAGTTGATTTAGAGAGCTCTACTTAACGCCATTCTACAGGTAATAAACACATCTACACTTGGGGATGCGCGGTAATGCGGAAGCAGTGAGAATAACAAAGATACGGTAGCCTAGGCGTAGACGTTTTCGGCCAAAACCCCCGGGTTTCGGGGAATATATATACATTACATAGCCGGGGCTGGAGGGTTAAACACATGGAGTAGTTTAGTTAATATATACATAGTTTTAGATAAATACCTATTATTATCCTTTAATCTACATATTATTGAGCATTCGAGTGCCAATAAAATTACGGTAGTTGTGTTCGTCTTGACTCAGCCTTCGGCGCAATATAACATCGGAGTGTAGGGGTACATTGGTTGTTTGTTTGTTTGTTTTAGCGGACTCTCCCATCCAGGAGTTCGTTCTATGAACGATGGCTGTTTCCTTATTGTAATTTATATTTGTTATATTGGTGCTAAAGTCAATCACCTCATCCGAACCGAACAAGTTGTGTTTTCACGGTGTAAACAAATAGCTCACATGACTTGAGCTCTGGATTTATCTGTTTATATTTACATTAGTAGCTGCATTTGGACTTCAATACAGGTGATATATAATAGTTCTAAGATCATAGCTAATGTAGAGTACAGTGTAGAGCAAAGTAACTTTCGTTTGATGAGTTTAATGCAGAAATAGAATGGCAGCTTTAGCGGGGCTCCCGGGACAGTCAGACTCACAGCCAATTTCAGTATCAATATTTTTTCAGATGTTAGGTTCGGGATCACGAAGAAAATGGGCGAATTTTGGCACACTGGTTAGGTAAGGTTGTTAGGTTAGGCTAATGTCCTTTCAAAGGGGTATAGGCCTAGTAAACACTAGGATATACCCGGTTAGAGGTAGGTGATACGCCTGATAACAGAACTCTTGCCGAAACCATTACACCATCAGACAAAATATTAGTGGTCTGAGTCAGCCAATGTCATTGTCCAAGTCAGCCAATGGCATGGTCCGTATCGGCCACTGATATGGTCCGAAGGTAAATATTTACAAGACGCAACAATATAGGTAACAAATTTCTAATGGTAGTTTTGGGTTCCTATCATCATATATGCTTTATTTCTATATACTTTTTATCCCCGGGAAAAGTTTTTTTTTTTTTATTGTACAAAACTGAACAAAAAAAAAATTTAATTTTTTTTTCTTGGAATTTTATTTTGGTCAATAAAAAGATGATTTAATTAAATTGCTAAAAAAAAAATAGATTGTTTTTTTTTTATCTAGTTTAGAGTTGTGTAAGGGTGTTTTGATGTGATAATAGGCGGAAATGCATATTTACCTATTACTGTAAATAACAATCTAAAAACACGCCCCTTCACTCGCAAAAATAACTATTTGGCCATAACCGTTTACCGTGGGATACAAAATATGTTGAGGGGTGGGGGGGGGGGGGTCTGTTAGTTTTCGGTTAGCTTAAGTTAGGTTAGGCTAATGTTGAAAATACTAAAATGCGACGGTCCTCGGTATTGAACAACACTGTATATCAAAGAAAATTAAACAAAAATCTAGAATTAACTAGTAAAAAGGCTGTCTGGGAGTCTCTTAAATTTTTACCATAAATTTTTACGGGCATTTAGACACATAGGAATGAAATACATGTTATAAGAAACCTGTAGACCACGATTAAATCGATGTATGAATTTAATTAGATCATCTTTATATTGTCCTTCTTTTTCATTAACCTAACCTAAATGTATGTGGGGGCTATTACGTTAGGTTTTTTGGTTAGGTTAATGAATAATGAAAAAAAAAAAAAAACCCAAGATTTTTTATGTTTTCCCCGGGGATAAAAAGTACAGTATATAGAAATGAAGCATAGGCCTATGATGATAGGAACCCAAAACTTGTATTAGAAATTTGTTAGGCCTACCTAGCCTATATAGCCTAGGCCTATTGTTGCGTCTCGTAAATATTGACCGGTCCGAATCAGCCACGTTGTGGGCCGAATAAGCCGGCATTCAAGCAAAGGTGTGCTCTAAGATATACTCATAGGCCTACTCAAAATGTTGTTTTTAACCCTTAGGCGCACCTATAGTTTCCAAACAAGTTTTTTCCCACTCCCAAAGTATATCTCGGCTCACTCAGAGCCAGTTTTGTGCCTGGCGATAATTTGTTTCTGTGACTTTTTTATCCACCAAAAAATCCTTTTACAGTATTTGGATAAATGAGGTACCATCGGCTTCGGTATTGATTAACTTGAAGATAAGCAAGTAAAAACATAGAATAAATACAAAACAACCACATTGGGGCACTCCGAAATAAGAATTTAAACAAAAAAATTGAAATACCAAATCTCCAACTCGCGCTAGCTCAAATTTTGCCCACAATTTTTTTTATTTGCATACATATATGGAAGCGGAATTTAATGAGGATTCCACTGGTAACTTCAGAATTACTATAAACCAAATAGTTACCGAGATACACGAATAAACGTGAAAGTATCGAAAACAGACCGAGCTGTACTCTGCTCTCTTCCCATGCCAGCCGTGAGTCAACCGTTAAACTGAGGGGGTTGCCAATTGTACCCATTGAACTAGACTTAATACTGAGTATATGTGCCAAATATGACGTGCGTCAGACGAAAACTTAATTTTTGGCGAATATTTTTAAGCTTAACCCTCCAGCCCCGGCTATGTATTCCATATATATTCCCCGAAATCCGGGGATTTTGGCCGAAAAACGTCTACCGCATCTTTGTTATTTTGCTTGCTTCTGCATTCCCAAGCGTAGATGTGTTTCGTACCTGTAGAATGGCGTTAAGTAGAGCTCTCCAAGTCGTTCAGTTGTGATGATGATTTCATTGGAGATAACTTTATGGCAAAAACAGACACTTTACACTACTTTTCGATACTTAACAATAATATACAGGCACACACGAACAAGCGACGCACTCCTTCTTGTGGTCGGAGATGCGCGGCGTCGGTCCAGCCGGCTGTTGTTTACATGGGTCGGACGGATGCCTCGCACACCAAGCTTACAGGCTTTCAAGCTCCCGGAGCCTCAGCACCTTTCCGGGTTGCGCGGGGGGTGTTTTATATGGGTGCCTCAGCACCCTTCCGGGTTGCGCGGGGGGTGTTTTATATGGGTGCCTCAGAGCCCTTCCGGGTCTGATGGGTTAATGACGCACATAGTCATCTTGCACTTAGGGAAAAATACCCTAATGACGCACATAGTCATCGTGCGCCAAAGGGTTAACAGTATTTTTCAGTCCTTGTAGCTGTTTTCAAATGCCAGGAAATGCAGTTTTTGGCACCCATAATTTCTAAAGAAAAAAATCCGGGGGGGGGGGGGGGCATTCGGGGAGTCTTCTTCTCTTCTTATTGTTTGATGGGGTCACTGCGAGGAGGCTAGCCTTCAGACCCGTCAGTGCGCCTGGTAACCAGCATTCCCCCATTAGAGAAAGTTTGAATATGAGAGATAAGTACAGCTAGAATATGATAGGAGTATAGTTTGAAAAAAAGCTTAAGGTGAATATCTACTAGGCCTACAAGTAATTATTCCTCTCCCCTTTCTCTCTCTTAATCCATACGTCTTTCAGGAATTTCTTCAGCATCATCATTCTTTCCTTCTTCTAGTCCTTCCAACCCACATAACCATGCCATTCCTCTGGGGAGCAAGACATTTCGCCTTACCGCGGCGAACGAGCCCGGACGATAATTGGAACCGAGGTGAACCGTCCCACACCAGCTACCAAATCAAGATGCTTAACTTTAATACCGCTAGTGTCGTGGGAAAGTAGCTAAATTAACACTGACCAACACAGGTTTATTATTATTATTTTTGTATTAATATTGTTATGCCAGGTTTTTACTGGGGCTGATTGGTTTGAATAAGTGGATTCTTCTTAACTGGTGAAGTAGAAATCTTTTGACCACAGACACAGAAAGTAATAGTATTTCTGGTTTAATGTTATTTTAATACCACAATTTTTTTTGATATATTTGAAGATAAATATTGAATCTATATGCTCTAAACATCATAAGAAAATTTGTTTTAACCCTCGGTAAAACCTAATAAAAAAGTATGGTACTAAAATGTCTTTTTCGTAACAAGGTTGTCAATACGGTACTTTCAGTTATCGATAGCTCTAATGATCATATGCAAATGTGTTAAACCCTCGGAAAAACCTAATATAAAAGTATGGTACTGTACTAAAATTTAATTTTCGTAACAAGGTTGTCAATACGGTACTTTCCCTTCCCGTTATCAATGTACAATTAAGCTGAAGATTGCTGAGTAAACACCATAGACTTCATCGACTTTCTTTCACCTTCGTATAATCGACATGGGATTATGGGATTAGTACTCAACCAGCGGGGGTGTGGGGGCGGCAGCCCCCACCCATAATACTAGGTTAGGTTAGGTAAGGTTGTTAGGTTAGGCTAATGTCTTTTCAAATCACTATCGGGGGGCGTGTCTCAACATCGATCGATAGGCCTAATGGGGAAAATAGGTTTTCCCGAGATTTCTAATTTATTACAAACACTGTATATTGATGCAAATGACCAATTTTGTTTATAAAAAACACTGAAAATTTGTGGTATTAACCCTCTGTTCCCGGAAGGGCTCTTGAACGCCCATAAAAAAGCATACACGAGCTGCCCGGAAGGGCTCTTTAACGCCCAGTGGTTGAAAGCCTGTGAGCTTGGTGTGTGAGGCGTCGGTCCGACGCATGTAAACAACAGCCGGCTGGCGGGTGCCCAAGCCCGAAAGGGGTTGAAATAGGGGAGCTATTCCCCCGCCAAAGGCGGCTTTCTAGGGCCGTTCCTAGCTGATGCTGAGAGGATTGGGTTCTAGTCATGTGGTGATGGGCTGGTCTATCAGAGTGAGAGCTGAGCAATCTCTGCCATACCCATAGCTTACTCTGACTTTTCCTTTAACTTATATATTTTCTAGGTCTCAAGTGACGGCATCTCTTCCGTGGATTGACCTCCCAATCTACCAAGATTGGAAGCCAAAGTGTCACATTTTTCCCTTGCCCCTCAACTTTCTCTTCATAATTACTGAGGGGCACAGGGCCCTGGGTGGGGCTTTGGTTTCCCGGGCGTTTCCGCACCCTCCTCAGCCCCCCGCCATGGAGTGGCTTCGGTCACCCAGGCTTTATTGTGGTCGGCGGGGAGGGTTCTGTGGGGGCGCTCGGTTATGGCCTTGGAATTGCTCGGGGCCTTGGGGCTGTTCGGCCAGGCAGCTTGGGGAACAACAACAGCCGGCTGGACCGACGCCCCGCATCTCCGGCCACAAGAAGGAGAGCGTCGCTTGTTCGTGTGTGCCTGTATGTTGTTAAGTATCGAAAAGTAGTGTAAAGTGGCTGTTGTTACCATAAAGTTATCTCCAATGAAATCATCATCACAACTGAACCAGTTGACTTAGAGAGCTCTAGTTAACGCCAGGTACATAACACGGCTACGCTTGGGGATGTGCGGGAATGCGGAAGCAGTCAGAATAACAAAGATATGGTGGAAATTCCCGGCGCGACCGAAGCCGCTCCAAGGACCCGTGCCCCCAGGGAGGGGGCAGGGGATGCTTGCGACGGTTTGGCTCCCGAAACTGCTCCCCGCGGCCGGCATCCGGTTTTCCTCCACTGGTCGTTGATTTTGTCTTCGGCAGTGGAGGGTCGGCAGCCATCCGCGGTTGGCAGTCTCGGGAGGTGGCCCCACGGCGTAGACGCCGCCACATCAGGACCGCAACAGCACACCACAAACATTAAAAAGAAACTGACACCAAGACTTAACGCCCTCGGGTCACTTGTTCACACAAAATTTGGACACAACAAAGAAACTACCACCACAGTATATAAACAATACATAAGATCAGTGATGGAATACGCAAGCCCAGCCTGGGCTTCTAACCTAGCTGAAACACATCATAAGACTTTACAGACTATTCAAAACAAAGCCCTGAAGATCATTACAGGCTGCACAGCTACTGCACCCACAGATCACCTACATCAAGAAACCAAAATCCTCAAAGTCAAAGACCATCTGGACATGAGGCACTCAATTCCTGGCAGCAGCCTCCACGAACCAAGACCACCCACTAAACTACATGGCAACACACCCACAGACACCAAGAAATATCAAAACAACACCCAGCACACGGTATCACACACAATTATTGTCCTCTCTCCCTCCCTGCCCACCCCGAACCAACTTCCAGAAGCACATCCATACTCATATCTCTCACCGATACATCCACTCACTCACAGACAACACGCAGCTGCATGCACGACCTCCCGAAATCCATCCTTCCGAATCCTCCCTTCCTCGCGAGGACAGAGTCCACCTGGCCAGGCTGAGATGCGGACACCATCCAGCTCTCCTGAGCTATCAGAAGAGACTGGACGACTCCGTTGTCGACTCCTGCCCGGGATGTAACACAGCACCCCATACCATTAAACATATCATAGAAGACTGCATTTCACACAAAGATACGGTAGCCTAGCCTAGACGTTTTTCGGCCAAAACACCCGGGTTTTGGGGAATATTTATGTAATGCGTAGCCGGGGCTGGAGAGTTAAAATAAAAAAAATCTGTATTTCTTAATAAACTGAATAAAATAGTCTAATAGTTGCCAGAACATAATATACTAGACGGGTTAATATCAGCTAGCCAAACATATAAATACAGTATATGAAAGCCTATATAATTACCACTAAACCCAGTAGGCTACACTACACCAATTTGGGAATTTGACCACTTGCGAGTTTCAGGCTATAAGGAAGTTGAAGCTGTAGACATCGTAACACACTAAGATGATAAGTCTCAAATCAGAAGACAAAGTCCCGAATTAAATAGGCCTACAAAGCTCACGAGGAAGTCCCGGGACTCGAACCTGGGATAACTCACACAGAAACTAAAACTTGCCAGCACCACGAGAGACCTAGACATACAGTAGATTGTTTTATAATGGGAGACAGAAAAAACGTTGTCGAATTTGAGAGTAATATGTCTAACATTAATACATATACAGTAAACTTCCGTTAATCCGAAGGGCAGCGGACCGGCCCTCGTTCGGATTAGTGGATTTTTCGGATTATCGGACTTTACCCCTATGAACCTGTGTATTAATGGCCTGACGAAAACATTGAGGCATTAGGCCACCCAAATGACACAATGGTGCACACTTATTGGCTCATATGTTCATGAAATCACTTCAAAAGTTTACCATTGTCATTGTAGCCTATTACCTACTTCAAAACATTCAGATTAATGGTCAAAGGAATCTGCTGATATAAACGTAAACACCTTCTTATTATTATTGGCACATGTCCGCATCGTCTACTAGCGAGTTTGTCTTGCTCTTGAAAGCACCCTTGGGACGCTCCGATCACTGAACTATAAATAGTAGCGTATCGGAACGTCCAAAGGTGCGTTTTCAAGCGCAAGACTGAATGCGCTTGCAGACTATGTGGTGCAAGCCAGTAGCGCATCGGAGCGTCCCAAGAATGCGTTCAAGAGCAAAACAAACTCTAGCAGACTATGTGGTGTTTACGTTTATATCAGTAGCTTCCTTTGACCATTAATCTGAATGTTTTGAAGTAGGTTGTTGTTGTTGTTGTTGTTGTTGTTCCCCAAGCTGCCTGGCCGAACAGCCCCAAGGCCCCGAGCAAGGCCAAAACCGAGCGCCCCCACAGAACCCTCCCTGCCGACCACAATAAAGCCTGGGTGACTGAAGCCACTCCATGGCAGGGAGCTGAGGAGGGTGCGGAAACGCCCGGGAAACCAAAGACCCACCCAGGGCCCTGTACCCCTCAGCAATTATGAAGAGAAAGTTGAGGGGCAAAGGAAAAATGTGACACTTTGGCTTCCAATCTTGGTAGATTGGGAGGTCAATCCACGGAAGAGACGCCGTCACTTGAGATCTAGAAAATATATAAGTAAAAGGAACAGTCAGACTAAGCTATGGGTATGACAGAGATCGCTCAGTTCTCACTCTGATAGACCAGCCCATCACCACATGACTAGAACCCAATCCTCTCGGCATCAGCTAGGAAAGGCCCTAGAAAGCCGCCTTTGGCGGGGGATAGCTCCCCTATTTCAACCCCTTTCGGGGTTGGGCACCCGCCCTTTGAAGTAGGTAATAGGCGACAATGACAATGGTAAACTTTTAAAGTGAATTCATGAACATATGATATGTGTGTGCTCCATTATGGGTCATTTGAGTGGACTAATGCCTCAAAAAGGGGACTTTGGGACTTCTTGAAATTCGGACCATCGGGTGAATTCGGATTTGGCCTCAAATTGAAAAATTCGGACTATTGGGAGATTCGAATCATCGGTCGTCGGATTAAAGGATTTTTACTGTATATGCATATTTTGTACCTAGGTCACATAATACTTAATTCGAATACTTACCAAAGTCGATGTTAGGCCATCAGAATTGTCTCAATATTATCCCATTTTCACCAATTTAAGCAGCTCCTCGTTGCCATACACAACGTTCAGTTATTCACAATTGTAAATCATGTGTGGAAATGCTGATACTAAAGCTACATTCTCCATATTAGCCTGAAATATGACGAGAAACCGAAAATCCAACATTTTTCTTCACTGAATGAGTAAGACCGGCCTCTTAGTTCTTAACACCTTACGAGCGGCCTATGCGGTTTATTTATATGTACCGCCCAGCGGGGTGTTTTTAGCCAAAATAGGGCTGTTTACGTGATCATTTTCATGCCTAAATAAGACCCAGAACGTAAAACAAGTACCTATCCCTGAAAGGGCATAAACAGAGCTTTCGAATGACACCATAACGATCCTTTTATGATGGCTAGTTTTCTTGCAATAACCGTGCAACGCGAGTGCAAAAAGCATGTAATTCGGTACTTTCCCCATATAATTCAGTATGTAGCGAGTGAGAGAGGGAGGAGGGAGCTGAGATTCATGTCAGTAGGTTCGCCGCGGTGGTCTGGAGCAGTCATACGCTCGCTAGTCTCCTGCCACCACTTGTCTCTCTCTCTCAGCAACATTCGTGCTGAAATTGCCACTCGACCTATGTCGAGCGCCGCCACATAGTCCAGCTTTATTAAATACGACTTATGTGGTGAGCCGCTAATTAAGGGTTAATCCATTACACTAATCTTCAATTATATACGAAAACTACATAAAAGCATGTCAATAAATAAATGTAACATATTTATTACACAATTCGTAATTTATAGCCATTATTTGCAAGGTAATTACAAAAAATTACCATTAGACATCGTAGTTCGGAAAATGGCTTTGGCTTCAACTTGATACACTTATGGTGACCATATCTTACTTTGAAATATATAGAATATAACATATAATAGGTAGATTTATGTGATAAAGGTAGCATCAGGGTGCTTTTCATACCTCAAGAATTCGACCACACTGAGCCTTCTTCTTCTTTTTGTGGAGTTGCTGTCCCTTTTCAAAGCCAGCTCACCTATGCACCGGTGACTTCTCCAGAAACAGCTAGAGCTAGATTTAAGAATTAGTTTAGAAAATATGTAGTCGTAGAAAGGATAGTTAAAGAAAAAGAATTGAAGTATATAGCTTAAGCAGAACTCTCCTCTCCTTATTTTACCCCCTCCTCCACGCCTCAATATCTTGTTCTCTCCTTACCTTAATTTAACTTTTCCCCTCTCTACTATTTAATCTCATTTTTCTTCCTCCCCCGCTCTGGTCCCCTTCTCCCCCCTCACCCTATTCTATTCCGTTTTCTTTTCTGCCACACCTGCTCCAAGAATCTTTTCACTACCTTCATTCTTTTCCCCACCTACCCCTTCTTCTGTCCCGAGACCTAACACAAATTTTACACCCTCATCCTCCTTCTGTTCTTCCCATTCCCTCTCCCCTACCACCCGTTTCAACTCATTTTCCAACCCATCTCTCTCCTCTGCATACCCCTGGCACTCTGTCACTATATGTTCTATTGTCTCCTCCTCCCTCCCACCTCACACTGTAGACACTCTTTCACCCCCCCCATTCCACCTCCATGTTCTCCTATTTGTCTCTAATGCTCCTGCCCTAGCCTTAAACAGTAGTTCAGCTCCCCAACTTCCGTCATAGAACTCCTCTTTTCTCGGTCTCCCCTTGCTTCTATATCTTATCAGTGTACTTTTCTTCTCCATATTTCTCTTCCATTCCTGTCTTCCTACTTCCTTCACTCTCGTTCCTATATCTTTCTCTAGTCTCCTTCCCTGACCTAGTCCTGCATTACTCCCTACATCTCTCCACTCCTCTCCCACCCTTCTTTGTTTCACTCCTATTTTTTTCAGTTTTCTCTTACACTCTTTTGCCCATCTACTCTTCCCCTCCCCCCATTCATTCACTCTCCTTGGCCACCTATTATCCTCCAACCTACTCTTGTACCTCAACTTTGCCTTCGCCACTCTTTCCTCAAACGTACTCCATCCCATCTCCCCTCTCACTGCTTCATTTGCTGTCCACCTTCTTGCTCCTAACCCCATTCTTCCTATTTTATTTTGTCCAGTCTCCAGTCTATTTATTTCTCCCCCTGTACTCCCTCTCACATTCATCCCGTACATTATTCTCGGCATTTCAAAGTCCTTCCACACCTCTTACTATTTTATATTTATTTACTCTGGTTTTTGTCACATTCCAGTTTCCCACTACACTGCTCCACCTTCATGATTTTCTCATTCATTGTCCTTTGTCGCCCTTCCCTCCCTATCCATACCCCTAAATACTTCACTTCCTCCCTTGTTTCTATTCTTTCCCCTCCTATCCTCATTTCTACTGCCTCTGGTCCATTTACTACTATCATACTGCTTTTCTCTACACTGAACTTCATTTCTAGGTCTCTGCCAAACCTTTCCGCCTCCTGTAACATTTCCCCCATATCTTCCTGTCTCTGCTATCAACACAACATCATCAGCAAACATCAGAATTGCTAGCCTATACTGCCCTATGTTCACTCCTTGTCCCTTACTCTTAATTCTCCTCACCAACTCCTCCATGCACATTGCAAAAATTAGTGGTGACAGGTTACATCCCTTTCCTTCTCCTGATGCCTTTCACTGCAATATTTGTCCACACAATCTCTGTCTCCGCCCCTTCATACATATTCATTATCATGTTCCTTATCTTCCTACTCACTCCTAGTTTCTCCATCACTGCTTCTGCAACTCCCCTACTAATCTTATCATATGCCTTCTCCACATCCAATCACACATTTCCCTTGCTTTGCCTTTTTCTCTATAATCTCATCTAATATAAATACATTGTCTGTTCCTCTTCTCCCCTTCCTAAACCCATTTTGCTCTTCACTAAGTAGGATCCTTTCCGTAATTGTTTAGTTTATGTCCTCTTTTTCTAGTTATTAAAAACGTATTCTATGGTGTATTATATGATATATAGTAGCAATAGAACTGTTCAAATGACCTGGGAAGTGTATATTAAACCAAATACAAAACTTTGAGTAGTGCGCGGTATTGGAGTAAGTCCACGGATGTGTTGTTTACATTTTGGGTTTGGAGCGACCTGGTGCCTACTCTAAATGCGCCGTTGTATGCGTATTTCCTTAATTGACCGACAGGTGGCGTGCGGGTGGTAGCGGTCGTTGGATTTTAGGCCACTAGAGGGCCGGTGGTAAGTGTGAAATTACAAACCAATTATCTAGTTATTTAGGCTACTTTAACAATATTTATAGGTTTTTATTAATACCAATAAGTATTATTTGTGATTTTTGAGGTTGCAGATATTATATTTTATCCAAAATATGCGTAATTGTTAATTCAATTTGAATTTATTGTTCTCGAACTTTCGGTGACCCTAGAGGACCCGCGTGGGGTCAAGGGGTCATTCTCAGTGTTCTAGTTTCCAGCCAGCGATTAACATGTCTAACTTGTCTTGTGAAAAGTGCGATGGTGGAATCCATAATTTCTATCATCGATACAAAGATGCAGCCGACGACCTCTACAACCTTTGTGTGAACCATGGTCTTATTTTAGACCAGCGGTAGCCAAGTTGTATAATCCTGCTGAGGTAAGAGATATGTGTTTTTTATCATTTTTAAATACAATTTTTAGGTTAGGTTAGGTTAAGGACCATCTATGTAATTAGTGTATTTTTGGTTTAGTCTGCTCAAAAATCAATTTTCTTTAATACTCCATTTTTTATTTTCAGTCTCGATTACGAAAACATGTAAATTCATAGGGTCTCAAAAATTACAAAAAGGGGTTTTTAAGCATTTCCCTTTTCTTAAACTGCATAAAAATAACAGGGGGTTGTAGGAGGTTGGTGGGAGGGGGAAGAGGGGAGAGGAGGACATAAACTAAACAATTACCCGTTATTGGTCTATAACTCCCCATTTCGTGCACATTTTTTGCTCCTCCTTTGTAAATCAATGTGACCCTTTCTTCTTTCCATCTTGCTGGTATTTCTTCCTCCTCCCATATTTTATCAAATAGCTTCTTCAACATCCTAACTATTATCTCCCCTCCTTCAATATACATCTCTGCTGTTATCCCATCCGGCCCTGCCGCTTTGTTTCTCTTCAGCTTCTTCGCACTCCTCCTCACTCACCATCTCATTCATATTTTCATCTATTTCTTCCTCATTTAGTTCAATATTCCATTGCCCTACTCTTATTTGGTCATTTACCCCTCCCACTTCCTCCCAGTATCTTTTTATATCCTCTCCAATTTTATTTACATCCCTAACTTTTTCCCCACCTACATTCAGCTCCACTACTACCTTTTCCCTCCTTTTTTCTCTTTTTAGCCATCTATACCACTCAGCTATTCCTTGTCCCCCTTCTCTTTTATCCTGTCAATTTCTTTCTGTTCATGCTTCTCTATTGCTCCTCTTATTACGTTTTTTGTGTTTTTCCTTTCCCTCTCGTATTCTTCCCTTGCTATTCGAATTTCCTCCTCACTTATATTTTCCCCTTCTCCAACTCTTTCCTAATCCTATTCCTCTCTTTCCTCTTCTTCCTCGCCTCCTTAACCCTCTGTTCCCGGAAGGGCTCTTGAACGCCCATAAAAAAGCATACACGAGCTACCCGGAAGGGCTCTTAAACACCCATGAGGTCAAAGCCTGTGAGCTTGGTGTGCGAGGCGTCGGTCCGACGCATGTAAACAACAGCCGGCTGGACCGACGCCCCGCATCTCCGGCCACAAGAAGGAGAGCGTCGCTTGTTCGTGTGTGCCTGTATGTTGTTGTTAAGTATCGAAAAGTAGTGTAAAGTGGCTGTTTTTGCCATAAAGTTATCTCCAATGAAATCATCATCACAACTCAACCAGTTGACTTAGAGAGCTCTACTTAACGCCATTCTACAGGTAAATAACACAGCTACGCTTGGGGATGAGTGGGAATGCGGGAAGTAGTCAGAATAACAAATATACGGTAGCCTAGCCTAGACGTTTTTCGGCCAAAACACCCGGGTTTCGGGGAATATTTATGTAATGCGTAGCCGGGGCTGGAGGGTTAATGTCTGTATTCCACTACCCTACCCTTTCATTCCTCTACCTTTCCTCCCTATTTTCTCCTTCTCTAACACTCTCTCTGCTACCTTATTTATTTCCCTCTCTATCCACTTATCAATTTGCATTGCACTCCCTCCCCCCACTTCATCTATATCCATATTCCCTATTTCCTCCCCCACTCCGCCTCCTTCAGTTTCCATCTTTCTGGCTTACTAGCCTCTCTACACTTCTCCTTTATTATGTTCCTTCCAACAACCAACCATACTCCTAAAATCGATTAATGAAATTTACAAACACATGTGGCAGTCCGTGGATTCGAACCCAGGATGCTCACACCGAAAATCAACACCTTATACATCGCACCACGAAGACAGTTAAAGGTTGGTGGACACTGCCTACGATTTATTATGCAACTTCGAATCCTGCATATCAATCTAAGCATGTTGTGAGACTTTATGCTGTATCTTAGTTTCAGCAGGTTATGGTCACTGTTTATTTCAAAGTTTCTTTCTTCATCTACTACCATTTCTATCACTCTCTCTCCTGCTTTCCTGTTCACTAATATATAATCAATAGCTGACCTCCTCCCTTCTCTTCCTCTCCATGTTACTTTCCCCTCCGCCTCTACCATATTCAAATTTTCTAACTGCTCATCCTCACATAGGTCTAATAATAACTTCCCATTCCTATTGATTTGTTCCCCTAAGATTCCTGTGTGAGCATTCATATCCCCCATTATTATGATTTCATCTTCGTTTCCACTCATCACAGCCCTTATAACTTCGTATTTTCCTCCCTCTCTCTACCGTCATATAGCATAAATTTAGCTCTTTTCATTTCCCCTTTCCCTTCCACCCTCACTACTAGTATGTCCTCCTGGTCTTCCCCTTCCCCCAAGTTCACCTGTTCAACTTCCCATTTTTCTTTTTCTACCACCACTGCGACTCCTCCACCCTTTTTCTTTGTTTTCTCTCTTCCTTTCCCTATTACTTCATACTTCTCCCCTCCCCATTCTATCTTCCCCTTCACGTTTTCAGTCCTGTCCCGGTAGCCATTTTGAATGCAGGTGATCTAGTTTTGTAAATATTAAGAAAGTTTTAGACCTTGTCCGCACCGTGAAACGGCGAATCTTGCTCTGCCTCGCAGATATATTCACTTAATACCTTGTAGGACCTATGGAAATGCTTATATATGATATATTTTACCTTTAAAGTGACGATTGATAGTGTGTGCTTCCAGCTGTTTTGTGTAAACAAACCGATGAAGAAAAAAAGGAAGTATAAACCCCACCTGAAGTTGGAGGTTCGCAATTATGGTAGGTGAGACCAGAGTACTTTTATCGGTGTTTTACCCTACCGAGATTTCTAATTAGCCTAATTACAAACACTAGGCCTAGCCTAGCTTATATAGGCCTATTGATGCAAATTAACACAAAACTTAAAAAACTCTGAAAATTTGTGGTAGCCTAAGCTATTTGAATAACATTTGGAAAAATGTTATTTTAATACCACAAATTTTCCGAGTGTTTTTTATAAACAAAATTGGTCATTTGCATCAATATATAGTGTTTGTAATTAACCCCCTGGGGGTTAGGGAATCGAATATGCCCCACGTGCCTTCTGCGTGTCGTAAGAGGCGACTAAAGAGGTTGGGTCGGTGGGCTTGCGACCCCCACCCGGAAAAAATATCTAAGCAAAGAAAAACGAACGAACAGCCTCGGATGCGGACGGAACCAACGTTGACGAACCACGACCGACTAAGGACATGCCTTCGGACATTCTGAGAATGGCTACGTGGAATGTTAGTGGCATGAATGATGGAACAAAAGAGAGAGAGGTTCTGGAAGTGTTAGTGAATGCCAGGCTGGATGTATGTGGAATGACAGAGACCAAATGGAAAGGTTCAGATGTGAGAGAATGGGAATGTGGAATGGGTGTGTGTGCTGGAGTGAGTGAAGGAACAGCGAGAGAAGGTGCATGTTTGTTTGTAAGTAGCAAATGGAAGGAATGTGTAAGAGAGTATGGGTCTGTGGGTTCAAGGATTGTGTGGGTGAGAATGAAAGTAGGAATACAAACGTGGGTGATTGTATGCGTGTATGCCCCGACAGAGGATATACTTGAAAGAAAGAAAGAGGAGTTCTGGATGAATGTGGAGGCGTGCCTGGAGAAGTTTGACAAGAACGAAAGAATATTTCTGATTGGGGATATGAATGGTAAGGTGGGTGATAGGAAAGTTGAGGGAGTGGTGGGAGGTGGGGGGTACCATCAGAGGTGAATGGGAATGGTAGTGCACTTGTGGACGTATGTGTGGGAGGAGGCTGTGGATAGCCAACACCTTCTTCCGACACAGAATGATCCACAGGTACACGTGGAAACGGATGTTGACGATGAAAGATAAGACAGTGGTGGAACGAAAGTCATTGATTGATTATGTATGTGTGGATGAACGAATGAAGAAATCTGTGATGGATGCTAGGGTGTATAGGGGTATTGGAGGGGGTCTGTCTGATCATTATGTAGTGGTAGCTAAGGTTAGGATACAAAAGAAGTGGGTGAGGAGAGCGGGAGGGAGGCGAGAGGAGGGTGGAATGGTGAGGAGGGTGGAGAGGTTGCAGGAGGAGGAAGTCAGGGAGGAGTACAGGAGAGCAGTGGAAAGACGACTAGGTGGGTTCGACCTGGAAGTTATGGAGGAAGTGGAGGAGATGAGCAAGGTGTTTAAGGATGAGATCTGTGCAGCATGTGAGGAGGTGTGTGGAGTGAGGAGAGAAGAGGGAGGGGAGTGAAAGGTACAGCATGGTGGACAGAAGAGGTAAGAATAGCTGTGGAAGAAAAGAAGAAAGCATATAGAGTGTGGTTGGGTAGTAGAGGGAATGAAGATTCCGAGAGACAGAAACGAGCGAGGTACGTGGAGAGTAAGAGGGTGGTGAAGAGAGTAGTGAAGGAAAGTAAGAGAAGAGTAGATGAGGAATTTGGAAGGAATCTGAGTGTAAAATGGAGGGAGAGAAAGAAACTGTTCTGGAAAGAAGTCAAGAAAGTTAGGGAAGGTAACAAGGGAAACAGTAAGGGTGTGAAAGATAAGAATGGGAGAATGCTAGCCGAGAAGCAAGAGAGAGTCGAAAGATGGAGGGAGTACTTCAGTGAGTTGCTAAATGAAAGGAATGAAGAGCCAGCAAACATAGCTGGATATGGTATGGGAGGGAGAAGAAGAGAAGTAGTGGAGGAGGAGGTGGGGATCAGGAGGTCAGAAGTGTGGGAAGCCATGAAAAGAGTGAAGTTGGGGAAAGCACCAGGAACAGATGGAGTGTGTGGGGAAATGTTGAGGTATGGTGGTGAGATAGTGATAGAATGGGTATGGAAAATGTGCAAACTAGCATGGGAGAAGGGGAGTGCACCCGATGACTGGAAGACTGGCATAATAGTCCCCCTATATAAGGGCAAAGGGGAAAGAGGAGTGTGTGGTAACCACCGAGGAATATGTCTTCTAAGCGTAGTAGGGAAGGTATACAGTAGGGTAGTGATTGAGAGAGTGAGAGTGAGAACGGAGAAATGGATAGGCGACGAGCAGGGAGGTTTTAGGAAGGGAAGAGGATGTGTAGATCAGATTTTTACCCTGAATTGTGTTGTGGAGAAGTATCTGGAGAAGAAACAAAAGGTGTATGTTGCCTTTATGGACTTGGAGAAGGCCTATGACAGAGTGGATAGAGAAGGTTTGTGGAAAGTACTTAGAATATACGGAGTAGAGGGCAAGTTGCTGAAAGCAGTGAAGAGCATGTATGAGGGTGCAAAGGCGGCAGTACGTGTGCAGAGTGAGCAGAGCGAGTTCTTTGACCTGAATGTTGGTTTGAAACAGGGGTGTGTGATGTCCCCGTGGTTGTTTACTGTATATATGGATGGAGTCATGAAAGAAATACTATCAAGAGCAGTGAATGTTGGTGTATCGCTGAAAAGGGAGGGAATTGAGTGGAAGCTACCTATACTGCTGTTTGCGGATGATACAGTTCTGATGAGTGATAATGAATGGGAGTTGCAGGGTCTGGTAAATGAGTTTGGAACAGTGTGCGAAAAACGGAATTTGAAGGTAAATACGGGGAAGAGCAAGGTTATGGTCTTCGAAAGGGGTGAAGTCACAGAGTGTGAGGTGAAGCTGAACGGTCAGGCTATGGAGATCGTCAACTCTTTTAAGTATCTGGGCAGTGTGTTGAGTAAAGATGGGACTATGGATGAAGAGGTGCGGGAGAGGGTACAACAGGGGAAGAGGGTTGTAGGAACGCTAAAAGCAGTAACAAGAAATAGGGTGGTCAGTATGGAAGTGAAGAAGTCCTTGCATGACAGTGTGGTAATCCCGACACTGACTTACGGAAGCGAAGCATGGACGTTGGTTGAGAGACTCAGACCAAGAGTGAGAGCAGTGGAAATGAATTACTTAAGGAGTGCGTGCGGAGTTACATGGAGGGATAGACAGACTAATGAGGAAGTAAGAAGGAGGTGTGGTGTGGAGGTAGATGTGCTGGAAAGTGTGAAAAGGAACAACTTGAGATGGTTCGGCCATATGGAACGTATGGAAAGCGAGAGAATGACTAAGAGGGTGTACGAGAGCGAGGTGGAGGGACAGAGGGGGAGAGGTAGACCGAATATGAGGTGGAAGGATGGAGTGAGGAACTACATGAACGAAGGCGGTGCTGGTTGGGGGGAGGGGCGTCGACTGACTGGGGACAGAGGTGCATGGGGGCGGTTCGTTCGTGGCCACCCCTTCGGGGATCACGGCGTCAGGCAATAGATAGATAGATAGAATTAATTCGAAATCTCTGGAAAACCTATTTTCCCCATTAGGCCTATCGATCGATGTTGAGACACACTGGCTCCCCGATAGTGATTTGAAAAGACATTAGCCTAACCTAACCTAGTATCATGGGTGGGGGCTGCCGCCCCCACACCCCCGCTGGTTGAGTACTAAAAAAAAAAAAAAAAAAAATTGGCTGTCGATTATACGAAGGTGAAAGAAAAGTAGATGAAGTCTATGGTGTTTACTCTGCAATCTTCAGCTTGATTGTACAGTACATTGATAATGGGAAAGTACCGTATTGACAATCTTGTTACGAAAATTAAATTTTAGTACCATACTTTTATATTAGGTTTTTCCGAGGATTTAACAAATTTTCATATGATCTTTAGAGCTATCGATGACTGAAAGTAACGTATTGACAACCTTGTTACGATTTTTTTTTTAGTGTACCATACTTTTTTATTAAGTTTTGCCGAGGGTTAAAACAAATTTTCTTATGATCTTTAGAGCATATAGAAAAATTATTTATCTTCAAATATATCAACAAAATTTGTGGTATTAAAATAACATTAAACCTAAAAAAATTCCGATAGGCCTAATGGGTAAATACTCATTTCGGCTCCTCCTCAGTATAAGAGAACACTAGCCTATCTGAAATTAAAAAAAAATAAAAAAAATAGGCTAGGCCTACTGAAATCACTGTCGGTCCAAAATGTGTCAGGTTTACCCAAATTAGTCCTAGGCTAAGCTTATATGATGGTCAATTTAAAGATGATGTACAGTAAACTTCCGTTAATCCGAAGGGCAGCGGACCGGCCCTCGTTCGGATTAGTGGATTTTTCGGATTATCGGACTTTACCCCTATGAACATGAGTATAACGAAAACATTGAGGCATTAGGCCACCCAAATGACACAATGGTGCACACACACATATATGTTCATAAAATCACTTCAAAAGTTTACCATTGTCATTGTAGCCTATTACCTACTTCAAAACATTCAGATTAATGGTCAAAGGAATCTGCTGATATAAACGTAAACACCATATGTCCGCATCGTCGTCTTCTTCTTCTTCCGTCTACTAGCGAGTTTGTCTTGCTCTTGAAGATCAGATCAGATGTGGTTCGGGAAGTAATGCCTTAAACCCTCTCACCACGGAAGGCCTCTTGAACGGCCATAAAAAAGCATATAACAGCTGCCCGGAAGGCCTCTTGAACGCCCAGTGGTTGAAAGCCTGTGAGCTTCGTGTGCGAGGCGTCGGTCCGACGCATGTAAACAACAGCCGGCTGGACCTACGCCCCGCATCTCCGGCCACAAGAAGGAGAGCGTCGCTTGTTCGTGTGTGCCTGTATGTTGTTGTTAAGTATCGAAAAGTGGTGTAAAGTGGCTGTTTTGGCCATAAAGTTATCTCCAATGAAATCATCATCACAGCTTAACCAGTTGACTTAGAGAGCTCTACTTAATGCCATTCTACAGGTAAATAACACAGCTACGCTTGGGGATGCAGGAAGCAGTCTGATTAACGAATATACGGTAGCCTAGCCTAGACGTTTTTCGGCCAAAACACCCGGGTTTCGAGGAATATATACAGTACGCGCGGTTGCAATAAGAGCGAGAGGGCACGCACTTATAGCAACCACGTAATTCATAAAACTCCTCTTTTACCCCCAAAATCTGGTGAGATATGGCAACTGCGACATCTGGCAACTCAGCCAGCTCAGTCTTAGTGCGGGAACGTAGCTAGAACCCTTCAGTGTGCCTACGGCTCTGGTACAGGGAGGATATACGCGAGTGATAGGGCCGAGTTGGCTCCATTGTTTTCCGTGTGACGCCTACCCTTTGGGACCACCCACGCCCGTCATGCCAAAGAAAACACAAATAACTCCGGCTCAAATTGCGGCCATAAGTGCACTGATGAAGGAGGGTAAAACAAACAAGGAAATTAGTTCAAACACAGGAGTTACAGTGCGATCGGTTCAAAATTGGACAAAGAAAATCCGCGATTCAGGGCCGGGGCCGTTACCTACCCAGAAGAAAAGGCCCGGTAAGAAGCGTAAACTATCACAGAGGACCCTGAATATGCTTAAGAGGCAGCTAGAGACTGATCCCAGCCTTACTGCCAGGAAAATTAAAGAACAAAATCCAAACCTGCTTGGTAGTGTTGCCATCCGAACGCTACAAGATTACCTTCATAAAGTGCTACACTACAGACGATGCCGCTGCATTCCTAAGCCCTGGGTAACTCGCGTGCATAGACGGAATAGGGTGAAATTTGCCAGGCAATATCGACATTGGACCCTTGCCCAATGGCAGAAAGTACTATGGTCCGATGAATCGTCATTCACAGTTACTGACGGCACTAGGAACTATGTTTACCGCCGCCGCGGTAGCAACCCTCTGGACCCCCGCTATACCCGGCACACCATAAAACACCCAGATTCAGTGATGGTATGGGGTGCTTTTTCGTTCCACGGCACTGGTGATTTAGTTTTTCTACCAAAGAACATTCGCATGAATCAACATAATTACCTTGACCTACTAATTGATCACTTGGAGCCATCTATGACAAAGTGCCAAGCGAATTATTTTATGCAGGACGGCGCACCCTGCCATACCGCTAAGACAGTGGTACAGGCCATGGACTTCGGTGGTATTAGGCACTTCAACCCTTGGCCTGGTAACTCACCAGACCTCAACCCCATTGAGAACCTGTGGGGCAAGATGAAAAGCGGCCTGCAGGACTACGACACATCTTCCGTGCCGAAGCTGAAGATCGCTATTCAGCAGTTGTGGGACGGTTTGAAGCCTGCATATATTCAAGCCATCGCCAATTCTCTTCCTAAACGTCTGAGCTTAGTCAGGAAGAGCAAAGGATACCCTATAAAGTACTAAAATAAAGTAAATATAAGTCAATTTTGTTTTTTTGTCCAATTTTTATGAATGAATGTTGGTGCGCGAGGGTAGAGAGTGCCCGCTCCTATTGCAACCGCGCGCACTGTATATAATACATAGCCGGGGCTGGAGGGTTAACAACGGCACTTCCCTGAGAGGTTCTTGTAATTTTCCTTTTGTGACGTGCTCTGTTATATTATATTGTATTGAAAGCACCCTTGTCTTGTTGTCTTGAAAGCACCCTTGGGACGCTCCGATCACTGAACTATAAATAGTAGCGTATCGGAACGTCCAAAGGTGCGTTTTCAAGCTCAAGACTGAATGCGCTTGCAGAAAATGCGGTGCAAGCCAGTAGCGCATCGGAGCGTCCCAAAGATGCGTTCAAGAGCAAAACAAACTCTCTAGCAGACTATGTGGTGTTTACGTTTATATCAGTAGCTTCCTTTGACCATTAATCTGAATGTTTTGAAGTAGGTAATAGGCTACAATGACAATGGTAAACTTTTAAAGTGAATTCATGAACATAATATTGAGGAGGTCCGTGCCAGAGGGGCCAACTCGCCACGAGTATAGTTTGGAGTTATTGATGTTTAAAGTTAACATACCATACACACAGTAGATAAGACATAATAATATATTATTATATATCAATGAACAGCTTAGGAACAGACCATTTTTTGTAGATGGTTTAAAAAAATAAATAAATAAATAAATAAACCAAAAAAAAAAAAACATGCATAGGGGTTTTTTTTTGGAATGCGAAAAAATGTATTAGATTTCCTTCAAATTTGTACTATTATGAACATTCACTATAACTAAAAGACAGTTATAATTTCAAGGAAAAATACCCAAAAATAAATATTTTATAAGACTTTTAATCCAAACTTTTAACAAAATGCATGATTTTTGTATTTTATTTATATATTATTTTGTGTTGTGTTTGTAATAATAATTCATAATGTAATTTGACACGTTACCTTTATGTCCAAGTAGTTTATGTAGGTGGTGAGGGGTGAGGGGAAGGTTGTTGTTAGTATTCCAAGAAGTCGTCGTTGGGATCGTCGACGTCTTCTTCGTTGGCATCTCTAGGTCTTGCAGTCATGGACTTCTGTGCCTCGAAAAGCAGGGTGAAGTAGGTCTTGTGTGGCTGGGGGACTTATTTCGTCAACTCCTGGAGATGCTGTAGCTTCTTTTGGTTCATGGGAACTCCCCCTGGGTACTTGACAGGCAACGGAATTTGTGAGAGGTCAAACACGTTTGGGTCATAAATTTTGCTTCTACCCTTCTGCATAAACCACTCCCGCTGCACATGAAAGCCGTCCATGTAGCCAGCAGACACTTTAATGCCTTCCCTGTAATCATTGGAGACTATCAGGCGCTTGGCAGCCTTGAATCCCAAACCTGTCTGGCCCGCCTTGCTGATGTGTTGTTGCAGAATCTCAAAGTTAAGGAAGTCGCTCTCCTCCATGCGGACCACAGTGACCTGCTCCTTCCTTCTGTGTGTCGACATTAGCTGGGTGTAGTGGTCAGTGGTGAATACCTCCTTGCCCTTCAGGTGCTTCTCAAACACACCAAAGTCACGATCACAGGGCAGGAATGAGTGGCCAGCCTCCAGGAAGAAGTGGATGATAGAAGAAAAACGATGGTTATGGATGAGTCTTAGGTAGCATAGGCAAAGGTTGATATTCTTGTTCTGGCCAGGGCAATTATCTGAAAACACCACCAGTTTCAAGGAATCAACAGGTACGTGATGTTGAATGAAAGTGACATAAGCAACTTGCCACCTCAGAAGATCCCCTTCTTGCCTCCGACTCGTTCCAGACATAAAAGTAGGCCTTGTTGGACTTGATATCGTGGATACCCAGATTATACGTCCACATTTTGCAGCGGTAATATTGGGCGCTAGTAGTAAGACGGGGGGTGCATAGTGTTTGCTGGAGATCAACAGCAATTCCAAAGATTCCAGGTGTAATGTCCTTGGTATAAATCTGCATGAAATCATGGCCAGCCTTGGCATGAAATTGATGATCATTCCTCTTCATGGCAAGTTGAGCCCTCTCCTCCCGTTGTGTCTCTGGATCAAGTTCTGCCAATTTTGTTTTGAACTGATCACATGTGCTGCAGGTGTCACTCTTTGGTGGTGTTATCCCGATCTTATAGTTCTGCACCTCCTTAACGAACCGGGATTGCTTAATGGCATTGGGTTCCTCTTGGTCCTCTATCATGTATGTCTGAAAGGCATCATAGAGTCCAGCCCAGGTAGATCCAGGAGGTAGGTACAGCTTGTCCGGATTCTTGGTACGAGAATAATGGGACGTACAGGTGGGCAGAGACTTGCAGAAGCTTTTAATTAGTTGCAGGAGATCGTCATTAGTCTTGTTGTGGGGTACATGGCGGCCTCTTTGGTCGGGGGACAGAATACCAGTGGCAGTGGAAGAGCTCTTAGAGCACACGTTTGGATGCTATGTCATGAATATTTAGAAAGGCAGTACCGCAAACATTGATGTTCTTAGTATTCACAGACACTGAATATTGTTTGACGTTTTTAGTGCGACTCTCCCTTCCCTTCACTCGTGAACGTTTAGACAATGTCTCACTCAATCGCTTATTTATGTACTGGGACTGGGAATCATGGCTTTCCAGTGCCCAATAACTGTTAAATAGTAAATGCACATTATCAATTCCCACTTTCTCGAAGCACTTATCCAAGCATTCACAAGGGGGCCCTACTTTCTTCGGTGTTACAGCTTTGGCGGTGCTTCTACTAACATAGGTCTGGCCACTGTCCCTTTTACACTTTTTGATCGTCTTCTGCCAGGTCTTTGGCCTTCGTTTACGACTAGGTTGCAGGGAAGGCCTAGCCTCACCAATATCCGAGTCAGATGACGACATTGTAGCACAGATATTGGAGAAATACGGCACAAAATAGCGGAGGTAATCACTCGTGTGTTGACTAACTCGGTTTGAGCGTGACTACTGAAGTACGTCTCGTAAAGCGCCTGTGAGTGGTCGGGCGGGCGGCCATTTAATTCCCCACGTCGTAGCCGCGCTCTCATTGGCTGAGCGCGTTGGCGAGTTGGCCCCTCTGCCTACCCAGATTCACACCCATAAACGGTCTGCAAACGGCAAAAACAAGGGACGCTCAACCCTATGTGCAGTTGCTATAAGGACGAAAGTCGGATGTTTTTTTTTGCCAGATGATTCCCAAGAATTTCACGGAGCGGGAACCAGCTAGAGCGCTGTTTTTGAAAATGTGGCGAGTTGGCCCCTCTGGCACGGACCTCCTCATATGATATGTGTGTGCTCCATTATGTGTCATTTGAGTGGACTAATGCCTCAAAAAGGGGACTTTGGGACTTCTTGAAATTCAGATTTGGCCTCAAATTGAAAAATTCTGACTATTGGGAGATTCGAATCATCGGTCGTCGGATTAAAGGACTTTTACTGTAATTAAATTGCTAAAAAATAGTTTCTATTGTTTTTATCTAGTTTAGAGTTGTGTACAGGATGTCAAACGACGCTGTTTTTTTGAGTGATAACGCAAATGAACTTTTTGGTTTAATTCTAGTTTCGCTTTCACAGCATACTCATAAATTTCTATGGCTACTTTAGAGTTGTCATATACCATACTTAATTCCTATATATGTCCAAAGCGGCGGAAATGCATTATAAGGAATTATACCTACTGTATAATGATACTAGGTTAGGTTAGGCTAATGTCTTTTCAAATCACTATTATTACAAACACTATATATTGATGCAAATGTCTTAACTCAGGATAATTTGACAGCTAGGCCTACATATAATCATTTTATTTCTTCACTCCACAATGCGCAAAATAAATATATCCCCAAAAGAAAATTTAGATCAACACAGAACCAACCCAAATGGATGAATAATAGACTATTAGACCTTCTAGGAAAAAGGAGAGGAATATATCGAAAAATTAAGAAAGGCGAAATTCACCTACTTGCTTACTATCAGAATCTATCAAGAGAGGTTAAAAAAGGTATAAGGACAGACAAAAGAAATTATGAAATCAGGATAGCCAATGACTCAAAAAATAACCCTAAGGCTTTTTACCAGCTATATAAATCTAAAGTTAGAGATAAAATAGGCCCCCTTAAAACTTCGATAGGAGAAATGACAGAAAATGATTTAGAAATGTGCAGTACATTAAATAGTCAGTTTCTATCCGTTTTCACTAATGAAAATTTGGCACAGATTCCAGAAGTCCGTAAGGTATATAGCGATAGTATAGAAAATAGGTTAAGTACGGTTACTATAAGTAGAAATGATGTGCTTAAGGAAATTGACAGACTGAAACCTCAGAAATCGCCTGGTCCCAATGAGGTACTGTATATGCCAGAGTATTAAAAGAATGCAGAGATGAGTTAAGTTACCCATTAACATTTCTTTTTAACAATTCATTAGAAACAGGTATAGTTCCAGAAGCTTGGAAGCTTGCAAATGTAGTTCCGATTTTCAAAAAAGGTGATAAATCAATAGCATCCAATTACCGTCCCATTAGTCTCACTTCAATCATAGGAAAGCTACTAGAGTCAATTATTGCTAGGAAAATGAGAAACCACTTAATTTAACTTAATCAATTCTTCTCAGCATGGATTCACTCAGGGACGTTCTTGCCTTACTAATTTGCTTATTTTTTTCTCAGAGGTATATGAAGCAGTAGATAATGACAAGGCATGCGATATTATATATTTAGATTTCAGTAAAGCTTTCGACAGAGTCCCTCATGAGAGATTGATGAGAAAGGTTGAGGCACATGGAATAGGTGGGGCGTTGTTGGGATGGATTAGGTCATGGCTAATTGGTAGGAAACAGAGTCAGCATAAATGGTACCAAGTCAGAGTGGGGAGCAGTCAAAAGTGTCCCCCAGGGATCGGTATTAGGTCCCCTGTTGTTTCTTATATACATAAATGACCTAGATTTAGGAATAACTAGTAGGATAAGTAAATTCGCAGACGATACTAAAATGGGGAGATCAATTGATTCAGATAGCGATATGATATAGAGTGCCTCCAAAGGGATCTAGATACCTTACATGAATGGTCAGTAAATTGGCAGATGAAGTTTAACATTGACAAATGCAAGGTATTAAAGATAGGGGAAGATGCAAACAAATGTTAAATATAAACTAGCTAATTTAGAATTAGAAAATTCAGACTGCGAGAAAGATCTAGGTGTGTTTGTTAGCAATGACTTGAAGCCTAGAAAACAGTGTATAGGCGTTCGTAAGGCAAACAGGATTCTCGGGTTCATCTCTAGGAGTGTGAGTAACAGAACTGCTGATGTTATCTTAAAACTTTACTTGTCATTAGTGAGACCCCATATGGATTATGCTGTCCAATTTTGGTGTCCTTATTACAGAATGGACATAGATTCATTGGAGAGAGTACAACGTAGAATGACAAAAATGATCCATAATATTAGAAATCTTCCGTATGAAGAAAGGTTGAAGAAATTAGGTTTACATTCGTTAGAGAGACTCAGAGTTAGAGAGGATATGATAGAGGTGTTCAAGTGGGTTAGTGGGATTAACAAAGGGGACATGACAAATGTACTAAAGCTCAGTGATAGCGAAAGAACTCGTACCAATGGTTTCAAATTAGATAAATTTCGTTTCAGAAAAGATATAGGCAAATATTGGTTTGGTAACAGAGTTGTAGATGGGTGGAATGGACTACCAAGTGCTATAGTGGGATCTAAAACTGTAGGGAGCTTTAAGATAAAATTGGATAAGCATATGGACGAGAAGGGTTGGGTGTGAAGGGGGATCAGCCGGGTTGGGCCAATCAGCGCTCTGCAGACCCCCATAATCCTGCGTTAATCTCTAACCGTTTTGGTAAGATGATCCTCAGGGTATTAGAGTGTTGAGCCTATACACTTACACTTAGTTGTATTCCGTCCATTAGTGACACATGATAGAAATGATAGAAAGGGTAAAAGGGGAGGTGGAGTGGCAGGATTAGTTAAGAACCCTATGACAGCAAAGCACGTGGAGTTAAATAATGACAAGGCAGAAATAATGGCAGTTGAACTCAATGATATAGAAGGAAAAAAGCTAGACATAGCAGTAGCTTACATGCCACCAAAGACCAGAGCATGGAGGGAGTTGGAGTTTGAGGAGATGGTAGAGGATATGATTCAGTCGTTGAGAAGATTGCTTTTAAGGAAGAATCGATTGATCTTGGTAGGAGATTTCAACTGTAGTGAGGTTGATTGGGAATCGGGAGATGCAGGGCCAAATCAGAGATCTTGGGGAAGTCGGCTAGTGGAGTTGGTTACGGAAAATGTACTTACACAACATGTGAAGGAAAATACAAGAATGAGGGGTAATAACGAACCTTCTAAACTCGATCTGATTTTTACAAAAGATCCTCACGAAATTAGTGATATAAACTATCTATGTCCTGTAGGTAAAAGTGATCACCTATTACTAAAATGGAAGTTGACCTCGAGTAATGCCAATAGATTAGACAATAGCTACATAAATGACAGATTAAATTATAGTAAAGCTGATTATGTATCCTTGAAAAGATATTTAGAGGGAGTAGATTGGGATCTTATTTTGAAGGAACGGGACGTACAAGGTAAATATAGTAGATTCCTCGAAATTTATAGAGTAGGAAACAATATGTTTGTCCCAAGATATAAAACTGGAAATTTTACTAAGCAGAAAGATTGGTTTAATTTGAAATGCAAAAGAGCTTTGGGTAGGCGTGATGCAGCTTGGGCTAGATTAAGAAGAAGGAACACTGAGAGTAATCGGAATAAATATAAACAGGAGAGGAATAGATATGTTAACATAATTAGGCAAGTTAAAATGAACTATGAGAAGAACATGGTAAATAAATGTGAAAGTGACCCTAGATTATTTTATAAATATATAAACAGTAAGTTGAAGGTAAAGAAACAAATTACTAAATTAAGAGTTGATGCTAGGACGTATGAAAATGTATCGGACATGTGTGAGGTAATGAATAACAAATTGGGGTCAGTTTTTACTAGAGAGGAAGGTTTTGACGAACCACAGGCGGGAGTACTGGAGAGTGGTCTTAGTAAGATTGAAATAACTAGAGATGAGCTGTTATCTGCGATGAGAGGACTTGAAGTAAGGAAAGCTATGGGACCGGATGAAGTGTCTGCCTGGGTTTTAAAGGAGTGTGCAGAGCAATTAGTGGAGCCAGTGAGGGACATAATTCAAGCTTCCTTAGATAAAGGACAGGTTCCTGTTGAATGGAAAAGAGCTAATATCATTCCGATATACAAGAATGGAAACCCTGAGGACCCTCTAAACTATAGACCAGTTTCACTTACTAGTATTGTATGCAAGATTTGTGAAAAGCTAATTAGGAAGAGATGGATGAAAATGTTGGAGAGAAAGAAAATAATAACCCCAAAGCAATTTGGATTCAGAGAAGGGACATCTTGTGTTACCAGTTTGCTATGTTATTACAGTAGGGTGATAGATGTACTCCAAGAAAGAGGCGGATGGGTGGACTGCGTCTACTTAGACCTTTCCAAAGCATTCGATAAGGTACCACATAAGAGATTGTTATCTAAGCTTGAGACGCTAGGATGTGTCAGGGGGAGTTTGCTGAAATGGATGGAGAGCTATTTAACAGATAGGGAAATGAGGACCAACATTAGAGGAACTTACTCATCGTGGCGGAAAGTTGAGAGTGGTGTGCCGCAGGGATCTGTGTTGGCACCTCTCATGTTCCTTATGTACGTGAATGACCTGCCGATAGGCATAAACTCTTACATGTCAATGTTTGCAGATGACGTAAAAATTATGAGACAAATAACAAATAAAAGTAGTTGTGAGGAGCTGCAAGGGGATTTAGATAAAATATACGAATGGAGCACCAAGTGGAAAATGAAATTTTCCAAATGAATTTCCAATTCAAAATGAATATAAGTAAATGTCATGTGTTAAATATGGGAAGAAGTGTGAATAGACCAAATTGGGAGTACAGGATGGGAGATAATAAAATTAGCAAGGCCGAAAAAGAAAAAGATTTAGGGTTGATTATACAAGATAATTTGTCGCCAGAGAAACATATTAACAAGCTCTTTAGCGGAATGTATGCAATGGCCGGGAATATGAAAGTTGCTCTGAACTATTTGGATGAGACCATGGTAGCGAAAATTATGAAGAGTATGATTAGACCAAGATTGGAGTATGCAGCAGTGGTGTGGTCCCCGCATCTAAAGAAGCATATTCACAAGTTAGAAAGAATCCAGAGAGCAGTCACTAGATTGGTTCCAAGTCTCAGAGAACTGCCATATGAAGGGAGGCTAGACAAATTAAATCTACCGAGTCTAAAAGAGAGGAGAGAGAGGGGAGATATGATAATGATGTACAAATGTACCCGGGGGCTGGAGAGGCTGGATAGGGAGGATATATTAATTATGGATACAGGAATAACTAGAGGCCACAGCTACAAAGTAAAAAGACCTACCTGCAAGAACGATATCAGGAAGTTTAGCTTCCCCTATAGATGTATTGACAAATGGAATGGGCTGGAGGAGGAGGTGGTAGGGGCAAGGAACATCCATATTTTCAAGAAAAAATTGGATAAAAAGTAGACTGAGAGACGGGACAACACGAGCTTAGCTCAACTCCTGTAAACTACAATTAGGTAAATACAGTTGAGCTGGGGCTCCACTGCGACCAGGCAGCTCCCTTTCTTCCACTCTCCATTCCAGAAGTCGGTTGGAGTTGGTGCTGGGGTATCCTGGTGTTGGTGGCCGGTCCAGTATTTTGGCCAGCCACATGTCCAAGTGTTTCTTGAAGGTGTCTGGAGACACCCCGGTCATGTTCCTGAGAGGGGCTGGTATACAGTTGAACAGTCTGGTTCCATTGTATGTAAAGCTGTGATGGATCAGGGATTTGATTTTTTGTGTTGATCCCGGCGTAGTCCTCACATAGCACAGCCTCCCTCGCCTTTGGTGCCGAGTCTCTTGGATGTTTGGATTTGGTACCTTTTTTTCCAAAATCTTCCAGACGTAGATGATGATGTATCTCTCCCTACGTCTTTGAAGTGAGTACAGCTGCAGCTCCTTAAGTCTCTCCCAGTAGTTAAAGTGTTGAAACCCATGGATTTTACTGGTGAATGTCCTCTGGGTGGCTTCAATTTCTGTTATTTCTCCTACTTTTTGGGGAGACCAGAGCTGGGAGCAGTACTCCAGTCGTGGTAGGACCAGTGACTTCCACAGTGTTAGCATACACCTCTCATTTCTTGTGTGGAAGGTTCTCAGGATCCAGCCTGCTATTTGTTTTGCTGTTGTTGTGGCTTTGGTAATATGCTGGGAAAAAGTGGCGTCACTGCTCATATTTACTCCCAAGTCCTTCACTGTGTCCTTGGCGGTAATTTCTTGCTGTCCACTTTTGTAGTTGGTGTCGTTTTGTAGTGCTCTCTTGTTCCCGTCCCTTAGAAGCTCGAACTTGTCTCCGTTTAGGGCCATGTTGTTTTCTTCTGCCCACTTCAGGATTTTTTCCAAGTCTTGTTGTAGTAGCTGAGCATCATGTTGTGAGGTGATTTTCTTCATGAGTCTGGTGTCGTCTGCAAACGATGTGGCTGTTGAGTGTTCCAGGTCCCTGTCGATGTCTCCTATCATGATGAGGAATAGGAGAGGTCCCAGTACTGATCCTTGTGGTACTCCGCTGATAACCCCACCTGCATCTGATAGGCTTCCTTGAACTGTGACTCTTTGTTTTCTGTTGGTGATGAAGCTGTGGAGCCATCTTCCAAGGTCTCCCCCTATTCCCAGTGATTTGAATTTATGTAGAAGGATCCCATGGTCCACCTTGTCAAAAGCTTTGGCGAAATCTAGATATATGACGTCTACATTTTCTCCGTCTTGAATATCCTGTAGGATTTTGTCGTAGTGTGATAGTAGTTGTGAGAGGCAGGAGCGGCCTTTTCTAAAGCCATGTTGCCCCTCGTTGAACGCCTCATTATCTTCCAGGAAGCTGACCATCTTAGCTCTTATTGTTCTTTCTATGATTTTAATAAGATGTGATGTCAGCACCACTGGTCTGTAATTTTTGGCTATGCCTTTACTACCCCCTTTGTGTATTGGTGTGACATTACCTTCTTTTAGGGATTGTGGTACATATCCAGTTTGGAGGGACTTGCTCCACAGCAGTTTTAGAGGCAGGGCTAGCTGATGTTTGCAGTTTTTTAGCAGTTGGGCATGAAAGCCGTCTGGTCCTGCCGCAGAGTTTGGTCCAATCTTGTCGATGGCTGCTATTATGTCCTCTGTTGATACTGTTACCGAGGAGAGTTGATGTGGTGTCTCTGGAGCGTTGCCAAGGACATTGGGCTTTGTAATTGATTTGGGGTTGTGTGGGACAGGGATCTGCCTTGCTTAGGCCAATCGGCTTTCTGCCGATGCAGAATTGCAGATGCAGAATGCCCATTTTCTTATGTTTCTTATGTAAAAAAAAAAAAAAAAAATCTCCCCATATGCGACACCATAGCTATTACATAATACTAGGTTAGGTTAGGTAAGGTTGTTAGGTTAGGCTAATGTCGTTAATGTAGTTTATTATCATTATATTACGTCTTTTACCCAGCAATTTCCCTGATCTTCATAGTTGGTCGGGAAGCTATGCCTTTACAACGGCGCCTCCCTTTTGTCGCTGTGTACGTGAAACTAGAATTTTACCAACTTTTTGTATAATGATAACAGAAACTCTCCCAATTTTTTGTTTTTTTTAAGAAACAAAAAAGGTAGCCTAGGCTAAATTGACATAATTTTGGTCTCCATATTTTCCATCTTGATTGCTTTTAGATTGCAGGAAATACCGTTTTAGACACCTAAATTCTCAAAAAAATCACGGGGGGGGGGCATGCCCCCGGACCCCCCCTAGAGCTCGCGCCTTCGCCGCTCCGTCGCGCTATAATGACAACAAAATAATAAACCATAGCCTAGGACTAATGATAACACAATTCATATTTTGTGGATTGACACCCTGGTTGTGTAAGGGTGTTTTGATGTGTGAAAATAGGCGTAAATGCATATTTACCCATTAACCCGGCAAGCGCGATAGGCCTTACGGAAGGCTTCCTATAGGGAACACGATAGGCCTCACGGAAGCAAGACCATAAAAAAAAAGGGCCTATCAAAACAAAGGAATTTGTCTTTAGGAGAGATAATTCCCCTTCAGTACTCATCCATGTAAATCTCACCCACCCCCTCAATTATCACCTATTTTTCCTCTTATTATCATCATTTATCGGTTATTTTTCTCTCCCGCGATAATGTAGCACAAGTGGGTTGCAGAAAAAATCGTTATGCAACACCCAGACAGCGAGAGAGGAGGGTTGCCTGTGGCTCTCTCTCGCCTGAGATTATGACCGGGTGGCCAATATCTTCGTTTTTCACCACCCAAATGCTTTTCCCACTTATTTTAGCACTCTTGAAGGTTCATGTATACATCATATATGTAAAATAAAAGCATACCGAAAACAAATAATGCTCTATATTGTAAATATAACTAATTCTGTCAGAATCCAAGGCTATAAATGCACAAATAACTACCCTAGCCCCTAGGTCTATTTCGCGCTTGTCAGGTTAAACAACAATCTAAAAACACGTCCCTTCACTCGCGAAAAATAACTAGGCCTATTTGGCCATAACCGTTTGCCGTTGGATACAAAATATGTAGAGGGGGGGGGGGGAAGGCCCCCCCCCCCCAAGATTTATTGAAATTGTCGTATATTTAAACAGTAGGGGGCAAAAACCAAATTTTCCCCAACGCTTCTTCTTCGCGGCGAATGTAAACAAAGCCACCCGGCTCTTGCAAGGTAGGCGATAGGCTATAGGGGATATTTTTTTTTTTCAGGATCAGTAATAAATTTGTACGCGCATTTAGACACATAGCCTATAGGAATGAAATACATGGTAGGCCTATAAGGAACCTGTAGGCCACGATAAAATCGATGTATGAATTTAATTACATCATCTTTATATTGTCCTAGGCTATATGATCTTTGCAACATCCTTATTCTAGGCATATAGCCTAGGCCTAGCCAAATAAGTAAGTAACAACTAACAAGTAGCCTAGGCTAGCCTCCAAATATTGAGAAAACATTAGGCCTAGGCCTAGTAGTAGGCTAGGTGTAAGTACCGAAAGATGGAGTTAAGAAATATATGCGTAAAAGCGAAGCCGCTGAAGCGGTGCTGGATAGCCTAGGAAGCAGTGTGCCAAAATTCGCCCATTTTCTTCGTGATCCCGAACCTAACATTGAAAAAATATTGATACTGAAATAGGCTAAGAGCCTGTGACTGTCCCGGGGCGGCCGGGAGCCCCTCTAAACCTGCCATTCTATTTCTACATTACACTCATCAAACGATAGTTGCTCTGCTCTACACTGTACTCTACATTGGCTATGATCTTAGAACTATTATATATCACCTGTATTGAAGTCCAAATGCAGCTACTAATGTAAATATAGACGGATAAATCCAGAGCTCGAGTCATGAGAGCGATTTGTTTACACTGTGAAAACACAACTTGTTCGGTTCGGATGAGGTGACTGACTTTAGCACCAATATAACAAATATATATTACAATAAGGAAACAGCCATCGTTCATAGAACGAACTCCTGGATGGGAGAGTCCGCTAAAACAAACAAACAAACAAACAACCAATGTACCCCTACACTCCGATGTTATATTGCGCCGAAGGCTGAGTCAAGACGAACACAACTACCGTAATTTTATTGGCACTCGAATGCTCAATAATATGTAGATTAAAGGATAATAATAGGTATTTATCTAAAACTATGTATATATTAACTAAACTACTCCATGTGTTTAATATATTGACTAAATTTCACTGAAATGAATAATGTAAAATATTAATTTAAGTTTGAATGTTAATTTTCTGATCAGATTTCATCTTAATTAAACTCCTACAAAATACAGATATTGTTTCGTATGTGCTAATTTTATGGGGTCTCTAATTTCTTAAAAATAGTGAATGAATATAAATTTTATGTGTTTGACAAAGAGCGCAAGACCTTGAGGCATAAGGTAAGCTATAAATTAGTACGATTTTATGATGAATTATTGGTTTTCAGGGGTATATATGTGGTTGGATTAATGGAAAACAACGAACGAATATCAGCACTGTTTTCCATTGTGGTGTTTCCGAGAATAATCCAATGATGACGTCAAATTAGCTTGCCGCCAATCAACTGTGGAACACTTGGAAATGTGTTAGCTGTTATTTACCGATATATTTGTGGAAAAATAGAGTGAATTAAGGGGCTGGAATATAACATTGACTTCATGTGAAGTGCGAGTGCCCTACACATTCTAAAATTGTGCATATTAATCTTGGGGAACTCATTATATATAAGGTATAAGTTCAAGGTGATACTTTGGATAAACCTGACTTCTAGCAAGCACCAAACAGCGATTTTGTAAGTAGCCAAGCATATTATTTTGTCAGATAAGCCTAGGCCTACTTGTATTAGCCTAGGCCTATGATGATAATGATGATTTGAAGCAGAAATGAGTAGCCTAGGCTGAGGCTAGGCATATTAGGCTTAGGATAACCCATTATCCAACAATCTTAGGACTGCCCCCATTAGTGGGGCTATGTATAATGTATTGATAGGCTAATGAAGATCAAGGAAGATTTGAGGTTAAAGACAGTAAAAAATAAGGTTAGCTAGGCAGCTGGGAATCTGGTTCTGGTAGGCTAAGACTCAGAGCCCACTCTTAACCCGGGAATGGCGAAGGTCCTCAATTATGGTAATTATTTAGAAGATGACCTTTTTTTCTAGTTATTAAAAACTTACTCTATGGTGTATTATATGATATATAGAAGCAATAGAACTGTTAAAATGACCTGGGAAGTGTATATTAAACTTATCCTAGACCAACATTCCTGTTTTGTTTTTTGTTGTAGCTAAGGCTAGGCTAGGCTAACCTAGCCTAGGCTACTCTTGAGTTTTGGAACACAGTAGGCCTATTTTAGATGTCTAACTTTTAAAATAATAATATAAAAATACGTAGGCTAGGCCTAGGCTAGGATTAATTTTTTTTTATCATTATACAGAAAGTTGTATCACTCAAAAAAACAGCGTCATTCGACACCCTGGCTAGGCTATAGCCTATGACAATAACAGTTTGCGGTCATGCCGTGGGATTAGGCCTATAGGGGTAGACCTGTCACTGAAGAATACTTTCGCAGTCTTACCGTTTGTTTTTGTTTTCAAGGTATAGGCTATAGGCTACAGTAGTATCTTATCTACTGGTATCTTATTTTATTGTAGTTTATATTATGAGTGGAAGATTTGCAATAACTTACCCTAACCAAAGTCCAAACTTAGTGTCCAAAGTGGGATCTGCACCCTGCCTCTATGTTCTCATTTTGTATACCGGTAACTTTTTAGCCAGATTACCGGTACAATTTAATAAGTGTACAGCCAGCAGCTAGGCCTACCGCCTACAGTGCATTTATAGATTTCCCGGAATCCCGGCCATGACTTGGGTATCACTAAAGAATCTTTCCGCAGCCTTATGTACAATTGTTTGTTTTTATTTCTTCAAGGAATATAGTACAGTAGTTTATTGTTCAATTGTTTATCATGTTATGAGTAGATAATTTGCATTACCTTACCCTAACCTAACTTTACTTAGTCTTAGTGTCCAAAGTGGGGGCTGCCACTATCCCCACAGTCCACACACCCGCTAACTAACATATATTATTGGTGTCTTGTCATTACTATAACCTGACTTCATGGGGGTAACGGAGACTTGATTGAATATTTTCGGAATTAGCCTCGCAGAATCTTGAGTCTTTTAAAGTTGTGAAAATTAAAGTAAATTTCTACGTTCCTACTGATTGTACTTAACCCGAGATGGGAATAGCCTACCCAGGTATTTTTTACTCGGCCCAGGGAAAATAATAGACAAACAAATGTTCTAATCAAAGTTTATTCTTGAAACTTTGTACCGGTATGTATTTTAACCAGTACTCTATAGTAACTCATGTATCATATGAAAGGATATAAATTAAGTATGTAATAGTTCTTGGAATGCAACAACAAATATACATGAAATCTTTATTGGACAAAAGTTACAAAACTAAAACAGGGACTGCTAAGAATAATTTAAAAACCTGTTTTCAATGCCTATATTAGTGGACCTGAAGTGCATCTCTTTGAGACTGAAGTACAGGCAGCCAGCTCCCCTAGTATCCTGATTAAACACCAGTAAACATACATAACATCCCTTTTACTTACAATATTATTCATTCCTTTTAATAAATTTTGAGCATGTATTGTGCATATATTTACCTTCACATCTCAAAATTTCTCCGGCGGCCGGGGGGCTACGCCCCCCGGACCCCCTGTTATGAAGCGGGGGGCTGCGCCCCCCGCAGACGCCGCGCAAAGTTGATCCTTGTAAGCTTAGAAAAATGATCCAGAACTGGATAATTTCTGTTTTGGCACCCTGCTAGGAAGGGCGTCAACTGATTGGAGAGTGGAGACAGAGGTGCATGGGGGCGATTCGTTCGTGTCCTTAATGAGTAATAATGACTAAAAAGAAGCAAATAGGTCCTTCGATTGCCACCCTGAGTCACTGACAATTTCAAGCGCCTTGCATATGATTTAGCCTAGCTTGCCCGAAACAAAGAAATTGTCATCACAGCAAGAACCGTCACCCGGCCGCTCTTTAACTTACCGAAAACCTATTTATTACGAGAAAATAGTCACATTTGTTTATCAATTTGGGTGATTGGCCCATATATATTCATGATCCGATAAGTAACAATGCCAATTAGGCCACCATATAATAACTACAGGGAAATTACTTAGCACCTGCGGCAGGGTTGTCATTTATACCTTGAGAGCATCGTTGCCTGTCAGTCTCTTTTGCATGTCCTGGTCCTTCAAGATGATGATGGGCTTCCCATACTCATCGAAGACCAGCTGCCCCATTGCCGACATGGTGAAGGGAGGGCGTGTTGGGCCCTGGGTAGCCGATGATCGCAGAGATATTCTCAGATATAAGGGACGGGGAACCAAGTCACTGCCGCCTCTTCCCTCGCTTTGGGTGACTCACAGCCAGTCAGCCGTCTGCCAGACTATAAAGGACTGTGGGTGTGGGAGGCGGTTGGAGAACTCGAAACTATTGCCACATTCCGGTATATATTGGAATGTGTAAAATTATGCATCAGATTTCCAAGCAAATGGAGTAATAATCGCTATTGAATAAAAATTAAGATTATGTGTTTCAACATTTGGTATTTAATAACTTAACTTTCAATCTATCTCTCATTAGAGCCGAAATAATCGTATGTCGAAGTCAACAGAGAGCTCAGAAATATTCACCAAAACAATCTAGAATCATCTCGAACTTTGCACACTATATTCTGAAAATATGTTAATATTTACTATTTTTTGTATGGGATCATGCTGGCTGACTGACTTAAGCACTACGATTATGATTTAATTTCGCATATCAACCATGTACAGGTAATAGTAGATAATTATATTATAATTACTTAAGTTTTTCACAAAATAGAAATTTTCTTTGAACAATTCTTCATTTTCTATAGAAGTATTATACGACTAACTGACGCAAAACAGCTCATGCTGCATGAAGCCAGCGGCGGTTGAGTGGGTACGGTGACTCGGTCGAAAGAAGAAAGAGAAGATAAAAAAAAGATGGAGACGGAGGATACTAGGAGGGTATCGTAATATAGTACGATACTCTCCTAGTAGCCTCCAATACAATACTGTAGCCTAGGCCTAGGTCAAAAATATTCTACTTAAGCCTTTTCTTCATTAAACTTACTCTGGGCCCCATACCAGAAAAATCGACCAAGAAATACATCATAACATGTGTGGACAGTGGACACCTATTCCAAGTTTGCCATAGCCTGCCCAGCCAAAGAATAGCACACCTCGACCAGTCGAGCGTGACTCTCGCACCAAGACCAAGACCAAGGCCTACTCTGCAATAGCTGTTGCTGAGGCTATGTTAATTGATATTCATCCTATTTTCGGTTTTTCCCAAGCCCTGCACTCTGATAATGTACCCAAATTCTCCTGACAAGTTTGGCAACAGCTTTCCGAAATATTTGGGTACAACATCTCACTTTCCTCCGCATACTGCATGCATGGCCTCAAGGTACGGCCATATGTGAACGAAGCCATAAGACTCTGGCTAATCAGCTGAGAATTCGAGCGTCTGCTCGCTTTGAATTCTGAAGAGTGAAGACATGGCCTGCCCAAGTCAAAATAATTAAATGGGGTTTGAACATGTCCACGAGATGATGGCATATACTCCCCATGAAGCATGAACGTGTATGAACGTACATACAAAATCCTTGAAAGAGGTGATACACCCAAATTGACCATTACCTCAAAGAAAATTATCTTTCCTACATATGTTTCAATCAGGTTTCAGAGGCATGTAGGCTACTGAACAGACTCCTGTCTCATCCACTTAAACAGATCACATTCGTAAAGAAATGTCTAAAGGTAACTACACCGGCATGGTACTTCTTGATTTACAGAAAGATTTTGATACAGTAGACCATGATATCCTCTGTAATAAATTACAAGTAATGGGCATTGGGCCAGTGAACTGGTTTAAATCCTATCTTTGTGGTAGAACTCAAAGAGTAAACATTTATGATAATTTATCAGACCTAATGTCAATTAACTGTGGGGTCCAGGGAAGCATCGACCTTGGTTCCTTAATAATTACTCTTTCTCTGTTATGTGAACATGGAATTGAGTGCTCGTGTAAATTATTGCTGTATGCTGATGACAGTGTGCTTCTGGCTTCAGGAAAAGACCCAAAAAGTATTGCCACTAGACTTTCCAAAGAACTAGAATTGTGTAGTGATTGGCTAGTGGACATTAAACTATCTGTTCGCCTGGGCAAGACGGAAGCCATCTTATACGGAACAAAACGCAAATTGAAAGACATTGAAGGCTTCTCGATTAACTGTAATGATATGTTCCTATAACAACAGTGTCACAAGTGAAATATCCCAGACTAAAATTGGACTCGACTCTGTCAGGTGAAGCAATCTTGAAATCGATCCTGAGTAAATGTAGAGCACGTATAAAATACCTAACTGTATAAACAGGTGGGATGCTTGCCAGCGGCGACCAAAAAGACCCTATGCCAAGCGCTTGTTCAACTTTATTTTGACTATTCTGTGTCATCCTGGTACCATGCATTATTTCAAACAGCAAAGCGTATATTTCAGGTCACTCAAATAAAATCGTAAGATTCATGCTGAACCTAGGACCTAGATCTCATGTTGGTCAGGAACAACTTCAGTCAATTAAGGTATGCTCAATGTTTCAGACAGGGCCAAACAAATCAGACTTATTAATGCCTTTTAATATATTTTATGATAGGGCTCCTGGGTATTCAAAAAGTAATTTTGTTAAAACAAATAAAAGGAATGGACAAAATACACGGAATGGGAAGTAGGCTATAAGTTTACAGTTCCGAGAATCCAAGGACAGGATAAACTAACATTCTTCTTCACTGCCATCAAAGACTGGAAAAACCTACCACACACAGTCCGTGAAAAGAGAACATTGTACTCCTTCAGACGTAGCTTAAAGGAACACCTGAAACGAACAGCTGCGGGAAGGGAGCACCAAACTATTATGTCTACTACTAAATACGACATAAGAGATAGGCAAAAAAAAAAACTAAAAATTATTACTTAAATATTTTAACAAGTTCAACAATATAATGTAAGGTATCTTAGTTTAGCCCCCTAGAAATAATTTATCTGAATTGTTTACTACTCATATATATTTACATTTTCATTTTGTTTCTCCCCTTCATCCCCAGCTAACTTAATCCCACAAGGACCCCAATGGAAATACGCCTAACAGCCTTACTGGGCTATCGTTAGTTTGAATTATGCAAATCTGGTATACATGTCATATTTGAAACATATTATGTTGTACGAACATTGTAAAATGCTAACTGAATACATATTATCATTATTATTATAACCACCATTGTACATCCTTCAACTTCTTTCCAGATGTCCACCGATCCTCTGCAACATTTAAAGAATCAATTACGACACACTCAACTCTGCCAGGACCTGAAGAAGGATGAGCCTCCATCTGAAAATCCATTCACAGTAGGTGACCAAGTTATGGTTGCTAAACTGCCGATAGTCAATAAACTTGGCCCTCGCTACATCGAGCGCCTTATCAAATTATCAAAGTGCCAAATCCATTCTAGGTCATTATCAACTACCACAGCGATTTTAGTATTTACCGAAACCGCTACGTCAGAATTTTCAAACCTTTGCCTGATAACTCATAGTAATAAACCTTCATATCCAATTGTCAATTAGCAATCTTCTCAGACCAAAAATCGCGATTCTCCCCCTGTCACCGTTCCAAAAGTGCACAAATCTTTCACTCGGACACAAACTCATATACCCCCTCAACACGTGCTCACTCCACGTTCCTTGCCATCTCATATGCCTGACATAACTCCTGCACAATCCCCTACCCCTCTTCCCTTGACTCAACGTCATACACCTTTGCTGTCTTCCAAACTGCCCATCCCAATTAAAAAGCCCACTTCAATAACTGTTCCATCCAAAACTGGACCCGATTCATCTTTACCTCACACATTAACATCATCCTCATCTTATAAAACACCTGTAACATCACCCAAAACACCTTCCCCTTCTCTTCCATCTACGAATCAATCATCAAAATCCACCACTACCATTCAGAAATAAACTAAAACTGTGATTCACACCAAGAAAGTCCCACTTCCTAAACATATCTTAATCCCGCCCTCTACCACCTTCCAAACATCCCTTCCCTCTGTTCCCCCCTCAACAGCACCCCGCAGTAATAAAGACAAAGTTAATCATTCTCCACAGACGCGCTACGACTCAACCTTCTACACCTTTTTCCGCACTTTGTAATATATAAAAGTCATGTGCATTCTCAGATGGATTACTGTTCACCTCTGTGGGGTGGAAGTGGAGTGGTTGCATTGAGGCAGTTGGACAAAATTCAAAATAAAGCTATTAGATTAGCAATCACACAATCACACAGGACCTTCCTACATTATCCATACGAAGAAACGTTGCATCCCTTGCATTATTCTACAGATATTTTCACAGCAATTGTTCCGAGGAACTTGCTTCAATTGTGCCGCCTCTCCACATCTTTCCCCGTAGAACTAGGGCAGCTGAGAGCGCCCATGAATTTACACTTTCTCCTCCACAATGCAGAACTTCTGCTTATCAGAATTCATTTATCCCCAGAGCTACTACTCTTTGGAATTCACTTCCCTCGAATTGCTTTCCACAAACTTACAATCTACAAATGTTTAAATCCAGTTGTTACAAACATTTTATGAATGGAGGATGCCTTTAGGCACATGGACCTTTTTGTTTTATCTGTGTTTTTCCTTCCTCCGTTCACTGTCTCTTTAAAAAAAAAAAAAAAAAAAAAATCAGCCAACAGAGCCTTATACAAGGCGCTGTCTCACCTTACCTCAACCTCTATCTTCCTTACCCTCGTTTCTTCAACCTCCCATTCCAACTAAACTTGCTCCACCAACTCAACCTTACCCCTCTAGCCAATTAACCCACAATACCTCGATCCTAATAAAAGATCATCCACTACTATTTTAATCATTCTACGCCCGACAACTTCTGCTCCTACTTCCCCTACCTCTCAACCCTCAACTTCTCACACCTCTCCTCCCTCCATCACTCCTACCCTTTCGCCACCAAATTTAACGCCAAATTTGCCTCCTTCTCATACTTCTCAACCCCTGCAACCTCAACCATCTACATCTGCACATAATGCAACACCATCTTAAGTTTAGGCTTAGCCTAAAGCAAGATCAGACCCATGGATCAACAATGACATACTACACCATCTAGAACATAGAGACAAACTGTTGAAAAGGCTAGTGAAACATAGACAAGATCAAGGTCTGAAACATGAGTTCAACAGGGCTAGGAATAAACTAAGTAGGACAATTAAATCAGCTAAATCTAATTATTTAATATTGGCCCCTTCATCATTGACGATATTGCCTATTAATATAATAGTCTCCCTTCAACACCCGCGGCAGCAGTTTTGAATCTCCCGCGCGGAAGGGTCAGGGAGTACTCTCATAAGTGCACGCTTAATTCTCTTATGGAATCGTCCTTATGATTGGGTACCCTACAGAAAAAAACTGTAGAAAATAAAAAATAAATTTTAACTTAAAATCTGTTATATTATGGCTTTCCATGCGTGGATTTCTTGTGTGCAGCGCCCAGGCGCAGGCCCCCTAGCGGCCATTTCCTCCTTCTTCTCCCTTCCGTGCTCGTGCCAGGTGGGCGGGTGTCCCTAGTGCTCCAGCTTCATTCTTTGTTCCTACGCTTCTCGTGAGTCCTTACTCATTTGTATACATCTGCATTGTATTGAACAGAGTTTAGATTAGCTAGCACGGGCTGCCCCATTGGCACGACCGCAGTAGGGTGTTAAATTAGGGTGCTTTTGTAACAAGGCACCTTCTTATCCCAGGATCTGTGCGCCACGTGTGTTATTATTGTGTTGTTTTTGCGCCTTTAGCTTTTGATACTATAGCTAGGAGGCTACCATTCTGCAAGATTATGCTTCAGGCCGTCACTTTGAGGCAGTTGCATATTAATTTTGGTTTTTGTTAGCAAATGCTCTAGTTCAAGGGTGGCTGCACATGGTGCGGAGCCTTCTGGAGTCCGTATTTGCTTTTGGGCCCCGCTCTCGGGCCTCCCCCTCTGCTTGCTGTTGCTGTTGGATCGTCGGAGCGGCAGTTCTTCCTGTGATGTTTCGACGGGCCTCCTGGCCAGCCTCGTTAGGGGTCTCCAATGTAGGCTTCAGGTAATTTAGGATTGTAAATTCTAAGTATTTGTGATTATGCCTATGTCTGCCCCATTATTATGCTACATGTGTGCATTGCATGTAATTGGTAGGCCATTGGGAGACGTCCCTTTTATATATATGTGGGGTTTTGGTAGGGGGGACTTTTACATATAAGTCCCCCCCCCCCCGCTAAATTTTTTAGTTGTTTTCTCCGGCGGCCTTCTGTGCAGGGCCCCTCTTTTTCTCGTCTAGTTGACGAGTTAGGGAGCAACCAAATGTCCCGGAGTGGTGCGCTGAACCACAACCCTTCCGGCGGAAAATGCTAACTCCTACGGGAGCAACCTCGGCCCGCCAAGGGGACTCGCCCTGACCGATTTGTCATACGGCAAGACTTTCTTCGCCCGGCGTTCCAGTCTAGTGTGCAGGTGTTGTGATACGTCATGCAAGCACGTTACCTATCTTTCTATTCTCAATAGTCACGGATAGTTGAACACTTTAGGTCACTAGGGCCAGTGACATTTTGTCACAAGTAAGCAGTCCAATCAGCTTAAAATGGAGAAACCCCAGGTTTTTTCCATGGTCGAGTCCAGCGGAAGGTTAGAGTAGCTAATTTTCCGGCGGACTTGAGATAGGATGTCTTAACACCTCGCAGGTTATCCTTATGAGCATTGATTCCTGGAAATGTTATTTTCCAGATTGACCCAGTACTTCAGTGGCAACAAGCCCGGCGGCTGGTGGTGGTTGATTACGGCGGGGGGGGGATCCTCCCTTTTTTCTTCCATCATGCCTCGGTTTGAGCTGTGCGCTACTCCTACTTGCTCATTTTTGCCTGTATGTGCTCACAAACTTTGCATCAAATGCGTAAAATGTCTCGATTGTTCTCGGGGCTTGTGGGTGTCAAAGCGGTGTTCTGTCTGTTCTGAGTTAAAGGCGGCGCTCATCACTAAGAAAGACTTATGAATGAAGCCCATGAATTTACACTTTCTCCTCCACAATGCAGAACTTCTGCTTATCAGAATTCATTTATCCCCAGAGCTACTACTCTTTGGAATTCACTTCCCTCGAATTGCTTTCCACAAACTTAAAATCCACAAATGTTTAAATCCAGTTGTTACAAACATTTTATGAATGGAGGATGCCTTTAGGCACATGGACCTTTTTGTTTTGTCTGTGTTTTTCCTTCCTCCGTTCATTGTCTCTTTAAAAAAAAAAAAAAAAAAAAATTATCATGCCTAGCGGCATTGAGAGATAAAGAACATGTTCAACTCTTATGCTAAAGATACTGCCCATAAGGCACTTCACTGCGAAAATGATATCTTGTGGGAACATCTTGTCATAAAATCACCTTTGGTCAAGTCAGCCTCCATTAAATCTACTAAACCCAAAGCTGAGAAATCCCTTGCCAAAGAGGTAGTGAGTAGCTCGAGTAGTAATGAAAGTGACATCACTGAGGCTACCCCCCCCCCCGACCGACCAAAGCGGAGGAGGTCGCTTTCCCCCCGGCAACGGTCAAGGTCACGGCCGAGATCCCCCAGAGAGCGGTCTTGGCACTCATCGGTGGAGTCGTCCAATTCAACCAAACACCGGAAAGAGGACAAGGTGACACTGGCCAGTACAGGGTACAGTAGTAGACGGACAGTTAACGTAAGGCCACCGCCCTCGAGGGCCTCGACCCCTACCTCCAGTACGCCTACCGTCCAATCCGGCAACTCAGAGATGGAGGTGATCATTGAATCTAGTCCTCACCATGAACAATCTTTAGGTGTACCGCAGGATTTTATTTTTGCTATTCCAAAATTGTCTCAGGTACCACGCAAGGCCCCTATGGCTGGACCGAGTAGGGTGTTAGCAGATCAGTACAGAGGTTTACCTTCAAGTTCTCAGTCTTTTGACAGCTCTCAGGTTATTCAGGACTCACAGCTACCCGTGGAGAGCGAACAAGGGTGCTGGAGAGTGGGCCAAGGTACAGATAGGGAAAGTATTCACAGTGAAGTTTTACCCTTGTCTGTCCCTGATTTGGTTTGGCTGCCGGCGGAACAAACTCCGGATGAACAGCAGGACATCCCAGAAATACTTGAGTTTGAGTTTAACGAAGAGCCGGAGGAAGTTAATGTTCCCTCGGCTCAAGGTTCAATGTTTGAAGGATCAGAGGCCAGTTCCCAATCTTCTAGGGGTTCCCATAGTAAGTGTGTAACCACGGAGGAAATAAGTGACATTATGCATAGGGTCATGCAGCAATACCAGGTTTCTCCCTCTCCTGATCCTTCCTCTAGTCGAACGGTGCTCCCCCGAGTATCTCCACGATTAGACCATTAGAGCCTTCAGGTTTTCCCACCCCTAAGTCCTCATTACCTGTTTTGGTTTCAACCCTAACAACGTCCACGGCGGCAGGCACTACAGTGCCGGCCACTATGACTACCACTAATGTGCGGGTAATTTCTGATATCACTCCTCCCCCCTTAGATAAGGTTCCACAGAGGTGCCTCTCCTCTACGGACCTGATTGCTATTGGACTCAAATACACCCCTTGAAACCTTTCCTAGCACAACCGACTATTTCAGGGGAGCTACCGGTTCCGGGTGAGTGGACTATTGAAATCAATAAGAATAGGAAACTCAGAGCCAAGGACGAGGTAGGGAGATTACTGGACGTCTCTATTAAGGCCATACCAAGTACATATAATGCTGAATTCTTTGTCTTCTCAGCTGCCCCGGTAGTTCCGCCGGCCTCATCTGCACGACTCTTTGCAGACTGGTCCAAATTGCAGATGGCGTTAATGACATTAAAGCTTTGCATGCACTCACGCCGGAACTGGCTACAGTTCCAGTCCTTGATCAGTCACATACACCAGTCCTGCAGATGGGGCAGGTAGGTGTGGTGTAGGAATCGGCCATCAGGTCCCTCAAGAGTTGCATGCTTGGTTCTCGTTACCTGTGAATAAGGCAGAAGGGGTGTCTCCAGCCTTGTTCGCTTTCTTGGCGGCCCCCAAGATAGCTCTTCACCAATTGGATGACCCCTTTTTGTACCCCTCCCCCAGCCCATCTGGATAGGGACTTTAAGTTACGGAGCAAAGCCTTTAGATTGTTCTCACATCTTGTCACTCGCCAGGTTACCATATCCCTAGCTAGGACTATTTCGGCCATTGCAGACCAAAATGTGAGGAAAGCCACAGAGATGTCACGCAGGATTCTATTACAAAATTCAATGCAATCCCTGGGTGACATTAGAGTAGCTATCTTGGAAGCTGTGAGGGCACGCCAGGATCTCAGAGTGTTTTTAGTAAAGAAGTTACCGAAAGATATTGTCCGCCGGGTAACCCTTTCCCCAGTTTTAACTGCCTCCCTCCTCAGTTCAGAAACTTGGAATGTAGTTTACAATTTGGTGGATGGGTGGAAGCCAACTACCTCCCAGTCTAAGAGGGAACCGTTTAAGAAACCTTTCACTAAGCCCAAAAGCGGTGGTAAGTCACAACCCCCTCATGCTAAACAGTCTTTTCGAGACCCTAGGCCTCCTCCACAGCAGGGAGGTAATCAGCCCAAGCCCAAACAAGGTAAATACTCAGGTTATAGAGGTAAGTCACACCCCAAACCAAATCAGGGACAGACGTCAGCCAAGACTAGCCAACCGTCTGATACCAACCCACCACCCCCTACAAAAAACTAGCCACCCATACTCTCTGTCTCCCAGAGCCATGCTTAGGCGTGTCGGATTTGAGAATTGCTCCACCAAACGACCCCTGTTTCCAAACGGGGTCATTCCAGGTATGCCACAGAACCTGGTCCAAAACCGTAGTACGCAAGGGCCTCACCTGCCGGTGGATCCGGCGACCCCGATTACGTCAGGCGCTCGAACACACCAATGTTTCGCCGGGGGTGGAGGCCCTGGTCCAAGAAATGATCTCAAAGAAGGTCATTTGCTTTAGTAGAACCAACTTGCCGAGTATTCACCTCCAGACTTTTCTTAGTGCCAAAGCAGGACAGTGTGCAGATGCGACCAGTAGTGGATCTCTCGCATCTGAACACTTACATCATAAATCCATCCTTCAGGATGCTAATTCAGTAAACCAAATCAGGCTTATCCTTCCGCTGTTGGGCTGGACGTGCTCCTTAGACCTCAAAGACGCCTATTGGCATGTCCCTATCAACAAACGGTTCCAAAAGTTCCTCGCCCTGAGGGTGGAGCAAGAGGCTTACGTCTTTCGGAAAATGCCGTTTGGGTTGAACCTGGCACTCAGAGTTTTCGCAAAATTAGTCCGGCAAGCCCTTCTGCCATTATTGGCCCAGGGCATCATGGTGTTGTGGTATCTAGACGACTGGCTAGTGGTGGCGGAGTCAAGAGAGTTATGTCACAATCATGTCAACCAAGTAATCAATCATGTACAAACCCTAGGGTTCAAGGTGAACTTGGCAAAGTCTTTCCTTGTTCCTACACGGGAAATTCAGTGGATAGGGCTGGTCTGGGATACCACCAATTACTCTTACTCAGAGTGCGGACAATCGCCACAGATTTTGCAAGAAACTGTTTCGGTTTCTCCACAGTTTGAATACGACAAGGAAGGCGTGGGACTCCCTGGTCGGCTCACTCAACTGGATCCAATTAACTGTGAAGTTGGGCCGGTTGAAAGTAAAGAGATTAATCATAGAAGGCAACAAATTTTTCCCTCTACTGCTGGCGGGAAAACTATGGCCGATTCCTCGATTAATTCACAACTTACTGTCGGTCTGGGCGAAGACCGAAACACTGTACTCTATGACAACTTGGTTTTCTCCTCCTCCTTCGGTATGGGTAGACACAGACGCTTCCGGAACACTGGGGTGAGGGTATCAGTCCAATCTAGGCCATCAAGGGCAGGGCACTTGGGACCAGGATATTTCATGGCACATCAACAAACAATTTAAGAGCTTCTAGTTCCTCTATATTTTCTCCAAGCCCACGGCTCGTCATTGCGAGGGAAATCAATAGCGTTTCGGATGGACAACTTAGTTGCGGTCCATTACATTCAGAAACAAGGTTCAGTGAGGTCTCGAGGTTGCTAATAGTGTCAGAACAGATTTTTGCTCTAGCCGAATTGCTGAGCATTCATCTGCATGCTTCATACCTCCCAGGCGTGTCGAACATTTGGGCGGATGCTCTGTCCCGGCGACGGAGCACCTTAGTAGAATGGGCTCTCAAACAAACCGTCTTCGACAAGATGATTGCCGAGCCGTACCGTCCACAAGTGGATCTGTTCGCATCCGAGGAGACTCACAAGCTACCTCTCTTCCTAACCCGCCGAGGGGTGACTCCGGCGGGGGGACCAGATGCATTACTGGAGGACTGGAACAAGTGGCATTCAATCTATCTATTTCCTACACCAGATTCGACTGTTCTAATGTGCAGGTTAATTCACAAACTAAGAGGTTACCGGGGCTTAGTCTCGATGATCGCACCATTATGGCCGGCTCAGGCGTGGTACCACCAGTTGAACGAATGGTGCAAGGACCCGGTGTCGCTCCCGGTCTCCGCATTCCACTTAGAGACAATTGGCAACCTTCAGACCTCGTTCAATTTTGCCTTCTGGACATTTACAAGGCCAAATGGCTAGCTCAGTATGGGGAAAGTGTCACTAGTAAACTTATGAACCAATATACTATATCTACCAAGAGGCAATATCAATCGCATTGGAAAGCTTTTACGACCTGGACTGTGAAGTCAGGGCAAACCGATGCCTCAGGAGCCCTGGTCTTCAAATACTTAGATTATTTATTTGAGCAGAAGCGTTTTTCCGTTGTTACGTTAAAAAAATAACTTATCTGCTATCAGGACCCCCTTCTTTGATCTCACTGGTCTCTCGATGCCGCAGGCGGAGGAGAAAGGGTTTATGAGGGCGTATTTCAAGATCCGCCCACCACCACGTCAGCTCATGCCCACCTGGTCGCTTGATAAAGCCTTATCTTTGCTTCAGTCGCACAAATACAGTAGAATACTGCGCCGGATTTTGATTCATTACTTAAAAAGGCTGTGTTCCTGATGGCTTTAGCTACAGGAAATAGGGTCTCTGAGCTGGCGGCGATGAGCAACGAACCTAATTGCCTTAGGTTTGGGAGACTGCACAACGAGGTCCAAATCACGCCGTCTCCCACTTTTATAGATAAGAATGAGAATTCTGATCATGTTTTCTCAGAATTTTCTGTTCCGGCATTAAAACGCGGACATACTCATCACATTTTATGTCCAGTGGAGGCCTTAGTTAAGTTTATGAGGGCAGCTCACCCTCGACAACCGGGCTTCCTGTGGGTGAACCAGGCAGGAAATCGTGTTACTAGGAGAAAATTGGCTTCTCTGTTAATAGATGTTATTAAAGAAAGTAATCCCAGCGTAGTGGGCAGGGCCCACGACATCAGGAAGTGGGCCGTCTCTCTTAGATTTTTACAAAATGTCTCCATAGACGACATTGCCAACACTCAATTGTGGGCATCAAACCATACTTTCCTTACACGATACCTGTCGGTCGCTCTGGACAAGCCAAAGCGTACCTGTGTAGCTTTACGACAGAAGGTTTAGTAGGCTCTGTGCTATTATGTATTAAGGTTAAGGCGAGAAAAAAAGGGGGGGGGGGCGAATAGCCTAAAGCCCCACAGAACCCTTCTGCCGGAGATTGTGATAAATCACGAGCTGTGATCGAACTGATACGACGGTTCAAGAGTTTTTAATTTTATTTTAAGAAATCTATCATAGTTGCAACTATAAAGGATTAATAGAATGTACAAACATATATACACTGTACAAATATTGTACAAATTAGAACGATATTCCAAAGAGTTTATAGTTCTAAGTAGGGCACAAGGATGTGCCCAATTTATCATGTATAGATCTTAAAGTAAAGATCTGGTCATGAGTAAGCAGACTTTCTTCGAAGTCACGTCCTGCTTGCAATCTTTTATATTTTTATACTATTTATTGTTTGTATACAATAAAACTTTAAAATGTTATACAGCTTATTTTTTGTCCTGAGGTTTAGGTATTGTTACGAATGTCCCCCTCCATGCAGTCTTGGTACTCAGGCAATATCGTCAATGATGAAGGGGCCACTATTAAATTATAGGTTTGATTCCCGGAGGGAAGTAGTGAAAACCTAATATTTAGTAGGGCCCCGTAATCATTGATGATGCATGGCCCTCCCATCCATCCCCTTCCCATTCGTTGATTTTCTAGTGAGTCTTGATATATCAGTGAAGGAGGATATGGCCGCTAGGTGGCCTGCGCCTGGGCGCTGCGCACAAGAAATCCACGCATGGAAAGCCATATTAGCCTATAACAGATATTAAGTTAAATGTTCTTTTTTATTTTCTACAAAGTTTTTTTCTGTAGGGTACCCAATCATAAGGACGATTCCAAAAGAGAATTAAGCGTGCACTTATGAGAGTAGTCCCTGACACTTCCGCGCGGGAGATTCAAAACTGCTGCCGCGGGTGTTGAAGGGAGACTATTATATTAATAGGCAATATTGTCAATGATTACGGGGCCCTACTAAATATTAGGTTTTCACTACTTCCCTCCGGGAATCAAACCTATAATTTCCACAGTAAGGCAGAGGAATATCAGAGTAACCCTAAAAAACTATGGAGGCACTTAAAATCAACAGGCTACAGCAACAAGGCAAGGGATTCATCTAACACTAATATTGCTCTCAAAATTAATGATCAGGTTTGCCATGATAAACGAAAATTTTCAACCTACTTCAACTCCTTCACCTCCACAGCAAACACACTTGCACAGAACCTACCACAACCTCTCAATAAATACACCACAACAACTCCCACCTTTCAAAATTTCTACAGGGATAAAGGCATACACCCGAACACTTTTAGATTGCAAAATGTTACACCAAAATACACATTTGAGGAGCTCTCTAACCTAAATGTACATAAAAGCACAGGACCAGACAAAATTCCTGCCAAATTTCTGCGAGATGGAGCCATTGGTATTGCAGGTCTCCTAACCCACATAATCAACCTGTCAATTAACACCAACACTGTACCTGCTGAACTGAAAGAAGCTATTGTAACCCCTCTATTCAAGAAAGGAAATACTTTAGATGTTAGCAACTACAGACCAGTTAGCATATTATGAATTGTATACAAAATCCTTGAAAAAGCTGTATACACCCAAATTGAACCCTACCTCAAAGAAAATAATCTATTCTATAAGTTTCAATCAGGTTTCAGAGGCATGTACTCGACAGACTCGTCTCATCCACTTAACAGATCACATTCGTAAAGACATGTATAAAGGTAACTACACCGGTATGGTTCTTCTTGATCTACAAAAAGCGTTTGATACAGTAGACCATGATATCCTCTGTAATAAACTACAAGCAATGGGCATTGGGTCAGTGAACTGGTTTAAATCTTATCTTAGTGGCAGAACACAAAAGAGTCAAAATTGATGATAATCTATCAGATCCTATGCCAATTAACTGTGGGGTCCCGCAGGGAAGCATCCCTTACTCTTTCTCTGTTATGTGAACGACATGGAACTGAGCGTCTCGTGTAAATTATTACTGTATGCTGATGACAGTGTGCTTCTGGTTTCAGGAAAAGACCCAATAAGTATTGCCGCCTAACTTTCCAAAGAACTAGAATCGTGTAGTGATTGGCTAGTGGACAATAGACTATCTCTTCACCTGGGCAAAACAGAAGCCATCTTATGTGGAACAAAGCGCAAACTGAAAGACATTGAGGGCTTCTCGGTCAACTGTAATGATATTCCTATAACAACAGTGTCACCAGTGAAATATCTCGGACTAAAACTGGACTCTACTCTGTCAGGTGAAACAATCTTGGAATCGATCCTGAGTAAGTGTAGAGCACGTATTAAAATACCTGTATAGATAGGTGGGATGCTTGCCAGCGGAGACCAAAAAGACCCTATGCCAAGCGCTTGTTCAATGTCATTTTGACTACTCTGTGTCATCCTGGTACTCTGCATCACAAAGCACAAACTTCAGGTCGCTCTAATTAAAATGGTTAGGTTAATGCTGAACCTAGGACCTAGATCGCATGTTGGCCAGGAACAACTTCAGTCACTTGGTATGCTCAATGTCTCTGACAGGGCCAAACAAATCAGACTCATTAATGCCTTCAAGATATATTATGATGGGGCTCCAGAGTATTTAAAGAGTAATTTTGTTAAAGCAAAGGAAAGAAACGGACACAATACACGGAATAGGATGTATAATTTTACGGTCCCGAGAATCCAAGGACAGGGTAAGCTAATATTCTTCTTCACTGCCATCAAAGACTGGAACAACCTACCCCAGTCAGTCCGTGAAAAGAGAACATTGTATTCCTTCAGACGTAGCTTGAAGGAACACCTGAACCGAACAGCTACGAGAAGGGAGCACCAAGCTTATGTCTACTACTAAATAAGACATAAGAGATAGGCAAAACAAACTGAAATGATTACTGAAATATTTTGACCAGTCCAACTATAGAATGTAAGGTATCTTAATATAACCCCCTAGAAATACTTTCTCTAAAGTATCTACTAATCATATTAATTTACATTTTTTATTCTCCCCCTTTTCCCCAGCTAACTTAATCCCACAAGGGCTCCAATGGAAATACGCCTAACGGCCTTATTGGGCTTTCCTTAGTTGGAATCATGCAAAGCTGGTACATGTCATATTTGTAATATATTATGTGGTACCAACATTGTAAAATGCTAACTGAATAAATATTATTATTATTATTATTATTATTATTATTATTATTATTATTATTATTACCATCTCTCAAACATGTTCCACCCTTTACTTCCCCACATTCATCAAAATCTTCTACCCGCACCACTTCTCCTCCAACTCTATCTATCTATCTATTGCCTGATGCCGTGATCCCCGAAGGGGTGGCCACGAACGAACTGCCCCCATGCACCTCTGTCCCCAGTCAGTCGACGCCCCTCCTCCCAACCAGCACCACCTTCATTCATATACTTCCTCACTCCATCCTTCCACCTCTCCCTCGGTGCACCTCTCCCTCGGTGCACCTCTCCCTCTCTGTCCTTCCACCTCGCTCTCGTACACCCTCTTAGTCAATCTCTCGCTTTCCATACGTTCCATATGGCCGAACCATCTCAAGTTGTTCCTTTTCACACTTTCCAGCACATCTACCTCCACACCACACCTCCTTCTTACTTCCTCATTCGTCTGTCTATCCCTCCATGTAACTCCGCACGCACTTCTCAAGTAACTCATTTCCACCGCTCTCACTCTTGGTCTGAGTCTCTTCCCGAACGTCCATGCTTCGCTTCCGTAAGTTAGTGTCGGCATTACCACACTGTCATGCAAGGACTTCTTCACTTCCGTACTGACCACTCTATTTCTTGTTACTGCTTTCAACGTTCCTACAACCCTCTTCCCCTGTTGCACCCTCTCCCGCACTTCTTCATCCATAGTCCCATCTTTACTCAACACACTGCCCAGATACCTAAAAGAGCAGACAATCTCCATAGCCTGACCGTTCAGCTTCACCTCACACTCTGTGACTTCACCCCTTTCGAAGACCATAACCTTGCTCTTCCCCGCATTTTCCTTCATATTCCGTTTTTCGCACACTGTTCCAAACTCATTTACCAGACCCTGCAACTCCCATTCATTATCGCTCATCAGAACTGTATCATCCGCAAACAGCAGTATAGGCAGCTTCCACTCATTTCCCTCCCTTTTCAGCGATACACCAACATCCACTGCTCTTCCTAGTATGTCTTTCATGACTCCATCCATATATACAGTAAACAACCACGGGGACATCACACACCCCTGTTTCAACCCAACACTCAGGTCAAAGAACTCGCTCTGCTCATTCTCCACACGTACTGCTGCCTTTGCAACCTCATACATGCTCTTCACTGCTTTCAGCAACTTGCCATCTACTCCGTATATTCTAAGTACTTTCCACATGCCTTCTCTATCCACTCTTTCATAGGCCTTCTCCAAGTCCATAAAGGCAACATACACCTTTTGTTTCTTCTCCAGATATTTCTCCACAACACAATTCAGGGTAAAAATCTGATCTACACATCCTCTTCCCTTCCTAAAACCTCCCTGCTCGTCGCCTATCCATTTCTCCATTCTCACTCTCACTCTCTCAATCACTACCCTACTGTACACCTTCCCTACTATGCTTAACAGACATATTCCTCTGTGGTTACCACACACTCCTCTTTCCCCTTTGCCCTTATATAGGGGGACTATTATGCCAGTCTTCCAGTCATCGGGTGTACTCCCCTTCTCCCATGCTAGTTTGCACATTTTCCATACTCATTCGATCACTATCTCACCACCATACCTCAACATTTCCCCACACACTCCATCTGTTCATGGTGCTTTCCCCAACTTCACTCTTTTCATGGCTTCCCACACTTCTGACCTCCTGATCCCCACCTCCTCCTCCACTACTTCTCCTCTTCTCCCTCCCATACCCCATCCAACTATGTTTGCTGGCTCTTCATTCCTTACATTTAGCAACTCGTTGAAGTACTCCCTCCATCTTTCGACTCTCTCTTGCTTCTCGGCTAGCATTCTCCCATTCTTATCTTTCACACTCTTACTGTTTCCTTTGCTACCTTCCCTAACTTTCTTGACTTCTTTCCAGAACAGTTTCTTACACTCCCTCCATTTTACACTCAGATTCCTTCCAAATTCCTCATCTACTCTTCTCTTACTTTCCTTCACTACTCTCTTCACCACTCTCTTTCTCTCCACGTACCTCGCTCGTTTCTGCCTCTCCAAATCTTCAGTCCCTCTACTACCCAACCACTCTCTATACGCTTTCTTCTTATCTTCCACAGCTATTTTTACCTCTTCTGTCCAACATGCTGTACCTTTCACTCCCCTCCCTCTTCTCCTCACTCCACACACTTCCTCAAATGCTGCACAGACCTCTTCCTTAAACACCTTGCTTATCTCCTCCACTTCCTCCATATCTTCCAGGTCGAACCCACCTAGTCGTCTTTCTACTGCTCTCCTGTACTCTTCCCTGATTTCCTCCTCCTGTAGCCTCTCCACCCTCCTCACCATTCCACCTTCCTCTCGCCTCCGTCCAGCTCTCCTCACCCACTTCTTTTGTATCCTAACCTTAGCTACTACTACATAATGATCAGACAGACCCCCTCCAATACCCCTATACACCCTAGCATCCACCACAGATTTCTTCATTCTTTCATCCACACATATAATCAATCAGTGACTTTCGTTCCACCACTGTCTTCCTTCATCATCCACACCACTTTCCATGTGTACCTGTGTATCATTCTGAGTCGGAAGAAGGTGTTGGCTATCCACAACCTCCTCCCCACACATACGTCCACAAGTGCACTACCATTCCCAGTCACCTTTGACGGTACCCCCCACCCTCCCCTCCTCCAACTATTATCACTAAATGAGGCCGTACCTCCAAACCCCCACTCAGATATTGTTATGCCAGGTTTTTACTGGAGTTTGATTGGTTTAATTAAGTGGGTTCTTCCTAACTGGAGAAGTCACAATTGTTTTACCACAGACACAGAAAGAAAATAGAGGATAATTATCACAAGACGTGCATTCATATTCCGTTTATTTGCACGAGAATATCGCACACGTAAAGCTAGAACAACAATAATAAATGCACGAACGAGGCTCCACTACTTCTGACTCGTAAGACTGGATTATTCCATGCAATATCTAAGTGAGTATTGGGGACCGCTTTCCAACTGAAAGATTACACTTGTCCTGTATTTATTTCAGAGATAAGAATAGCACTCCTTTCAATCGAGGATTTACACTTGTGCTTAGAAAGGCTACGTAGTAATTATATACGTGAACTTTTGGTTTTCACCTGAGTAGAGTTGTTCTGGATTTGGAAGCTGAACGTAATTATTTTTCTGATGTTAATTCACTGTGGTGCTTACGCATAAGTTAACTTGAATTTATTTGTTATTAACTTTAACAGAATTATTATCAGTACTTCCCTGATTTATTTGGGTTTCACTAGTAGTTCCTTTCTCTTGCTTTTTGCATATATGCGTAGTATCCGATGTTTCCAGAATACTTCTTATTATATACCCGGTAGATATATTTTAACCACTTTCCACTTTTGATCTTTGTATCCTTTCTCTCTGATAATACACTAAGTATATATTCTTTCCACAGTTAGATCTTCTATAACTTTTAACGGTATAATAACTTCACTTTAGATGTGTAGAATAAGTAATCCAATTGGTACAGTATAAGTAATCCAATTGGTGTAGTATAAGTAATCCAGTCGTCGGTAGAGGTGTTGGCCGTGGGGGTTGTCCTGTCGTGACTGGGTTAGCACAGTTTAACTCGAGCTCTTTGGTTTGGGACCTTGAATACTATCTACCTCGCCATGGCAAAGGTAAAATAATAGAATCGAGTTAATGTAGGAGTAAACTCACTGACTACTCTGGTCTTTGAACGAACTTTGATGTTGAATTTTAGGTTTGTTAAAGTTACAGTTCTTCCGCCCATGGATCACAAGGAACAGTACTTACAAACAAGTTAAACCGTTAGCTTCAGTATCACAATTGTTTTTCCGCCCATGGATCACAAGAACAATTCTTACTACTGAGCCCTCAAACTTCCAACTGTCCTTCCGCCCATGGATCACAAGAAACAGCCTTTCAATTGGGTATTGATCTTAGAATTTCCTGCTGAGGTCACCTCTCTTCTCAGCGTCTTGGCGGTGGTGTGGCTTCGCATCAAAAAGGCGCTTAGGGGTAGGGTATTGTAGGGTGGCTGGTTCCGTGTGGCTTGGAGGGGGGTGATATGGGGTAACCATATATCTCGGCTCCCCTGGTCATGGCGGCGATGCAGCTGTGTTCTAGAGTGGCGAGGGGATGTCCGATATTTATGGTGCCATTCTTGGTGTCGCCTGTCTTTCCTACTTCTCTCACTTCTTGGCGCTTTGGCATTGTCCCTGTTGATGACTATGCCCTTTCCTGGTGTTGGAGGGCAGCCCTTCTCGTCCGTAATGGTGCGAGCACATCTGTCTGGGCTGGGGGTTGTGCCCTTGTTGAGTTGAGGGTGGATGGGAGAATTTCGTCTTTCTTGTTTATTGTTTTTCTTTCCCTGGACTTTGGAATTGTTGATGGTGATGAGTAAGTTCCCTTCTGGTGTTGGAGGACGTGTCATATTGATGGTGGCAATTCGTGTTCCGGTTTTGTGGGATATATCATTGTTTGTACTGGAAGGTGACCTTGAGTTGTTTTTCCTATGGTGCGCCTCCTGGCGATGTGGTAGGGAGTTCGGCCTACGATGCGCCTCCTGGCGGTGCGGTGAGATGCTCAGCCAGGTCCTTTCGTTCCCCGCTCTTTCTTCTACTCGGCCACTGTTTCTCATTCTTCCACTGTGGTGAGGAGGTGTGGTAGGATGAGAGGGAAAACTGCTTGGTGGTGGTGAATGCTTGGTTAACTGTTTCCCTGTTACTTCACTACCTTCTTCCTCGTGAAAGTCACGACCTCGTGGCTGTAAATAAAAAATCTAAATCTCGTCCTGTCGTACAAAATGTTTACAGGCAGCTAGATGTTTTCACCACATTAATGATCTTTTGTCGGCTGGTTTTCCTATTGCAGTACACACCCTTAGGTAGGAATCCTCTTGATAATTGTTCACTGCAGTGTCTAGTTGGTCTATGAAGCGAAAATTCTTAGTTTCTTCATTATCTTTGATCCAGGTAAGTGTCTTGATGTAAGGACCATTTCTCGGCATCTGGGTTGTGGCAGGCTTAGTTTCGCTTGATTTCCCAGAAGACGTCATGTTCTTTTTCACAGAAGTGGTTAATTTCCGTCTTGGCACTGCCGAGTGTAGAAGGGAACTGGAATTTTGAAAGAGTTGCGGTTTTCTCCCCTGGTCAGCTGGCGAGGGAAAAATCTCAGTTGACCACAAGATAGGGGAAGTGGTGTTTTGACTCGTGGGTGCTGGCATCAGATTTTCATCAGCAATACTTGCTATTGTTGAATCTCTTTGGAACCTGAGGGGGGTTTTGAGGTTGGTGACGAATTGAGGAAAAACGAGCCGGGGGTTTAGACAGACGACCTGATCTGGTCTTGGTAGTTGTTAGCACTGGGGTTGGTGAAGTTGTTGTTGTTGTTGTTGTTCCCCAAGCTGCCTGGCCGAACAGCCCCAAGGCCCCGACCATGGCCAAGGCCATAACCGTGCGCCCCCACAGAACCCTCACTGCCGACCACAATAAAGCCTGGGTGACCGAAGCCACTCCATGGCGGGGAGCTGAGGAGGGTGCGGAAACGCCCAGGAAATCAAAGCCCCACCCAGGGCCCTGTGCCCCTCAGCAATTATGAAGAGAAAGTTGAGGGGCAAAGGAAAATAATTTGACGCTTTGGCTTCCAATCTAGGTAGACTGGGAGGTCAATCCACGGAAGAGACGCCGTCACTTGAGATCTAGAAAATATAAAAGTAAAAGGAACAGTCAGAGTAAGCTATGGGTATGGCAGAGATCGCTCAGTTCTCACTCTGATAGACCAGCCAGGTTGGTGAGGTTGAGGAAGACGTCGATGGTGAGGGTGATACTGGTGGGGGTATGTGAAGGTTCTCTGGGGTTTGGGGTTTGGGATGGAGGGGTTGACATTCCTAGGGTTAGGGATAAGCAAATAAGGAGGTATAGGCTTTGTACTTGAGGGGTAGGGTTGGTTGGGTGGGGCCAGGCGTCCGGGAGGGGATAATGGGGCCTGCGAGGTGGAGGGGGTTGTGAGAGGTTTTGAAATATGCATTTTGGGGTGAGAGGCAGAGTGAGATGTTTTACTCCTAGTTGATGTATAGGAGGAAGATGAATGGGGGGGGGGGGGGGGGTAGGGGAGGGAGAGTTTGAAGATGAACTTGATGTTGAAGAATATTTGTCCTGTTTAATAGTAGGAGACTTGTGATGATAGGCGGATGAGGATGTGGTAGACGAGCGTTTAGGCCTAGTACGATGGGGGAGGTTGGCGGGAACTCTCGAATGCAGGGGGTGCCTAGGATGGGGTGGGGTGGGCACGGCTCGGGGTTTGTCTCGTGAGGTTGAGGGGTAAGTTTGGGGGTGTTAGGGAAGGGGGAATATGCTAAAAAGGTGGTCGATGGCTGGTGAGGAATTGGGGGGGACTGTAGAATGCAGGAGGGGGGAGGGGAGGGTGGGGCTGGGCGAGAATGGGAAGAGGTTGAAGGAGGTATCGGTGGGGAATATACATTTGCTGGTAACTCACGATCAGTGGGGCGTGGTGAGGGTTTCGTCGAGGGTATTGTGGTAAGGAGCTGGCTGGTCCAGGAGGAGTTATCTTCATCCTTAACCCACTGAGCCCCAGCAACGCAGGGTTTGCGTCCACAATGTATGTAACGCTAAACCCCAGCGACGCAACCCATGCGTCCTGGCCGGTCCGGTCCCAATTACTCCGGTCCTATGGCACCTAGAGGGCTCAGATTTGTATGGGAACTGTGTAAGTATCCCACGCAACCATGCCGATGGCTGAAAACTCTCAAAGTCCAACCGCGTGCGCGTGAGCACGCAAAAACCGGTATTTTGGGTGTTATTGCCTTCAATTTTTTACTCTTGTAAAATCGACTTTCGGGGGCTCCGTAGGACCAATTTTTGACCTTTTTTATCGGTTTTTTGTGGTTTTTCCTTCATTCCTAACCTATTCGCTATTGTTTCTGGAAAAAAAAAATCAGAAACAGCCGGTCCTTGGTGGTACATTTATTATAAACTAGCTGGGGCTCAGTGGGTTAATCAGGGGACGATATATCCTCACTACACAAAACGGTTTCGGTATACCCTAGTCACTCCATGATAATTTATGATGACTTGATAGGGATTAGGCACTTTGATGATCTTATAGGGGCCCACATACCTAGGTCCTAGTTTGTTGATCACTGGTAACTTGGCAACCATTACTAGATCGTCGATGGCATAGGGGTTCTGATGGGGGGAGACGTCCTTGGCGGTGTCTTGGGTTACTTGTGCAGTGTTGAGAACGTTCTTGAGGTGTTGCAAATGGTCGATGTCCATAGTAAGGGTTGAAGGTTTAGCTAGCGTCCGGAAAGGTAGGAGTAGGGGGGTCACACCATAAATCCTTTCGTGGGGCGTGATGTCATCTTCTCGAGGACAGGAATTCATACCCCACTGAATCATCTTCATTTGGGCTGGCCAGTCTTGAGTTTGGAGGGCAATGAGTCTTGTTCTTAGTTGATTGTTGATGGTCTTGTGACTTCTTTCACAGATGGAATTTCCTTGGGGCCAGTAGGGGGAAGAATGGGACATCTTGATGCCGCATAGTTGAGAAAAGCTTTCCCACACTTTACTGGTAAATTCTGGGGCATTGTCGGAGAGAATGGCTTCTGGCAGACAAAAAACTGCTAATACTTCTGCCACGGAAAGTGCACTACAAAAAGCGTTTGACACAGTAGACCATGATATCCTATGTAATAAACTACAAGCAATGGGCATTGGGTCAGTGAACTGGTTTAAATCTTATCTTAGTGGTAGAACACAAAGAGTCAAAATTGATGATAATATATCTGATCCTATGCCAATTAACTGTGGGGTCCCGCAGGGAGCATCCTTGGTCCCTTACTCTTTCTCTGTTATGTGAACGACATGGAACTGAGCGTCTCGTGTAAATTATTACTGTATGCTGATGACAGCGTGCTTCTGGTTTCAGGAAAAGACCCAATAAGTATTGCCGCTTCACTTTCCAAAGAACTAGAATTATGTAGTGAATGGCTAGTGGACAATAGACTATCTCTTCACCTAGGCAAGACGGAAGCCATCTTATGTGGAACAAAACGCAAACTGAAAAACATTGTGGGCTTCTCGGTCAACTGTAATGATATTCCTATAACAACAGTGTCACAAGTTAAATATCTCGGACTAAAACTGGACTCGAGTTTGTCAGATGAAACAATTTTGGAATCTATCCTAAGTAAGTGTAGAGCACGGATAAAATACCTGTATAGACAGGTGGGATGCTTGCCAGCGGCGACCAAAAAGACCCTTTGCCAAGCGCTTGTTCAATGTCATTTTGACTATTCTGTGTCATCCTGGTACTCTGCATCATCTAAATCAGCATAGCACAAACTTCAGGTCACTCAAAATAAAATGGTTAGGTTCATGCTGAACCTAGGACCCAGATCACATGTTGGCCAGGAACAACTGCAGTCACTAGGTATGCTCAATGTCTCCGACAGGGCCAAACAAATCAGGCTCACTAATGCCTTCAAGATATTCTATGACAGAGCTCCAGAGTATCTAAAGAGTGATTTTGTTAAAGCAAATGAGAGGAGTGGACATAACACAAGAAACAGGATGTTTAATTTTACGGTCCCGAGAATCCAAGGACAGGGTAAGCAAACATTCTTCTTCACTGCCATCAAAGACTGGGACGACCTACCCCAGTAAGTCCGTGAAAAGAGAACACTGTATTCCTTCAGACGTAGCCTGAAGGAACACCTGAACCGGACAGCTGCGAGAACGGAGCACCAAGCTTATGTCTACTACTAAATACGACGTAAGAGATAGGCAAAACAAACTTAAATGATTACTGATTACGGATTACTAATATTTACTATAGGATGTAAGGTATCTTAAAATAACCCCCCAGAAATACTTTCTCTAAAGTATCTATTTCTTTTATCCTCCCTTTTTCCCCAGCTAACCTAATCCCACAAGGACCCCAATGGAAATACGCCTAATGGCCTTATTGGGCTATCCTTAGTTGGAATTATGCAAAGCTGGTACATGTCATATCTGTAACATACTATGTGGTACCAACTCTGTAAATTGCTAACTGAATAAATATTATTATTATTATTATTATTATGATCTTTGACAGGGCAGGCGATGATGAACTTGGAGTATATGTCGACGAAGGTGACGACAAATCTTTTTCCATTTAATAAGGGAAAAGGGCCCATCACGTCCAGGGACAGAGTTTGCCAGGGTTTAGCAGCGGCAAGTTTGCCTGCAGGCCCGGGTGTCCTTGTTCGGTCTTTTCCTAGGGTGCAGGGTTTACATGCTTCGGCGATTTTTTTCGTCAGTGCGGTGGGGCCTGTGGTCCAATAAATCTGGTGAAAGACTTTGAGCATCTCTGCTTGTCCAAGATGTATCCCATTTCCTTCGTGTATTATTAACAAAATGTCTTGGGCTGTTTGGGGGTCCACTGCAATGTGACCAGACTCGGTGTAGGCTACAGCTGATCACCGACGCGCTGTAAGTTGTAGAAAATATCTCTGGGAATCCACTTGAGTTCTTCTTGTTGAGCCAGGAATGTAATAGTGAGAGTTGATTTTCCTCTGTCGATGATTGAATCAGTTGAGGCGAGCGTAAGGTTGGAGGGGTTACTATGTTATCACTTTGACCATAGAAAATGTCGGAGGGAGGAGTAACTTGGTTAATTTGTTGGTGAGGGATACTTGTGCCAATTGTACAGAAACTTTGGGCGACGTTCACAGTGCTAACAGGTAAACGTGACAGGGCGTCTGCATTTGTGTGTAGCTTCCCGGGGCGATAATGGATTTCGAAATAAAATTCTTCTAAGGTTTCTCGCCAGCGGACAAGTAGGGCACAGTTGGTTTCTGACTTTCTGAGCCATTGCAGAGACGGCAGTGGTCCGTAATTATGTCGACTGTAGCGCCGAGCAAAAAGGAGCGGAAGTTATTTAATGCCCAGATCACACCCAGGCACTCTCTTTTGGTGGCTGCATAATTACGTTGGGCTGGGTTGAGGGTGGAGCTGGCGTAAGCGATGGCGTGTTCCCTGGCGTCTTGTATTTGGGCTAGCACTGCGCCTATTGCATACAAGGATACGTCCGTATATAGGCGTAATGGTTGCCTGTAGTCTGGAAAGGCCACGGTTGGGACTTGCACCAGGTGAGTCTTTAAGGTGTTGAAGGCGGTATCTTTTTCTTTGGTCCACACGAATGGTTCTTCTTTCTTGGTTAATTCATGTAGGGGGTGGGCGATTTCAGCAAACCCGTTGACAAATCTCCTGTAGTAGGTGGCTAAGCCCAAGAAGGAGCGAACGCCCTTGACGGTGGTCGGAGGAGTTTGTGCTTGAATTGCAGATAGTTTCTTTGGGTCAGGCGAGATGCCCCCGGCTGAGATCACATGGCTTAGGAAATCCACTGATGTCCTAGCTACTGAGCATTTAGACGGTTTGAGCTTGAGACCTGCTCCTCGTATTCGGAGCAACACTTGACGAAGGCGCTGAAGATGTTTTTCCCAAGTCTTACCGTAGACTATGACGTCGTCCAAGTAGGCTAGGCATGTTTCCCAGGTGAGGCCCTTGAGGACTGATTCCATCAGGTATGAAAAAGTGACTGGACCATTGCAGAGACCGAACGGAAGTACAATGAATTCGTACAGGTTTCCCCCACTGGTGGAAAATGCAGTCTTTTGTTGATGGCTGGTCTTGATGGGTCCCTGCCAGTACCCTGCCTGAAGGTCTAGAGTAGTGAACCATTTCGATCCATGCAGGGAATCTAGAGAGTCATCGATTCTAGGCAAGGGCGTGGCGTCTTTTATGGTGGCGTCATTCAGGCATCTGTAATCCACACAGAATCTTGTGGATCTGTCCTTTTTTCGTACGATGATGGGAGAGGACCATGGGCTGACGGAGGGCGTGGCTATATACCGGCGTCAATCAACTCTTGTACCTGTCTCTCTTCTTCCTGACGTTGTAGAGGGTTCTTTCGTTTTGAAGGTTGGCGGAGGGGAAGTCCTTCGGTGTGAATACTGTGTTCCACCACTTTAGTTTGTCCAATTTCTAAATCAGACTGGGCAAATATGTCTGGGAATTCTTGGAAGAGGGAGGAGAGTTGTTTATGTCGAAGTTTTGACAGTTGGGGTAGAATCGTGGGCAGGACAGGGGGCATACTTGGCGTGGAACTTGTAGGTCCCATCCCGTGTTCCTTGTACCTAGTTTATTCCATACCTACCACCCGATCCCTTGTCATGAACCTAACCTAACCTAGACCTAGTATGTTGGATACAGTACTAACCTTCACTTAACCTCTGAAGTGCGCATGGGGGGTATTAGACACCTCTGCCTGTGCGCATGTATTTGAGCTGTTTCCATCGCTAAAATATTCATTTTACCATAAATAGCATTAATACTTCTCCATATGCGCCTATTATAGATTGATTATAAAGGTATTAACCTGTTACAACAATAAAACAAGTGGAAACAGCGTTTGTCCCTTATTCTGTGGTCTAGTTTCGTGCTAACAATAGTGAGTTGGTAGCAGGGCGTTGTCATCACTGTTACCAAGCGTGGGAAAGAGCGAGAGAGAGACTACTGCGTAACAGTGTCTCTCCAGACAAGGGGAGGGGAGGAGGGCAGGAAGGTTGCCTCAGCCATACATTATGTAACTCCCGGCCTGTATCGCCGATTTTGACCATCCAAACACTGTTTCCACTTGTTTTATTGTTGTAACAGGTTAATACCTTTATAATCAACCTATAATAGGTGCATATGGACAAGTATTAATGCTATTTATGGTAAAATAACGATGTTAGTGATGGGAACAGCTCAAATACGTCAGCACAGGAGTGTGGTGTCTCATACCCCCCATGTGCACTTCTTAGGTTAATACATTATCTTAACACATATTTTGATCATAGAAGTACCATTTAAAATACCACAGGAACGAAAAACCTGAGAGCGAAACCTCCACCCCTAACGAGCCACAGGAACGAAAATCTTGAGAGCGAAACCCCCATCCCCAACGAGATCCCAGGTCCCTTTTCCATCCCCGATTGGGTCTCTCTCTCTCTCTCCCAATTCATTCCACATATTATACGTCCCTCAATCACAGTCTTCTAATATACAAACCACAATACTTTACTCACTGATATTCTTGATGTACTACCTAAGTATGTATTTAATTATGTAACCACCATACAGGCTATAATACTTTCATTGTGTAGGTTCGAGGCGATCTAAGACACCTTAGCTTCCATTTCATACCAAATCAGACCGTGATTATGTCAGCCCTGTATTTAGTTATATAACAATCATAGTCCTCCCCAATTCTAGCAATTCTATGTCTCTAACCTCCCGTTGTTTTATCCACTAACTATATATATTCCCAACCTTCCTAATACCATCTCCATTTCACTAGACAAAATACCTAGGAGTAATTCCGAGATTAATTATGAAATTACACTAGACAGCCCCATAACTCACTGAGATCCACATTGCTATTTTATTGATGTACCCACTCCCTAATGTTAACATAATTTAGGGAACTTGTAAAAAGAGAAGACACCTATCTTCGTTCCCCCATTTTTAGCAGTTAGCTATACATAACCTCACGTTGCATTGTTCGTCTGTCAATTTGTGTCCCTTGCCAGTTCTTGTATTGATTTATGCCTGTTGATTTAGATAAGTTAATTACGAGTTATGTAACAACCTTTAACCACAACTCTATACACCCGATAACCCTATGCCAGTTATTGTATTGATTTAGGCCTGTTAATTCGGATAAACTCACTATGACCAATCTGCAGACGATTATCAGGAGAGATGCAGGAAAGCTACCTCGTATCTCTCTCTCCATGACGAGTATAGATATATGTACCCCCGTGCTCAGTCGCCTCCCTTGCCTTGTTCTTCTAGTAACTAAGTGTATATACAGTATAATATTAACCGGAGTATGCCGCCAGTATTGATACGACATAGCGGCACTGTCCTTGTGTCGTATTGTGCCACGTGCATACCAAACTGGTTTTCATCATCTTATTAGGACGACGTCTTAATATGCCGTCGTTTATGCATGTATTCAATCCTTAGGTTAATTATCTTTTATCCGCCATTGTGTTCCTCTCTTCCATTTACTTTTCCACAATTGTTATACGTCTTCCAATCACCTCCTCCGTATCCACAATCCACACTACTCTGTTTTGCTTCGTGACCCTATGCTCAGTGGTCACCTGTTTTGTGGGTCACCCTGTCTTTTGCTCCTTCACACCCCGCTGCACACGCCACCCTACCTGTTCGATCGAAGGGGAATGCCACCCCAATGTCCAACGCATTAAGGGTCACGACCCTAGGTCACGAGCGGCGCGGCGCCTAGCCTCAAACCACCCCCTTTCCAATATCCAACCCCCCCCCCCCTGTAAAGACGCCCAGACGAACGTTCTAACATGCCGATCCCGTTCATTTCCTCACCCCAATAAATAGCAGATAAAGACTCATTCTTGTAACCCCATTTATTACCCTCTAACTTACTAGCCCAACTCACAACCTGAACCAGGAGGGCGGACGGCTCGAGGCTACAGCAGCCAACCTCTCACCCCTAAGAAGTCGACGGTTCCGCCTGACTTGCATTTTCACAAAAACTACTATTATGAGCCCCATGAGTAATCCTAGTAAGTAAAAACTAGAACCCAGGATCAACCCTCCCTAGGAGTATCACTCTTGACACCACCACATCATAAGAAAACCCCATTAGCGTAGAGAATCCCATATATACATATTTAAGGAGTGGCATGCCCCCCACCCCAAAGGGACACCCCCAACCCCCGCGGACGTTCACCATGACCCACACGTAGCCAACAACTTCTTGCCAGACACCAGGTGAATTTCCAACAGGTGATGAACTAACCCTCTAAATACCTATCCAAATACCATCCTATCCCATCCTTAACCAAAACCAAAATCTTCCTTATCCCATCCTAGATTAAGAATAGCATGTCAGCTAGACCAGAGAAGGATATTTAAGTGAATTGATGAATAATACTTCCCAGCCTATTCACGTAGTGCGCCAGTAAAGTAGTCCCTACAAACCTTCACCAAATCCGCCTAAATAACTCTACTAGTACCTCATACTAGAGTTAAGATATCCACGATCATAAATCAGATCACAAGTTACTTACCGCCGCATTAAAGACCCCCTCCCTAACCACCTAAGTTCACCAGAATAAATTAACTACTTCATAGCATTGACATCCAATACTTCTAGAACATTCCTGAAGCTTCCTTGACCTGCCTCTAAATAAGACCCAGAGACAACAGTCGGGCAGTTGAATATTAGAGCCCAAAAGCAACGGCTGGCCTCACTGCGTTGGCGTCTAGTCTTCCCTCCCCCCCTCAAGATTCACGATAGTTCGGCGTTCCGTAATTTGTGCAACTCTGTGAGGAAGTGATTTAACTCTTTACAAATATTTTATTGCGATCGGGACTACCGGCAGTAATATTATATTGGTAGACAACAAATTCACAAATTATTGATTGTTTCATTAACTTCTGATAGTGCACCCTCCGCTACTTGAGCTACGAACGATCATAACTCATAACTGATCTAAGGCAGAAAGATCTTTATATGTTAGAAGGGATTATGCGAGAAACTCTTGAGTGAGGACTCGGCAAGAATAACTCCTTGGCAACAATCGACTGTCTTAACCCATCAGCAATTGTTGCCAAAAAGGTGCACAACCGCCCGCAAGAAGCCCATCTGCAACCCCTCTACACTACCGGACAGCTTGGACGGCCCCAGAGCTACTGTTAACCCCCAACATCACTAACGCAAGATAACCAGGAAAACTCCATCACAGTGTTACTTCACAGAGTACCAGTGTTACAGTGCTATTAACTATCAACCATCCAGTGTATTCGATTGTGTCTCAACTTTCTCTGATGATTAGGAAACAAGTAATTATGCTAGTACACATTAATATATATCAGTGAAATTTAGCTTAGGCGAACTGACTCCCGTAATTATTCTTGCCATCAGGTTTAACCTGATTTGCCCTCACTGATATTTTCGGTCCGAAGTATCACCTAGACAAGTGAACATCCTAGACCAGTGCAACTAGTTACAGTTATCCTTTTACGTTAATTCTTGGGCAATAACCACATTACTTATACTTTCATCCTTGAGTAAGAGTCATATTACCAGAGAGAGTTAACAAAGCGAAATGCCTAACCTGTGTGATTCATGTACCCTACGTATCATAAAGCAATGTGATCAGAAGAATAATGCCTGAACGTTGGAAGTGGGAAGTATGTCTCTATCCAAATCCGCGATAAGTGCTGGGAGGTGGTAATAAGTCCAATAACCTACCCGAGTGCTCCAACCTCTATTGTTCGTGGAATTCTATTACGTACCTTCTACCTGAGTGCTATTGAGAATAAAGCTGTATTACAAACCATTTATCCGAGATTATCTATATATATGTCCTCTGTTGATTCTCTTTATGTATTTTGCAAGAAATCCAATAACCCAGTCTTGCAGAACTCACCTATACCAAGTTAATCCTATATAAAATCAGGGGCATAACACCATTCATTGGTATTGGGCAGCAAAAGAGCTTAATTCTTGTTGAGTGATATCGTCCTTAACCCGGGAACTGAGGGGAGACTCTTAAGAGTTCCCCCGGCAGACTGCGGGAAGACTCTTAACCTGGGAACTGCGGGGAGACTCTTAAGAGTTCCCCCGGCGGACTGCGGGGAGACTCTTATGAGTGAGTGAAAAAAAAATCAACTTTTGACATCGAAAAAAAAATATATATTTTTTTATTTTTTTATTTTTTTATTTTTTTTTGGCCCCCGGGCCATGCAAAATCTCAGTCCTCTACCTCCCCTCCTTCCCCACTTTCCTCCTCTCCTTCAGTTATCACCTATTTTCCCTGTTATTCCCTTATTCTGAGGTATATTTTCGTGCTAACATTAGCGAGTTGCAAGCAGGGTGTTGTCATCACTGATGGCAAGCGAGTGCAAGAGAGAGAGAGAGAGTATCGATCGACTGTGTCTCAGTGGCCTTGGGGGAAATTGGCGGGAAAGCAGTTTGCCTCACCCATACATTATACAACTCGCGGGCTATATCTCCGATTTTGACCATCCAAACGCTGTTTTCACTCGTTTTATTGTTGTTTCAGGTTAATACCTTTATAATCAACCCATAATAGGCGCATATGGATAAGTATTAATGCTATTAACACGGCAAGCGCGATAGGCCTCACGGAAGGCTTCCTATAGGGAACGCGATAGGCCTCACGGAAGCAAGACCATAAAAAAAGCCTTCCATAAAAAAAAAGGGCCTATCAAAACAAAGGATTTTGTCTCTAGGTGAGATAATTCCCCTCTAGTACTCATCCATGTGTTTCTCACCCCTCCCCCTCCCCTCCTTCCCCACCTTATTCCCCCCTCCCCCCCTCCTCAATTATCACCTATTCCTCTTATTATCATCATTTATCGGTTATTTTTCTCTACCGCGATAATGTAGCACAAGTGGGTTGCATAAAAGATCGTTATGCAACACCCAGACACCGGCACACACCGCCCCGCTCGTCTCAGTTGACTCCCAGACAGCGAGAGGGGAGGGCTGCCTGTGGCTCTCTCTCGCCTGAGATTATGACCGGGTGACCAATATCTTCGTTTTTCACCACCCAAATGCTTTTCCCACTTATTTTAGCACTCTTGAAGGTTCATATATACATCATATATGTAAAATAAAAGCATACCGAAAACAAATAATGCTTTATATTGTAAATATAACGAATTCTGTCAGAATCCAGGGCTAGAAATGCACAAATAACTACCCTAGCACCTAGGTCTATATCGCGCTTGTCAGGTTAATGACACAATGAATATTTTAGTGACGGAAACACCTCAAATACGTCAGCACAGGGGGACGTTTCCAATTACCCCCATGCGCACTTCAGAGGTTAAGAGTAAGGGAAAACAAAAAAATCCATTTAACCCCCCCCCCCAAAAAAAAATAAAAAAAATAAAAATAAATAAATAAAATAAAATAAAAAAAAATTGCCCCTGGGCCATGCCAAATATCACTCCTCCACCTCCCCTCCTTCAGTTATCACCTATTTTCCCTGTTATTCCCTTATTCTGTGGTCTATTTTCGTGCTAACATTAGCGAATTGGTAGCAGGGCGTTGTCATCACTGTTACCAAGCGTGGGAAAGAGCGAGAGAGAGACTATTGCGTAACAGTGTCTCTCCAGACAAGGGGAGGGGTTGCCTCAGCCATACATTATGTAACTCCCGGCCTGTATCCGCCGATTTTGACCATCCAAACACTGTTTCCACTTGTTTTATTGTTGTAACAGGTTAATACCTTTATAATCAACCTATAATAGGCGCATATGGATAAGTATATATTAATGCTATTTATGGTAAAATAACGATGTTAGTGATGGGAACAGCTCAAATACGTCAGCACAGGAGTGTGGTGTCTCATACCACCCATGCGCACTTCTTAGGTTAAAGGAGAATGAATATAGGCCTAGGCTATATGATAAAAGGCTAAAACATATCATTCTGTGGTTCCCACCATACACAGAAGAAATAAAGGAACCTCGATTCCAGCAACCATACATAGAAGACAAGTTGCTAAGAACTTTGTTATTTGATAGACAGACCTTATAGGGTAAAGAAAATAATCTATATTTTTTGGAGAATAAGAGAGAATCATACTGAACATAAAGTAAAAAGAAAAAAGAAAAAGGGAGGTGCCATTTTAAAGACCTATAGCTTCTTGTCCAACAATTGAACTGTGAATCATACGCCTGACAACGAAAGTCATTCGTGTTTTATGACGCCAGGAGAAGATTGAGAAGATTTCGAAGTTAATGGGAATATCAAAAGGTGTCATAAAAAACGCCCACTTGAATCGGGAACTAGGAACTGGGAAACGGGAACCAACTTCAGCCGGGTGAGAACATGGAGGTGGAAGGGAACGGATGTGCAAAGGAATGTATGAACTGCTGGGTAGGAGAGAGGGTGGAAGAGACAGTGGAGCATGTAATAACAGAATGTGAAGCATACAAGAGAAAGCGGGAGAAGCAGCAGGAGCTAGAAACGAGCTGGATGAGATGTGTGGGAGCAGAGGGATGGGAGGAAGTGAAAACCAGGGAGGACAGAGGAATAGCATGGTTAGGCCTATCTGGGTTGGAAGGCCTAGAAGAAGGAAGAGTGAAGGAAAGAATAATGATACTGAACAAATTCTTGAAAGAAGTATGGATTAGGAGAGGAGAAGGGAGGGAGGGAGGGGGAGAGGGAGAGTGATAAATACCTGTAGTATCCTAGATATTCACCTTAATTTTTATTTTTGTTTTTCAAACTAGGCTATACAGTACTCTTACTGTCATTCTCGTACTATCATATTCCAAATGTCCTTATTTCTCATATTCAAACTTTCTCTAATGGGGGAATGCTGCCAGGCGCACTGACGGGTCTGAAAGCTAGCCTCCTCGCAGACTCGCAGTGACCCCATTAAGCAAGAAGAAGAACAAGAAGTGTCACAGAGCTACGGAAGGAGTCTCTGCTAGGCTACGGTAGTGAGTGGACGTCTGCGTAAGTCGTCTGCCGCTTCGGTGGTTCGGCGGCCTCATCCCCCCGGCTTCATCTCCTTGCACCATTCTACACTGCTCTGCCTTCGTCATCTTTTGATCATCTGCCTCTTCCGACTTCACTTTGCGCTTCATTGCAACCTCGCTGTTTGGTGGTGGCCATCGCTCCCTGGACCTGTGATGCGTGGCACTGCACGATTGAGGGACGTTGCAACCGCGTGGTTGGTTCTGGGTTCGGGGTTCCCGTGCGAGGCCCCCCTCCGTCTCGGTGCCATTGGGTTCGGGGTCCCGTGTGAGGGCCCCCTCCGACGGTGCCGGGACTGCCTTCAGTTTATGGGGTTGATGTTGGCCACTCCGTCCTCGATTCTTCGCATCTCCACGTGTCTGCCGGGTGTCATCATTCATCAGTCATCACTTCTTCATCCTTCAGTTTTCGTGTCCTGGGAGTCTTGTTGCCCTTCTGCTGCCCCTCCTGGGCCCCTGCTGTTTGAGCCTCCTTACAGGGAGGCCGCTGTGGACCCGTCTTCCCCATGTCCACTTCCACCTCGGCAGGGCGATATAAGCAGAATTGCTTTACTGCCATTTCAAGTCTTCAACGTTAAAAAGAAAGAAAGACCCCCCTGATACTACTCTCCTTGACGCGGTTGGGGGGCTTCAGTGACTAATTTTGAGTAGTTTTTCATTCCTCATTCTATGATTTTCCCCTTCTATTCTTACTCTGTCCCATCTACACGTCCAGTGGCGTAGCTAAGGGGGGGGGGGGGGGGGGCGGGGGGGGGCTGTTTGAAATCGCCCCCCGGGCCCCCAAGAGAAGGGGGCCCCCAAATGGATCTGAAAATAATATTAATTATACTAATAGTATATACTGTATATATAAGTAATATTAATAATGAGTAAAATAAACACCATGTGTGTTTTCTGATTTAACCTCTTTCTTTTCTTCTATCCTGCGACGTCATGGGTATTTAAAACTAGAAAAATAACGATCACTCCATCAGTATTGATTTGGCGGTGCAAGGGGAAACAACGTCGCTCTCGCTCCTAGCCACTTGCTTAGGATACACTGCCTATAGGACAGGTAGCCTGGTAGGCCTAATGATTATACTTTATATACATTACAAAATAGCACTATTGAGTTTGACAGTTGGTTAATATACTGTGTTTTTCGTAAGCATGTGTAAAGGAATAATAAGATATAGCCTAATTTGACAACAAGAAACATGGTGATTGTTAGTAAGTTGAGTGTATAATCGAAGATTAGGCCTACATACAATTATATATAAATATATGAACCAAAAATTTCGGTAATATTTTCTTTTTCGTGAACTGTAATGGTCAAATCGATAGCTATATTTCATAGATAACCTATGTACTTAACCTTGTGAGAAAGTTGAGTGGTATCGAAGATATTTGTAGAGTAGGCTAAACTTCTAAAGTGCTAAATATTTAGGCCTTGAAATTTGTAGGACTATGTTTTGGTCTCATATTTTTTTCTCGAACTGTAGGGGCCTAACATAGCCTATACAATGTTTATGGTCTTACTAAACCTTAGCTTTATCGTGAAAAAGATGCATAGTCGTTTAATATTAGTCAATTAAGTATGGGTGCAATACATCAGCTAAAATAGAGCATAGAGAGGCAACATTAATGGTGTAGAGTGTAGGCTACCTTGGTTAGGCTATGAGCACTATGACTCATTCTTTCAAATTTAGACTCTGGATCACTTTTATTTATGCTACCATACGCCTTCCATATAGGCTATAGGCTATGGTGGCTGTACATATCAAGCCCAGGAACTGTGAAATAAGAAGGAACACAGTTGTGAGCATTGAATACTCGTTTGTAGGTTAATCTAGCCCTTTGGCTGGTTCAGGGTCAGGTGCAAACGTTGGTAAGCTTTCTAACAAGTTACTGGGGTTCTCAAGAAGAGGCCCCCAGTATTGAGATTTGAGGTAATGCATAGCTTGATTAGGCCTACCAATGACGCATATTTTAACTCCCTAACGCCAGTGGTGGGGTTGAAATAATATTTTAATGTTATCACGTTTCATGTACATTATTATCTTTTATTATTTTATTAGTATTATATTTTATATTCTTATTTCAGACATGCCTAATGAACGACAAAGAGAAAGAGTGCATCAAAGTGGTATATGTTTTACAGTATTGTACCATCCATTGTACATGTATTCCTAATCCATTAGATAACGGTGATATAATAATTAATTGTATATTAAATTATTACCAGTACCCCACTATTGAGTCATGGATATCGTCAAAATGCACCTAGGTAGCATTATTATTCTAAAATTTTCTCGGGGGGCTTACAGCGCCCCCCCGAACCCCCCAGCTGATTAGGCTCGCTTCGCTCGCCACCCCCCCCCCCCAACCATGGAGGGGGCCCCTCCAGGCACCAAGCCCCCTGGGCCTCCAAATCACTAGCTACGCCCCTGTACACGCCTGTGTGCAGTAATCTGGAGACAACCCTCCAAGCAAACTGCACATTTAAACAATAAGAAGAAGAAGAAGAAAGATAGAGATACAAGGAAATGGCAGGAAGAGCTAGGGGAGAAAAGCAGTTTAGAAATATACAAGGCCTTTAAATCAGAAATAAAGGGAGAAGAGGAACTATATGATAATACAGAAGCTTCAGTCATATTATATAGGTGTAGAACGAATAATTTAAATTTAAGAGACAGGAACAGGCATGTAGGAGATATAAAATGCTTACTATATAATGCTGAGATAGAGGACATCAAACACTTTATTTTATGGTGCCCTATATATATAGAAGAGAGAGTAAAGGAAACAGCGCTACAACAACCTTACGTTGAGGAGGAAAATCAAGTGATAGGAAATCTACTGTTCAAAGAAGAAAACCAGGAACGAGTGAAGAAGATGTTATATGGGATGTGGAGAACAAGAACCAAGAAAATGAAGGAGCTGGAATAAGAAGAAATAGATTATAATGCAACATATAGAAAAAAGAAAAAGAAATACAATATAACAGAGCATGTCACAAAAGGAAAATTACAAGAACCTCTCAGGGAAGTGCTGTTGTTAAGGCATTACTTCCCGAACCACATCTGATTTGATCTGAAGAGCTACGGAACCCACCCTGATACTACTCTCCTTGACGCGGTTGGGGGGCTTCAGTGACTAATTTTGAGTAGGCCTAGTTTTTCATTCCTCATTCTATGATTTTCCCCTTCTATTCTTACTCTGTCCCATCTAAACGCCTGTGCAGTAATCTGGAGACAACCCTCCAAGCAAACTGCACATTTAAACAATAAGAAGAAGAAGATACTACTCTCCTTGACGCGGTTGGGAGGCTTCAGTGACTAATTTTGAGTAGTTTTTCATTCCTCATTCTAAGATTTTCCCCTTCTATTCTTATTCTGTCCCATCTAAACGCCTGTGCAGTAATCTGACAACCCTCCAAGCAAACTGCACATTTAAACAATAAGAAGAAGAAGAAGAAGAGCTACGGAACTAGGGCCTACTCCCCCTTCCAACTCTTCTTCCACCTAACAACACTCACCCTACACTTACACTTTGTTACACTTTGTTGTATTCCGTCCGACGTCCGTTAGTGACACAGTTGAGCTGGGGCTCCACTGCGACCAGGCAGCTCCCTTTCTTCCACTCTCCATTCCAGAAGCCGGTTGGAGTTGGTGCTGGGGTATCCTGGTGTTGGTGGCCGGTCCGGTATTTTGGCCAGCCACATGTCCAAGTGTTTCTTGATTCTATCTTGAAGGTGTCTGGAGACACGTCACACCCCGGTCATGTTCCTGAGAGGGGCTGGTATACAGTTGAACAGTCTGGTTCCATTGTATGCAAAACTGTGATGGATCACCAGGATCAGGGATTTGATTTTTTTTTTTGATCCCGGCCCAGTCCTCACATAGCACAGCCTCCCTCGCCTTTGGTGTTGAGTCTCTTGGTCTTGGATGTTTGGATTTGGTACTTTTTTTTCCAAAATCTTCCAGACGTAGATGATGATGTATCTCTCCCTACGTCTTTGAAGTGAGTACAGCTGCAGCTCCTTGAGTCTCTCCCAGTAGTTAAAGTGTTGAGACTTGAAACCCATGGATTTTACTGGTGAATGTCCTCTGGGTGGCTTCAATTTCTGTTATTTCTCCTACTTTTTGGGGAGACCAGAGCTGAGAGCAGTAGGCCTACTCCAGTCGTGGTAGGACCAGTGACTTCCACAGTGTTAACATACACCTCTCATTTCTTGTGTGGAAAGTTCTCAGGATCCAGCGACCAGCATGCTATTTGTTTTGCTGTTGTTGTGGCTTTGGTAATAGCCTATGCTGGGAAAAAGTGGCGTCACTGCTCATATTTACTCCCAAGTCCTTCACTGTGTCCTAGGCGGTAATTTCTTGCTGTCCACTTTTGTAGTTGGTGTCGTTTTGTAGTGCTCTCTTATTCCCGTACCTTAGAAGCTCGAACCTGTCTCCGTTTAGGCCTTTAGGGCCATGTTGTTTTCTTCTGCCCACTTCAGGATTTTGTCCAAGTCTTGTTGTAGTAGCTGTGCATCATGTTGTGAGGTGATTTTCTTCATGAGTCTGGTGTCGTCTGCATTCGATGAGGCTGTTGAGTGTTCCAGGTCCCTCAGACCTGTCGATGTCTCCTATCATGATGAGGAATAGGAGAGGTCCCAGAGTACTGATCCTTGTGGTACTCCGCTGATGACCCCACCTGCTTCTGATAGGCTTCCTAGAACCGTGACTTTGTTTTCTGTTGGTGATGAAACTGTGGAGCCATCTTCCAAGGTCTCCCCCTATTCCCAGTGATTTGAGTTTATGTAGAAGGATCCCATGGTCCACCTTGTCAAAAGCTTGGGCGAAATCTAGATAGCTATATGACGTCTACATTTTCTCCGTCTTGAATATCCTGTAGGATTTTGTCGTAGTGTGATAGTAGTTGTGAAAGGCAGGAGCGGCCTTGTCTAAAGCCATGTTGACCCTCGTTGAATGCCTCGTTATCTTCCAGGTAGCTAACCATCTTAGCTCGTATTGTTCTTTCTATGATTTTAATAAGATGTGACGTCAGCACCACTGGTCTGTAATTTTTGGCTATGCCTTTACTAGCCTACCCCCTTTATGTATTGGTGTGACAGTACCTTCTTTTAGGGACAGTCCACAACCGACCGGACAAATATCCTCAGATTCCTCAGAGAAGACGTTTCAAGGAAGAGTGGAAAGTTACGGATTTTTTTTATTTTAATAGCCTACCACAAATTTTCCGAGTGTTTTTTATAAAAAAAAATGGTCATTTGCATCAATATAGCCTATAGTGTTTGTAATTAATTAGACATCTCGGGAAAACCTATTTTCCCCATTAGGCCTATTGATCGATTTACGAGACAGCCCCTCGATAGTGATTTGAAGAGACATTAGCCTTACCTAACCTAACCTAGTATTACGATCTTAAGACACGCCGCCCGATAGTGGGGAGGGCTATGAAGTACAGGGAAAATGAGGGGTTACATGCGTAAAACGGCGATAAAAACGTATTTTAGCAAAACTTGGCTCGGGTTTTAAGGTATTTCAAAGGCCTAAAATCCAATATTTCGAAAACCCGAGCCAAGTTTTGGCCAAAGCTGGCTCGGATTTTGCGAGTTTGTAGACAAAAAAATGACAGTAACCTCATTTAGAAATTTGGCTCAGGTTTCCCGAAATTGCAAAACCATAAAACCCGAATTTTGGAAAACCCGAGCGATTTTGCGAGTTTTAAGAGTAAACAAATTAAGGTAACCTAGGCTAATTTAGAATTTTGGCTCATGTTTCCCTAAATTGCAAACCCCAAAAAGCATAATTTTGGAAAACCCGAGCCAATTTTTGGCAAAACTTGGATCGTATTTTGAGAATCGAAAAAGACTAACGAAATGTCGGAAATCGGCTCATGATTTCCCTAATTGCAAAGCCGTATAACCAGATTTATCGAAAACGTAGCACTTATTTAAATCATAAATATCCAGTAACATAGACCTAGTACATTGGATAAAAGCCTAATCCACACCTAACGCCTACAATGTGTCCGTAATACCTAGTAGGCCTACGTGGGATAAAACACGAACCCTTACCGGTGCAATGGCGGTTGGGCCGCCGACCCGCCGCCCATTTAGTATTCGGGCGTATCTGTAAATACTACCGTAACTACGAATCTTGTTTCTGAGACCTATTATATTTACCTAACCAAACAACCCAACCTAACCTAACCTAGACCCAGTACGTGGGATACTAAACTAGCCCTTGCATGCCAGCAACAGCGGATTCATAGTACCCAGTACCGTACGTGGGATACTAAACTAGCCCTTGCATGCCAGCAACAGCGGATTCATAGTAGGCTACTCAGTACGTGGGATACTAAACTAGCCCTTGCATGCCAGCAACAGCGGATTTATAGTACAAATGGAATGGGCTGGAGGAGGAGGTGGTAGGGGCAAGGAACATCCATATTTTCAAGAAAAAATTGGATAAAAAGTAGACGGAGAGACGGGACAACACGAGCTTAGCTCAACTCCTGTGAACTACAATTAGGTAAATACAATTAGGTAAATACTCAGTACGTGGGATACTAAACTAGCCCTTGCATGCCAGCTACAGAGGATTCATAGTACATGTACTCGGTACGTGATATTTTTCACCCATTAATTTCCGGAAGTTTAAACCTATGCGAAAAAATCTTACCTCTACACGTCACATCAGTAGGCAAGCACCCATGTTCTGTAAATACTTTCAGGGCAGCAGTATTATTTCTTGTAGTTTCTACAATAACACAGTGCAGAGGCGAAAATCTTGGACCTTTACAGTCTACCGCCATATGACTCGACTGGCAATTATCAGGTAAATCAAGGTGGGTATCTGTGATTGGCCGATTGCAATGACGTAATCAACATAGGCCTACTACACCCGAGTGATTGGCTCCCGAGGGTATGCGTGACGTAGCCTATGCGTTAAAATTACGTCTTCACAAAAAAAAACCCCAATAGGAACACAGTACTAGTTAAGTGTCTCGAGACGTGATGCGCAAAGCTGTGGAAATGAACACCTGTAGTTTTGACAGAGATGGGCAGGTGGAGTTAGTGTTGACTAAAAAGCTGGTGGACAGACCTCGGGAGACAGGTGAAAATGGCGTGTGTATGAATCGGTGCCATCTATAGGAAGGTATTGACAATCATGTTACGAAAATATTCCATTTTAGTACCATATATTTTTATTAGGTTTTGCTGAGGCTTAAAACACATTTTCATGTGATGTTTAGAGCATATAAAATCCATATTTGTTTTCAAATATTATAAGAACATAAGAAAATGGGAGTCTGCAGAAAGCCGATTGGCCTAAACAAGGCAGATCCCTGTCCCACACAACCCCAAATTAATTACAAAGCCCAATTATAGGCTCAACACTCTAATACCCTGAGGATCATCTTACCAAAACGGTTAGAGATTAACGCAGGATTATGGGGGACTGCAGAGCGCTGATTGGCCCAACCCGGCTGATCCCCCTTCACACCCAACCCTTCTCGTCCATATGCTTATCCAATTTTATCTTAAAGCTCCCTACAGTTTTAGATCCCACTATAGCACTTGGTAGTCCATTCCACCCATCTACAACTCTGTTACCAAACCAATATTTGCCTATATCTTTTCTGAAACTAAATTTATCTAATTTGAAACCATTGGTACGAGTTCTTTCGCTATCACTGAGCTTTAGTACCTTTGTCATGTCCCCTTTGTTGATCCCACTAACCCACTTGAACACCTCTATCATATCCCCTCTAACTCTGCGTCTCTCTAACGAATGTAAACCTAATTTCTTCAACCTTTCTTCATACGGAAGATTTCTAATATTATGGATCATTTTTGTCATTCTGCGCTGTACTCTCTCCAATGAATCTATGTCCATTCTGTAATAAGGACACCAAAATTGGACAGCATAATCCATATGGGGTCTCACTAATGACAAGTAAAGTTTTAAGATAACATCAGCAGTTCTGTTACTCACACTCCTAGAGATGAACCCGAGAATCCTGTTTGCCTTATTACGAACGCCTATACACTGTTTTCTAGGCTTCAAATCATTGCTAACAAACACACCTAGATCTTTCTCGCAGTCTGAATTTTCTAATTCTAAATTAGCTAGTTTATATTTAACATTTGTTTACATCTTCCCTATCTTTAATACCTTGCATTTGTCAATGTTAAACTTCATCTGCCAATTTACTGACCATTCGTGTAAGGTATCTAGATCCCTTTGGAGGCACTCTATATCGCTATCTGAAATTGCAATATAATTGGTGGCCAACTTATTTAGTTAGCCTATACTCTAATTCTGCATAACAACTGTTATTTTAGGTTTTATTTATTTTATTTTTGTATTTTAATGGTTTGTAAGTGTGTATTATATTAACATAAGAACATAAGAAAATGGGAGTCTGCAGAAAGCCGATTGGCCTAAGCAAGGCAGATCCCTGTCCCACACAACCCCAAATCAATTACAAAGCCCAATTATAGGCTCAACACTCTAATACCCTGAGGATCATCTTACCAAAACGGTTAGAGATTAACGCAGGATTATGGGGGTCTGCAGAGCGCTGATTGGCCCAACCCGGCTGATCCCCCTTCACACCCAACCCTTCTCGTCCATATGCTTATCCAATTTTATCTTAAAGCTCCCTACAGTTTTAGATCCCACTATAGCACTTGGTAGTCCATTCCACCCATCTACAACTCTGTTACCAAACCAATATTTGCCTATATCTTTTCTGAAACGAAATTTATCTAATTTGAAACCATTGGTACGAGTTCTTTCGCTATCACTGAGCTTTAGTACATTTGTCATGTCCCCTTTGTTAATCCCACTAACCCACTTGAACACCTCTATCATATCCCCTCTAACTCTGCGTCTCTCTAACGAATGTAAGCCTAAATTCTTCAACCTTTCTTCATACGGAAGATTTCTAATATTATGGATCATTTTTGTCATTCTACGCTGTACTCTCTCCAATGAATCTATGTCCATTCTGTAATAAGGACACCAAAATTGGACAGCATAATCCATATGGGGTCTCACTAATGACAAGTAAAGTTTTAAGATAACATCAGCAGTTCTGTTACTCACACTCCTAGAGATGAACCCGAGAATCCTGTTTGCCTTATTACGAACGCCTATACACTGTTTTCTAGGCTTCAAATCATTGCTAACAAACACACCTAGATCTTTCTCGCAGTCTGAATTTTCTAATTCTAAATTAGCTAGTTTATATTTAACATTTGTTTGCATCTTCCCTATCTTTAATACCTTGCATTTGTCAATGTTAAACTTCATCTGCCAATTTACTGACCATTCATGTAAGGTATCTAGATCCCTTTGGAGGCACTCTATATCGCTATCTGAATCAATTGATCTCCCCATTTTAGTATCGTCTGCGAATTTACTTATCCTACTAGTTATACCTAAATCTAGGTCATTTATGTATATAAGAAACAACAGGGGACCTAATACCGATCCCTGGGGGACACCACTTTTGACTGCTCCCCACTCTGACTTGGTACCATTTATGCTGACTCTCTGTTTCCTACCAATTAGCCATGACCTAATCCATCCCAACAACGCCCCACCTATTCCATGTGCCTCAACCTTTCTCATCAATCTCTCATGAGGGACTCTGTCGAAAGCTTTACTGAAATCTAAATATATAATATCGTATGCCTTGTCATTATCTACTGCTTCATATACCTCTGAGAAAAAACTAAGCAAATTAGTAAGGCAAGAACGTCCCTGAGTGAATCCATGCTGAGAAGAATTGATTAAGTTAAATGTTTCTAAGTGGTTTCTCATTTTCCTAGCAATAATTGACTCTAGTAGCTTTCCTATGATTGAAGTGAGACTAATGGGACGGTAATTGGATGCTATTGATTTATCACCTTTTTTGAAAATCGGAACTACATTTGCAAGCTTCCAAGCTTCTGGAACTATACCTGTTTCTAATGAATTGTTAAAAAGAAATGTTAATGGGTAACTTAACTCATCTCTGCATTCTTTTAATACTCTGGCATATACCTCATCGGGACCAGGCGATTTCTGAGGTTTCAGTCTGTCAATTTCCTTAAGCACATCATTTCTACTTATAGTAACCGTACTTAACCGATTTTCTATACTATCGCTATATACCTTACGGACTTCTGGAATCTGTGCCAAATTTTCATTAGTGAAAACGGATAGAAACTGACTATTTAATGTACTGCACATTTCTAAATCATTTTCTGTCATTTCTCCTATCGAAGTTTTAAGCACAATGCTTAACAATGGTCAGTATTGTTAGAAAGTGAGGAAAGCACTAGCCTAGGGCTATTTATTAGCATTTGCATTTTAGGCCTAATTGTAATTCCGATAGCCTACCCCAACCGGGCCACCGGCCCAACAATGTAGGTGAGAGTTTGGGAATGCAGGGTTTTGGGTGGGGGAAAAATAGGGGTATTAGGCTAAAAAATATAATAAGGACAATTGAAAAAAAAACAGGGTATTCTGCAGAACAACAACTCCTCCATTACGGGATTCCTGTCTCATGGAATTATTTTTGTTCTCTCTTACCTTACAGTCAGGGTGCCTTACTGATGTGCGGATAAGTGCTACTTTTCTTATTTTGTCAATTTGATTTTCACTCCCCTAGGCTATAAATTTTTTTATTTTTATACAGCCAGTCCAGGACACTTTGTTTACATTCTAAGCTCCTCCAAGATGTTTAGTAGCCATTCAGAGTGGAGTTTCACCTACAAGACCGTCAAGACGTCATACGGTCAGTACATTTATATTGGTAGCCTACTTACCTGTTATAGACAGCCAAAGCTGAAGATTGCAGAGTAAACACCATAGACTTTATCGATTTTTCTTTCGACGCCCGTCAATCTTTTATAGTTTTAATACCCAATCAGCGGGGGTGTGGGGGCAGCAGCCCCCACCCATAATACTAGGATAGGTTATGTAAGGTTGTTAGGTTAGGCTAATGTCTTTTCAAAGTCCCTAGATTGTTGGGGTATCGGAATTACAATTAACAATGCAAATGCTAATAAACAGTGCTTTCCTCACTTTCTAACAATATAATTCACACTTACAAACCATTAAAATACACAAATAAAATAAATAAAACCTAAAATAACAGGAGTTGTAGTTATGCAGAATAACCGTAAAATACGTAAATAAAGGGGTAATATTTGAGGAACTCTGAAAATATAATAGGGATGTATGTAGATTCCGGGCGTAGGCCTATGGGGATACATGTCAACTCGTACTCAAGACATCTCGTACCTTCAAAAGACAACCGACCCCCACCCGGAAAATAAATACATAGCAACGATGAACGAACAATCGGCCTCGGATGCGGACGGACCCTGTGTTGACAAACCCCGACCGACTATGGACAAGCCTACGGACATTCTGAGAATAGGGACATGGAATATGAGTGGCATGAATGATGGCACAAAAGAGAGAGAGGTACTGGAAGTGTTAGTGAATGCCAGGCTGGTCCTGGATGTATGTGGAATGATGGAGACCAAATGGAAGGGTACAGATATGAGAGAGTGGGAGTGTGGAATGGGTGTGTGCTGGAGTGAGTGAGGGAACAGCGAGAGAAGGTGCATGTTTGTTTGTAAGTAACAAATGCAAGGAGTGTGTAAGAGAATATGGGTCTGTGGGTTCAAGGATTGTGTGGGTGAGAATGAAAGTGGGAATACAAACGTGGGGGATTGTGTGTGTGTATGCTCCGACAGAGGATAAAAAAGTAAGAGAGAAAGAGGAGTTCTGGGTGAATGTGGAGGCGTGCCTGGATAAGTTTGACAAGCATATTTCTGATTGGGGATATGAATGGTAAGGTGGGTGATAGGAAAGGTGATGGAGTGGTGGGAGGGTGGGTGGTACTGTCAGAGGTGAATGGGAATGGTAGTGCACTTGTGGATGTATGTGTGGGGAGGAGGTTGTGGATAGCCAACACCTTCTTCCGACACAGGTACACATGGAAAGTGGTGTGGACGATGAAGGATAAGACAGTGGTGGAACGAAAGTCACCGATTGATTATATATGTGTGGATGAAAGAATGAAGAAATCTGTGATGGATGCTAGGGTGTATAGGGGTATTGAAGGGGGTCTGTCTGATCATTATTTAGTAGTAGCTAAGGTTAGGATACAAAAGAAGTGGGTGAGGAGAGCTGGAGGGAGGCAAGAGGAAGGTGGAATGGTGAGGAGGGTGGAGAGGCTATAGGAGGAGGAAATCAGGGAAGAGTAGCCTACAGGAGAGCAGTAGAAAGACGACTAGGTGGGTTCGACCTGGAAGATATGGAGGAAGTGGAGGAGATAAGCAAGGTGTTTAAGGAAGAGGTCTGTGCAGCATGTGAGGAGGTGTGTGGAGTGAGGGGAAGAGGGAGGGGAGTGAAAGGTACAGCATGTTTTTTTTTTTTTTTTCTATGTGAGTGAGGGAGGCAAAAGGCAGAACTGCCTATAACGAGTGCCTGCCCCATAGTTCAAAGAGTGATGGCCAAAATCAAGGGACGTTCGAGCCAAAATGCCTGGACACACAGAGTTTGAAGCAATTTTAGTCATAGGAAGAGGGAAAGACTGATTCTGGGAGAGAGTTCCAGAGCTCAGCTGTTGAATAAAAGAAAGTCTGAGAGTAATGTTTCACTCTTGGGTTGGAGAGTTGCACAGAGTAGGGGTGGGATTGTGTTGCAAGACGGGTACCACGTGCCCTACGTAAGGGAGGTGGTATACACTGGGAAAGCTCTGAGGAACACTGATTATTATAGTAGCGATAGAATAGTGAGAGAGATGCAACATTGCGGCGAAGAGAGAGAGATTGCAGAGAGTTGGTGAGTGGACGGGAGTTAATGATACGAAAGGCCTTCCTTTCAATTTTGTCTAGGAGAGCGGTGTGAGAGGAACCTCCCCACACATGTGAACAATACTCAATACAAAGACGCACTATGCACCTGTACAGAGCAAGAAGCTGTGCAGGGGTAAAGAACCCCCTAAGGCAGTTGAGCATACCCAGCTTCTGGGAGGCTGCCTTAGCAAGACTGGTAATATGGTCCTTTCAACTGAGAGCAGAAGAAAAAGAGACTCCAAGAATATTGAGAGAAGATGAAGGATTGATTTTTGTATTGTTGAAGAATAAGGGGTAGTCCACAGGGAGATCCTGACGGGTAGATAGATGGAGAAATTGGGTTTTGGAAGCATTAAAGGTAACAAGGTTTTCTCTGCCCCAATTGGAGATTGGTAGTTAGATCAGAATTTAAGTGTTCTATGGCTTCATTCCGTTTGTCGTTGAGGAATTGCTGGCTTGGGCGTTCTGAAAAACTAATGGAGTAGTGTATGGTTGAGTCGTCTGCGTATGAATGGATGGGAATTGAGGTACAGTTGAGAAGATCATTTATAAAAATTAGAAAGAGAATAGGAGATAGGACAGACCCCTGAGGAACACCGGAGTTTATAGGGTGAGGAAGTGAGCGATGGCCGTCCACAACCGCAGCTATGGAACGGCCGGAGAGGAAATTAGAGACAAAGGCACAGATGGAGGGATAGAAACCGAAGGAGGGTAGTTTAGAAATTAAAGATTTGTGCCAGACTCTATCGAAGGCTTTCGATATGTCTAGTGCAATAGAAAAAGTCTCGCCGAAGTCCCGAAGGAGGATGACCAAGAGTTAGTAAGATATGAAAGAAGATCACCAGTAGAGCGACCCTTAACCCGGGAACTGTGGGGAGACTCTTAAGAGTTCCCCCGGCGGACTGCGGGGAGACTCTTAAGAGTCAGAGAAAAAAAAATCAACTTTTGACATCGAAAAAAAAAATTGTATTATTTTTATTTTTTTATTTTTTTATTTTTGTTTGGCCCCTGGGCCATGCAAAATCTCAGTCCTCTACCTCCCCTCCTTCCCCACTTTCCTCCTCTCCTTCAGTTATCACCTATTTTCCCTGTTATTCCCTTATTCTGAGGTATATTTTCGTGCTAACATTAGCGAGTTGCAAGCAGGGCATTGTCATCAGTGTTAGCAAACGAGTGCAAGAGAGAGAGAGAGAATATCGATCGACTGTGTCTCAGTGGCCTTGGGGGAAAGCAGCTTGCCTCACCCATACATTATACAACTCGCGGGCTATATCTCCGATTTTGACCATCCAAACGCTGTTTTCACTCGTTTTATTGTTGTTTCAGGTGAATACCTTTATAATCAACCCATAATAGGCGCGTATGGATAAGTATTAATGCTATTAATGGTACAATGAATATTTTAGTGACGGAAACACCTCAAATACATGCGCACAGGGAGAGAGGTCTAATTACCCCCATGCGCAGCCGAGAGGTTAAGGAAGCCATACTGGCGATCTGAGAGCAGATTATGAGAAGAGAAATGCTTAAGAAATTTGGAAGCAAGAATAGTTTCAAAAACTTTAGAAAGACAAGAGATGAGAGCAATTGGACGATAGTTGGAGGGTTGAGAGCGGTCACCCTTCTTTGGGACAGGTTGAATGTGAGCAAACTTCCAGCATGAAGGGAAGACGTTAGAGGATAGACAGAGACGAAAGAGTTTGCCTAGGCAGGGAGTCAGCACGGAAGCACAGTTTTGAGAACAACAGGAGGAACACCGTCCGGACCGTACGCCTTATTAGTGTTAAGCCCAGAGAGGGTAGAAAGTACATCTTTAGAAGAGATTAGGATATTAGGCATAAGTAAGAGAGAGGAGGGCGGAGAGGGAGGAATAGCACCGGAATTCATCCAAGGTGGAGTTTCTAGCAAAAGTTTGAGCGAAGAGTTTAGCTTTGTCAGAGGAAGAAGTGATGGTTGTGCCATCAGAATGGGAAAGACGAGGAAGAGAAATTGTTGGAGAGGTTTTTGGCTAGATTCCAGAAAGCTTGGGAAGAGCTAGAGTTGGATAGTTCAGTGCATGGTGGACAGAAGAGGTAAAAATAGCTGTGGAAGATAAGAAGAAAGTGTATAGAGAGTGGTTGGGTAGTAGAGGGAATGAAGATTTGGAGAGGCAGAAACGAGCGAGGTACGTGGAGAGAAAAAGAGTGGTGAAGAGAGTAGTTAAAGAAAGTAAGAGAAGAGTAGATGAGGAATTTGGAAGGAATCTGAGTGTAAAATGGAGGGAGTGTAAGAAACTGTTCTGGAAAGAAGTCAAGAAAGTTAAGGAAGGTAGCAAGGAAAACAGTAAGAGTGTGCAAGATAAGAATGGGAGAATGCTAGACGAGAAGCAAGAGAGAGTCGAAAGATGGAGAGTACTTCAACGAGTTGCTAAATGTAAGGAATGAAGAGCCAGCAAACATAGTTGGATGGGGTATGGGAGGGAGAAGAGGAGAAGTAGTGGAGGAGGAGGTGGGGATCAGGAGGTCAGAAGTGTGGGAAGCCATGAAAAGAGTGAAGTTGCGGAAAGCACCAGGAACAGATGGCGTGTGTGGGGAAATGTTGAGGTATGGTGGTGAGATAGTGATCAAATGGGTATGGAAAATGTGCAAACTAGCATATGACAAGGGGAATGCACCCGTTGACTGGAAGACTGGCATAATAGTCCCCCTATATAAGGGGAAAGAGGAGTGTGTGGTAACCACCGAGGAATAAGTCTTTTAAGCGTAGTAGGGAAGGTGTACAGTAGGGTAGTGATTGAGAGAGTGAGAGTGAGAATGGAGAAATGGATAGGCGACGAGCAGGGAGGTTTTAGGAAGGGAAGAGGATGCGTAGATCAGATTTTTACCCTGAATTGTGTTGTGGAGAAATATCCGGAGAAGAAACAAAAGGTATATGTTGCCTTTATGGACTTGGAGAAGGCCTATGACAGGTTGGATAGAGAAGGCATGTGGAAAGTACTTAGAATATACGGAGTAGATGGCAAGTTGCTGAAAGCAGTGAAGAGCATGTATGAGGGTGCAAAGGCAGCAGTATGTCTGGAGAATGAGCAGAGCGAGTTCTTTGACCTGAGTGTTGGATTGAAACGGGTGTGTGATGTCCCCGTGGTTGTTTATTGTATACAGTATATGGATGGAGTCAGGAAAGAAATACTAGGAAGAGCAGTGGATGTTGGTGTATCGCTGAAAAGGGAGGGAAATCATGAGTGGAAGCTGCCTATACTGCTGTTTGCGGATGATACAGTTCTGATGAGCGATAATGAATGGGAGTTGCAGGGTCTGGTAAATGAGTTTGGAACAGTGTGCGAAAAACAGAATTTGAAGGTAAATGCGGGGAAGAGCAAGGTTATGGTCTTCGAAAAGGGTGAAGTCACAGAGTGTGAGGTGAAGTTGAACGGTCAGGCTATGGAGATTGTCAGCTCTTTTAAGTATCTGGGCAGTGTGTTGAGTAAAGATGGGACTATGGATGAAGAAGTGCGGGAGAGGGTGCAACAGGGGAAGAGGGTTGTAGGAACGTTGAAAGCAGTAACAAGAAATAGAGTGGTCAGTATGGAAGTGAAGAAGTCCTTGCATGACAGTGTGGTAATCCCGACACTAACTTACGGAAGCGAAGCATGGACGTTCGGGAAGAGACTCAGACCAAGAGTGAGAGCGGTGGAAATTAGTTACTTGAGAAGTGCGTGTGGAGTTACATGGAGGGATAGACAGACGAAGGAGGTGTGGTGTGGAGGTAGATGTGCTGGAAAGTGTGAAAAGGAACGACTTGAGATGGTTCGGCCATATGGAATGTATGGAAAGCGAGAGATTACGGTTTTGACAACCCGTAGGGAAGGAAGGAAAAACTAATATTTATTGGTGGCTCCTGAAGTCATGACGTAAGAGCCTATGATAATATGGCCTAATTCCGGGCTCTTCAGAGCCCGGGTTAACCTCGATTACGGCGGTCGAGAACCAAGATCATCTTAGGGGGTACCCCTTAATCATTCCTAAGGTACGTCATTGAGACGGAGCCACTGAAAAGTAGGAAATAAAAAAGAAAATAATTAACACAGTTTGAACACCGCGCCTCAGCGCATTCCGATCTTCCTCTGCTTCCCATGAGCCTGACTCATACCTCCTCCTGCCCAGGAGCGACCTCTAAAGTATATCAAGTTGGGCATGTGAATGGGAAGGGGATGGTGGGAGGGCAATTGTCGTCATTGACTTCAGGAGCCACCAATAAATATTAGTTTTTCCTTCCTTCCCTACGGGTTGTCAAAACCGTAATTTATTGGTGGCTCCTTACGTCAATGGTGGCAATTTTTTAAGGATCTTTGAAGATTTTTTGACGAAAAGGTCTCAGTCTGTGGTCATTGATGGGTGTCATTCCCCTTCTGTTACTGTTGTTTCTGGTGTGCCACAAGGCAGTGTCCTTGGGCCTTTGCTTTTTATTATTTTTACTGCTGACCTGTGTTCCGAGCTTGAAAATAAACTAATCTCCTATGCTGATGATACAACTTTATATGCGTCAATTGCATCACCAATAGATCGACACATAATTGCTACTGCTCTGAATAGGGATTTAGCCAAAATTACATCATGGTGTAAACTTTGGGGCATGAAACTTAATGCTAGTAAAACACACTCCATTATCATCAGCAGATCTCGTACCTTGGATCCTCCCCATCCTTATCTACAAGTTTCTGGCGAGCAAATTGAGAATGTGGATACTCTGCGTTTGTTAGGAGTTACTCTTGATCCCAAACTTACTTTTGAAAAGCATATTTGTTCTTTCTCCTCTTCCATTTCCCAAAAAATTGGTCTGCTTCGCAAGGTTTATAAAACATTTGCTTGTGACGCCACAGTTATAAAGTCTTTTTATGCTTTTATTTTGCCACATTTCGAGTACTGCTCACCTGTCTGGTTGTCAGCAGCTGACTGCCATCTCAAGTTGCTGACAGGTCGCTAAATTCCATCAGTTTTATTCTACCTCATTTGTCTCTTGATCTGTGTCACCGACGTAAAGTTGGTCTTTTATTTAAAGTTTTTAACAACCCTCAGCATCCCTTACATGGGGTTCTGCCTGGGCCCTATGTCCAGGCTCGTGCAACTAGATTCACAAGCAATCTTAATGATCTTACCATGAGCCGTGTTAATTTTTCTACTACACAGTTTTCACGGTGTTTTGTGCCGGCCATGGTTGACTTGTGGAATAAGTTGCCAAATGAGCTAGTCAAGTCAGCTAATATCTCCATTTTTAAGTCTAAGAGTTAATGCTTTTTTGCAGCATTAATTCTAATTTTTAAACTTATTTTATTCTATTTTATTGTATTATATTTATGCTTGATATCCTCCACTGCATAATATGTTATCTGTGTTTAATATGTGGATATGTACAGTACAGTAAACTTCCGTTAATCCGAAGGGCAGCGGACCGGCCCTCGTTCGGATTAGTGGATTTTTCGGATTATCGGACTTTACCCTATGAACCTGTGTATTAATGGCCTGACGAAAACATTGAGGCATTAGGCCACCCAAATGACACAATGGTGCACACATATCGGCTCATATGTTCATGAAATCACTTCAAAAGTTTACCATTGTCATTGTAGCCTATTACCTACTTCAAAACATTCAGATTAATGGTCAAAGGAATCTGCTGATATAAACGTAAACACCTTCTTCTTCTTCTTATTGTCACATGTCCGCATCGTCTACTAGCGAATTTGTCTTGCTCTTGAAAGCACCCTTGGGACGCTCCGATCACTGAACTATAAATAGTAGCGTATCGGAGCGTCCAAAGGTGCGTTTTCAAGCGCAAGACTGAATGCCCTTGCAGACGATGCGGTGCAAGCCAGTAGCGCATCGGAGCGTCCCAAGAATGAGTTCAAGAGCAAAACAAACTCGCTAGCAGACGATATTTACGTTTATATCAGTAGCTTCCTTTGACCATTAATCTGAATGTTTTCAAGTAGGTAATAGGCTACAATGACAATGGTAAACTTTTAAAGTGAATTCATGAACATATGATATGTGTGTGCTCCATTATGTGTCATTTGAGTAGCCTAATGCCTCAAAAAGGGAACTTTGGGACTTCTTGAAATTCGGACCATCGGGTGAATTCGGATTTGGCCTCAAATTGAAAAATTCGGACTATTGGGAGATTCGAATCATCGGTCGTCGGACTAAAGGACTTTTACTGTATATGTTTTTATTTTTTCCTAACTTGCCGTAGTCTCTCTCCAGTGCCTCCGGGTGTTTTGTGTGGATTGATCTTGATGGTGTTTCTGCACCCTGGTTGGAGACTTCGGCATCTCATATAATAATAATAATAATAATGACGTAAGAGCCTAGAATATCACGACCGGTGGAGGGACCTTCATATGCTCATCATGCTAAAAACAAGAATCTATTAGGAAGACCAAAAAACGAAAACTGTGACATGTGTTTAAATATAAGAATATAGCAGTAAGAAAAAGATGTATAAGGCGGTACCATTAAAGAAGCCTTATCTCAGAAGAATAGAACTACTGAGGTGTGAATACTGGTAATCTTATATCACAAAAAAAAAAAATTAACAATAAAGTTACACATTGCAATAATGTATAGGTATTGCTATGTAACAGATCTAGTGCAGTAATAGCACTCCTGCTATCCATTCGGATTGTGTGTCCTGCCAACTTGTCATGGAACTGAACATGCCCCCTCCTTTTTCCTTTAAGGTGGATGGTAGGACACAACTTCCATTACCTTCCAACACTGGTAATAAAAGCATTAAACAAATATATCCATCTAGTTATTGGCCTCAGTGGGCATGTTCCAGCCTCAACGCTATGCTTGGTAGTTTGTGTCTTATCCAGATGTACCGATAAGCATATGGCTAGGGAACGCCGTGTTAGAGGACCAAAGACCCGTTTGAGTTATATCCTACACTGAAAAACCAATGGGAAAAACTCCTGGTGGTGGCCCATATGTGCATATCATGGGTTTTATGCAATCAACTGAGGCTCAGCTTCCTTAATTATATCTGCAATAAAGGTTGCTAACACTTTCTTTCCTGACCTTATTGAACCTTCTGGAGGAAACCACAATTGTGTCATATTCCTAGGAATAACAGACTTAGAGTGGGTATATAGTGCTTTAACAGGGCATACATAGAGCATGGAGTAGGGTAAGGTGGGGTGAATCCGCCGCGAAACGTGTTTTTTTAATAACAGCATCCAACTGAATCAGAATTCAGAATTTTTTGTTTACATAACTTTAACATTCTCGCTTTCCTGCACACGCTCATATCATTTTTATTTGAAAAAACAAAACATTAAGGTTTGTAGTGGGTGGCGAAAACCGTTACTCGCGCGGGGTGAATCCGCCGCGGTTATATATTATCGATGATTTAATCCTGCCACGGCGATTTTACCCCCAATTAATTAACAATTAAGATGTTTTATTATTAGATTGATATAATCCAAGTATTTTGGTATAATTATATAATTATATATTATATAGCCTATTTATATAATTATAGAATTTAGACAATTATATAATTATATACTGTATACAGTATTTATGCCTGATTTTTTTTTTTTTTTTTTAGTTTCCACTTAGAAATCACAAACCACCATCTTGTAACGAAAAAAAAGTGTATTGGGAGATGTAAAGTCGCCGCCACGAAAAATGTTCAAGACCGCTTACATATTTTTCAGTTTGAAATATTATGGAAAAATATTTTTCTTCGTTAAGTAAATGACAACTACGCATCTTTGTGTTCTATCATCATCTACACGTACTATAAACATACCTAGAATCAATTCATACGTATTTGGATTTATGACGAATTGTTTTAGACAAGTATCTTACGTCCGCGGCGATTCCACCCCCGGCGGATTCACCCCACCTTACCCTATCTTTGCTCTTTTCAAGGCAGGAATAAAGAAAGGTGTAAGGATATGTTCCTGGTGCTCATTTTTGCGATGAATCTGGTGCAGTAACCATATGTACAGAATCATTATTAGGGGCAAAAAACATAGACAGTTAGTGGGCCTTGCCATGGCTGTCCATTCTGAGACCCTATGGACAGTAGCCAGGGTCATCAGAGACACACACTTTTTTAAGTTTCTTGTCTGTATTTGGTCTCACAGGATAAGACCTCGACTGTGATAAAGTTAGGACCCTCGTGATTGACCATTGAGGAAGCAAATGACGATTTGGGGCTCTGAGCTTAAAGCAAGCCTACATAAAACTATGTTCGTCTTTCTGGGGCAAAGATAAACCAGTAAGAGACAAGAAGGGTTGCTTTCTGCCGATACGTGGTTTATAAGTGTGTTAACTGTTAGTTTAAAAAAAACGATTAAGCAATTTAGGTGCTTCAGTAACAAAGCAACCGATGGAGACTGCTGGGTTGACTCTACACTCCAAGTTATAAATTGTTTACAGTGTGAACTATACTGTCTTAAGTTGATGCTGTGTATTGATTAGTGAGCGTATCCGTGATTTCCTTGTAGTAGGCCGGTAGCCATTTGGATTTGAGAATGTCCACATAGTAAAATTGAGCGAGGTCTGCAGGTTTCCAATTTCTTTCGAGTGGAAATAGGACAGGGGGGTTGCAGATGTTCTTGTACCACTGAGTAAGTTGAGTGTGCAATACCTGAGTAGGCCACATAGGGGCAACCCGGCCCATTTGACCCTGAAAAACCTGAGGTGATGAATGATTCTCACATCAAATTCTATGTCCACCTGTTCCAATTCACTGTGAGGGCATCTGGGCCCCTTGCTCGTGTTATGTCATTTCGAGATATGTACGACTGGAGCTTCGTTGAATTTACGAGATGTAAACAGATCGGTTTTGTGTAAAAATTGGGAGAATTAAGTGGTTGGCTGCTTTTTGTTTGAAAACCCATTCCGCTGAGGTAATCTTTCCCTTGGACTGAGCATCCGTCCACAGGTTGGAGATCCCTGGTAGATATGTTGCATAGATTAATATGGAATGTTTTTGGGCTAGAGAGCATGTCTTTTCCGAGAGATCTTGGGGAAACCTGGCCCGGGTGGGGACCTGTTTCCTCAAGCAAATTACAGTGGTCATGTTGTCCATCCGGCATGCCCTTGACCTGGAGGTCAATGACATTGCATGAACTCTGGTAAAATTAGAGGGACTGTTAGTTCTTGGGTATTGATGTGACCCTGACTTAAAGTTGTTCCTTTCCCGTGATTCTGATGGCCTTCCGTTGCCTGATAGTCCCATCCTATTAGACTCGAGGTGTCTGTGTCCACCCATAGAGTGGAAGGTGGATCTGACCAATGTGTCACTGATCCCTTTACCTGAGATTTTACCACAAACGACAGAGGGTGTAGAATTCTCTTTGGGATGAAGAGAGGGGAATTGTGAGGTGTTAGAGGGAAGGCTTTGTTGCCTGGCCAGATTAGTTCCTTCAACCTGAGGAAGCCTAGGGGCCTTGTAATTTTGAGCCCAGTTTCGAGGGCCTATAGGGAATTCCCAAAGTTTCCTGGTTATAGTCTTGGTATGCAATACCTGAACAGTTTTATTTGAAGACGTTTGGCATTGGTTGGATTTTGTTTTATAGTCTGAAGTTGTGTATCCCAGATTAATGCTATTCATTCTGCTGATTGTGTAGGAGTGAGATTTTGATTCTCTAATTTTATTCTGAAAACCAACTTTGTCCCATGTTGCATGACTATCAAGGTTTGTTCTTGGTAATGGTGTGGGGAAGACCACAGCATCATCCAATCTTGAAGGTAAAGCAGTATTTTTACACCGTCTTTGAGTAGAGGGAGGAGAGATTATTTCGCTATCTTGGTGAAAAATTCTGGGAGCTATGATCAAGCTGAAAGGAGTTCTGGTGAACATTGCCGCTTTGATTCTGAATAGGATAGCTAGGAACTTTTGGTACCTCTTGCTATTGTGATGTGCCAGTAGGAGTCTTCTATAGCTAGAGTAATTATTCAGACCTTGGTTGTAGAATTAGGTTTACTTGGGAAATAGTTAACATCCTGAACTTCATATTGTGAATTAATTTGTTGAGGAGGAACCTGTCTATCCTTACCTTTGGATACCTTTGGATGTGTTCGCCGCTCTTCTAGCGGCACCAAGGAGCGCGACGCCCCTCGTTATGGGTGGTGATTTGGTGCAGTAGACTCGTAGGCTTTAGTTGTAGACTGTCCCTTTTGGGGAGAGGAACATGTGTGATAGAGAAGCTGGCATGCCTTCTGGCACCTAAGTCACAACATTGTCTGTCAACATTTGGTTCATCAATGTTTTTTAACTCTAGAGATAGTTGTCCATTGTTAGACTGAGCTTGTTTGCCAGTAAACTGCCCAAACAAGTCCCTCTGAAGGTTTAGCAACAGAGCATGAACCTTATTCCAGGTCGTTTGGGGAAACAATCTGCATGTGAATCGAGGTGAGAAGAGAGCCGGAGTAGCAATATCTTTGGGTATATTCTTGGACAATTGGGTGAGTGGATACTGTCTAGCTCTAGTTGTCTTAAAAATGGCAATCTTGATATTCCCAGTGGTCATCCGAGAATTACCACGTGAAGCTCTTCTGGTAAAATGAAGTGCAGATCTGGAGTTTGTTCAGGGATAGAATCTGCTACTTGCCTCATGGCTTGTGCAAGTTGTTGTGTGATAAAATTTTACAGTAACCTATGGGTTCTTTGTCGTAGTTTAAAGTCTTTGTCAGTCCATGCAGGGTAGGTGTATTAATCATGGGGTCAACTAGTTGGTTTACAACTATTGTTGGAGATCTGAGATATTTCCAGAACTCCTGGGGATTAGAGTCGGAATTGTATATATATGCATAGTGGTAAATTTTTGATTACGTCCAGCAATCGGTCTTGTGCATCGTTGTATGTAGATGCCTAAGCTCGTCCCTTTTAATTATCCACTCATTTGGTATTGGCACCAAGTCTGAATGACCTGTGTCAGCATTAGTAGGTGCTATCCTGGTAATTGTTTCCAGTATCGATATTCACCAATTAGTAGAGGGGGAAGCTTCTTGAACATTTCATGAGCAGGTTATTTAGGCTGGACAGGTAAATGAGACAGTGGGACTGTGTCTGGTATGGCATATTGTAACATGGGTGGAGCCAGAGATCTACTTTGGAGATCTCGGATAGCTTTATCTAAAGACGTAAATTACTGTTCAATTATGTCTGTCAACTTATGCATAGATTTAAGAAAATACCTGAAGTTCACCCACCAAGCCACCAGGCGGGCTCTGAGTAGGGAGTACAGTATATCAGGAAACTCTTTTTCACTTTGTACTAATGGATAACCATGGTACTCATTCTACTCCAACCCTCTTCGGTATGGTTACTGGTTTCCAATTCATACCACCCTACCATAGCATTGCTCATGACCAAAGGTTCTGAGGTATCCTTAGGAAGTACTTTTTCCGTATTGACCCAACCGTACTGTGACCAAAATGTCTGGAGCTGCCAGAGAAGGGTCTAAACGAACAGGTAAGTCCGTAGGATTAGTGTATGGGTTTATGTATTTCAGCTTCAATATTCACCTGAATCAGTTTAGGGTGCTTTAATGTGGGTGGAGCAAGCAACTGGGTTTATTCAGATTGCTGTTCAATAGTATCAGCTAACTGTACTAGGGAAAGTGGAGGGGAACTGATACCCTCAGAACTTGGATCAGTCAAGGAAGTAGATGAGACAGGTAATTTATGTTTTTTGATGTAATAGGGTTAGCTGGGTGGCTGACCACATTAGACAATGTCAAAAGTCTGGGGGTATGTGGTGTAGAATGCAGGATTTTGGAATCATAACTGCGAGTCGAGTCGGGGAAGTTTGGTACTTAGCAGGTCGCCTTTTAGTTTGAGATTTGCTCACTTTCTTCTGTTTATTTACTGGAAGAATTTGAGTTGGGGGACCTATGTCTTTTCCTGCTAGATTCAGACATTTTCTTGTCAGGAGATTGAGAGGAGCTAGGGGTTCTAGAAAAAGATATTTCTAAAAAAGCTTACATACTTTGCCTCCATAATACCTGGATATTTTGTTTAAGGTACCTGAAATGTAAGACATTTACCGAACCCCACATACAGTAGATAATATCACTTGTTTGCATGTGACCGAGGGCATAAATGTTTTTTTGGGTCATGGTTATTAACAAAATTATGATTAGTGACTTAGTCACTTAGCCGGTGAGCCGGAAATGTTTAGTGTTTTGTAAAAAATGAACTCGCCTTAAAATGTAAGGTGTTGGGCTCCTCCAGTGGTTATTACTTGGCCGAAAGGGATCGTTCTAATTGTTGAAGAGCCTCTTCTCCGGTAATGCAGCAGCTCGCCTGTGAAATACCAACGAGTCAATGTTGCATGGTGGAAATAATACCGGAATTATTAGATCGGCTTAGATATGGCAAAATAGGATCTAGTCATGCATCGTTAATTTAAATAAACTTCAGTTGCCTTTTATCTAAGAAATAGTCTAGTGAATTATTACACGGTGTCACTGGGTATAATTACTTGGTAATTTTTTAGTCAGGTATAGGCTAGCCTTTTTAGAAAGGGAAAGAAAACTTGTACTAATTTCCTGGAAATTAATTACAATTATGTAGTTAGTGAGAATCTACTTAGTAGATGAACCTGAAACTTCTAGGGTTTTGCCCCGTGAACTCACCTTAAAGATTACGGTTTTGTTAGCCGAGTGAAGGGAGTAACAGGTGAAATGGTTAGGTCTACCCTGGCTTTGAAATCTGGAATACTGTTCATCTCTTGCTGAGGGTAGGCCTCCCCCGCTCTGCCTGCTTCGTTGGTTTCACTTTTGAACACGTGCGGGGGCTGACGGAGGCGGCAGGAGGGGAGTGCATGCCCGCATGCCCACTCTTCCTGCCGCCCCCAACTAATTGTAGTGGGCCCTATCATTTCTCATCCTTTTTGTTTTCCGTTTTTCCCTTCTTCCCGCTGCCCCCTCCTTTGGGAGCACCGTGACTGTCATGAGGTAAACGACCGTACTCACTCTTTGGTTTCGTTGGAGGGTGTTGTGGGTCGGCAATCCCTACACCCGTCGAACTGTGGTACCCGACGTGTTCGAGCGAGGGGAAACTTTTATGCCAAACCCTAACCCTTGGGCTGGGTCGGCGATCGACGGATCGACGGCCCTTAAGGTGCATTAGTCGGGGTGTATATCTGCAAGAATTCCTAGGGCGGTCGTCCCGTCCTCTAATTGTGGCTCCATGGTGGGTTTGGAATCTGACTCAGATGAATTTAGAAATATTCGTCCTATGGAATCTAAAATTGCCCCCTCCGATGCCGACCCCTGCGAGAAATTGGACTGCCTCAAGGACCCTTCCCCTGCTGCCAACAGTGCCGGAGTTCCCCACTCAGGCATGTCACCCACAGACCTTGGCAAACCTCCTAAGGATACTGTGACGAATTCTCCATCGTCGGGTAGTGAGATCCATCAGGTGATCTCCCCGGCATCAATTCCTATGCACAGTACTGCCTCTGTGATCAATAATAGTGATGACAACCCCACAGTCTCGACTTTAACTTCTAAATTACCAGATTATGATTCTAGCCTTAGCCTACCTCTTCATTCCGTTGACAACCTTAATGAAGAAGCTCGCATGCCCTCAGCTGACACCCCTACGGATGCTTATTGCATCCCTGACCCGTCTGTGACTACATCTGTTACCATCTTCCCTCCGGATGCAGGATCTACTACCTTAATTAAACCTGCTTCTGTACCTCCACGATCTCAACGGGCCATTGATGCAGGTACAGGAAAAGACCTTGCCGGTATTTCCTCTGCCATTCACACGCTTCAACCGTTCGTACCTTCGCATAACCGACAAAGGCGTAAGCGTAACACGTATACCCCTGCTTCGAAGGACACTTATAACACTATGTTCAGTCCCCCTGATTGGTCACGGTTATTCACGGTCTCTGGTGAACCTATGGATGATTTCAGTCTATACGATACTCTCGCACAAGATATTGGGTACTTCACCATGCATGCTGTTGGATCGGCCAAACGCATGATTGAGGTGAAAACATAGGAGCAATCAGAAGCCTTACAAGCCTACCTCGACACCCCCAACGACAGATACACAGGTAAACCAGATGAATACCTGAATCAGTGTACTGGCACGGTTGTGCTCCCTTCCGACTTCGAATTTGCAGATCAGAGCTTTACAGACTCAACCAATCGTATCTTAAAATTATTGCAAAGAACTGACCCCACTGTTGTTAAAGTTGACACTTATACTGCTCCTCAGCGTGGAAATCGCCCCCCACTACGCATTGTCAAAATCTATTTTAAGCGCCATGACCTCCCTATGCATGTCCGTCTTGCAGGTCGCCAACTGCAGGTACGAAGGTATGTTAACAAGCCGAGACAATGCACAAATTGCTGGAAGCTTGGGCATTCAACCCCACGGTGTCGGGCTCTCAATGCTCGTTGCTTAAATTGCGGCTCAGAACAACATGCTCTCAACAATTGTCAAGCCAGCGCGCCCCGTTGTGCAAATTGTGACGGGTCCCACAAAGCCAATGACAGAACATGCCCGCACTTTGCGTTTCATCGTGACGTATTACATTTACAGGCCACAAAAGGACTCTCCTTCCGGTCTGCTGCAGCACAAAAGGCAGGAAGGTAAATCTCCTCCATATCGACGGTATGAATCAACTACACCCGCTGACTCCTCTGACCACCAGCATCCAGAGCAGCCTCCGGCGCCACTTATTAGCCCACAACATTACCCCACCAATGATACCTTCCGTTTAGTTCACCTTAACTCCCCGGACCTATCCACCTCTAACAGGTTCGAGGGATTTACTAACTTGACCGATGATACTGAGTTTGGAACATGACTGCCGAAGAGAACCTCATGGAATGTAACACAGTACCAGATATAGAGACTTCTCCCCAATCTCACTCCACCCAGTCGCAGCCTCGGAAAAAGCGTAAGGTTGCAAGTCCTATCCGGTCATTATCCCGGACCTCGAAACTCTGTTCCACCACACAGAAGTGGGTTATGCCTACCCACGATCCGGACTGTGGCTGCCATAACTGCGGCCGATTCTTTCTACTTCAGCATCTTAGCAGGCAGATGTGCACACGTATCTTTTGCCGGTCAGTCATCTAAAATCAGAAACTTTCCAAACGGAGTCCCACAAGGATCCGTCCTATCGCCCGCACTCTTCAATCTGTACATGCACGATATAACTACACCCAATACGCCCCAAATAAACTTAGCCTCCTATGCAGATGACATAACACTCACATGCACACACCATGACCCAAAAAGAGCAACAGATCTCCTTCAACCCTATCTCAACACACTACAGTGGAATCTCCAATCTCGATCATAATTGGTTCCCACAAATACCGATCGAGATTCGAAATATCGAGATGCGAAGTTAACTTCTTATGGGAAAAAATACAATCGGTTCCAGCCACTTGCCGACTAACGTACATCAAATCTGTCAATTTTCACATTTGCCCCCCACAATCACATGCAATATATATAATATGTTAAAATAGATAAAATGAATAATGAAAGAGTTTTATTTTTACCTTATATTTATTGATAAAGAGGTTTGTATGGTTGATTGTTGGTTCCGAGGCTAGCCATTATGAATGCGATAAAAATAGGTCCAGGTAGACGACTTCACAATACAAATTTTCAAGCGAATGGCGGACGTGTGACTGGTACACCAAGTGGCCGCTAGGTGTCAGGACGCTCGAAACAGTGGCGCATCGCCCAGCGCAACTGTTTTCGGTGGTATTCGGTGATCGAGATCGGCGTGTTGTCATCGAGATTCGTGAAAAGTTGGATTTGGAAGGTGCCATCGAGATGCGAAATATCGAGATGAGATTGATCGAGATTGGAGATTCCACTGTACATGGCTGGTGCACTACAAACAGACTTAATCTAGCCCCAGCCAAATTCACCGCAACCCTGCTCACAAGCTGGACAGGAGAACACGAATACATCCCTCAACTCACCATAAACAACACACCCCTAACACATACACACACACCCAAAATCCTAGGAGTAACATATGATACTCATATGACATTCAAACAGCACACCACAAACATTAAAAAGAAACTGACACCCAGACTTAACGCCCTCAGGTCACTTGCTCACACAAAATTTGGACACAACAAAGAAACTACCACCACAGTATATAAACAATACATAAGATCAGTGATGGAATACGCAAGCCCAGCCTGGGCTTCTAACCTAGCTGAAACACATCATAAGACCTTACAGACTATTCAAAACAAAGCCCTGAAGATCATTACAGGCTGCACAGCTACTGCACCCACAGATCACCTACATCAAGAAACCAAGATCCTCAAAGTCAGAGACCATCTGGACATGAGAGGCACTCAATTCCTGGCAGCAGCCTCCACGAACCAAGACCACCCACTAAACTACATGGCAACACACCCACAGACACCAAGAAATATCAAAACAAAACCCAGCACACGGTATCACACACAATTATTGTCCTCTCTCCCTCCCTGCCCACCGCGAACCAACTTCCAGAAGCACATCCATACTCATATCTCTCGCCAATCCATCCACTCACTCACAGACAACACGCAGCTGCATGCACGACCTCCCGAAATCCATCCTTCCGAATCCTCCCTCCCTCGCGAGGACAGAGTCCACCTGGCCAGGCTGAGATGCGGACACCATCCAGCTCTCCTGAGCTATCAGAAGAGACTGGATGACTCCGTTGTCGACGCCTGCCCGGGATGTAACACAGCACCCCATACCATTAAACACATCATAGAAGACTGCATTTCACACAACCACTTACGCCAACAACACAATCTACACTCAATGAGAGCTCTGTGGGAAAGCCCGATCGTGGCCATGGCCTTCCTCAGGGACTCGGGGCTGTTCGGCCAGGCAGCTTAGGGAACAGCAACAACAACAACAACTTCAGCACAAGACTTCTACCCGTACAGTACTCACCGAACATCTTCACAAATCTCTTTCCAAGCGAGCTCCAGCGAAAGATGCTCAAATTCACCCTACTCCTTGTTATTGTGTCACCCATATTTGTGAATCTCATCCTACGCCCAAGGGCTTGATGCAGAGATTCCTGAAGGACAATAACCTGTTGGATTCTGACTTGATTAATATAGAGCTATCACAATCCCGATTTGATGTTCACCAACCTCCTGTCAATGTGCGTACCACCCTCACCACGCCTGATCCTCCCTGTAACCTTGAGCGACATGTTCCGTTAGCCGCTCCCCACTGCCCAGATCCCGATGCTCCCAAACCTAGGGACATTCCCCCACAAACTCCTGCTAACCCTACGACACCATCATCTGACGAACCTTCGATAAAGACTCATCATACCCCGAGCCCCTCACAATCTCCTGTATTGATATGTCACACCAATATCCCACCTGACAAATGTGGATGTCCAATTTGTTTCCGTAATTACATCACACCCCATATCTGTGCCACGGATCCCTGCCTCCTTGCTCGGACGCAGGAATTTGTCACCACACGTACACTTCCCCCTAACCCTGATGAAGATGTTACCTCCGCTTATCTATTTATGAACACTCTGTGCCAAAAACTCCTCCACTGCCCCACCCTTGTTCCTAAACTAGTCACACAATTCACAGCTATTTCTGAAAAAATTACAGACCTTACATCTTCCCCTTCACCTCCATCCACACAACCCTCTCCACACTCACAACCTTTACCAGACTCTCTTCAAGAGACCACTATTGTCGATGACTGACAATCCTATTCTTGATGGCATATAATATTTTGCAGTGGAATATAAACGGATACCAAACTCGCCTCCGTATGGGAGAATTACAACGATTACTTAACCCTCCAGCCCCGGCTACGCATTACATAAATATTCCCCGAAACCCGGGTGTTTTGGCCGAAAAACGTCTAGGCTAGGCTACCGTATATTTGTTATTCTGACTACTTCCCGCATTCCCACGCATCCCCAAGCGTAGCTGTGTTATTTACCTGTAGAATGGCGTTAAGTAGAGCTCTCTAAGTCAACTGGTTGAGTTGTGATGATGATTTCATTGGAGATAACTTTATGGCAAAAACAGCCACTTTACACTACTTTTCGATACTTAACAACAACATACAGGCACACACGAACAAGCGACGCTCTCCTTCTTGTGGCCGGAGATGCGGGGCGTCGGTCCAGCCGGCTGTTGTTTACATGCGTCGGACCGACGCCTCGCACACCAAGCTCACAGGCTTTGACCTCATGGGTGTTTAAGAGCCCTTCCGGGCAGCTCGTGTATGCTTTTTTATGGGCGTTCAAGAGCCCTTCCGGGAACAGAGGGTTAAATTATATTCACCATTATGCATTTGCCTCCAACATGTAGGCGATTTTGTTGTCCCCCCCAGGCATTATACTGTTGCTGCTAGCTCCCCTATAACCCCTTCACATCTCCGAACGGCCATCCTTGTGCACTATAAGTGCGTATTTGTTCCTGTCACCCTTGACCCCAACCCTTTTCAAACAACTGCCGTCTCCATTTCATTACCAAACCTTCCTTCCTTGACTGTTTGCTCCTCCTACAATCAACCCTCCTGTCATTACAATACTTCAGACCTTCATCAAATAGTACAACAACTGACCCGACCGTACCTTATTCTGGGCGACTTTAACGGACACTCTCCCCTTTGGGGCAACCCAAACACAGACATCCCAGGCGATAACATTGAAATATATCTCCTTCATTCTACTCTTTGTTGTCTCAACTTTGACACCCCCACCTACAGATCTGCTACCCACTGTACATTTTCCGTTGTCGATCTTTCCTTTGCCTCGGATGACGCAGCTCCCCTATTTGACTAGTCAGTTTTACAGGATCGCTTCTCCAGCGACCACTACCCTATACCGGTACTCCTTAAGTATTTGTGCCCTGCATCCTCCCCTCAAATATCGAGTTATAATCTCTCTAAAGCCGATTGGACGTCTTATACGCACTCCTCTGCAGACGTTTCGGACTTCTCCCCTACCTCTTCCCCTGCACACAATTTTGATTATTTTTCGTCCTTCCTGAACTCCATTGCTCGCACTCATATCCCGCTTACCTCCTCGCTGACGCACCCTCGCCAGGTCCCTTGGTGGACGCCCACTCTAGCCCAAATGATAAAATTCAAGCATCGTGTGGAACGCCTTCTTAAGCACCTGAGTGTTAGGCAGCGGCGTTTAAAGACCGTTTCCCCCCGACTTTTTTCCACTAATCGTTACTTTGACCTTATAACCATCACTATTGAAAAAATTGCCCTTAAAACGTTCTATAACAAGATCTGTGCAGTTGTCAAACGCAGTATCCTTGACAACAAGATACTTTCCTGGCGATCATATATCTCGTCCTTCACTTCCCGCACCCATCTCTCTACTTTATGGAAAAAGTTTCTCAGTATCAACGGACGCACTGTACGGCCTCCACTCTCTCCACTCAAAGACCCTGCCTCGGACTCGCTTACACATGACCCCCTTGACATCGCTGCCATACATGCCAAACATTTCTGTCACGTCAGCTCAGACCAGTCATTGCCTCGTCAATTTCTTCGTTATAAATGTATGGAGGAATCTCGCCTGCTATCTTTTCATAGCGGGAAAACACATGAATATAACACCCCTTTTTCAATTCCGGAATTGCGACACACGCTCGACCTGTGTACAGACACTACTCCTGGCCCGGATGGATTCTCGTACGCTCTCATCCGTCACCTCCATCCACGTGCGCTACAACATCTTTTACAACTGTACAATCAGTTTTGGATAAGTAACTACTTCCCACCGTCTTGGCGGCATGCTTACACTATACCCATACCGAAGCCTGGAAAAGATCATAGTCTTCCCACAAATTACAGACCGATTGTACTTACCTCATGCCTCTGCAAATTAATGGAAAAAATTATCAATCCTCGACTTTTACATTACGCTGAGTCACATGCCCTCCTATCCCCATATCAGAATGGTTCCCGCCCTGGCCTTTCTACACTGCACTCACTTATTCGCCTTGAACACCAAATACGTGATGGGTTCTCCAAGAACCAACCCACAGTGGCAATATTTTTTGACATTGCTAAGGCTTATGACACAACATGGAGACACAGGATTTTAAATTTTTTACACGATTCTGGCATGCGGGGTCCTCTTCCCTGATTTTTACAACATTTTCTCTCTATCCGTACATTCCAGGTAAAAAATAATGGTCTCCTATCGGACATTATGTCACAAATTAATGGAATACCACAAGGATGTGCCCTTAGCAGCTTACTCTTTATTATGGCGATCAATAGTGTCATACGCAGCCTCCCACCTGAAATATCGTATAGCTTGTATGTGGACGACTTCGCAATATATTATACTTCTCCCAGTCTAACTCACATACAACGGCATCTCAACATTGCTCTAAAATCCATCCACTATTGGGCATCCACTGCTGGTTTTCAATTTTCTGCTGAAAAGACTAACGCCGTTGTATTCTATAGAAATGTTCGACATTTTCGTAAACAGTCCATTACTCTCACCATGGGAAATTCTAATATTCAGATCCTTCCACATACCAGGTTCCTTGGTTTAATCTTTGATACTCACCTCAGTTGGAAGAGTCACATTGCCTGCTTAAAGGCACATTGCCTCCAGAGAATGAATGTTCTGAAAACAGTCGCACGAGTCCATTGGGGCGCAGATCGCGCTACGCTTTTACTGTTCTACATAGCTACCATCCTCTCAGCCCTAGATTATGGTAGCCCTGTCTATGGCACGGCCTCTGCTTCCACATTAGGAACCCTCGACAGCGTACACCATTTGGGCATCCGCATTAGCTCGGGGGCATTCCGTTCCTCTCGTGTCTCCAATAACCTATGTGAGGCTGGGACCTTACCTCTAGCCTACCACCGTCGATTAGTCCTCATGCGTACGGCTGTTCGCCTCCGTCATGACCCAACTCTACTAGAACTATTCCATTCCACAGATAACTATCGTTCAACCATTCCAGTGCCATTCCCAATATTGTCTCGCCAATTGCTCTCCACTTACAGTATCACCGTTCCTCCCATAACTCCCCCTCCTAGTCACATCACTCCGTGGACCCTAAAACACCCTACAGTTTGCTTTCACTTAGCGGATCAACTTGATGCCCAAGCCCCATCTCAATGTCGACATCTCGCTTTACAACATCTTGATGATCACATCCCGGCTGTTTTCATTTACACCGATGGCTCGAAAACTGCGGATGCCGTGGGTTGCGCTGCAGTCTCAGACCATGGCTTGTATCAAAGTACCTTACACCATCACTCCACGGTTTTCACTGTTGAATTATGGGCTATTCAAGGTGCTTTAAGCACCATCTCTTCATTGTCGAGGAACTCTCCACGGGTCGTTATCTGTAGTGACTCAAAGAGTGCACTGCAAGCCTTATGTGTATTTGCCCCCAAGGACCCATTGGTCAAGACTATCATCCACACAATACACAAATTACAGTGCGCTAATCGTTCCATCACACTGTGCTGGATCCCCGCGCATGTAGGAATTCCCGGGAATGAGCGTGCAGACTTCCTCGCTAAGCAAGCGTGTCATGGTACACCCTCTACTACTTTGCTGCGTTCGGAGGATATGCTCCCTGTCCTCCGTCGCCATGTTTATGACGCTTGGCGAGTTGAGGAGAGCGCAACCATTAACTGGCCACCTTCGCTCCATTAAGGATGACATACACTTGTGGCCCTTTTCAATTAATGGTTCACGTGCAGACCAAACCCTATTAACTAGATTACGTTTAGGCCACACACGCCTCACACATGGTTGCCTGATGTCCACCCCTCGTGGTCAACCACCTGAATGCCAACATTGCCATACATCATTGACTGTTTTTCACTTTCTTTGTATTTGTCCCGTCTATGCATCTGAAAGACGGAGATTCTTGCTGAACACCTCATTACATGGCATCCTCTCTGACTCTGACTCTTTCAATTTCACCCCTATTCGTCACTTAATGAGAGCGATAAATTTATGCAATGACATATAACTACCGACATATACGTGACTTTAAACTCTGTACCACCTCCTCCACCACTATCTTTGAGAGGCCCTAGGCCCAGTGGGCTTGTATAAAATAAAAGCATCATCAACAACATGAGGGTAGGCCTATCACTTGGCCGGGGCCTAGGCCTACTTAACTTGGGCAAAATTAGGATCTAGCCTTGTATTGTTTACTTTAAATAAGCTAATTAGATAGAAGTACTTATGTAAGCTCTCGTTTCTATCGTAACTTTGATAGTTATGTTAATTACTGGTAGCCGGGCCTGTCTCTAATATGGTATGACCTCCTTATTATAATGTGACCAGGCCTAGGGTACCCGGCAATAATTTCCATTTGATTCCATTAACCCTCTCACCACGGAAGGGCTCTTGAACGCCCATAAAAAAGCATATAACAGCTGCCCGGAAGGGCTCTTGAACGCCCAGTGGTTGAAAGCCTGTGAGCTTCGTGTGCGAGGCGTCGGTCCGACGCATGTAAACAACAGCCGGCTGGACCGACGCCCCGCATCTCCGGCCGCAAGAAGGAGAGCGTCGCTTGTTCGTGTGTGCCTGTATGTTGTTGTTAAGTATCGAAAAGTAATGTAAAGTGGCTGTTTTGGCCATAAAGTTATCTCCAATGAAATCATCATCACAACTCAACCAGTTGACTTAGAGAGCTCTACTTAATGCCATTCTACAGGTAAATAACACAGCTACGCTTGGGGATGTGCGGGAAGCAGTCAGATTAATGAATATACGGTAGCCTAGCCTAGACGTTTTTCGGCCAAAACACCCGGATTTCGAGGAATATATATATAATACATAGCCGGGGCTGGAGGGTTAATGGAACCCCTTTTTTTTTTTTTTTTTTTTCTATGTGATTGAGGGAGGCAAAAGGCATAACTGCCTATAGCGAGTGCCTCCCCCATATTTGAAAGAGTGACAGGGCCAAAATCAAGGGACGTTCGAGCCAAAATGCCTGGACACACAGAGTTTGAAGCAATTTAAGTCATAGGAAGAGGGAAAGACTGATTCTGGGAGAGAGTTCCAGAGCTCATCTGTTGAGTAGAAGAAAGTTTGAGAGTAACGTTTCACTCTTGGGTTGGAGAGTTGCACAGAGTAGGGGTGGGATTGAGTTGCAAGACGGGTACCACGTGCCCTACGTAAAGGAGGTGGTATGCACTGGGATAGCTCTGAGGAACACTGATTATTATAGTAGCGATAGAATAGCGAGAGAGATGCAACATTGCGGCGGAGAGAGAGAGAGATTGCAGAGAGTTGGTGAGTGGACGGGAGTTAATGATACGAAAGGCCTTCCTTTCAACTTTGTCTAGGAGAGCGGTGTGAGAGGAACCTCCCCACACATGTGAGCAATACTCAATACAAGGGCGCACTATGCCCCTGTACAGAGCAAGAAGCTGTGCAGGGGAAAAGAACCCCCTAAGGTGGTTGAGCACACCCAGCTTCTGGGAGGCTGCCTTAGCAAGACTGGTAATATGGTCCTTTCAATTGAGAGCAGAAGAAAAAGAGCCACCAAGAATATTGGGAAAAGATGAAGGATTGATTTTTGTATTGTTGAAGAATAAGGGATAGTCCGCTGGGAGATCCTGACGGGTAGATAGATGGAGAAATTGGGTTTTGGAAGCATTAAAGTTAACAAGGTTTTCTCTGCCCCAATTGCAAATAGTATTTAGATCAGAATTTAAGAGTTCTATGGCTTCATTACGTTTGTCGTTGAGGGATTGCTGGCTGGGGCGTTCTGAAAAACTAATGGAGTAGTGTAAGGTTGAGTCGTCTGCGTATGAATGGATGGGAATTAAGGTACAGTTAAGGAGATAATTTATAAAAATTAGAAAGAGAATAGGAGATAGGACAGAGCCCTGAGGAACACCGGAGTTTATAGGGTGAGGAAGTGAACAATGGCCGTCCACAACCGCGGAACGGCCGGAAAGGAAATTAGAGACAAAGGCACAGATGGAGGGATAGAAACCGAAGGAGGGTAGTTTAGAAATTAAAGATTTATGCCAGACTCTATCGAAGGCTTTCGATATGTCTAGTGCAATAGAAAAAGTCTCACCGAAGTCCCGAAAGGAGGATGACCAAGAGTTAGTAAGATATGAAAGAAGATCACCAGTAGAGCGACCCTTAACCTAACAAGTGCGCATGGGGGTAATTGGAAACGTCCCCCTGTGCTGACGTATTTGAGGTGTTTCCGTCACTAAAATATTCATTGTGCCATTAATAGCATTAATACTTATCCATATGCGCCTATTATGGGTTGATTATAAAGGTATTAACCTGAAACAACAATAAAACGAGTGAAAACAGCGTTTGGATGGTCAAAATCGGAGATATAGCCCGCGAGTTGTATAATGTATGGGTGAGGCAAGCTGCTTTCCCGCCAATTTCCCCCAAGGCCACTGAGACACAGTCGATCGATACTCTCTCTCTCTCTTGCATTCGCTTGCTATCAGTGATGACCACACCCTCCAACCGGATTTTTAATGTTAGCACGAAAATATACCTCAGAATAAGGGAATAACAGGGAAAATAGGTGATAACTGAAGGAGAGGAGGAAAGTGGGGAAGGAGGGGAGGTAGAGGACTGAGATTTTGCATGGCCCAGGGGCCATTTTTTTTTTTTTTTTTTTTTTTTTTTCTATGTCAAAAGCTGATTTTTTTTTTTCACTCACTCTTTAGAGTCTCCCCGCAGTCCGCCGGGGGAACTCTTAAGAGTCTCCCCGCAGTTCCCGGGTTAACCCATAAACGGCGCATAAGAAGTTTTACTGGGCGAGGGCTGCAAAGCTCTTAAGAGGGAGGCCTAAAAAAACAATTTAAACGGCCCCCGTAGCACTAATATATATATTTTTTTTTTCCCTATACCTCATATCACTCCTCCACATGCCCTCCTTCCCCCTTTTCCCCTCCCCCTTCAATTATCACCTATTTTCCCTGTTATTCCCTAATTCGTTGGTATATTTTGGTGCTAACATTAGCAAAATGTGTGGAGGATGTGCTTATGTGCCTAGCGGGTGTGTTACATAAACGAGTGTGTATGAGTAAGCTCAGTGTGGCTTGAGGCCTCGTGGAGGGAGGGGTTGCCTCAATTTTCTCCATAATTCATGAATGGGCTGGTCCATTTATATTCGTGATTTTGACCAGAAAAATTATATTTTCACTTGTTTTATTGTTGTTACAGGTTACTATCTTCATAGTGAAGGTAAAATAGGCTCATATGAATAAGTAATAACGATATTTATCGGAAAATGACGAATATAGGCCTGAGTGGAGCCTATATGCTCGCCCATGGGCAGCTAGTTCAATACCCCCCCCCTCGCCGTTGCCGGGTTAAGGAAGCCATACTGGCGATCTGAGAGCAGATTATGAGAAGAGAAATGCTTAAGAAATTTGGAAGCAAGAAAAGAGATGAGAGCAATTGGACGATAGTTGGAGGGTTGAGAGCGGTCACCCTTCTTTGGGACAGGTTGAATGTGAGCAAACTTCCAGCATGAAGGGAAGACGTTAGAGGATAGACAGAGACGAAAGAGTTTGCCTAGGCAGGGAGTCAGCACGGAAGCACAGTTTTTGAGAACAACAGGAGGAACACCGTCCGGACCGTACGCCTTATTAGTGTTAAGCCCAGAGAGGGTAGAAAGTACATCTTTAGAAGAGATTAGGATATTAGGCATAAGTAAGAGAGAGGAGGGCGGAGAGGGAGGAATAGCACCGGAATTCATCCAAGGTGGAGTTTCTAGCAAAAGTTTGAGCGAAGAGTTTAGCTTTGTCAGAGGAAGAAGTGATGGTTGTGCCATCAGAGTGGGAAAGGGGAGGGAAAGACGAGGAAGAGAAATTGTTGGAGAGGTTTTTGGCTAGATTCCAGAAAGCTTGGGAAGAGCTAGAGTTGGATAGTTCAGTGCATTTATTATTGATGAAAGAGTGTTTGGCAAGTCGAAGAACAGATTTGGCTTGATTCCGGGCAGAAACATAGGAAGAATGAGAGTCTTGAGTTTTAAGGCGTCGGTACCGTTTGAATGCTTCCTCCTTATTGCGGACAGCAGTAGAACAGGCATGAGTAAACCAAGATTTTTTAGCATTAGTCTGAGAGAAAGAGAATGGAATGTATGCTTCCATGCCCGATAGGATTACCTCGGTAATGCGTTCAGCACTCTCCGAGGGACCTCGGCCACAGAAGCAGAAATCATTCCATGGGAAATCAAAGAAGTACTGCCGGAGAGCCTCCCAGTCGGCAGCGCCAAAGTGCCACAAGCGCCGCCGGCTAGGAGGATCGGTTGGCCGTACTGGAGAGATAGGACAGGTGACAGAGATAAGTTTATGGTCGGAGGAGCCCAAAGGCGAGAAAAGATCGACAGTATAAGAAGAAGGGTTAGAAGTTAGAAACAAGTCAAGAATGTTGGGCCGATCTCCGATGCGATCCGGGATACGGGTGGGTTGCTGAACTAACTGCTCTAGGTCATTTAGGATAGAAAAGATGTAGGCTTGTTCACCAGGAGGATCAGTAGTGTGAGAGGAGAGCCATTGGCGGTGGTGAACGTTGAAATCTCCTAAGATGGAGATTTCTGAGAAAGGAGAAATGGATAGAATGTGTTCCACTGTAGAGTTTAGATAGTCAAAGAATTTGGGAAAGTTGGTAGAGTTAGGGGAAAGATAGACAACACAGAAATATTTAGTACGAGAATGACAGGAAAGTTTGAGCCATAAAGTTGAGAATTCAGAGGAGTCGAATTCGGGAACACGAGAGCAAGTGAGTTTGTTGTGCACATATGCACAACATCCGCCTTTGGCTTTGAAACTAGGATAGAGAAAGTAGGAGGATACAGAGAAGGGGCTGCTGGATGTTGCTACAGACACCTGAGTTTCGGTGAGGAAGAGAATTATCAGGTTTGTAGGAGGAGAGATGGTGCTCAACAGAGTGAAAGTTAGAGGAAAGTCCGCGAATGTTGCAGAAATTAATAGAAAGAGTAACAGGCCGAGGTCCAGGTAATTGTGTGGGGTCGTCAGGGAATGGTTGGTCGGGTGTGGGGGCATTTATGGTCCCTGGGGACTCCGAGGCTGGGCTAGAATTCATCATTTGTTTTTTTAAATTTTGGTGTGGAGGAATGAAGTGTGGTGTGCATGTTTTGTGTAGTGAAGTGGATAGGAGGAGGAGGTGTTTGTGAGAGCTAGCTGGATTGTCTTTATTAAAGTGTGACAAAGCTTAGGGCACCTGGTAAAATAATATATGTTACTCTTAATGTTACTCGGACTTGTTCTTGTCATAGTCTGACAAGGCTTTGGGTAACACAGCACCCATATGGTGGTCTCAATTTTTTCGGTACCCTCGCCTGTCATAGTGAAACTATGAACTATGTCATGGTGCCTGGTATCGTAATATGTCTCTAATATGTTAAGACATCCTTATTATCGTATGACCAAGCCTAGAGTACCCGGCAATAATCCTAAACAGAGCAAATAACAAGAGAAACCTTACATGACAAGGTCACTGTTGTTCCAGCTGATCTGTGTAAATATTCAAGGTTGAGTATGGAAACGCATACTAGTCAACGTATGAAACGCACTTAAACAGGTGTCGTTTCAAAGGCTTTATATTTGTTTTGGTAAAATGATACCATCCGGGGATATTGGTATTCGACTAACTAGATAGAAGTACTATTTAAGCTCTCGTATCTATCGTAAGTCTGATAGTGGTGTTACTTATTGGTAACCGGGAGTGTCTGTAATATGTTAAGACATCTTTATTATAGTACGAGCAAGCCTAGAGTACCCGGAAATAATTTCTAGTTTGGGCATGTCTAGGTAAGGCCTAGAGTGGCCGGTAAATGGCCTACTGGTGCCCTAACCTGGTTTCCGGCGGGCTTGTCTTGGTACCGGGGTTTGTCATCGTCGTGACAGCCTCCAGAGTACTCGGCTATGGCCTATTAGTACTCGGGGCTGTGTAGGTAAGGCCTAGAGTATCCGGTAAATGGTTTATTGGAGTCCGGGACTGTTGCCAGTGGGCTTTTCCTGGACTCCGGGATCGTCATTGTTGTGATAGCCTCCCGTGTACCCGGCTAAGGCCTATTAGAACTCAGGGTTGTCTTTAGTTTTTTTAACAGTCTCCAGAGTGACCGGTCGTAGCCTAGCGGTGACCGGGACTGTTTTTTACCGGTAGTATTGGTACCTGGGGCTAGATAAGGTCTAGGGTACCCGGGGGCTTGAGAATTTTCGAAAAGGGTCCGGCGGACTTTGTACTCGTAAGGTTAGGCCTACGCGGCCACGAGTGTTAATTGGCGATCCGTTATGTAACTTGTACATGTTTTTAAAGTTCTCATATCTTTGTAAGCCAGTGAGATATAAACCTGTTTTGTAATTTTTGTATATCTTTGTAAGTCAGTGAGATATAAATATGTTTTTTAAAATTTTATAACTTTCATTTTTTTTATATCTTTGTAAGTCAGTGAAATATAGGCTAAATATGCTTTTTAAAAATTATTATATCTCTGTAGGTCAGTGAGATAAATTCAATCAAGGTATTATTTCGAGTACTCTGGCTACTTGTTGTAGGCCTAATTGGTACCCTTTGGAAAAATAAATACGAGTGCCTAAAAGTAGTGAAATAGGCTACTATAAAAGTTTGTATATGTATTTGACATCACAAAATTATGTTATCAGCTATAAATATTTGGTGTTTAACACTGAAAATAATGCATATACTGTATCTTACTAAATATTTCTGTGCTGTCTATCTTTCCCCTAACTCTACCAACTTTCCTAAATTCTTTGACTATCTAAACTCTACAGTGGAACACATTCTATCCATTTCTCCTTTCTCAGAAATCTCCATCTTAGGTGATTTCAACGTTCACCACCGCCAATGGCTCTCCTCTCCTCTCACACTACTGATCCACCTGGTGAACAAGCCTACGTCTTTTCTATCCTAAATGACCTAGAGCAGTTAGTTCAGCAACCCACCCGTATCCCGGATCGCATCGGAGATCGGCCCAACATTCTTGACCTGTTTCTAACTTCTAACCCTTCTTCTTATACTGTCGATCTTTTCTCTCCTTTGGGCTCCTCCGACCATAAACTTATCTCTGTCACCTGTCCTATCTCTCCAGTACAGCCACCCGATCCTCCTAGCCGGCGGCGCTTGTGGCACTTTGGCGCTGCTGACTGGGAGGCTCTTCGGCAGTACTTCTTTGATTTCCCATGGAATGATTTCTGCTTCCATGGCCGAGGACCCTCGGAGAGTGCTGAACGCATTACCGAGGTAATCCTATCGGGCATGGAAGCATACATTCCATTCTCTTTCTCTCAGACTAATGCTAAAAAATCTTGGTTTACTCACGCCTGTTCTACTGCTGTCCGCAATAAGGAGGAAGCATTCAAACGGTACCGACGCCTTAAAACTCAAGACTCTCATTCTTCATATGTTTCTGCCCGGAATCAAGCCAAATCTGTTCTTCGACTTGCCAAACACTCTTTCATCAATAATAAATGCACTGAACTATCCAACTCTAGCTCTTCCCAAGCTTTCTGGCATCTAGCCAAAAACCTCTCCAACAATTTCTCTTCCTCGTCTTTCCCTCCCCTTTCCCACTCTGATGGCACAACCATCACTTCTTCCTCTGACAAAGCTAAACTCTTCGCTCAAACTTTTGCTAGAAACTCCACTTTGGATGATTCCGGTGCTATTCCTCCCTCTCCGCCCTCCTCTCTCTTACTTATGCCTAATATCCTAATCTCTTCTAAAGACGTACTTTCTACCCTCTCTGGGCTTAACACTAATAAGGCGTACGGTCCGGACGGTGTTCCTCCTGTTGTTCTCAAAAACTGTGCTTCCGTGCTGACTCCCTGCCTAGGCAAACTCTTTCGTCTCTGTCTATCCTCTAACGTCTTCCCTTCATGCTGGAAGTTTGCTCACATTCAACCTGTCCCAAAGAAGGGTGACCGCTCTCAACCCTCCAACTATCGTCCAATTGCTCTTATCTCTTGTCTTTCTAAAGTTTTTGAAACTATTCTTGCTTCCAAATTTCTTAAGCATTTCTCTTCTCATAATCTGCTCTCAGATCGCCAGTATGGCTTCCTTAAGGGTCGCTCTACTGGTGATCTTCTTTCATATCTTACTAACTCTTGGTCATCCTCCTTTCGGGACTTCGGTGAGACTTTTTCTATTGCACTAGACATATCGAAAGCCTTCGATAGAGTCTGGCATAAATCTTTAATTTCTAAACTACCCTCCTTTGGTTTCTATCCCTCCATCTGTGCCTTTGTCTCTAATTTCCTTTCCGGCCGTTCCATAGCTGCGGTTGTGGACGGCCATTGTTCACTTCCTCACCCTATAAACTCCGGTGTTCCTCAGGGCTCTGTCCTATCTCCTATTCTCTTTCTAATTTTTATAAATGATCTCCTTAACTGTACCTTAATTCCCATCCATTCATACGCAGACGACTCAACCTTACACTACTCCATTAGTTTTTCAGAACGCCCCAGCCAGCAATCCCTCAACGACAAACGTAATGAAGCCATAGAACTCTTAAATTCTGATCTAAATACTATTTCCAATTGGGGCAGAGAAAACCTTGTTAACTTTAATGCTTCCAAAACCCAATTTCTCCATCTATCTACCCGTCAGGATCTCCCAGCGGACTATCCCTTATTCTTCAACAATACAAAAATCAACCCTTCATCTTCTCTCAATATTCTTGGTGTCTCTTTTTCTTCTGCTCTCATTTGGAAGGACCATATTACCAGTCTTGCTAAGGCAGCCTCCCAGAAGCTGGGTGTGCTCAACCGCCTTAGGGGGTTCTTTTCCCCTGCACAGCTTCTTGCTCTGTACAGGGGCATAGTGCGGCCTTGTATTGAGTATTGTTCACATGTATGGGGAGGTTCCTCTCACACCGCTCTCCTAGACAAAGTTGAAAGGAAGGCCTTTCGTATCATTAACTCCCGTCCACTCACCAACTCTCTGCAATCTCTCTCTCTCCGCCGCAATGTTGCATCTCTCTCGCTATTCTATCGCTACTATAATAATCAGTGTTCCTCAGAGCTATCCCAGTGCATACCACCTCCTTTACGTAGGGCACGTGGTACCCGTCTTGCAACTCAATCCCACCCCTACTCTGTGCAACTCTCCAACCCAAGAGTGAAACGTTACTCTCAAACTTTCTTCTACTCAACAGATGAGCTCTGGAACTCTCTCCCAGAATCAGTCTTTCCCTCTTCCTATGACTTAAATTGCTTCAAACTCCGTGTGTCCAGGCATTTTGGCTCGAACGTCCCTTGATTTTGGCCCTGTCACTCTTTCAACTATGGGGGAGGCACTCGCTATAGGCAGTTATGCCTTTTGCCTCCCTCAATCACATAGAAAAAAAAAAAAAAAATCTGTCTTGAAGACAAACACTGTATGAAAAAGCACTCTTGATTGAATAATGTGAGGCATTAAGAATTCCACCATCTCATAGACGGTTTTGATGGTAGGTACTGAAGGTATTGCAGTTGATATGGAAAGAACCTTCTATTTTCTACAATATGTGATAAATTAATGAGTAACTTAGCAGTGATTGGTTATGAAAGTAACCCCTGGCCTGGGCACACCCATGGGGAGTACAAGCAAAGGGATAAAATTATATGAATTTGACACTAACATAGCACTCAACACTCAAGGAAATAAATATTAGTTACAATGTTAATACACACTTTCACAGAAAAACAAAAAAAGGGACACTGCAGCTAAAGAGCCAAGGCTCGTAAGATAACACATTTAGTTGAAGCAAAGTGGTCCTGAATACACGAACGGTGACCAGCCTGGAAAACTAAGTCCTTGCTTATTCAGGTTACAAGTGAAATACAATTACGTAAAATACATTCCTAAATGCATAAACAACTCACTATGCCATTAGACTCACTATGGACTAAGAGCTGAGGTGTTTGGGAGGGGCTATGGAAACTGAATAAAGGAGCAAGGGATTTGTGTTGTTTCCTGTTGGTCGCCGGTCGAGAGAGGTCGCTCCTGGGCAGGAGGAGGTATGAGTCAGGCTCATGGGAAGCAGAGGAAGATCGGAATGCGCTGAGGCGCGGTGTTCAAACTGTGTTAATTCTTTTCTTTTTTATTTCCTACTTTTCAGTGGCTCCATCTCAATGACGTACCGTAGGAATGATTAAGGGGTACCCCCTAAGATGATCTTGATTCTCGACCGCCGTAATCGAGGTTAACCCGGGCTCTGAGGAGCCCGGAACGAGGCCATATTATCATAGGCTCTTACTTCATTGACGTAAGGAGCCACCAATAAATTGACTAAGAGGGTGTACGAGAGCGAGGTGGAAGGACAGAGAGGGAGAGGTGCACTGAGGGAGAGGTGGAAGGATGGAGTGAGGAAGTATATGAATGAAGGCGGTGCTGGTTGGGAGGAGGGGCGTCGACTGACTGGGGACAGAGGTGCATGGGGGCGGTTCGTTCGTGGTCACCCCTTCGGGGATCACGGCGTCAGGCAATAGATAGATAGATAGTACCAAAGACAGATCGTACTCAATTACCACCCTGTTATCCAATTCCAAATACAGTAGCCTAAATGTTAAACCTCTCTCGGCCTTTCTAAGCTAATTCATGATGAATTATGCAAATATCATTAATCTTAGGACAAGACAGTAAGCAATCGATTATGTTTATAATCAGTGCTATTAAGAACGGCCTCGCTACGAAATATCCCTGAACCTACTGATAATCAATTTGTTATTAATTTCACCACAACAGCAAACACCTCCAATGAAATTATTGAAAGCTTATACCTGTATACGATTTCTCTATGGTTAAGTCTAAACATACACACAAACACACACACGTGATAGTATGAGCCGAGCGTATACTGTATACTGTATGTGCACTAGAACTTTTATCAATAAATCCCGACGACCTTTATAAATAGAGAAGGAATTGGTGTGGAGGAGGAATAATACAGCTATAATAAGTTCCCGTTTGTTTGCCTATTGCCGAATCTCGCAAGAAAGCGGTAGTTTAAAGATCGGTGACTTCGGCCCAAAAATATATTGGGCCGAAGTCGCCAAAATGGACCGAGGTCACCGAGGATAGTGGTTCAAGATCACTGGGCCGAAGTCACCCTAATCCATCCAAAGGCAGTCAAAGTAGACGGGAACATGATGGCAAAGGTCCGACGCCACTACGTGTAGTGTAAACAAGGCTGGCGGTACGCCCGAACTCTACATTCTACCCATACAATATTGATACAGTAACAAAACCTGAAAATGGAAAAACCCGAGCCAAGTTTTGACCAAACTTGTCTCGGGTTTTTCGAATTTTCGAGTCCGAAATTACAGTAACCTCATTTCGAAAGTTAGCTACGGTACTTACTTGGAACAGGGTATAATACACATCTCATCACTGATACTCTTGATACCTAATCATCTCCTCAGCTCTTCACTAGGTATCCTATCTTGCAGTTTGGCACCACACATCCATCTTGCCATTCTCTTCTCATTATGTTCCATTCTGTTGATATCATCCGCTTTGACAGGTCACATATCTGAAACATATGTCATTCCGCTTCTATCACATGAAGCGTACACTTTTCCCGGGTAGAATGTAGAGTTCGGGCGTACCGCCAGCCTTGTGTACACTACGCGAACCGGCGTCGGGATGCTTGCCATTATGTTCCCGTTTATTTTGACTGCCTTTGGATACAATAATATGTTGAGGGGGGGCTTTGCCTCCCTCACCCCCCCATGACATATTGTCATCATCATTTATACTAGCAGGGGTACCCGGCATTGCCCGGGTACTACCACCACTACTACTACCATAATCACTATCATCAATCACTACTACCACAATCATCACAATACTACTACTACCATAATCACCGGCCTCGACCTCCCTGTGCCTCGTTAAACGGCGACCTCGATTTCGGCCGCTAAATGACCTCCGATTTTGGATCTGACCTCATCCGTACCCCCATTTTGGGGGGCTGCGAACAACTTTCGTTCCATACACCTTTTCGATCGGAGGCCTCCTTCTGCCCCAAACGGCAATTTTTTTTTGGGTTTTTTTCAATTTTGGCCTCGAAATGACCTCCGATCGTGGCCTCGCCCCCTCTATGACCTGACCCAGGTCAATTGACACCCACATGCAAAGTTTCAGCTACCCAGGTCCAAAACTGCGGCTGCCTATTAAGAACACAGACAAACAGACACAAAGGCAAAGCTAGATAATTGTAACTCAGGAAGCGGGACAATACGAGCCTAAAAAGCTCAACTCCTGTATACTACAAATAGGTAAATACACAGGAATTAGGAATTGAAATAATCAGCAAAACACGGCATGAGAAGGACCTTGGAGTGATAATACAAGATGATCTATCCCCGGAGAAGCATATTAACATGATCATTGGAGGAGCATATGGAATAATAACCAATATGAGAGTGGCATTTAACTATTTGGATGAAGAAATGTTAAGAAAACTGATAATGACTATGATAAGACCAAGATTAGAATATGCAACAGTGATATGGTCACCACATTTGAAAAAACATATAAACAAATTAGAGAAAGTCCAAAGGATAGCAACGAAGATGATCCCAAGATTGAAGGAGTTGACATATGAGGAAAGACTTAAGACACTACAACTGCCTACCTTGAAAGAGAGAAGGGAACGAGGCGACTTAATAACGATGTTCAAGGGAGTAAAAAGTTTGGAACGAGTAGATAGGGAAGATCTATTCGTGAGGGATAATGGAAGGACAAGAGGGCACGAGTTTAAGCTGAGGAAGGGCAGATGTCGTAAGGACACAAAGAAATTCAGCTTCCCATATAGGAGTATAGAGACTTGGAACAACTTGGAGGAGGAGGTGGTGAGAGCGAGGAACATTAACATGTTCAAATCTAGGTTGGATAAAAGTAAATATGGAAATAGGGCAACATAAGTTATGATATGTTAGTCCAAAATACTGGGAACTGGGAATATCCATTACGATACTTGTCTAAGTAAAATGGATTGATTATAAAGTAACTAAGACAGGACAACACGAGCGCTGCTCAATTCCTGTAAACTACAAATAGGTAAATACAAATAGGTAAATACACAAACTGATTTAATCATATATATTGCCAGCAGGGGGCAATAACCGAAAAAAATCGCTGTCAAAATAGACGCAAACTCAACCACGGCGATCGACAAATGTGAACGTTGGGGGGGGGGGGTGTCGGACGTTTGCAATCATGTTCCCGTCTTTTGAATGCCATTGGATACAATAATATGTTGAGGGGGGGGGGGGCTTTGTCCTCCCTCACCCCCCCATGACATATTGTCACTTGACGAAGAAATCTTCAGGAATCTCTATACAGCGCTGGTTAGGCCGCACCTGGAATATGCGAACCAGGTGTGGGCTCCATATATGGTAAAGGATATAGAAGCAGTGGAGAAAGTGCAGAGGAGAGCTAGTAAGCTGGTACCAACGTTGAAGAACGCGGGCTATGAGCAGAGGTTGAGGACACTGGCATATAGGAGAAAGAGAGGGGATATGATAGAGACTTTTAAGATAGTGTCAGGAAAGTACGATGAGGATGTGTGTGAAGGTATCTTCTTGATGCGGGAGGGAACAAGAACGAGAGGACACTCAAAAAAAAATTACAAGAAAGAAATAGGCTTGAGAAGGCAAAGAACTCATTTTGTGATAGAGTGGTAAATGAGTGGAACGCACTGCCCCAGTATGTAGTCGATTCCGAATCAATAAGAGAGTTTGAAAGTAATCTTGATAAAGAATGGGGAAGACAAGATTTGAAGTTTGATTATAAAACAAAAATACAGAATAGTAAAAATATTGCGTCTGCTACCGCCGCCGCCAACACCGTGAACGACGGCGGGTGCCCAACCCCGAAAAGGGTTGAAATAGGGGAGCTATCCCCCCGCCAAAGGCGGCTTTCTAGGGCCTTTCCTAGCTGATGCTGAGAGGATTGGGTTCTACTCATGTGGTGATGGGCTGGTCTATTAGAGTGAGAACTGAGCAATCTCTGCCATACCCATAGCTTACTCTGACTGTTCCTTTTACTTATATATTTTCTAGATCTAAAGTGACGGCGTCTCTAACGTGGATTGACCTCCCAATCTACCAAGATTGGAAGCCAAAGCGTCACATTTTTCCCTTGCCCCTCAACTTTCTCTTCATAATTGCTGAGGGACACAGGGCCCTGGGTGGGGCTTTGGTTTCCCGGGCATTTCCGCACCCTCCTCAGCTCCCCGCCATGGAGTGGCTTCGGTCACCCAGGCTTTATTGTGGTCGGCGGGGAGGGTTCTGTGGGGGCGCTCGGTTATGGCCTTGGCCTTGCTCAGGGCCTTGGGGCTGTTCGGCCAGGCAGCTTGGGGAACAACAACAACACCGTGAACGACCGCAGCAGTGCAAGTACTGGTACTGAGCTGGATACACAGGCATAGTTTGCCTTTTTCCAGAGGATCTACTGTAAGAAACTGTAAGATCATCATATATATTGCCAGCAGGGGGCAAATAACAGAAAAAATCGCTGTCAAAATAGACGCGAAGTTAACCGCGGCGATCGCCCTATGTAAACAATGACGACCGTACGCCCGGAATCTACATCCATCCCCTTTTCCCTTCAAGAGGAGAGGAAGTCTTCTCATGGTAAGTAGTGGCAACAGTTCTCTGAACTTTTCCCAGCCGCATCTTAATCTGGTTAGGCTATAGTGGTGGCCTCGGCCGAGATGGTATCTCCCAAGTAGCAACACTTGACCACCATCTCCAGTGCCTCATTGGCAAAGTTAACACTCGAGCTGGTCATTGAACACAAGCTCATCTTTGCATACTATGCATACAAATTTCTCAACTTCAGACTTCTTCCTCGGTAGAGGTCTCTTTATTCTAGTGCAGCATTTTTTCCTGTGGTGTACCACGGCAGACGCTACTGTACTGTATTGAGTTAGCGCCCACCCTTTTTCTGCATACTGCGCATGGGTATACACCACTTTTTTCTATCTTTCCAAGCCGTAATCTACTGTGTAAAACTTTGTTTTTTTATTTATATTAACTCTTTATTTGCCATGCCCTCTCTTCATCTTCTGAACTTGGCTTCGGTATCCTGCACACTAAGTACTGTACTAGGTCATCTGCTTATAGCAGTTACCAGCGGATTCCAGCTCTGTTGTTGTTGTTGTTCCCTAAGCTGCCTGGCCGAACAGCCCCGAGTCCCTGAGAAAGGCCATGGCCACGATCGGGCTTTCCCACAGAGCTCTCATTGAGTGTAGATTATTTATTAGTGGCCCCTCCATCATTGACGAACATGCCTATTACATAAGGCATCCTCTTCAAACACTAATCCGCCGTAGTTTTGAATCTACCGCGCAGAGCATTTAAAAAACTGAGGAGCCTTCATCATGAGCGCACGCGACCTCACTCATGGCTTCAGTCATTATGAATTGGGTTCTCACTACGAAAAAACTTCGTAAAAAATAAAAACAAAAAGAAAATAAGAATAACTATCTAATAAGCTTTCCATCATATCGTGGATGTACTTGTGTGGATCTGACCAGACGCTGATTCAGGCGTCATTCTTCCTTCTCTGCTCTGCGCTCAGCCTGCCCGGACGTGTCTCCCCACGCTCCGCTGATTCCGCATTTGTTGCGTCCCTAGTGAGTTTTTTCTCATTTGTTTACTCCGGGATGTATCGAGTAAGGTTAGGATATGCGTAGCAGGAGTGTCCTGGGCTGGTTGCCCGCAGTGCAGTGTATTTTGGGTCGTGTGTTTGGGGCATCTATTTCGGATGTACCCTCGTGGTCCTGTTGTGGACTTGTGCTCGTTTCACAGTTGAGTTAGCTTGTGATGCAGGCGGCTTTCATTACGCGTTAATTATTGCTGCCTTTTATCTTTCTGATGAGGTAAGCTTTGCTTACTGACGTTCCCAGCGTATTTTTCTTCACTTAGTGAAGTTTTTCTGGGTCCCGAGTCAGTCTTCCCTTTGCCGGAAGTATTTGCTACAGTGGTGTGTTGGCGGTGGTTCCTGTTGTTATATTTCCAGTGTTTTGTGTATATTTCAACTTTTATGATGCCGTCTACTTAGGCCTAGCCAGCCGCTCGTAGCTTTGCCACATGTACAAGTGTTATTGTTTATTTTTATAAATATGCCCTACTGTGTCATGTGTATCCGGGTTTTAGTTGTGTATTGGCTAATTCCTCGGACTATGTATGTTTCCTGGTTTAGTTGTGTATTGGCTAATTCCACGGATTATTGTGTGGACTTAGACTAGTCGTGCGTGGCTTTCCTTCGTGTCCGTTGTTCGTTCAGATGGTGTCTGAACGGGGTGGGTTTCCTTCCGGCGGGTTTTTTTCTCGGTTTCACCATGAAAAAAACCCGGCCGAGAGCCGCGTTGGGCCACACGTGGTTTCAACACAGGCTTGTGTCCCCGGCGATGAGGTGTCTGTGGCTCTCCAGGACTGCGTCTCCTGTGTTGGTGCCTGTTTTCAGGCTCCCTTTGATTCCCGGCGGAATGGCTGTACCCATCAAAAACATTGTTCATGCGAACATATGTTATGAAGTTTTTCTACCCGGTTTTCAAACCACAAGAAAAACCTAGCTGTTGTGAAGGGCTTTCCTCCCCGGCGATCTTTTACAAAGAAGTGGGGACAGGAACTTATGGGGTTAACGTTTTGACATCTCACCCGGCGGGTGTGCCTTGGTAGGGTGGGATGAACAACTAAGTCATTCAGTTAGTTAACCGATCCATTTTAAGTGATACGTTATGTATCGCCGCCTTTACACTTACGGCGATTGAAGGTTAATTGGGGTTAACATCGTTTTTACACCCGGCGGGTGCTCCTAAGTGGAGGTAATAAGGAATTTACAATTCAATTTCGATTTAACCACTTATTTTAGGGATACGTATAGGTATCGCCGCCTTCTTACTTACGGCGATCTTTTTGTGACAATTCGTTAGAAATCAGATCTCGTATCAGCCTGCCCTATGTTATTCTACTAAAATATTTCAAGGGCCGGCGTCTTTATGGGGGGTTGTTTTTGTTCCAAAATTGAATCTAGAGACAGTCACCACCAGAAAGACTATAAATGCCATGCTGGACCGTTATATTATTGTCAGAGGGTATTCTTCACTTTCTTAAAAAGATATGTTTAGATATTCTGAGCCCCGCCGCGTAGCGAGCTGTGATCGTTGTGTCATTACATCTCGTTACCCGGTGGGTTATTAACACTTGTGTGCGAACATGTTGGGTTAACCTTATGAGCATTAATTCCTGGAAATTTTCTTTTTTTCCAGAGCTGGGCTCCGGCGGACCAATACAGAACCGGCGGTAGTTTTCCCCACCAGTCTTTGTCATGGCGACCTTAGCCCCAGTCTTTGCTTTATGCACTACCCCTACCTGTGCCGGTATCCCTATTTTTGCGCATACTCTTTGCATAAGGTGTGTTAAATGTCTAGACCGTTCAAGGGGTCTGTGGGTCATGCGTAATTGTTCTTTTTGCTCCCAATTAGCTGTAAAGGTCCTATGCGACAATGATAAGACCGCGGCGGTCGCGTTAAGAGAAGTGAGGCAACAGATGTCAGCATACACTACGATTGTTGCTCATAAGTCACTTCAATGTGACAACGTCCCTCTTTGGGATAGATTGCTCTTTGAACACCCTCCCCCTAAACGTTCCTCTCGAGTCACTTGTCATAAGCCGGCGGAGACTGGTCAGGGTTCTGTGTCTTCTGCTGCTACTCCGAAACGTCCAAGAGAGCCTACACCCCCGGCATCCGCCTCCTCGTCTAGGGCGAGATCTCGGTCTAGGTCACCTCTCAGACGCCAGTCATCTAGTCTTGCCTCTTCACCATCGAGTAAGAAGAGTAGGACGGAAAGTTCCACCAGTGGTCACGGCGATGAATCCTCCAAATCAAAGAGTAGTTCACGGTCACACCGTAGCCATAAATCTTCCAAAAAGGATTCCCATAAACGAAAGACCTCCCTACATTCACCAGCTTCTAGTGCCTCTCATCGTACCTCTACCCCAGACAGAGTTTGTGTTAGGTCTCAGGGGTCCAGTGCGGTGCCTGTCCCTAAAGAGGATATACCCATTAATATTTTAACCCTGGAAATGGAGAGTTCAGGGGGATCAGTGATTGAGAATGTTTCAGACTCCCAAGAGAGTGTAGGCCAGGGCCTCGGTGTTTGGCGATTTGCTCAGCCAGGGTCTGACCACCCACTTCCGACTCAAACGAGTCACACAGTAGCTGACGTCCACAGGGACGCGGCGATCCCATCCTCTATTCCTGACTTATCTTGGCAGCAAGGTACCCCAGCTTCGGCGGGGTCTTCTCAGGAGGATCAGGAGGAGAAAGACGAGGTTTCAATAATTTCGGAGATGGAAGGGCAAGAGTCAGGTTCAGGCTTAGACGCCGCGCAGGATATTAATGATTCACCAGTAAGTTCATCATCAACTCAATTTGTCACTGCGCAGGAAGTTGAAGGGCTACTTAGTAATGCTTTATCTAAATTTTTTGGACAACAACAGGAAACTCCCACAGTGGACTTGGGGGCTCCCACGACAAGTTCTACGGTACGGCCTCTGATGACTTCTATTGCTTTATCTAAGATCCCTAACCCCCACCAAGACTATTTTGTGTATGCTACTAAGCCAGCTTTACCCCCTGCCTCAGCTTCAAAATTGTTTTCAGACTGGTCTAAGCTGGATGGGTTTAATGACATTAAGACTCTGTCAGCTCTCACTCCTGAACTTGATTTGCAAACCGTCACAGACGAAGCAGCTAATCCAGTCTTGAAGGTGGGGCAGTTGGGTCCAGGACCTTGGGTACCGGTAGATTGGGAGATAGAGGCTCAAAACTTTGCAACCACATTTACTTCCAAATCTTCCCACCAGATCCCCCAAGATTCTCATTCGTGGTTCTCCATGCCGGTATGTTCTGCCGGCGGAGTCCCGTCAGCTTTTGTTTTCTTTCCTAGCAGCCCCTAAGATTAATCTTTGTGAGCTAAAAGACCCTTTCACTACCCCTACCCCAACTCACCTAGACCGAGAATTTAGGCTAAGGGGGAAAGCTTTTCGCCTGTTTTCTCAGTACATAGTGTCTCAACAGGTAGCTAAGTCTTTACTTCGGTCCACTCAGGCAATCGCAGACGCGGATGCCAGAAGATCGGTTGAATTATCCCGGCGACTGCTACTCCAGTCGTCAATCCAATCTCTAGGTGACATACGCACCGCCTTACTTGAGGCGGTACGAGCAAGACAAGATCTCAGAATGTCTTTAGTTCGCAAGCTGCCTGATCGCATTGCGAATCAGGTGGTCATGTCACCAGTGCTTACTCCCTCGTTAATGTCCCCTGAAGTGTGGCGAACGGTATTCAATATGGCACAGGCCTTTAAACAAAGTCCCACCCCTTCTAAGAAACCTGCCTTTAACTTCCCCAAACCCAGGCCAACCGCTAAAGCTCAGCCAGGGGGATCTAAGCCCTTTCTTCTGCCTAAGTCCTCCCACTCCCCCCAAGGTCAGTATAGGCATAGACAGAGTAAGTTTTCAGGTCAGAGAGGACGCGGCCATAATAAGCCAGGTCAGGGCCAGTTTTCGGCCAACACCAGCCAGCCGGCGAAGCGTCCAGCACCACCAACCCCACCACCAAAAAACTAAAGTCTCTCTCACTCCCGGTGCCAACCTTAAGGCCGGAGGACCCGAGGGTAGTACAGCCGGCGAACCCTTGTCTGCTAACTGGGTCGTTCCGAACGTGTCACCAAGCATGGCCTTTAAACACTTGGGCACGGATGGTGGCACGCAAAGGCATCACTTGGCAGTGGCTCCGGCGACCTCGCTTACGTCAGCCGACAACGGCGAATTTTGTTTCTTTAGAGGTGGAGTCACTGGTCCAGGAAATGATTGCCAAGAATGTCATCATCCCGGTCCCCCCAAATTACCCTGTATTCACGTCCAAACTATTTTTTGGTTCCCAAAAGGGACAGTGTTCAGATGAGACCGGTCGTAGACCTGTCTTATCTGAACCTTCACATTCACAACGAGTCTTTCAGAATGTTAACAGTACACCAAATCAGGCTAACACTTCCGCCGGGAGGTTGGATGTGTTCACTAGACCTGACAGACGCCTATTGGCACGTATCGGTCAACTAAAGATTTCAAAGGTTTTTGGCCTTACGGATCAGGCGCCAAAATTTTGTTTTTCAAAGGATGCCATTCGGTTTGAACCTAGCACCTCGATTATTCACGAAATTAGTCCGGCAAGCCCTGATGCCATTGTTAGAACAAGGGATCAGAGTGTTATGGTACCTAGACGACTGGCTGGTGGTGGCAGAGACACAACAATTATGCATCAAACATGTCAACATAATTTTAAATCATGTCAAAACTCTAGGGTTCAAGGTAAATCTGGTAAAGTCAAACCTTGTTCCCTCACGAGTAATTCAGTGGATAGGGCTGGTCTGGGACACGGCCGCTCTCACTCTGAGTCAGAGTGTGGACAATCGCAACAGGTTTCGCAGGAAACTGTTCATGTTTCTTCACAGTCTGACTATGACGCGGAGGGTCTGGGAGTCTCTGGTCGGCTCTCTCAACTGGGTTCAACTAACTGTCATGTTGGGCCGGTTGAAAGTAAAATGCTTAATATTGGAAGGCAACAAATATTTCCCACTCTTACCGGCGGGAAAATTATGGCCCATCCCGAAATTAATCCACACCTTACTAGCGGTCTGGGCAAAGAGGGAAACGTTGCACTCAATAATGTCATGGACCTCTCCTCCACCAACGGTATGGGTAGACACGGATGCGTCAGGCACAATAGGTTGGGGATTTCAGTCAAATCAGGGACACCAGGGTCAGGGGCTTTAGTCCCACTTAGAAATCTCTCACATCAATGTCAAAGAATTACTAGTCCCCTTGTATTTCCTTCAGGCTCACGGCCCTGCGTTACGGGGCAAGTCGGTGGCCTTCAGAATGGACAATCTGAACGCAGTTCACTGTATTCAGAAACAAGGATCAACGAGGTCAAGGAGGTTGCTAAACGTGTCGGAAGAGATTTTTACTCTAGCCAACAGACTAGACATTTATCTTCACGCATCTTATCTCCCAGGCGTAGCGAACGTCTGAGCAGACGCTCTGTCCCGGAGACAGAGCACGACAGTAGAATGGGAGCTCAAGCAACCCATTTTCAACCTAATGATTGCAGAGCTCTCCCATCCACAAGTGGATCTGTTTGTGTCCGAGGAGACTCACAAACTCCCTCTATACCTCACCCGCCGGACGAAAACGCCGGCAGGGGGGCCAGACGCCCTAGTGATAGACTGGAACAGATGGGGCTCCATCTATCTGTTTCGACCACCAGATGCGTCACTAATGTGCCACGTAGTGAACAAACTACGAGATTATCGAGGCTTAGTCTCACTAATCGCGCCCCTGTGGCCGGCGCAGTTGTGGTACCAGCAATTGAAAACGTGGTGCCCGCACCCGGTGTCGCTCCCCGGGGTATTTCCACTTAGACACGATTGGCAACCTAGCGACCTCGCTGACTTTTGCATTATGGACATTCAGGAGGCCAAGTGGCTAGCACCATACAGTAGAGATGTGACCAATAAATTATTAAATCAATATACTCAGTCTACGAAACGACAGTATCACTCACATTGGCAAGCCTTTACTTCTTGGATCATTAGAACAGAACAGACTGTGCCATCAGTAGCTTTAGTGTTCAATTATTTAAATTATCTGTTTGAGCAGAAACATTTATCTGTGGTAACGTTAAAAAATCACTTAACTGCGATTAGAGTGCCCTTTTTAGACCTTACAGGTCTCTCCATACCGGTGGCGGAGGAAACAGGTTTTATGAGAGCTTGTTTTAAACTCCGCCCACCTCCCCGTCAGCTCATGCCCACTTGGTCTCTGGACAAAGCTTTGTCTTTACTTCACTCTCGTCTGTACCAAAATACTGCAGACTTTGCTTTACTCTTAAAAAAGGCTGTTTTCCTTTTGGCTTTGGCCACCGGGAACAGAGTGTCTGAGCTGGCGGCGATGAGTAACACACCTAATTGCCTTAGGTTTGGAAGACTTAATGAATGTATTTACATTGCACCTTCCCCAGGATTTGTAGCCAAGAATGAGCATAGTGCACACGTGTTTTCTGAGTTCACGGTGCCAGCGTTAAAAAGGGTTAAGGTGCATCATAATCTTTGTCCAGTGCAAGCTCTAACCAAATATTTGAGAGTAGCTCCTCTCAACCCCCAAGGTGCTTTATGGGTAGCAAGTACGGGTAAACGCTTACTGAAACGGCGATTAGCCTCTCTTCTGGTCGAAGTCATTAAAGAGAGTAATCACGGCGTTGTGGGTCGGGCCCACGATTTACGCAAATGGGCAGCCTCTTTACGTTTCCTGATTTTTTTTTCAGTAGAAGATATTGCGTCCACTCAGTTGTGGGCGTCTAATCACACGTTTTTGTCTAGATACCTGTCAGTTGCTCTAGATAAACCTTCCTTACCATGTATAGCTTTAAGGCAGAGGGTCTAGGTGGCCCTGCAGTCACTTTTGTTTACTTTCAAGGGAAAGGGGGGGGGGGGGGGGGTGCAGTCAGTTGACATAGGACACCCTAGACCCCGCCGGAGTGTGAGAGCTGTGATACAATTTATGGTTAATGTGATATGAAAATTTCTCTGCGAGAAATTGTGCTAAGTACAAATGTTAGTACAAAACAACGGTGTTGTTATAGTAGTTTTAGCTGCGAAAGCAATTTAATATTAAAACAGTGAAGATCATTTGCAATTTATCTCCACGATTATTTTTGGGTTTATTATGTGCACATATAAACTGATAACTTGTTATTTTTGTCACCACTCGTTGAGTGGGGTGCCTTTGTAACTACAGATCTGTGTACAGAATCTTCAGGTTACCTATTTTTTGTCAGGCAGGCTTCTTTGAAGCACGCACCTGCCTGAACCCCTTTCTTGTATATTCCCGGCCTACGCCGTATTAAATATATTTTTCAAAAGTAAGAATACTATGTGGTTGTTTTTATTATCTGCTTTTCTAGAGTTATGATATGATTACGAATGTCCCCCTCCAGTCTTAGAAATCAGGCATGTTCGTCAATGATGGAGGGGCCACTAATAAATTATAGGTTTGACTCCTGTAAGGAGATAAAGAAAACCTAATATTTAGTAGTGGCCCCGTAATCATTGACGACTGGGGCCCTCCCGACCGTCCCCTTCCCATTCGTTGATGTATTGAGGATTTCGGTTTACTTGATATGTCAGTGAAGGAAGAATGACGCCTGAATCAGCGTCTGGTCAGAGATCCACACAAGTACATCCACGATATGATGGAAAGTTTATTAGATAGTTATTCTTATTTTCTTTTTGTTTTTATTTTTTACGAAGTTTTTTCGTAGTGAGAACCCAATTCATAATGACTGAAGCCATGAGTGAGGTCGCGTGCGCTCATGATGAAGGCTCCTCAGTTTTTAAATGCTCTGCGCGGTAGATTCAAAACTACGGCTGATTAGTGTTTGAAGAGGATGCCTTATGTAATAGGCATGTTCGTCAATGATTACGGGGCCACTACTAAATATTAGGTTTTCTTTATCTCCTTACAGGAGTCAAACCTATAGTGTTGTTGGCGTAAGTGGTTGTGTGAAATGCAGTCTTCTATGATGTGTTTAATGGTATGGGGTGCTGTGTTACATCCCGGGCAGGCGTCGACAACGGAGTCATCCAGTCTCTTCTGATAGCTCAGGAGAGCTGGATGGTGTCCGCATCTCAGCCTGGCCAGGTGGACTCTGTCCTCGCGAGGATTCGGAAGGATGGATTTCGGGAGGTCGTGCATGCAGCTGTGTGTTGTCTGTGAGTGAGTGGATGGATCGGTGAGAGATATGAGTATGGATGTGCTTCTGGAAGTTGATTCGGGGTGGGCAGGGAGGGAGAGAGGACAATAATTGTGTGTGATACCGTGTGCTGGGTGTTGTTTTGATATTTCTTGGTGTTTTTTTTTTTTCTTTTTTTTTCTTTTTTTTTTTTTCTATGTGATTGAGGGAGGCAAAAGGCATAACTGCCTATAGCGAGTGCCTCCCCCATAGTTGAAAGAGTGACAGGGCCAAAATCAAGGGACGTTCGAGCCAAAATGCCTGGACACACGGAGTTTGAAGCAATTTAAGTCATAGGATGAGGGAAAGACTGATTCTGGGAGAGAGTTCCAGAGCTCAGATGTTGAGTAGAAGAAAGTTTGAGAGTAACATTTCACTCTTGGGTTGGAGAGTTGCACAGAGTAGGGGTGGGATTGAGTTGCAAGACGGGTACCACGTGCCCTACGTAAAGGAGGTGGTATGCACTGGGATAGCTCTGAGGAACACTGATTATTATAGTAGCGATAGAATAGCGAGAGAGATGCAACATTGCGGCGGAGAGAGAGAGATTGCAGAGAGTTGGTGAGTGGACGGGAGTTAATGATACGAAATGCCTTCCTTTCAACTTTGTCTAGGAGAGCGGTGTGAGAGGAACCTCCCCACATGTGAACAATACTCAATACAAGGGCGCACTATGCCCCTGTACAGAGCAAGAAGCTGTGCAGGGGAAAAGAACCCCCTAAGGCGGTTGAGCACACCAGCTTCTGGGAGGCTGCCTTAGCAAGACTGGTAATATGGTCCTTCCAAAGAGAGCAGAAAAAGAGACCAAGAATATTGAGAGAAGATGAAGGGTTGATTTTTGTATTGTTGAAGAATAAGGGATAGTCCGCTGGGAGATCCTGACGGGTAGATAGATGGAGAAATTGGGTTTTGGAAGCATTAAAGTTAACAAGGTTTTCTCTGCCCCAATTGGAAATAGTATTTAGATCAGAATTTAAGAGTTCTATGGCTTCATTACGTTTGTCGTTGAGGGATTGCTGGCTGGGGCGTCTGTGGGTGTGTTGCCATGTAGTTTAGTGGGTGGTCTTGGTTCGTGGAGGCTGCTGCCAGGAATTGAGTGCCTCTCATGTCCAGATGGTCTTTGACTTTGAGAATTTTGGTTTCTTGATGTAGGTGATCTGTGGGTGAAGTAGCTGTGCAGCCTGTAATGATCTTCAGGGCTTTGTTTTGAATAGTCTGTAAGGTCTTATGATGTGTTTCAGCTAGGTTAGAAGCCCAGGCTGGGCTTGCGTATTCCATCACTGATCTTATGTATTGTTTATATACTGTGGTGGTAGTTTCTTTGTTGTGTCCAAATTTTGTGTGAGCAAGTGACCTGAGGGCGTTAAGTCTGGGTGTCAGTTTCTTTTAATGTTTGTGGTGTGCTGTTTGAATGTCATATGAGTATCATATGTTACTCCTAGGATTTTGGGTGTGTGTGTATGTGTTAGGGGTGTGTTGTTTATGGTGAGTTGAGGGATGTATTCGTGTTCTCCTGTCCAACTTGTGAGCAGGGTTGCGGTGGATTTGGCTGGGGCTAGATTAAGTCTGTTTGTAGTGCACCAACCATGTAGTGTTGAGATAGGGTTGAAGGAGATCTGTTGATCTTTTTGGGTCATGGTGTGTGCATGTGAGTGTTATGTCATCTGCATAGGAGGCTAAGTTTATTTGGGGCGTATTGGGTGTAGTTATATCGTGCATGTACAGATTGAAGAGTGCGGGCGATAGGACGGATCCTTGTGGGACTCCGTTTGGAAAGTTTCTGATTTTAGATGACTGACCGGCAAAAGATACGTGTGCACATCTGCCTGCTAGGAAGTTGGCCAGCCACCTTTTTGTGTTGTTGTGCATGTTTGTGTTGTAGATTTTGTTTGTTAGGTTGTGGCGGGGGATGGCATCGAAGGCTTTACTAATGTCGAGTGTGGCTAATAGTGATCTGTGTGGTGGTCTAGCTGAGTTGATGCCGTCGAAAGCTCTTTGTGTAAGGTCTGTGAGAAGAGTGTTTGTGGAGTGCAGTGGCCTAAAGCCATGTTGTGTTGGAGCTAGGGGTAGGTCAGGTGTAATTAGTTGTAATACTAGGCGTTCCATGACTTTGGAGGGGGAGCAAAGAAGTGTGATGGGGCGGTGCGAGGAGGGTAGGTAGCGTGGGGTCTTTGTTGGGTTTGGGGAATGTGATGATGATACCATGCTTCCAAATGTCTGGTATTGTGTTGTGTGAATAGCTGTAGTTTGATATGTTAGTGAGTGCTTGTATGCCTTGTGGTCCCAGGTGTCTGAGGTGTATGTTGCTTATGTTGTCTAGGCCACAGGCGGGTGAGTGCTTGAGATTGTTGATGATATGCTTTGTCTGGTGGTTGGTGAAGGGTGTATAGTCAGGGTCTGTGGGGAATTGTCTCTTACGTCGGATGACACGTCGGTCGTCTTTGTGAGGTTTTAGGTGGCTGACATGTGAAAAGTGATTGAAGAGAGTGTTTGCTTGTTGTTTACATGAAGGAGTAGAGTCTGTTGTTGTGATTGCAGCATGTGATTGTGTTGTGTTGCTGTTGGAAAGTGTGATGCTGTTTAGTGTTTTGTAGAGTTTTTGGGGTTTGTTTTGTGATCAAGTGTTTGTAGGAAGTTATTCCAATTTAGTTTTTGTTGTTCTTGTATTTTGTTGTTAGTTTGGGTGTTGAGTGCTTGAATTTGTTGTGTGATGTCTTGTGTGTGGGGTGCTGGGGAGTGTTTCAGTATGTCGCGTTGTCTGATGAGGTTTTGAATTTCTGGTGTGAAGTTGGGGTTGTGTCTTTTCCTGTTACCTCTTGGAATGTGTTTCTTGTCAGCGTTTTGGATCGTTTTATTGAGTATGTGTACAGCATTGTTGATGTTAGTGATGGGTGTACTGTTTAGAGTTGTGAAGTGTTGTTCTGTCTCATTTGTGAATGCTTCCCAGTTAGCTCTTTTATAATTGGTGTATGTGTGTTTGTGGCTAGCTGGGGTGAGTCTGGTTTTGGTGGTGATAATGATCGGGAGGTGGTCAGAGCCTATGGTTCTGACCACCCTCCAGGATGTTGTGGGGGCGAGTTCTGGGGAGCAAAGGTGATGTCAGGAGATGATGGGTTATAGAGGGCTTGGTGAGGAATATGGGTATGTTGATGGATGTCGTTAAGGATGATGAGGTTATCGGTTTGGTTTTGTAGTACCAGCCCTCTGTCTGTGTCGGGGTTGTCGACAAACCAGGCCGACGTCTTGGCGTTGAAGTCACCACCCAGGATGATGTGTGGGTGTGGGGGTGTTTGTGATGTGTTGTAAGTGTGGTCTGTATTCATTTGGTACTGTAGGGGATGTTTGGGGAGGGATGTATGTGTTTATGATGGTTATGTTGGAGTTGTTGCCAGTGCGTATTTTAATTGATTGTATTTCTGTTGTGTTATCATTTGGGGGGAGGAGGGATTTGGTTTGTACACTGGTACTATGTATGATATTTCTTTGTGTACCAGGGTGATGAGTCCACCGCCCCCGCCGACAGCCTGGTCTTGTCTGATGGTGGTGAAATTATGAAATGTGGGTGTTTTTTGTGTTGTGCGGAGTTTTGTTTCTTGTAAGATGGCAATGTGTATGTTGTGTTGTTTGATGAAGTGTGAGAGTTCGTGTTTCTTTGTGTTGATGCCATCTATGTTCAGTTGAAGAATGTTAATGTTATGTGCACGATGTATGTTGGGTGCTGCTGCACGAGGATGGGGTGGGGGTGGGGGTGAGGGAGGGGCTGGGGGTTGGGATGGGTGAGGTGGGGGTGGGGATTGGGGAGCAGGAGATGGGGGTTGGAATGGATTAGGATGGGGTGTGGTGTGTTGAGTTGAGGATGTGGATGGTATGGGAAGGTTAGGTGGGTTAGGGAGGAGAGGTGGACGGGTTTTAGGGGGGGGGAGTGTAATCTCTGTAATCTCCAGATAGTGCCTCCAAAACCTTAACACAGAGCCCTGGTGAACTCCAACGCATACTGTAAATTCCTCACTCATACACATTTCACCCTCACTGCTGTTCGTGAATCCTTGTACTTCTTCATTATCACACGCATTAGCCACTCCACTATGCCAAGTTTTCTGATAGCCTACTACACATCATCTCTGGGCACCTTATCAAAGATCTTCTCCAGGTCTACAATCACAAGTTACAGATCCTTATCTTTAAGTAAATGTCTTTCCTGCAGCTTTCCTGACTATGAAGATCGCATCGATTGTACCACGTCCTGGCATGAAACTGAACTGTATATCGTTGATAGAAATGCTTTCCCTGATCATGCCTTCAAAGACACTCACAGACCTTCATGACTTGATAAAGCATTTTCAGGCCCCTATAATTTCCTCTATCTTACGAATCCCCTTTACCCTTATATATGTTTACTATTACACTTGCATTTCCCCGCCGTTAGGGAGTCACCGTGTCGCGGTGGCGGGGCTTGAAGCTTGGCCGGTGGACTCTGTTCATAGGGGGGACAGACCTTCTTATGTTCGAGGCTCCGCCGCCCTCGTGGACCAAGACCTCCCTCCTCGTAGGTTTCCAGAGGCCTGCAAGGTACCACTTTTCTGTCTTTTTCCCTCTCTCACTTTGTCCTTTTCTTTGCTTCCCCTTCTTCTGTCGTTGACGACTGGACTACTCTATTTAATTGATGGAGGGTGGGTGTGGACGGCGTTCCCTTCCACCCGTAGAACTGGAGTACCTGACGTGCACGCACGAGGGGAACCTTTTATCGTCAAATCTCGCTCTCTGTGCTGGACCCGAAGCTGACGAGTTGACCGTCTATAAGCACTGGGGGTAGGGATGTATATCAGGGTTTGACTCCTAGGGCAAATACCAAGTCCTCTAATTATAGGCTCCGTGGTGGGTATGGAGCTTATCCCGGACGAATCATAATACCTTCGTCATATGGAGACTTCCTCTGAACCCTTGATCACCGGCACTGGCATGGATATGGATATTGAGACTGATTCACCTTCCTTGACCATCATCCTCTCGGATGGTGGTGGCACTATGCCGGATTCTTTACCGGCCCCTGCACCGTCCTTGGACTCACCCCTCTCTATGGACCCCCCCTATCTCCCTGACCTTGGCAAGCCTTCTACTGATAATGTGACGAATTCTCCATCGTCGGATAGAGAGATCGATCAGTTGGTCCCCCCGGCATCATTTCCAATGCAAAGTGCTGCCGCTGTGACCAAGATTAGCGATGACAACCCCACGGTCTCAACCTTAACTTCTAAATTACCCGATCATGATCCTAGCCTTAGACTCCCTATTCATTCAGTCGAGGACCTTAATGATGAAGCTCGGATGCCCTCCGCTGACACCCTTACGGATACTTCGTGTATCCCTGATAAGTCTACGACTACATCTGTTACCATCTTACCTCAGGATGCTGGATCTGCTACCTCCATCAAACCTGCTTCTGTACCTCCACGATCTCAAAGGCCTACTGTCACATTAACTAACCCTCGGCCGTTGCATACCTTGAGTACCGGTACTGAAGGGAATTCAACTGCCCATACTGTGCATCCTGCCCCTACGACCACTGATTCAACTCTGCCCTCACAATCTACCGACACATCCACTCCTCCTTCCTCTCATAAAGGATCTACATCTACTGTGCAAACCCTCAAGCCGCATGTTCCTCAGCGCACACGGAACAAAGGTCGTCGTACCACATATACCCCAGTCCCACAACCAACCCTAGACGCCATGTTTCGTCCCCTGATTGGCCTCGATTCTTCGAGGTCACTGGTGACCCCATGGACGATCTTGATCTTTATGATTCTCTTGCTTCGACCTTCGGTGATTTCACCGTACACACTGTCGGGAAAGGAAAACGCATGATTGAGGCTGCCACACAAGAACAATCAGAAGCCTTACAAGACCATTTTCTCACCCACGTTGGCAGGTATACAGGCAAGGAAGACGAATACCTTAATCAGCGCATAGGTACAGTGGCCCTCCCCTCGGACTTCGAAATTGCTGATCAAGGCTTTCAAGACTCGGCCCCACGCATCTTGAAATTATTGAAAAATACAGACCCCTCCATCGTCAAAGTCGACACTTATGTTGTGCCCCAACGCTATAATCGACCCAGTTTGCGTATTGTCAAGGTATTCTTTAAGAGGCACGTCCTCCCCATGCATGTCAAACTAGCTGGACGACAACTGCCAGTACGTCGCTACGTTTATAGACCTAGACAATGTACAGAATGCTGGCGTTTTGGTCACACTACTGCACGGTGCAGAGCACGCTGTCCTCGTTGCCAATATTGTGGCTCTGAGCTCCATGATCTGGAACACTGCCAGTCAAAGGAGGCCAGATGCGCAAATTGTGACGGATGCCATGAAGCTAACAATAGGGACTGCCCACATTACAAATTCCAACGGGAGATACTACACCTACAGGCCTCGACGGGTCTCCCACTCAGGGCGGCCGAAACGCAACTCAGGGACGAAGGCAAAGCTCCTCCCTACCGGAGATATGGACCTCCCGCAACAGCTGCTACTCTCCGTCCGAAGGGACCATCTACATCGCAACACAGTCCTCGACGTTTTCCCTCCAGTGAAACATTTCGCCTCGCTAATCTCTCTTCTCCTGGGTTGTCCACTTCCAATAGATTCGAGGGCTTTACCAGCATCTCGGAAGATATGGAATTTTGGTCAATGCCTACGGTGGAGGAGGTCGTGCGACGTACCCCTGACCACGTAAATGCTCCTTCGCCACAACCTCAACTACTAAGGACACAGGCTTCTAAAAAACGCAGGATTGCCATACCAGTTAGGCCCCTTTCTCGTGATTCGGTCAACGACTCACCCACCCAACTGTGGACCATGCCTAATCACGATCCAGACTGTGGATGTCACGACTGCGGCAAATACTTTCTCCTCCGGCACAAAACCTCCAATCCTAGAGCCTTCGAAGACCATTTAAGGAACTTTGTATCCTCTCGTAGTCCAATCAACAATAAGCAACATCACAATCCCCCTTGCTATTGTGTCTCTCATATCCACCACCCTGACCTTCCACCCACAGACGTAATGACGCAATTCCTGAAGGACAATAATCTCATTGACTCCGATCTGACCGAAATGGTACTCACACGGTCTGCGTTTGATGTCCTTCAATCGACGACACCCGTTACCCCAACTCCTCACGAAATGTGTGGTACTCGTAAACGTCTCCTCACAAAGGACGCTCCCTGTGCTTCAGACCCTGATGAACACCCCCCAATTCCAAATACTCCGCTTCCTCTTGCCACTCATACGGAAAGCGCGACTGAAGAACTTATGCATCTGGATACCCCTGTGCCACCCTCCTCTGATAACCCCCATTTGATCTGCAGCAAGGGTATTCCCCCTGGTGCCTGCGGATGCTCTGGATGTTTTCGGGAGTACATCACCCCACATCTCTCTGAGCCAGATTCTCAAATACTTGCACGAGCAAACGCCTTCGTCATTGCACGTACTCTCCCCCCTAACACAGATACTGCCACTACTTCGCCGCCGGACTTTATACATACATTACAGCTAAAGCTCCTTCACTCTCCAACACTTGTTCCCAAGCTCGTAAAACAATTCTCTGCAATAAATGACGATGAATTACCCAATTCATCTGCCCCTACGTTTCAAATCCCGCAAGCAACTATCCCTCCCCGTTCTTCGCCTGACTCCTTAAACGACATCACACCCAATACAGATGTGTCCCCCTCTGTACACAATGCCTCATAATATTGTCCAGTGGAACATTAACGGATACCAAGCTCGCCTTCATATGGGAGAATTACAAAGACTCATTCGCTTATACTCTCCCATCTGCATATGCCTACAGCATGTAGGCAATATTGTGATCCCCCCCAGACATTACTCTGTCGCTGTTAGTTCTCCGATTACCCCCACACACTATCGTACAGCAATTCTTGTTCATTACCAATATCCTTTTCTTCCCGTCACCCTCAATCCCAATCCATTTCAAACTTCTGCAGTTACCATCTCCCTCCCACAGCTTCCATCCCTCACTATTTGTTCGTCCTACAATCAACCCTCTTGTAAAGATGACACGGCTGATCTTCTCCGTATCACACAACAACTAACTCCTCCTTACCTCATTCTTGGTGACTTTAATGCACATTCCCCACTATGGGGAAGCCCATTTACAGACACCCCGGGTAAACATATCGAAAACCTTCTGTTTGACTCACAACTCTGCTGTTTGAACCTAGATTCCCCTACATTTTGGTCTGCAGCACACAACTCGTTCTCTGCGATAGACCTTTCACTTGCTTCGACTGACGCCGCCCCTTTATTTGAGTGGTCGGTTCTGCAGGAACGATTCTCCAGCGACCACTGCCCGATTCTTTTAAACTACTTATCCCCTGAACCCTTTACACAACTACCTCAATATAATCTCTCCAAAGCTAATTGGCTGACATACACAGAATCCACAGCTGATATTGCGGATTTCTCGGATATGATCACCCCCAAAGTTAACTTTGAATATTTCATGTCTTTCTTAACCTCTACTGCACAGCATCACATACCATTCACCTCCTCCTTGCAACATCCTCGACGAGTCCCTTGGTGGTCACCCAAACTGGCTAGCATGATCAAATTCAAACACAGGGTAGAGCGCCTTCTCACCAGGGTGGGTGATAAGCAACGGAGAATTAAAACCTCCCTCTCCAATCTTGCTACTCATCCTCAATGCTTCCGTTTCATCACCATCACCATTGAAAAACTTGCCCTCAAAACTTTCTATAATAAAGTCTGCGCTATTGTCAAACGCAATATCATCCGAAGTAAAGTGCTTTCGTGGCGCTCATACATCTCGTCCTTCACTAGTCGCACCCCTATCTCCACTCTGTGGAGAAAATTTCGTAGTGTTGACGGGCGAACTGTCCGTCCCCAACTCTCTCCATTACGGGACACTGATTCGGACTCTTTAACCCATGATCCCCACGTCATCACTGCTATGCATGCAAACCATTTCAGTGAAGTTAGCTCTAACCTATCTTTACCTCAACAATTCCTCCGCTTGAAACAAGAGAAGGAGTCCCCACCCGATCACGTTTTCCGGAGGTCGCACTCATGACTATAACGCTCCTTTCTCATTACCTGAACTTCAACATGCCATTGACCACTGCTCGGATTCCACCCCGGGTCCTGATGCCATTCCCTATGCGTTCATTCGTCATCTTCATCCACGTGCACTAACTTATCTTTTGCAACTTTATAATCAATTATGGGATAGACATTATTTCCCACCAAATTGGCGACATGCGTATACCATACCCGTCCCAAAACCAGGCAAAGATCATAGTTTTCCGACAAACTATAGGCCCATAGTGCTCACCTCATGTTTATGTAAACTTATGGAAAAAATGATCAATCCACGCCTTCTTCATTATTCAGAGGCGCATGACTTATTATCCCCGTATCAACATGGTTCACGTCCCGGCCACTCTACATTAAACTCTCTCATCCACCTGGAGCACCAAATACGTGAAGGATTTTCGAAGAAACAACCCACAGTGGCAGTTTTCTTCGACATTGCGAAGGCTTATGATACCACTTGGCGTTATCGCATTCTAAAAATCCTCCATAGCTCTGGTATGCGGGGCTCCCTTCCCCAATTCCTCCAGACCTTTCTCTCTAACCGCACATTTCAGGTTAAAAACAACGGTATATTATCTGCAATAAAACCTCAAACTAATGGAATACCCCAAGGCTGTTCCCTAAGTAGTGTACTCTATGATATTGCAATAAATAGTGTTACACAATGCCTCCCTCCTGATATCTCTCATAGCCTCTATGTGGATGACTTAGCTATTTATTATACGTCTCCTAGTTTAACACACATTCAACGTCGTCTAAACACTGCTCTTCATTCCATACAAGCTTGGGCGTCCTCAACTGGTTTCCGCTTCTCGACTGACAAAACCAATGCTGTCGTTTTCTATCGTGACCTTAGACACTTGCGTAAGCAGTCCATCACCCTCTCTATGGGTTCTTCCAAGATTAAATTCCTTGCCTCCACTAAATTCCTTGGCCTTATCTTTGATACCCACCTAAATTGGAAATCCCATGTTGCCACTCTGAAGGCTCGGTGCCTTCAGCGCATGAATGTCCTCAAGTCTGTGGCACGTGTTCATTGGGGTGCTGACCGATCTACGTTACTACTCTTTTATAGATCCACCATTCTATCTGCCCTAGATTATGGTTGCCCGGTATATGGCACTGCCTCGGCATCCACATTGCAGACACTTAACTCCGTTCATCACCTTGGCATACGTATTAGCTCAGGAGCTTTCCGGTCCTCTCGTGTGTACAGTGTGCTCAGTGAGGCTGGGGTCCTGCCATTAACGTATCATCGTCAGCTGGTTCAGCTGCGAACTGCCATCCGTCTCCAACAGGATCCCACATTGAAGGACCTTTTCCGTTCCCAAGATTTTTGTGTTACTCCTACTACTACCTTGCCTTTTACCCTCCTCTCCCGCCAATTACTCGCATCTTACAATATTCCAACACCTCATTCGCCCCTCCCCTGTATTTCAATTACCCCCTGGATCCTTAAACACCCTGACGTTTGTTTCCATTTGACTGACCAAGTAGAGGCTGTGACTCCAGTCCAACGCCGTACTTTAGCATTACAACATCTTGATAGTCATGTTCCAGCTGCCTTCATCTACACTGATGGTTCGAAGGTTCCGGATGCCGTCGGTAGTGCAGCGGTTTCTGAGCATGGTATCCATCAAAGCTCCCTACATCCTTGTTCCACCGTTTTCACTGCAGAGTTGTGGGCTATTCATGGTGCCCTGACCCTCATCTCTGCACTTCCAAACAATCCTCCTCACATAGTTATCTGCAGTGACTCAAAAAGTGTGTTGCAAGCATTGGGAGAGTACGCCCCACGTGACCCATTGATCATCGATGTTATCCTGAAAATCCACGAATTAAAATGCAGCTCTCGATCCATCACCCTCTGTTGGATCCCCGCTCATGTAGGCATTGCGGGAAATGAACGTGCTGACGCCCTTGCTAAACAGGCCTGTCTAGGTGCTCCGGCATCCACTGTCCTCAGATCGGATGACCTAATTCCTGTAGTTCGACGGCATATTCATGAAAAGTGGCACTCAGAATGGAGGGATCAACCTTTGGGAGGTCACCTTCGTTCCATCAAAGACGACATTCACATGTGGCCCTCTTCACTCAGCCCCTGTCGCGCTGACCAAACCCTCTTAACTCGATTACGCATAGGACACACGAGACTCACTCCTGGATATCTAATGACCACTCCCCGTAGTCCTCCGCCAGAATGTCACCATTGTCACACAGTTCTTACTATCCCTCACATTTTATGCGTTTGTCCCATGTACGGCCCTGAAAGACGTCGCTTCTTGCGACACACCTCTTTAAAAGACATCCTTTCTGACTCAGATTCATTCTCGTTCATAGCCATCCGTCATTTCTTAGCAGCTCTTAATCTCTACGGTGAAATCTGACCAGTGACCTATATGACTTGACTTACTATCCCCCCGCCGACCACTAGCCTTATGAGGGCCTCGGCCCAGAGGGCTAGTTTAAATTAAACACGTCTTCAACAACAACATTACACTTGCATGCCATGCATCAGGGATTCTCGGCTCTCTAATGATGGAGTTGTTGTTGTTGTTGTTCCCTAAGCTGCCTGGCCGAACAGCCCCGATGATGGAGTTTATTAGCTCAGTGACCAATCTCACTCCTATGTCCCCTGAGGCTTTAATAATCTCAGCGACAATGCCAGAGCACCCTGCAGATTCTTCATAATATGTGAGCAGTGACTGAGCACCAGACTGGGTTTCATTCGGTTTTATCATCTTTCTAAATTATAAGCAGAAATATGAGAGCGGCGAGGGTAAACATCGCCTTAACGCCACGGTTTGTTTAGCTCCGAAGCATTCGTTCATTTTCACTTATTTTCACCCTATTTTTTTAGTTGCATCACTCGAGCTATGATTTGGGTACGGTACCGTACCGCAGTAGATAGCCTAACCGAACTAATAACTAAACTAACCTAGTATTATGATGAAGGTAGTTTGGTTTGAAACTAAATGTATCGATATCGTTACAGTTGCAGAGTATTTTCGCAGCCTTTCTTTTTGTGTTTATTTATTTGTTGTTTTTGCTCCTTTTTCAAGGAATATAGTGTTTCATTGTTGTTTATCAAGTTATGAGGGAAAGATTTACATTACCTTACCCTAACCAAGTTGCAACTAACATAACATAACCTAACTTAGCGTCCAAAGTGGGGGCTGGCTGCTGCCCTCACATCCCAGTGACACCACAGCCCGCACCCCCGCGAACTAACCGCACCAATAAATATAAACTACAGTACAGTACAGTACTAACAATACTGTTTATTTTACGATTATTATCGTAAGAAGTGGCTGAACCATCACCGCTCTCCCCTAGACTATTCACCTCATGTTTGTCATATTTTTTTAATTTTGTTTTTACCACGGTAATACCACCATGCACTCCCTGCTCAATAGCTGGGCTTGGGTGGGTGCCCTGATGATCAGGGACTTCAGTGAACAATTGCCACAGATTGCTAGATTGTGCCGTCCACCAACAGCACTGGCATCTGCCAAATAGCGCACTGGCTGGCCCGAGACTCGAACCGTCGACCTCACGGTTTGCAGGCGAGTGCCCTACCAACCGCGCTATGGCCCGTGTACATATATATACTGGTATATGTACAAAGTTACATATAGGCTCTATATGTGCCTATTTATTGGTGGCTCCTTACGTCAATGACGTAAGAGCCTATGATAATATGGCCTCGTTCTGGGCTCCTCAGAGCCCGGGTTAACCTCTATTACGACGGTCGAGAACCAAGATCATCTTAGGGGGTACCCCTTAATCATTCCTAAGGTACGTCATTGAGACGGAGCCACTGAAAAGTAGAAATAAAAATAAAAGAATTAACACAGTTTGAACACCGCGCTTCAGCGCATTCCGATCTTCCTCTGTTTCCCTATGAATGTGACTCACACCTCCTCCTGCCCAGGAGCGACCTCTCTCGACCGACGGCCATCAGGAAACAACACTATAGGTTTGACTCCTGTAAGGAGTTCCCTGATTAAATAGCACTGTATGAATATTCCCATATTCAAAATATGCTATAGGGGTGCAATGCCTGGTGAGTTATCTGCTCAACAGGTGGCGTTGTGTGTGTGTAAGTGTGAGGGTCCGAGTGTAGGTAGTGAGACAGTGAAGCACGGGAACGAGATGGCTTCAGAGATGGGGTCGTTTCGGGCCATGAGTGAGCACCGTGCCTCATGTGAAGGCAAGATGGCAGGTGCTCGTTGTACTCTACGTGCTTCACATGTCTCACTCCCTAGACTGGAACAAGACCTCACGGGCTTCACTGTTCATTGTAATGCGGTGAATGTTAAGGCTCTCAGCCTATGCCCGAGAGGAAGTAAGTTGGAATATAGAAAAAAAAAAAAAAAAAAAAAAAAAAAAAAAAAAAAAAGGAGATAAAGAAAACCTAATATTTAGTAGTGGCCCCGTAATCATTGACGAACATGCCTATTACATAAGGCATCCTCTTCAAACACTAATCCGCCGTAGTTTGAATCTACCGCGCAGAGCATTTAAAAACTGAGGAGCCTTCATCATGAGCGCACGCGACCTCACTCATGGCTTCAGTCATTATGAATTGGGTTCTCACTACGAAAAAACTTCGTAAAAAATAAAAACAAAAAGAAAATAAGAATAACTATCCAATAAGCTTTCCATCATATCGTGGATGTACTTGTGTGGATTTCTGACCAGACGCTGAATCAGGCGTCATTCCTCCTTCACTGACATATCAAGTAAACCAAAATCCTTAATACATCAACGAATGGGAAGGGGACAGTCGGGAGGGCCCCAGTCGTCAATGATTACGGGGCCACTACTAAATATTAGGTTTTCTTTATCTCCTTACAGGAGTCAAACCTATAATTTATTAGTGGCCCCTCCATCATTGACGAACATGCCTGATATCTAAGACTGGAGGGGGACATTCGTAATCATATCATAACTCTAGAAAAGCAGATAATAAAAACAACCACATAGTATTCTTACTTTTTGAAAAATGTATTTAATACGGCGTAGGCCGGAAATATACAAGAAAAAGGGGTTCAGGCAGGTGCGTGCTTCAAAGAAGCCTGCCCGACAAAAATGGGTAACCCTGAAGATTCTGAACACAGATCTGTAGTTACAAAAGGCACCCCACTCAACGAGTGGTGACAAAAATAATAAGTTATAAGTTTATATGTGCACATCATAAACCCCAAAATACATGTGGAGATCAATTGCCAATGAACTCCATTGAACTAATATTACATTGCTTTCGCAGCTAAAACTACTATAACAACACCGTTGTTTTGTACTAAACCTTGTACTAGCACAAATTCTCGCAGAGAAATTTTCATATCACATTTTAACCTTAAATTGTATCACAGCTCTCATACTCCGGCGGGGTCTAGGGTGTCCTATGTCAACTGACTGCACCCCCCCCCCCTTCCGTGAAAATAAACATAAGTGACTGCAGGGCCACCTAGACCCTCTGCCTTAAAGCTATACATGGTAAGGAAGGTTTGTCTAGAGCAACTGACAAGTATCTAGAGAGAAACGTATGATTAGACGCCCACAACTGTGTGGACGCAATATCTTCAACTGAAAAGTTTTTCAGGAAACGTAAAGAGGCCGCCCACTTGCGTAAATCGTGGGCCCTACCCACAACGCCGGGATTACTCTCTTTAATGACTTCTACCAGAAGAGAGGCTAATCGCCGTTTAAGTAAGCGTTTACCCGTACTCGCTACCCATAAAGCACCTTGGGGGTTATGAGGAGCTATTCTCAAATATTTGGTTAGAGCTTGCACTGGACATAAATTATGATGCACCTTTCCCCTTTTTAACGCCGGCACCGTGAACTCAGAAAACACGTGTGCACTATGCTCATTCTTGGCTACAAACGCCGGGGAGGGTGCAATGGAAATTGAATCATTAAGTCTACCAAACCTAAGACAATTAGGTGTGTTGCTCATCGCCGCCAGCTCAGACACTCTGTTTCCGGTGGCCAAAGCCAAAAGGAAAACTGCCTTCTTTAAGATTAAAGCAAAGTCTGCAGTATTTTGATACAGACGAGAATGAAGTAAAGACAAAGCTTTGTCCAGAGACCAAGTAGGCATGAGCTGACGGGGAGGTGGGCGGAGTTTAAAACACGCTCTCATAAATCCTGTTTCCTCCGCCACCGGTATGGATAGACCTGTAAGGTCTAAAAAGGGCACTCTAATCGCAGTTAAGTGATTCTTCAAAGTAACCACAGATAAACGTTTCTGCTCAAACAGATAGTTCAAGTAATTAAAAACCAATGCCACTGAGGGTACAGTTTGTTCCGTTCTAACAATCCAAGAAGTAAAAGCTTTCCAATGAGATTGATATTGTCGGTTAGTAGACTGAGTATATTGATTGAGCAATTTATTGGTCACATCCCTACCGTATGGTGCTAGCCACTTGGCCTCCTGAATGTCCATAATGCAAAAGTCAGCGAGGTCGCTAGGTTGCCAATCGTGTCTAAGTGGAAGTACCCGACCGGGAGCGATACCGGGTCCGGGCACCACATTATTAATTGCTGGTACCATACCTGCGCCGGCCACAGGGGCGCGATTAGCGAGACTAAGCCTCGATAAACTCGTAGTTTGTTCACTACGTGGCACATTAGTGACGCATCTGGCGGCGGAAACAGATAGATGGAGCTCCATCTGTTCCAGTCTGTCACTAGGGCGTCTGGCCCCCCTGCCGGCGTTATCGCCCGGCGGGTGAGGTATAGAGGGAGCTTGTGAGTCTCCTCGGACGCAAAAAGATCCACTTGTGGATGGGAGAGCTCCGCAATCATTAGGTTGAAAATGGGTTGCTTGAGCTCCCATTCTACTGTCGTGCTCTGTCTCCGGGACAGAGCGTCTGCCCAGACGTTCGCTACGCCTGGGAGATACGATGCGTGAAGATAAATATCTAGACTGCTGGCTAGAACAAAAATCTCTTCCGACACGAGTAGCAACTTCCTTGACCTCGTTGACCCTTGTTTCTGAATACAGTGAACTGCATTCAGATTGTCCATTCTGAAGGCCCGACTTGCCCCGTAACGCCGGGCCGTGAGCCTGAAGGAAATACAAGGGGACTAGTAACTCTTTGACATTTATGTGAGAGATTTCTAAGTGGGACCAAAGTCCCTGACCCTGGTGCCCCTGATTTGACTGAAATCCCCACCCTATGGTGCCTGACGCATCCGTGTCTACCCATACCGTTGGAGGAGGAGAGGTCCATGACATGATTGAGTGCAATGTTTCCCTCTTCGCCCAGACCGCTAGTAAGGTGTGGATTAATTTTGGTATGGGCCATAATTTTCCCGCCGGTAAGAGTGGGAAATATTTGTTGCCTTCCAATATTAATCGTTTTACTTTCAACCGGCCCAACTTGACAGTTAGCTGAATCCAGTTGAGAGAGCCGACCAGAGACTCCCAGACTCTTCGTGTCGTAGTTAGACTGTGAAGAAACCTGAACAGTTTCCTGCGAAACCTGTTGCGATTGTCCACACTCTGACTCAGAGTGAGAGCGGCGGTGTCCCAGACCAGCCCTATCCACTGAATTACTCTTGAGGGAACAAGGTTTGACTTTACCAGATTTACCTTGAAGCCTAGAGTTTTGACATGATTTAAAATGATATTGACATGTTTTATGCATAATTGTTGTGTCTCTGCCACCACCAGCCAGTCGTCTAGATACCACAACACTCTGATTCCCTGTTTTAACAACGGCATCAGGGCTTGCCGGACTAGTTTCGTGAATAGTCGAGGTGCTAGGTTCAAACCGAACGGCATCCTCTGAAAAACAAAATTTTGGTGCCTGATCCTCAAGGCCAGAAACCTTTGAAATCTTTTGTTGACCGACACGTGCCAATAGGCGTCTGTCAGGTCTAGGGAACACATCCAGCCTCCCGGCGGAAGTGTTAGCCTGATTTGATGAACTGTTAACATTCTGAAAGACTCGTTGTAAATGTGAAGATTCAGATAAGACAGGTCTACGACCGGCCTCATCTGAACACTGTCCCGTTTGGGAACCAAAAACAGTTTTGACGTGAATACAGGGTAATCTGGAGGGACCGGGATGATGACATTCTTGGCAATCATCTCCTGGACCAGCGACTCCACCTCTAATGAAACACAATTTGCCGTTGTCGGCTGACGTAAGCGAGGTCGCCGGAGCCACTGCCAAGTGATGCCTTTGCGTGCCACCATCCGTGCCCAGGTTTTTAACGGCCATGCTTGGTGACACGTTCGGAACGACCCAGTTAGCAGACAAGGGTTCGCCGGCTGTACTTCCCTCGGTTCCTCCGGCTTTAAGACAGGCACTGGGAGTGAGAGAGACTTTAGTTTTTTGATGGTGGGTTTGGTGGTGTTGGACGCTTCGCCGGCTGGCTGGTGTGGGCCGAAGACTGGCCCTGCCCCGGCTTATACTGGCCGCGTCCTCTCTGTCCTGAAAACCCTCTCTGTCTATGCCTGAACTGACCCAGGGGGGATTGGGAGGACTTAGGCGGAAGAAACGGCTTAGAACCCCCTGGCTGAGCTTTAGTAGGAGGCTTAGGTTTGGGGAAGTTAAATGCAGGTTTCTTAGCCTGTGCGGGACTGTGCTTCACGGCCTGTGCCATGTTAAACACTGTTCGCCATACATCAGGGGACATTAAAGAAGGAGTAAGTACTGGGGACATTACCACCTGGTTAGCAATGCGATCAGGCAGCTTGCGAACTAATGACATCCTAAGATCCTGTCGTGCTCGCACCGCCTCAAGTAAGGCTGTGCGTATGTCACCTAAGGATTGAATCGACGACTGAAGAATCAGACGCCGGGATAACTCAACTGATCTTCGAGCATCCGCGTCTGCGATTGCCTGAGTAGACCTGAGTAAAGACTTAGCCACCTGTTGAGAAACTATGTACTGTGAAAACAGGCGGAAAGCTTTTCCCCTTAGCCTAAATTCTCTGTCTAGGTGAGAAGGGGTAGGGGTAGTGAATGGGTCCTTTAGTTCACAAAGATTAATCTTAGGGGCAGCTAGAAAAGAAAATAAAGCTGACGGAACTCCGCCGGCAGAACCTACCGGCATGGAGAACCATGAATGTGTATCCTGAGGGATCTGGTGGGAAGATTTAGAAGTGAAAGTGGTTGCAAAGTTTTGAGCCTCTACCTCCCAATCCACCCAAGGTCCTGGTCCCAACTGTCCCACCTTCAACACTGGATTAGCTGTCTCGTCTGTGACGGTCTGTATATCTAGTTCAGGAGTAAGAGCCGACAGAGCCTTAATATCATTAAACCCATCCAGCTTAGACCAGTCTGAAAAAAGTTTTGAAGCTGAGGCAGGGGGTAAAGCAGGCTTAGATGCATAAACAAAATAATCCTGATGATAATAACTAGGTATAGCCTTGATATTTACGTCCAAAACATTACCCAAGGCATCCAATGCCCTTAATTTCTTTGACTTATTTCCCTGGATAAACCACTCACGTGGTACCGGGAGTTCCCCTGACAAGGTAGGCTGGGCAAGCTCTGGCTTAGAGGGGGTTCAAAAGAACCCATGACTCATCTGGCCCATAAAGCAGGGGCATAGCTACCTTTCTAAGAGGCGCTTTGTCTAGAGGGGGTGGATTAACATCCGTAATGACCCTGACATTTGACGTAGTGAATGCCGCCGTAGCTGGCTTAGAGCTCCCTGCCGGTGACAGAGTAGGAGGGTTAGGAATCTTAGATAAATCGATTGACGTTATCAGAAGCCGTACCGCAGAACTTGTCAAGGGAGCCCCCAAGTCCATTGTGGGGTTTTCTCGTTGTTGACTAAAGAATTTAGATAGAGCATGAGTAAGTAACCCATCAATTTCTTGTGCTGTAACAAACTGGTTAGATGCAGAACTTTCATGTGAATCAGTATTATCATGGGCGGCGTCCAGGCCTGAGCCTGACCCTTGTCCATCCCTATCTGAAATTATTGACACTTCATCTTGTTCCTCCCGATCCTCCTGAGAAGACCCCGCCGAGGCAGGGGCACCTTGTTTCCAAGATAAGTCAGGGATAGAGGATGGGGTCGCCGCGTCCCTGTGGACATCGGCTACTGTGTGACTCGTATGAGTCGGACGTGGATGGTCAGACCCTGGTTGAGCAAACCGCCAAACACCGAGGCTCTGGCCTACGCTCTCTTGAGAGTCTGAAACATTCTCAATTATTGAATTTCCTGAACTTTCCGTTTCTAGGGTTAAAATATCAATAGGTAAATCTTGTTTAGGGACAGGCGCTTCACTATACTCTGAGGCTGTAACAGAAACATTTTCAGGTGTAGAGGTACGATGAGATGCACTAGACTTAGGAGAATGTCGAGAGGACTTCCTATGGGAATCCTTTTTGGAGGATTTGTGGCTACGGTGTGACCGCGAACTAGACCTAGATTTGGAAGAATCACCACCATGACCACTGGGGGAAGCTTCAGTCTTACACTTCTTACTAGCCGGGGAAGAGGCACGACTTGAAGACTGCTGTCTGAGAGGTGACCTTGACCTCGATCTCGCCTGCGACGAGGAGGTGGCTGCCGGGGGAGTAGGCTCTCTCGGGCGTTTAGACGTATCCACAGACGATACAGAACCCTGGCTAGTCTCTGTCGGCTTAAAACCCGTTACTCTAGAGGTACGTTTAGGGGGAGGGTGCTCTGACAGCAACTTATCCCAAAGTGGGACGTTGTCACATTGAAGTGACTTATGTGCGACAATGGTAGTGTAGGCCGACATTTGTTGTCTGACCTCTCTCAACGCTACCGCCGCGGTCTTGTCATTGTCACACAGGACTTTATTGGCTAATTGGGAGCAAAAGGAACAATTAAGTGTAACCCAGAGACCCCTTGAACGGTCTAGACATCTAACACACCTTATGCAAAGGGTATGCGCAAAAATTGGGATACCCGCGCAAGTAGGGGTAATGCACAGGGCAAAAACTGGGGCCACAGTAGCCATGACAGAGACTGGTGTGAGGAAACTACCGCCGGGTCTGTATTGGTCCGCCGGAGCTCAGCTCTGGAAAAATAAAGAAAAATTTCCAGGAATTAATGCTCATAAGGTTAACCCAAGTGTTCGCATACAAGTGTTAATAACCCGCCGGGTAACGGGATGCAAAGACACAGCTAACACATCTCGCTACGCGGCGGGGTGTAAAGAGGCTAAACAAATCTTTTTAGCTAAAGAACATGAAGAATACCCTCTGATATTATGGTCCAGTATGGCACTTATAGTCTGTAGGAGGTGGTGACTGTCTCAAGATTCAATTTTGTAACAAAGCCCCCCTCATAAAGACGCCGGCCCTTGAAATATTTTAGTAGAATAGCCCAGGGCAGGAATATACGAGATCTGATTTTTTAACGAATTGTCCCAAACGATCGTCGTAAAAATAGAAGGCGGCGATACTGAAAGTATCCCCCAATTAAGGTTAATCGAAATTGAATTTGTTTATAAATTCCTTAGTTCCTCCACTTAGGGGCACCCGCCGGGTGTGGGAATCGATTTGGTTAAACCTCACTGAACCTTCAATTGCCGTAAGAGTAAAGGCAGCGATACACAGAGTATCACTAAAATGGATTGGTTAACTATATGAGACCTAAGTCGTTTATCCCACCCTGCTCAGGTGCACCCGCCGGGTGAGAAGTCTAAAAGTTAACCCCACAAGTTCCTGACCCCACTTCTTTGTAAAAGATCGCCGGGGAGGAACGCCTAAACAACAGCTAGGTTTTCCATGTGGTTGTCGTAAACCAGGTAGAAAAAACCTATAAAAACGAGTGTTCTCAAGAACGTCGTTTTTTATATATATCTATATATATATATAAGGATGGGTACAGCCATCCCGCCGGAAATTTAAAGGAGGCCTGAAACCAGGCACCCACAGAGACGCAGTCCTGGAGAGCCACAGACACCTCCCCACGCCGGGGAACCAGACAGAGTTAAAAACCACGTGTGGCCCAACACTGCTCATCGGTCAGGATTTTTCATGGTGAAACCGAGAAAAAACCCGCCGGAAGGCAAACCCCACCCTGAACAGACACCATCTGAACAATACGACACGAGGAGAGACACGCACGACTAACCAAGGTCACAACATAATCCGTGGAATTAGCCAATACACAACTAAACCAGGAAACAATTATAGTCCGAGGAATTAGCCAATACACAACTAAAACCCGGATACACATGACACAGTAGGGCATATTTATAAAATAAATAATAACACTAGACATGTGGCAAAGCTACGAGCGGCTGGCTAGGCCTAGGTAGACGTCATGAAAATAGTTGAAATATAAACACACACTGGAATATCACAACAGGAACCACCGCCAACACACCACCGTAGCGATAACTTCCCACCCCGGGAAGCCTGACACGGACCCAGAAAAGACTTCACTAAGTGAAGAAAAATACGCTGGGAACGTCAGCAAACACACAGCTTACCTCATCAGAAGGATAAAAGGCAGCAATAATTAACGCGTAATGAAAGCCGCCTGCATCACCAACTAACACAACTGTGAAAAGTTCACGTGTCCACAACAGGACCACGAGGGTACATCCGAAATAGATGCCCCATACACACGACCCAAAATACACTGCACTGCGGGCAACCAGCCCAGGACACTCCTGCTACGCCTATCCTAACCTTACTCGATACATCCTAGAGTAAACAAATGAGAAAAAAACTCACTAGGGACGCAACGAATGCGGAACCAGCGGAGCCTGAAAGGTACGTCCGGGCAGGCTGAGCGCAGAGCAAAGAAGGAGGAATGACGCCTGATTCAGCGTCTGGTCAGAAATCCACACAAGTACATCCACGATATGATGGAAAGCTTATTGGATAGTTATTCTTATTTTGTTTTTGTTTTTATTTTTTACGAAGTTTTTTCGTAGTGAGAACCCAATTCATAATGACTGAAGCCACGAGTGAGGTCGCGTGCGCTCATGATGAAGGCTCCTCAGTTTTTAAATGCTCTGCGCGGTAGATTCAATCTACGGCGGATTAGTGTTTGAAGAGGATGCCTTATGTAATAGGCATGTTCGTCAATGATGGAGGGGCCACTAATAAATAAATCCCTTGCTCCCTTATTCAGTTTCCATAGCCCCTCCCAAACGAATCAGCTCTTAGTCCATAGTGAGTCTAATTGCATAGTGAGTTGTTTATGCGTTTAGGAATGTATTTTTCGTAATTGTATTTCACTTGTAACCTGAATAAGCAAGGACTTAGTTTTCCAGGCTGGTCGTCATTCGTGTATTCAGGACCACTTTGCTTCAACTAAATGTGTTATCATACGAGCCAATTGGCTCTTTAGCTGCAGTGTCCCTTTTTTCTGTGAAAGTGTGTATTAACATTGTAACTAATATTTATTTCCTTAAGTGTTGAGTGCTATGTTAGTGTAAAATTCATAGAATTTTATCCCTTTGCTTGTACTCCCCATGGTTGTACCCAGGCCAGGGGTTACTTTCATAACCAATCACTGCTAAGTTAGTCATTAATTTATCACATATTGTAGAAAATAGATGGTTCTTCCCATATCAACTGCAATACCTTCAGTACCTACCATCAAAACCTTCTATGAGATGGTAGAATTATTAATGCCTCACATTATTCAATCAAGAGTGCTTTTTCATACAGTATTTGCCTTCAAGACAGATATATGCATTATTTTCAGTGTTAAACACCAAATATTTATAGCTAATAACATAATTTTGTGATGTCAAATACATATACAAACTTTTATAGTAGCCTATTTCACTACTTTTAGGCACTCATATTTATTTTTCCAAAGGGTACCAATTAGGCCTACAACAGAGTACTCGAAATAATACCTTGATTGAATTTATCTCACTGACCTACAAAGATATAATAATTTAAAAAAAGCATATTTATATCTCACTGACTTACAAAGATATATTTTTTTTTTACAAAACAAGTTTATATCTCACTAACTTACAAAGATATGAAAACTTTAAAAACATGTACAAGTTACATAACGGATCGCCAATTAACACTCGTGGCCGCGTAGGCCTAACCTTACGAGTACAAAGTCCGCCGGACCCTTTTTCGAAAATTCTCAAGCCCCCGGGTACCCTAGACCTTATCTAGCCCCAGGTACCAATACTACCGGTAAAAAACAGTCCCGGTCACCACTAGGCTACGACCGGTCACTCTGGAGACTGTTAAAAAACTAAAGACAACCCCGAGAACTAATAGGCCTTAGCCGGGTACGCGGGAGGCTGTCACAACAATGACGATCCCGGAGTCCAGGACAAGCCCACTGGCAACAGTCCTGGACCCCAATAAACCATTTACCGGATACTCTAGGCCTTACCTACGCAGCCTCGAGTACTAATAGGCCATAGCCGAGTACTCTGGAGGCTTTCACGACGATGAACAAACCCCGGTACCAAGACAAGGCCATATTATCATAGGCTCTTACGTCATAGCCCGCCGGAAACCAGGCTAGGACTCCAGTAGGCCATTTACCGGCCACTCTAGGCCTTACCTAGACATGCCCAAACTAGAAATTATATCCGGGTACTCTAGGCTTGCTCGTAGTATAATAAAGATGTCAACATGTTAAAGACACTGCCGGGTACCAATAAGTAACACCACTATCAGACTTATGATAGATACGAGAGCTTAAATAGTACTTCTATCTAGTTAGTTTATTTACAATAAACAATACAAGGCTAGATACTACTTCGCCCAAGTTGAATAGCCCAAATAAGTATTATTCCTATCTCTTTATGAAACATTGACTCCTTGGTATAACCCACAGGCTCAGGTGAGGTGCTACGGTTACCAATGAAGAATCTGGACAATCAAGCCAAGTGATAACCTCATCAACAGCTGAATTCAGCCCACTAAAAGAACCTATATCTTTAAGGTGAGTTCACTTGTCAAAACTCTAGTCGTTTTCGGTTCACCGACTAAGTGTAATCTCATTAATTATTTATTTTATTAATTTCCTGGGAACACCAGGGAACAAAAACAAGTTTTTCTTTCCCTTTCTAAAAGAACCCCCTTTGTTTCTTATCTTCCTGCTCTTCAGGTCCGTATGCACCTGGAGAAGAATATAAGGGTTAGTCTGCAGGAGGAGTCCTCAAACTGGAAGACCAGAACTCATTCATAGGGTTCCCCTCCCTGGGTTCCACATCAGCCAAGATGAACAAAATTATTCTTCAGGAAATCGACGCTCCCGTGGACATTAACATTTGCTCACACAAGGGTTGTACCAAACTAGCCCTCACAGCCCATAGACGCTGCACCTCTCACGTAAAATGTATTAATAGGACGAGTGCTACATGGAACCCAAAAGTGTGTGAGAAGTACAATTATTATGTATCTATGTACCATGACCCAAAAACATTTCTAGCTTCGGACACATGCAAACAAGTGTTATTAACTGTGTGGAGTTCAGTAAAATCCTACATTACAGGTTCCCTCAAGAAAACTCCAGGTATTACTGATGTACAGTATGTAAGTTTTTTAGAAATATCCTTGCCTAAAGTGTTGCCCTTCCTTCTGACAAGAAAATGTCTGCATCTGACAGGAAAAGACAGAGTTCAACCAGCTCAGAGTCTTCCAGCAAAAGACAGAAGAAAACAGACAAATCCCAAACTAAAAAGCCACCTTCCCCACATCCCTCCAATCCTCAAACATGTACTAAGGTGGCTAATCACTCTACCCCTGTTACAGCTAAACATAAATTACCTGTCTCAGCTACTGATCAAAATTCTGAGGATGGCAATCCCCCTCCTATCTCCCTAGTACAGTTGGCTGATACTATGGAACAACAATTTGAGTCAACCCCATTACTGACCCCTCACACGTCATTTCACCCTCAAATGATTACAATGAACATGGAAGCTGAAGTACATCACCCCAGAGACTACTCACCTATTCAGCCGTCTTCGGACTTACCAGTTAGTTCAAATCCTTCTCTGACAGCTCCAGACATTTTTGGGTACAGTACGGTTGGGGCAATACATGAGACAGTACTCCCTAAGGATATCCCAACAACTTGGGACATAAACAATGATATGGTAGAGTGTATTGATTTAGATTCTAATAACCATTTTGAGGAGGTTTTTTTTTTTTTTTTTTTTTTTTTTTTTTTTCTATATTCCAACTACTCCCTCTCGGGCATAGGCTGAGAGCCTGTACATTCCACCGCTCAACACGGTGAAGCCCGTGAGGTCTTGTTCCAGCCTGGGGAGTGAGACATGTGAAGCATCCATCATGGCTCAAAGCAGCTCCATCTCTGAAGCGGCTGGTTGCTTCGCTCAAGTGCTTCACCGTCTCACCCTCCAGACTCAGACCCTCACTCTCAGAGGACTGACTGACAATGTATCACAGAGTTCTTCATTAATGCAATGTGAAGACGAATCTCATCAGTCTGATATAGACCCTAAGCAGAGCCCTCCTGGTGACCCTTTTGGTGAACTTCAGGTATTTCTTAAATCTATGAACGATGAGTTGGTAGGAAAATTTGAACAGAAAGTTGATCAGAAATTTGTCTTTAGATAAGGCTATCCTAGAGCTCCAAGGTAAGTCTCTGTCCCCATCCCATGTTGCAACCTGCCATACCAGACACGGTTCCACTAGCTCAACAATTTTTTTTTTTTTTTTTTTTTTTTTTTTTTTTTTTTTATTAAGGTGACAGTTACAAAGTGGTGTACAATCTATCTTATTCTAGTTACATTGTAGTTTATCTTATTGTACCAGTACCTCCCTACAATCAACCTAGTTGTTCCCCAATTCGTCCCTCCGCCACGACCATTTCAAAGTCCAAGTCTCTCACTCTTGTCCTCTGTAGCGGGGAGGACCTTGTACCCCTGAGACATAGGAGTGCAGACCTGAGAAGAGAGAAAGAGAGCCGGCATCTCATCCAAGTTATGACTTGGCTTCTATGCTGGTGCTTTTTCTCCGATATTTGTTCAGCTAATCTGGCATAGAAGACACTTGCAGAAGGTCCCATACCTCCCGACGATGAGAAGACCAGAGGAGTAAAGCTTCCTTGATCCCTGTTCAAAATTCTTTCTTCATAAGTGCGTTTTTTCTCACTTTCGTTTCTCAAGTATGCCGCCTTATGTCCTCGCTCACGATATGTTTGTGCTCTTGGGTTGAAGATTCTGATGTCGAAAAAAGCCCGTTGTCCCCTCGTCCAAAAACCTCGAGCACTTCTATCCACTAGCTCAAATACCTGTCCAGCCAAAACAAACCACGCATGAAAAATCAACCACTCCCACAACTCCCTCTCAGACTAGTCTTCAAGCCGGTATCCCCAACAACCTCTTCCTATCACATATTCACCCCCCACCCATCGAGCAGGAACCTGAAATGATCAAGAAAACTCTCCCTCTACTATTTGGTGAATCCAGATACTGGAAACAAATACCAGTAACAACACCTGACAACGCTGACACAGGCCACCCTGACTTGATACCAGTACCACAGGAGTGGATTATTGAAATGGACGAGCTTCGACATCTACGTGCAAAAGACGCACAAGGCCAAGTACTGGACGTGATCATAAAACCCTTCCCATCTCTGTTGGACGCTAAATACTTTACTTACATACAGACTCCCACGGTGCCTTCGGGTAATCGCTTCAAACCTTGGTTCAATCCATGAGGGAAATAGCAGATTCTATCCCCGAACAAAACTCCAGGGCTGCACTTCATTTTATCAGGAGAGCCTCACTTGTTAATTCACTGATGACCACTGGAGATGTCAAGATTGCTATTTTTGAAGCAGCAAGAGCTAGACAGGACCTACGTATCTACTTGTCCAAGAATATGCCCAAAGATATTGCTACTCGAGTTAGCCTGTCACCTCTATTCACATGCAGATTGATCCCACAAACGACCTGGAATGAGGTCCACGCTCTGTTACTCAGACCTGAGATGGCTGCGTCTAGACAGTCTTCTACATACATGCAGAAACACCCCAATAAGTCCCACTCTCATTCTTAATCACAACGGGGAAAAGATAGACCCCATTTCCCCCCTCGGAGGTTTACCCCTCATACATTTCAGCCGTATAGGGGAAACTCATCAAACAGTAGGGGTCACAGAGGACACTACCAGCCCAGAGGTCGAGCTGCACCAAGGTATCAACCACCATCCTACACACGACCTCCGCAAAAGCAACAGAACTATGGGTCACAGCAGAGACCCCAACAGACAAGTCAACACACTCACAAACACCAGAGACCACATGGTCACCATCAACCCTCCAGCACTCACCAACCTGCCCAAAGTACAAAAAAATAGATTTTCGAGAGGCCATCAACAGAGAACTAGCCCGACATCCGACAGGCCAGTTCAGGGTAAATTCTCGTCATTGGCCTCAGAGATCTTGGGCAAAGAGAGTAGTAAAGAAGGGCCTTACATGGCTCTGGTTGACAAGACCCCGCCTCGAGCTCAATCCAACAAGATACAACTATCCCTAGAACTAGAAACAGTAATAAACCAAATGTTGACAGACAATGTTGTGACTCACGTACCAGAAGGCATGCCAGTTTTTCTATCCCGCATGTTTCTCGTCCCAAAAAGGGACAGTCTACAACTAAGACCTGTGATAGACATGTCCCTCCTCAACAAATCAATTCACAATATGAAGTTCAGAATGTTAACTATTTCCCAAGTAAGGCTAGTTCTACAACCGAAGGTCTGGATAATTACTCTAGATCTCAAAGACGCCTACTGGCACATCTCAATAGGAAAGAGGTATCAAAAGTTCCTGGCCGTCCCTTTCAGAAACAAAGCAGTAATGTTCACCAGAAGGCCTTTTGGCTTGAACATAGCTCCCAGAATTTTCACCAAGATAGTGAAACAAGCAGTTCTCCCTCTACTCAACGACGGAGTGAAAATACTCTTCTACCTAGACGATTGGATGATTCTCGGGTCCTCTCCACTCCAGTGCCAAGAACAAACCTTGAAAGTCATACAACATGTAACAAAGTTAGGCTTCAGAGTGAATTTGGAGAAATCAAACTCCAGACTATAAAACAGAGTCCAATCAATGCCAAACGTCTACAAATAAAACTGTTCAGAGTGTTGCATGCAAAGACTATAACCAGAAAACTTTGGGAATCTCTGATAGGCTCGTTAAATTGGGTCCAAATTACAGTGCCCCTAGGCCGCCTCAGGTTGAAGAGACTAATCTGGCTAGGCAACAAGGCTTTCCCTCTAACTCCTCACAATTGCCCTCTCGCCATCCCAAAGAGAATCCTACATCTCCTGTCGTTTTGGGAAAAATCTCAGGTACGGGAATCGGTGACACATTGGTCAGATCCACCTCCCACCCTATGGGTAGACACAGATGCCTCGAGTCTGATAGGATGGGGCTATCAGTCTACGGAAGGTAGAACCACGAAAATGGACCACATTAAATCAGTGTCACATCAATGCCCAAGAGCTAGCAGTTCCTCTATTCTTTCTTAGAGATCATGCGATATCATTGACCTCCAGGTCAATTGCATTCCGGATGGACAACATGGCCTCTGTAATTTGCTTGAAGAAACAGGGCTCCACCCGGTCCAGGGTTCTCCAGGATCTCTCAGAAAAAATATTCTTTCTAGCCCAAAAACATTCCATAATAATCCACACAACATATCTACCAGGAGTCTCCAATCTGTGGGTGGGTGCTCTGTCCAGGGGAAAGAGTACCTCAGTGGAATGGGCTCTCAAACAAGAAGCATTCAACCACTTAGTTCTGCCATTTTCACCTCAAATCGATCTGTTCGCATCTCTTCAATCAATGAAGCTCCAGGCTTACATATCTCGGGATCTCAAGACACGAGAAGGGGGTCCGGATGCCTTCACAGTGGATTGGAACAGGTGGACATCGATTTATCTCTTTCCCCCACCAGACACCTCTCTGATGTGCAGAGTAATCCATCACCTCAGGTCGATTCAGGGTCAAGTAACCCTGGTTGCCCCAATGTAGCCTACACAGGTGTGGTACACTCAACTTACTCAGTGGTGCAACAAACCTCTGAAACTCCCCCTGACCCATTTCCACTTGGAAGAAATTGGAAACCTGCAGACCTCGCTCAATTTTGCTATGTGGACATTCTCAAATCCAAGTGGCTACTGTCCTACGACGAGGAAGTCACAGACAAGCTCACAAACCAGTACACAATTAGGTGAGTACAGCTTCCACTCTAAGACAGTATAGCTCTCACTGGAAACAATTTACAACGTGGATTGTAGAGTCAAACCAGCAGACTCCATCAGTTGCTTTATTATTGAAACACCTAAATTACTTGTTTGATGTTAAAAAACTAGCAGTTAACACACTTAGAAGCCACTTATCAGCAATAAAGGAACCCTTCTTTGCACTCACCGGTTTATCTTTACCCCAGAAAGACGAACAGGGTTTTATGAAAGCTTGTTTTAAACTCAGAGCCCCAAATCGTCAATTGCTTCCCCAATGGTCAATCTCGAAGGTCCTAACTTTACTACAGTCTAGGTCTTATTTGGTGAAACCAAATATAGACAAGAAACTTAAGAAGTGTGTTTTTCTGATGGCCCTAGCTACTGGCCATAGGGTCTCAGAATTAGCAGCCATGGCAAGGTCTCCAAACTGTCTACATTTTGCCCCTAATAATGACTCTGTACATATTGCCCCTGCACCAGATTTCATCGCAAAAAATTAGCACCAGGAACATATTTTTACACCTTTCTCTATTCCTGCCTTGAAAAGAGGAAAGGTGCACCATGCCCTATGTCCAGTTAAGGCACTATATACTGTACCTACTTTAAGTCTATTATTCCTAATAATAAGGCACATTTGTGGGTTTCTCCAGATGGTTCAACAAGGTTAGGAAAGAAAGTGTTAGCATCCACTATTGTCGATGTAATTAAGGAAGCTGAACCTCAGGTAATTGCAAAGGCTCATGATGTACGCAAATGGGCCACTACCATTAGATTCCTCAACAACTTCTCGGTAGAAGATATCACTCATACAGGTCTATGGTCCTCTAGCAATACATTCCTATCCAGATATTTGTCAGTACATCTGGAGAGACCAAAATTACCATGCATAGCTTTAAGGCTAGAACATACCCCCTGAGGCCAATAAGTAGATTAATATATTTGATATATCAAATTCTGTACTCTAATAGAAGTGTGCCCTACCAGTCTCCCTAGATGAGAAAAAAAAAAAGGGATGGGGTGGTGGTGGGGGGTTAAGTTCCATGTCAAGTAGCCAGGACACACAATCTGAAATACATACCAAGGTTATTACTACATTATATCTGTTACATAGCAATGCCTATATATTATTGCAACTATAAAATGTGTAACTAGATGTTAATTTTAATTTTGTGATATACGTTTACCAGTATATATTCACATATCAGTAATACTGTTTTGTCAGAAATAAGGCTTCTTTAATGGTACCCGCCTTATATTCTTCTACTTACATTTATACCTTTTATAATTAAACACATGTCACAGTTTACATATTCGTTGTTACTCTTCCTATTAAATTTTTGATTTTAAGCTTAATGAGCATATGAAGGTCCCTCCACCGGTCGTGATATTCTAGGCTCTTACGCCATTGACGTAAGGAGCCACCAATAAATTACGGTTTTGACAACCCGTAGGGAAGGAAGGAAAAACTACTATTTATTGGTGGCTCCTGAAGTCAATTACGACAATTGCCCTCCCTCCATCCCCTTCCCATTCACATGCCCAACTTGATATGTACATTAGAGGTCGCTCCTGGGCAGGAGGAGGTATGAGTCACGTTCATAGGGAAACAGAGGAAGATCGGAATGCGCTGAAGCGCGGTGTTCAAACTGTGTTAATTCTTTTACTTTTATTTTTACTTTTCAGTGGCTCCGTCTCAATGACGTACCTTAGGAATGATTAAGGGGTACCCCCTAAGATGATCTTGGTTCTCGACCGTCGTAATCGAGGTTAACCCGGGCTCTGAGGAGCCCGGAACGAGCCCATATTATCATAGGCTCTTACGTCATTGACTTCAGGAGCCACCAATAAATAGTAGTTTTTCCTTCCTTCCCTATGGGTTGTCAAAACCGTATTATGCCCATGGAGCCTGGAGGTGATTATCTGACCAAAACAATGCAACTTCAATAGAATTTTCTTGTGTTCCCTCACACACTCAATCCAGTCCCACAACAATATTACCTCGGTTTGACACCTTGGCCAAGTCTGGTATCCAGTAGGCCTTGCATTATACCCATCATCATCTCTTGACACCTTGTTTCATCCAGGGATGGCCATGGCAGAAATGCCTCGAGTCTACTTTGTCCTCTCATGTTTACCAACCTGATAATAGCCATAATAAAATTAAGAAAGTCGTCATTGTTGCAGTAGTGAAAGGTTAACCTGGACAATCGCTTATCCGGAAGTACCGTACTGTACAGTCAAAAATAAAAATCAATAGTTCGTAGACAACCTTGCTGTTATGGATTAAAATTCCATTCAAGATTATAATTTTATACTTAATTCATATACAGTGTATCTTGTGCTAAGTTTAAAATATATCTCTCATGCTTTATATCTTAAACTATTATTTTTTCAGATTGGACTGTTTTATAACTTCAAAGAACCTTAAAACATGAGCACCATGGAGAACAACAACTACTTAAAGGTAATTAAGTTAAAGCTTATGATATACTGTATAAATAATGAACTGCAAGATTAAACCTTTTTTGTCATAATGCCTTATTTAAATCAATACTGGAGAACAGACTCCAATATAACCAAGCATACTTTCATTCACTTACTGTCATAAGTTTTCTACAAGAAACTACTATGTACTATTTGTATGAATTTATTTTCACAATTCAGTAGCGATCGGTACATTTACTTGTTGATAGAATGTTCAGGCCCATAGAACCCATACTGTATTGAAGCCAGGATTGTGTAGTTGGAGTCACAGAGTCGGCTAGTTTTGGGTGGATCGGACTTTGCGTTGGATTCGGATTCATACTTGAATAATTCCTGAAGTCAAAATTTGTTTACCAATTTCACAGCTCCTTTTATTGGAAACATGCAGTATAATAAGCCACTTCCAGACCCCATTCAGGCTAAAACTTCACCTAGACCCTTTCCCACCACTAACTCCCAACTATCTATCTATCTATCTATATGCTCAGGCCCAATCCCCACTTTTCCTATTCTTTTGTATTTTTATTTAAATGTTTATTTTCTATTTTATTCTATTTTTTATTATTTTTTGTTTTAATTTTCTTGGGGGTGGCCGACTCAAGACAGAGCAAGAACAGGGAAAACACAAAACACAAGACAAAACAATGAAAAAAACACAGACAAAACACAAAATTCACACACTTCTAGGTCACCCAGGAGAATACCCAGAGACCAGGGTCACCAAGGTCGCTCCAGCACTCCCCCGGCCCCCGACCACCCGGAGAGGCTCCGATCTCGGCAGGCAGACATGCAGCGGAGCCAAAGCCACAAGCCCGCCCACCACACTTCCAGGCGCACCCTTCATATTAATCGTCCCCCCGGGCCAGGCGCCTGATGGACTATTATCTAGTCCAACTTGCGCCCGACCCCTTCCCCCAAATGACCACGTGTTCACTCAACTATTCATAAGCATTCTCCATTCATTCCTGTTTATTACCACTTCCTTTGCCTGATCTATAGTCATTCCTCTATCATCCAAAGCTTTTCTTACACAGTCTCTCCATCTCAATGGGGGTCTTCCTGCCCTTCTATCTCCCCTTGTATCTGACTCACATATTCTCTTTGTAAGCCTTTCATCTCCCATTCGTTCAACATGACCATACCAGCTCAGCACCCTTCTGTCCACTCTGGCTGACAAATGTTCCTGCTGCCCCACTCTCCTACTTATCTCTTCATTCCTCAATCCGTCTCTACGAGTAACTCCACACATACATACTCCTCAAGCAGCTCATCTCCATCACATCCAGCTTTCTTCTCGCCTTTTTCTTCAGAGCCCATGTATCAGCCCCATACATCACTGTTGGCACAACAATTCCTTGATACATTGCACTTTTTACTTTCATTCCGAGATTTCTCGTCTTCCACATACTTCCCATTGCTCCTTCACAGTATGACAAACATATCTTAGGAGGCGGGAATTAACGAGCATGCTCACTCCCGCAAATACAACTAGTGTAAGTACAACTAGTGTAAGTACACACTCTGTTTTACCTCCATTTCCATACCTCCACTCCTGCTTATCATTCCTCCTAGATATTTAAAACACTCTACCTTTTCCAATATTTCCCCATCCAGCCTCACATCTAGATTCACCCTATGATCACCCCTATTACACACCATCTATCTATCTATCTATTGCCTGACGCCGCAATCCCCGAAGGGGTGGCCACGAACGAACTGCCCCCATGCACCTCTGTCCCCAGTCAGTCGACGCCCCTCCTCCCAACCAGCACCGCCTTCATTCATATACTTCCTCACTCCATCCTTCCACCTCTCCTTCGGTGCACCTCTCCCTCTCTGTCCTTCCACCTCGCTCTCATACACCCTCTTAGTCAATCTCGCTTTCCATACGTTCCATATGGCCGAACCATTACTTTATTTTTATTGACGTTCACCTTCAGTTTCCTCCTCCCACAAACCACTCCAAACTCTTTGACTACCCGCTGCAATTTCTCCTCAGGATCCGCCACCAACGCTGTGTCATCAGCGAACAGCAACTGATTCAACTCCCACTCTCTCTCTCTGGTGATGGGCTGGTCTATCAGAGTGAGAACTGAGCGATCTCTACCATACCCATAGCTTACTCTGACTGTTCCTTTTACTTATATATTTTCTAGATCTCAAGTGACGGCGTCTCTTCCGTGGATTGACCTCCGAATCTACCATGATTGGAAGCCAATGCGTCACATTTTTCCTTTGCCCCTCAACTTTTTCTTCATAATTGCTGAGGGGCACAGGGCCCTGGGTGGGGCTTTGGTTTCCCGGGCGTTTCCGCACCCTCCTTAGCTCCCCACCATGGAGTGGCTTCGGTCACCCAGGCTTTATTGTGGTCGGCAGGGAGGGTTCTTTGGGGGCACTCGATTATGGCCTTGGCCTTATTCGGGGCCTTGGGGCTGTTCGGCCAGGCAGCTTGAGGAACAACAACAACAACAACTCCCACTCTCTACCATTCTTTCCTACTAAACCCAATCCTCTTCCCATAGTTCTCATTTTCACCTCCCTCACCACACCATCCATAAGCATATTAAACAGCCATGGTGACAATACACAACCCTGTTGCAAACCTACCTTTACCTCAAACCATTCACTCAACTCACCATTTCCTACTCTAACACATGCTCTGCTCCCTTCATAAAAACTCTTAACTGCTTCCAACAAATTTCCTCCAATTTCATAAATCCTTAACACCTTCCAGATTGCTTCACGATCCACACGATCATACGCTTTTTCCAAATACATAAAAGCCCAAAATATCTCCTTATGCCTTTCTAAATACTTCTCGCATAACTGTCTTACTGCAAATATCTGATCCACTCACCCTCTTCCCCTCCTAAAACCGCACTGTTCTTCTCCTATTGCAACTTCCGTACATTTTATTATCCTCTCTATCAACACCCCTGCCATACAGCTTTCCAACCACTGATAATAAACTAATACCTCTATAACTTGAACACTCCTGCCGATCTCCCTTCCCCTTGTACAACGGCACAATACATGCACTCTTCCAGTCTATTGGTACCCTTGACATCACAAAGCACACATTGAAAAGTCTCACCAACCAATCTATTATCACATCTCCACCCTTCTTTATACACTCCACAGCAATACCATCCAAACCTTCTGCTTTTCCCGCTTTTATTTGTTTCACTGCTTCTTTCACCTCATTTTCCTCAATCCTTTCATTCATTCCCTGCCACCTGGGTGGCCTGGGTAACCTATCTCCATCAACCACTGCTTCAATCACTGCTTCTCTTCCATCTTTTGCATTTAGCAAAGATTCAAAATACTCAGCATATCTTTTCCTCACTTCAACTGGTTCCACTAGTAATTCTCCATTTGCATCTTTCACTGACTCTTCCCTCTTTTGTCCTCCTTTTCTTACTCTATTTACCTCCTTCCAGAACATCTTCTTTCGTTCTTCAAAATTCTCACTCAACCTTTGACCCCACCTTTCGTTTGCATCCCAACTGATTCAATTAAATCCTTACCTATGGCAGAGAAATTTTTCTAAATAAAAATATACAAATTAAGATAGTACTGTAGGTAGATCTGGGTGTCTTTTATAGCTACTTGGGGGGGGGGGGGTGTCTAAGGAACTTTTTAGTTACCGTAGTTAGGTTTCTAGGATAGGGTGTTATGTGTTTTTAATATTATCATTATAATTATAAGGTGTGTGATGATAGTGGAGAGCGTCACCTGGCATATGTGAAGGACAGTGGTGATCGGTCCCCCGGGGTGCTGTTCATCGCAGGCTTCATGAGCCATAAAGATGCTAGCAAACCTATAGCAATACACAACTTCTGCAAGGCACACGGCTTCCCATTTGTCAGGTAGGATACTGTAAAATCTATAATAATATATTAATCTATTTACTGCCTGATGCCTTGATCCCTTTGGGGGTAGCCATGAATGAATCGCCTCCATGCTTCTCTATCATCCGTCAGCCAGAATCCTTCCTCCCACCCAATACCACTTTCACTCTTAGTCTTTCCAACTCCATCCTTCCACCTCACCCTCTGTTTGCATCTCCCTCTCGATCTCTCTTTTACTTCATTCTCATATATCTGTACTCTCTTATTCATTCTCTCATTCTCTCTCACCTCCAAATTCCTTGTCACTGCTTTCAGCATTCCTACAACCCTCCTTCCTGCCTTCCACCTCACTCTGCCTCTCATTATAAGAATAGGCCTACTGTAATAAAAATAGAAATGCTGGAATAAGGTAAATGCCTGTACATTAAGAGGGTGACACTTGGTCATTGCCTTTAAAGCAATAGCCTCTTTTTTTCCTGTTATATTATAATAATACAGTACTTGTAATGACTGGACGGGCACTTACGAGACCACATGCCACCGCCTACGCTGGCGGAAGTATGCGCTCTACCAAACGCCTCCTAAATTAGGGAGATTGTAGACACCAATCGAGCAAGGCAATACCCAGGGCAGGCCTCATAGGCATGTGATAAAGAGATGTTGGAACACCTGTTCTATTTGTTTGGCTTCCCTCACTGTTTCTGTTTGTGTCTCACCTACACAAAGAGTAATGCAGCTAGCTCTCACAAACACCTCCTCCTATGTGTGTACATGCTTAGATTGATATGCAGGATTCGAAGTTGCATAATAAATCGTAGGCAGTGTCCACCATTCTTTAACTGCCTTCGTGGTGTAATGCATAAGGTGTTGATATTCGGTGTGAGCGTCCTGGGTTCGAATCCACGGACTGCCACATGTGTTTGTAATATTTCATTGATCGATTTTAGGAGTAGAGTTGGTTGTTGGATAGAACATAATAATTGATATTGGTTCAGGAGTAATTTATCGAGAGGCCTTCCCTAGTGGTTAAGGCCCCATTAATTGCTCTTTCCATTCACATATGCATAGCCTACGTGAGTTGCAGTTGGGATGTGTGTACATGCTTAGATTGATATGCAGGATTCGAAGTTGCATAATAAATCGTAGGCAGTGTCCACCTTCTTTAACTGCCTTCGTGGTGTAATGCATAAGGTGTTGATATTCGGTGTGAGCGTCCTGGGTTCAAATCCACGGACTGCCACATGTGTTTGTAATATTTCATTAATAGATTTTAGGAGTAGAGTTGGTTGTTGGATAGAACATAATAATTAATTTTACTACACTAAACAAGCACACCATACCGTCAACCGGGGCGAATTCGAACAATTTTTTGCGTATTTCCGTAGCATGTAGTCTTGTTTTTATCTCAATGTAAGATCTTAAGCATTGTATGTGTAGCTGGTACATTGGGGTATACAATCATAGCATTAAAGAAATTAAAATGCATTGCATATATTTATTATAAATATAATAAAGGTGTCCGAATTCGGACACGATTTGGGGCGATTTCGGACACCTGGCCTGAATTCGGACATGGATTTAAAATACCGGTATGTACAGTCCCGGACAGATGAAACAGCAACACCTCGTCCACCCGCTATGTGGTGAGGGGCTCTGCGGATTTTGTAACACTGGCAGGAGGTGGGAGGGATGTGGGTGGGTGGGTGATGAGGGGAGGTATGTGGGGGGTTTAGGGGGGAATTGGGAGGGTGAAGAGGCAGCAATCATGGTGTGGCTGGTGGGAGGGGGCAAACAAGTGACAGGGTAGGGGAGAGCAGACTGTTAAATTTGTTAAATGTAGCATACAGTGATATTGTAGGTGTGTGTAATTTAAAATCCTGTGGGAGTAGCTTGTTCTTTAGGAAAATTTGCTTGTCACTCTGTTCTCCCCTACCCCGTCACTCGTTTGCCCCCTCCCACCAGCCATACCATGATTACTGCCTTTTCACCCTCCCACACTCCCCCCTAAACCCCCCACATCCCTCCCCTCATCATCCAAGCACATCCCTCCCACCACCAGCCAGTGTTACCAAATCCGCAGAGCCCCACACCACACAGCTGGTGGACGGGGTGTTGCTCACAGTGCTCCGCTTTGATTCCGCATTCTTGCGTCCCTAGTGAGTTTTTTCTCATTTGTTTACTCTGGGATGTCTTGAGTAAGGTTAGGATTAGCTAGCAGTGGTGTCATGGGTGGTTTTCTCGCAGAACAAGTGTATTTTGGGTCATTTTGTTGGGGCGTCTATTTTGGACGGACCCTCGTGGCCGAGTTGAGGTCGCTCTGAAACGTTTTTCGTGTTTAGCCATCTTTAGGCCTAGCTGGTTAGGAGGCTGTAACTACGCGATGTCGGGCTTCTAGCTATCTTTCTGATGGAGTAGCCTATGTTATTTGTACTGACATTCCTGGTGTATTTTTCTTCACTTAGTGAAGTTCTTTCTGGGTCCCGAGTCAGTGTTACCCTTACCCGGGTGTTTTCTACAATTTTGATGTGGCGGCTGTTCCAGTTTTGGTGGGATGGAGTGCTTTTCGATGATGTTCGACGTCATTAAGTATTTTTTCCGTTTTCACCAGGCCTAGCCAGCCACTCGTAGTTTTTCACATGTGCAAGTGTTTTCCTTGTTTATTATAATAAAAATGTATTCATGTGCCATGTGTGTCCTGGATTAGTTGTGATTGGTTGATCCAGGAGCTTCGGACTTGGGGTCTGATTATGTTTATCAGACTGCGTTCTGACTGCGTTCAGACCGCCTTTCCGGCGGTTTTTCTCGATTGCTCCGAGAAAGCCGTTTTGTTTACCGAGTTTTAGTCAGGATGGCTAAAATAGGTAAGTTACCCCGGCGAGTTTGTTAGCTTGAGGGCTCATCAGAAACTGCGTTTTCTGTGGTCGAGCCTGTGATCAGGCTTCCTGTAGTTTTCCCGGCGAGGTGAGCTCCACACATTCATCTAGGTGATCATGCTGACACCTGTTGGATATGGTTTTCTCGGCTTTTCAAAGCCATTGAAACAATGCTGTTTGTTTTGTTTGGTCTTTCCCTCCTGGCGACCTTTTTACAAAGAGGTCTGGGGCAGGTACAATTGGTTTGACATTGAATATAAAACCCGGCGGTTGTACCTTCGGGTGGTTATACTGTATTACCGGATTTGCAATTCGCGATAATTTGCCAAACAATTGATTGATACAATAGGGTATCACGGCCTTCAAGACGGCGATCTATGAGGGCTTCTGGGAGAAGCCGGATTAGAGATTAAGATAGGCTTAGACTTTTTATGGGATAAAAAGTTGCCTGAATCTTACTAGTGTTTCAAGTGTAAAGAGATACTTGAAAGCCTTCCTCTTTATTAAAGATACTTCATCTTTATGAGGATTCAGAAGATATGCTTAAATCTTTTGGACAGGTAAAGATATGCTGACATCTTTATACAGATATGCTTCATCTTTATGAGGATTCAGAAGATATGCTTAAATCTTTTGGACAGGTAAAGATATGCTGAAATCTTTAATATGAAACTAAAGGAAAACGAACAGTAGTGGTGGAGTGCTACGGTTCGTTGACCGGCGGTTTTTGAGGCACATGTTTTGTACCATTTTGGGGTAACCTTATGAGCATTAATTCCTTGAAATTTCTCTTTCCAGGGCAGAGTACCGGCGTTGCACCAGGTGACCAGGTAGTTCCTGGGGGCGGGGTAGTTTTCCCCCAGTCTCTGTCATGTCGGCACTTGAACCTCTCATTGCTTTATGTTCAACACCGTTATGCTCAGGTATCCCTATTTTTGCTCACAAGCTCTGCATTAAATGTGTTAAATGCCTAGATCGGTCACGGGGGATATGGGTGACAAAGAATTGCACTATTTGTCACCTCTTAAGTATTAAAGTTCTCATTCAGAAAGATAATACTGCGGCGGTGGCTTTATAAGAGGTGAAACAACTTCTCGTTACTTACTCAACGAATGTAGCACATAAAGCATTGCAATGTGATAACCTTGAGCTATGGGACCTTTTAATTATTAAACATACCCCCCCTCAGTATAAGATACGTGCACGTAAGACCTCAGAGACTGGGTGGGGACAAGTTGCCACACCCTCCCCAGCCAAGTCTAAGAGGCCTCGCTCACCGTCACCTTTGGCAACGGAGACGAGGTCCACATCAAGGTCACCACTGAGGAAGCAGGTGACAGATTCGGGCCACTCTGCTTCACCTTCCAAAAAGAAGAAAAAGGAAGCGAGTGGGGGATCTAAAGACAGTACTAGTACTAAGCATAAGTCAAGTAAGAGTCATAAATCATCCAAAAGGGATCCTACGGCGCGAAAGGGCTCACGGCGGTCGCTGGAGCCTGGTACCCCGCTTTCTGCCTCTACCCCCACCAAGTCTAACGTCCAATCTGACAGGTCGGAGGTGGAGTCAGAGAATGTGGTGGAGGATGCCCCGGCGGACATTTCATTACCTGATATTCAGGCTTTTTCTACTAGGTCACATGTGTCAGCCTCAGATTTAGAAGTGTCTTACAGAAACTATAAACCTCTAGGGGGCTCGGGTGAGGGCTCTCAATCAGAGAGTATTCCTAGCTCGCAAGCGAGTGCCAGCCACAGCCAAGGTGTATGGCGATACTCACAGTCCTGACAGAACAGAACACACCCCTTTGTGACTCAGGTAGTGGCTGACGTCCACCGGGATGCCGATGTACCATCTTCTATCCCAGATTTAACATGGCAGCATGTGGAGGTCCCGGCTTCGGCGGGATCTTCCCATGATAGGCCAGACTTAACGGATGAAGAACAACGATCTCTGGTCTCAGAGATGGAGGTTCAAGAGTCCAGTCAACTTCTAAACGACTCTCAGGGTACGGTCGAATCTCCACGGAGTTCGTCATCGGCTAGGTATGTAACAGCAGAAGAGATTGATGGATTACTATTGAATGCACTTAATAGGTTCTTTGGCCCTACGCCAGAAACTTCTACAGTTGGTACGGGAGCTCCCGCGACGTCGACAAATGTGCGACCTCTGGCTACATCCATTGCTTTAGCTAAAATACCTAACCCCTCTCTTGTGTCAGTTCCAAGTTCCAATGTGCCAGGCACAGCAGCTCTCACTACTTCCAATGTGCGAGTCATATCAGACATAACTCCCCCCTCCTTTAGACAAGGCGCCAGTCAAAAAAGGAGCTATGCCTCTTTTATACTTGCCTGATGAGTCATGGGTAGCAATGTTACCAACTAAGCCAGAGGCAGAACAAGCTACTATTTTGGGGGAGCTCCCTGTACCACATGAGTGGGTAATCCAAGGTAATAAGTCTAGAAAACTCAGAGCTTTGGATAGTCAAGGAAATGTTTTGGATGTTCATATTAAGGCCATTCCAAGTTATTATAACCATGACTTTTTTGTGTATGCATCATACATACATACATACATAAAATTTTAAGACTGAGTGTTCCACACATAAGTGCAGTTTCAGTCTCTTGTCCTAATGGCGGCATTCCAGGCAACCCTGTTAAGGGCTGCTTCACTTGTCAAGTTCTTGGATTTGAGATCGGCGCGTATAGTCCGATCCCAGGTCTTCCTCGGTCCACCCCTTGGTGCAGCTCCCTCCACAATCACAGACCTGCATTTTTTCACCCAATTTTGTTCATCCATTCTCTCCACATGTCCATACCATCCCAGTCTACTTGTACGCATCACCTCGCTAATACTCTTTATACCTAAACGTCTCCTCAGCTCAACATTTGTTATTCTATCCTGTAGCCTGGCCCCACACCTCCATCTCACCATTCTCATCTCATTACGCTCCATTCTGTTGACATCCTCTACTTTAACGGCCCATGTTTCTGAGGCCTACGTCATTGCATTTCTAACACATGAGGCATACACCTTTCCCTTCAGGGGGAGAGGCATTCTTTTCATGGTCAGGATTGGCATCAATTCTCTGAACTTCCCCCAGCCACACCTAATTCTAGCAACAGTGGCAGCCTCAGCCCCACCACAGGCAGAGATGGTATCTCCTAGGTAACAAAACTTGTTCACCAGCTCCAAAGACTCATTTCCAAAATTCACAGCCACAGGATCATCACTTAACACAAGCTCGCCTTTGCACACTACGCACTCAAATTTCTCTATTTCTGACTTATCCTTCGGCAGGGGCCCCTTTATTCTACTACAGCGCTTACTCCCATGGTGTACCCAACATCGACAGATGCTACATTGAATTGAGTTAACGCCCACTCCCTTTCCACACACTGCACATGGGTATGCACCGCTCTTTTCCACATTGCCTCGTCTCAAACTACAATGCATAACCTTGGTTTTGTTAATATTGACTCTTAAACCCTTGCTCGCCATGCCCTCTCTCCACTCTCTGAATTTGGCCTCAGCATCCTGCATACTGTCAGCTATTAGGACTAAATCGTCTGCATAAAACAGTTCCAACGGGAGTCCGCCTCTAAAAATTCTAGACAGCGCCTCCAAGACCATAATAAAGAGGAGGGGGCTTAACACTGAACCCTGATGGACTCCAACACGGACTGCGAACTCATCACTCAGTACACCCTTCACCCTCACCGAACTTCGCGAATCCTCATACATCTTCATTATCACACGCACCAGCCACTCTTCCACACCAAGTTTCCTCATAGCCCACTGTACAACATCTCTAGGTACCCTATCTAAGGCCTTCTCCAACACCAGCCCTACCCCCTGCCTCAGCTTCAAAGCTATTTTCTGACTGGACTAAGAATGACGGCTTAACGACGTCAAGGCACTTTCTGCCGGAGTTGGATATGTTTCCGATCACAGACTCAGCCTCTAATCCAGTTTTGCAGGTGGGGCAGTTGGGTACGGGACCTTGGGTGGAATGGGAAACAGAGGCTCAAAATTTTGCCACTACTTTCACGTCAAAATCTTCCCACCAAATCCCTCAAGAACACCATTCTTGGTTCTCTCTTCCGGTTTGTAGTGCCGGCGGAGTCCCCTCTGCTTTGTTTGATTTCTTGGCTGCCCCTAAAATCAATTTGTGCGAATTAAAAGATCCTTTTAGCACGCCTTCCCCAGCTCACCTAGACCGCGAGTTTAGGTTAAGAAGAAAAGCGTTTAGACTGTTTTCGCAATATGTTGTTACCCAGCAAGTAACAAAGTCTCTGTTACGCTCTTCTCAGGCAATAGAAGCCGCGGAAGTCAAGAAAGCCATTGAACTTTCCCGGCGCTTGCCTCTCCAGACTTCCATACAGTCTTTAGGAGATATTCGGACGGCCTTATTAGAGGCAGTTCGAGCAAGGCAGGATCTGAGGATGTTCTTAGTGAAGAAACTTCCTGACCGTATTGCAAGCCAAGTAGTTCTGTCTCCAGTTCTAACTCCTTTGATTTCACCAGCAGTTTGGAAGACTGTTTTCAATATGGCACAAGCATTCAAACAAAGTTCCTCTCAACCTAAGAAACCTACCTTCACTTTCCCTAAACCCAAACCAGTTTCGAAAGCTCAAGCTAGTGGGTCTAAGCCTTTTCATCAGCCAAAGTCCCCTTCCACCCAGGGTCAAGCTCAGTTCAGGCATAAACAGGGTAATTTATCAGGTAAAGGCCACAAGTTTCACCAACGACCAGGTCAGGGCCCGCCTCCAGCCAAACCCGGCCAGTCGTCCAAGGGTACACCTCCACCAGCAAAAAACTAAGGTCTCTCTCACTCCCGGGGCCAGTCAAAGGCGTGATGGAAACGAGGGTAGTCCAGCCGGCGAACCCCAGTCTGCTAACTGGGTCCTTCCGGGCGTGTCATCAGGCATGGCCATTAAGAACATGGGCGAGGACTGTGGTACGCAAAGGCATCACTTGGCAGTGGCTCCGGCGACCTCGCTTACGTAAGCCGACAACGGCCAATCATGTTTCTTTAGAGGTGGAGTCACTAGTTCAGGAGATGATTACCAAGAGTGTCATTATCCCCGTCCCCCCGACTAACCCGGTGTTCACGTCCAAACTATTTCTAGTACCAAAAAGGGACAGTATTCAAATGAGACCGGTCGTAGACCTGTCTTATTTGAATCTCCACATTCACAACGTGTCCTTCAGGATGCTGACAGTGAATCAAATCAGGCTAACACTTCCGCCGGGAGGGTGGTTGTGTTCATTAGACCTGACAGACGCGTATTGGCATGTCCCGGTAAACAAGAGATTTAAAAAAATTCTGGCGTTACGAATAATGCATCAGACTTATGTCTTTCAAAGGATGCCGTTTGGGTTGAACCTAGCGCCACTCATATTCACAAAATTAGTCCGGCAAGCCCTGATGCCCATTTTAGAACAAGGGATCAGGATCTTGTGGTATCTGGACGACTGGCTGGTGGTGGCAGAGACAGAACAGTTATGCAACACTCATGTCAACATTACGTTAAACCATGTCAAATCTCTAGGATTCAAGGTCAACTTGGTAAAGTCAAACCTTGTTCCCTCACGAGTAATTCAGTGGATAGGGCTGCTCTGGGACACAGCATCTCTCACTCTGAGTCAGAGTGTGGATAATCGAAACAGATTTCGCAAGAAACTGTTTATGTTTCTCCACAGTCTGACTACGACACGGAGACTCTGGGAATCTCTAGTCGGTTCTCTCAACTTGGTTCAACTAACTGTGAAGTTGGGCCGGTTGAAAGTCAAACGTTTAATTTTGGAGGGCAACAGATATTTCCCCCTCTTACCGGCGGGAAAATTATGGCCTATCCCAACATTAATACACAGCTTACTAGCGGTCTGGGCGAAGAGGGAAATGTTGCACTCAGTCATGTCATGGACCTCTCCTCCGCCGACGGTATGGGTGGACACGGATGCGTCAGGGACATGCTGCACATTCATCTTCATGCATCATATCTCCCAGGCGTAGCAAACGTCTGGGCAGACGCGCTGTCTCGGAGACTAGATCACAACAGTAGAGTGGGCACTCAAGCAAAACATTTTCGATCAAATGATTGCAGAGCCTTACCGTCCACAAGTGGATCTGTTTGCATCAGAGGAGAATCACAAACTCCCTCGGTACCTCACACGCCGGACATTAACGCCGGCGGGGGGGCCCGACGCATTGGTGACGGATTGGAACAGGTGGAGTTCCATTTATCTGTTTCCGCCACCAGACGCTTCTCTAATGTGCCACGTAGTCAACAAACTACAGGATTATCGAGGCGTAGTCTCGTTAATCGCGCCCATGTGGCCGGCGCAGTTGTGGTACCAGCAATTGAGAATGTGGTGCCCGAACCCGGTGTCGCTCCCGGTCGGGTATTTCCACTTAGACACGATTGGCAACCTAAAGACCTCGCTGACTTTTGCATTGTGGACATTCAGGAGGCCAAGTGGCTAACGCCGTATGGTAGAAACGTGACAGATAAATTTATGAATCAGTACACACAATCTACCAAGAGGCAATATCAATCTCATTGGCAGTCCTTTACTTCTTGGATAGTTAGAACAGAACAGACAGTACCTTCGGTGGCATTAGTTTTTAATTATTTAAACTATTTGTTTGAACAGAAATGTCTATCTGTAGTGACTCTAAAAAATCACTTAACAGCTATCAGGGTGCATTCTTTGACCTTACAGGTCTAACCATACCACAAGCGGAAGAAACAGGTTTCATGAGAGCATGCTTCAAACTCCGCCCACCTCCCCGTCAGCTCATGCCTACCTGGTCTCTTGACAAAGCGTTATCTTTGCTTCATTCCCGTCTGTATCAGAATACGGCAGATTTTGAATTGCTATTAAAAAAGGCTGTGTTCCTTATGGCTTTGGCAACTGGTAACAGGGTGTCTGAGCTGGCGGCGATGAGCAACACCCCTAATTGCATAAGGTTTGGTAGACTAAATGATTGCATTCATATTGCACCTTCCCCAGGGTTCATCGCCAAGAATGAACATAGTGAACATGTTTTCTCAGAGTTCACGGTGCCGGCGTTGACACGGGGTAAAGTGCACCATAATTTGTGTCCTGTACAAGCTTTAACCAAATATATGAGAGTGGCACCTCTTAACCAACAAGGTGCTTTATGGGTATCGAGTACAGGTAGAAAATTAATGAAACGTAAAATGGCTTCTCTGCTAGTAGAAGTGATTACAGAGAGTAATCCCGGCGTAGTGGGTAGGGCCCACGATTTACGCAAATGGGCAGTATCTTTACGTTTTCTAAAAAAGAATTCTGTTGAAGACATAGCTACTACTCAACTATGGACTTCAAATTATACTTTTTTGACTCGATACCTGTCGGTAGCACTAGACAAACCATCAATGCCATGTATAGCGTTACGGCAAAGGGTCTAGATGGGTCTCTAAGTCACTAATTGTTTAGGTTAAGAAAGAGGGGGGGGGGGGGGGGTGCAGTCAGTGAAACATAAGACACCCTAGACCACGCCGGAGGATATGTACAGAGTATACGAGCTGTGATACAATGTATAAGTGTTGTGATTAAAATTTCTCTGTAGTAATGCCTACGGGAAATGTTGAGGTACAGTAGTACAACAATGGTTTCTTTCAGTGGGATACACTGTTGAAGCAATTTCATTTTAGGAGTTCTCGGTAGTTGCAACTACGAGTAGCGTTTTAGTAAGTACATCTGCGATAGTACAAGAATTTTATTCTATTTTTGTGTCTAATTTTAAGGAATATACACATTAGAATAATGGGGTTTATATGTGCACATGTAAACATAAAAAGTTTTATTTTTCACCACTTACTTTAAGTGGGGTGCCTTTAACTTTCAGATCTGTGAACAGATTCTCATAGTTACCTTTTTTCCTCAAGCAGGCTTCTTTAAGCACGCCCCTGCTTGTACCCCTTTTTATATGTTGTATAAAGTTTATACAGTACTATAGGTTTGACTCCTGTAAGGAGATAAGGAAAACCTAATATTTAGTAGTGGCCCCGTAATCATTGACGAACATGCCTATTACATAAGGCATCCTCTTCAAACACTAATCCGCCGTAGTTTGAATCTACCGCGCAGAGCATTTAAAAACTGAGGAGCCTTCATCATGAGCGCACGCGACCTCACTCATGGCTTCAGTCATTATGAATTGGGTTCTCACTACGAAAAAACTTCGTAAAAAATAAAAACAAAAAGAAAATAAGAATAACTATCTAATAAGCTTTCCATCATATCGTGGATGTACTTGTGTGGATTTCTGACCAGACGCTACTGCAGGCGTCATTCTTCCTTCACTGACATATCAAGTAAACCAAAATCCTGAATACATCAACGAATGGGAAGGGGATGGTCGGGAGGGCCCCAGTCGTCAATGATTACGGGACCACTACTAAATATTAGGTTTTCCTTATCTCCTTACAGGAGTCAAACCTATAATTTATTAGTGGCCCCTCCATCATTGACGAACATGCCTGATTTCTAAGACTGGAGGGGGACATTCGTAATCATATCATAACTCTAGAAAAGCAGATAATCAAACAACCACATAGTATTCTTCTATCTATCTATCTATTGCCTGACGCCGTGATCCCCGAAGGGGTGGCCACGAACGAACCGCCCCCATGCACCTCTGTCCCCAGTCAGTCGACGCCCCTCCCCCCAACCAGCACCGCCTTCGTTCATGTACTTCCTCACTCCATCCTTCCACCTCATATTCGGTCTACCTCTCCCCCTCTGTCCCTCCACCTCGCTCTCGTACACCCTCTTAGTCATTCTCTCGCTTTCCATACGTTCCATATGGCCGAACCATCTCAAGTTGTTCCTTTTCACACTTTCCAGCACATCTACCTCCACACCACACCTCCTTCTTACTTCCTCATTAGTCTGTCTATCCCTCCATGTAACTCCGCACGCACTCCTTAAGTAATTCATTTCCACTGCTCTCACTCTTGGTCTGAATCTCTCAACCAACGTCCATGCTTCGCTTCCGTAAGTCAGTGTCGGGATTACCACACTGTCATGCAAGGACTTCTTCACTTCCATACTGACCACCCTATTTCTTGTTACTGCTTTTAGCGTTCCTACAACCCTCTTCCCCTGTTGTACCCTCTCCCGCACCTCTTCATCCATAGTCCCATCTTTACTCAACACACTGCCCAGATACTTAAAAGAGTTGACGATCTCCATAGCCTGACCGTTCAGCTTCACCTCGCACTCTGTGACTTCACCCCTTTCGAAGACCATAACCTTGCTCTTCCCCGTATTTACCTTCAAATTCCGTTTTTCGCACACTGTTCCAAACTCATTTACCAGACCCTGCAACTCCCATTCATTATCACTCATCAGAACTGTATCATCCGCAAACAGCAGTATAGGTAGCTTCCACTCAATTCCCTCCCTTTTCAGCGATACACCAACATCCACTGCTCTTGATAGTATTTCTTTCATAACTCCATCCATATATACAGTAAACAACCACGGGGACATCACACACCCCTGTTTCAAACCAACATTCAGGTCAAAGAACTCGCTCTGCTCACTCTCCACACGTACTGCCGCCTTTGCACCCTCATACATGCTCTTCACTGCTTCCAGCAACTTGCCCTCTACTCCGTATATTCTAAGTACTTTCCACAAACCTTCTCTATCCACTCTGTCATAGGCCTTCTCCAAGTCCATAAAGGCAACATACACCTTTTGTTTCTTCTCCAGATACTTCTCCACAACACAATTCAGGGTAAAAATCTGATCTACACATCCTCTTCCCTTCCTAAAACCTTCCTGCTCGTCGCCTATCCATTTCTCCGTTCTCACTCTCATTCTCTCAATCACTACCCTACTGTATACCTTCCCTACTACGCTTAGAAGACATATTCCTCGGTGGTTACCACACACTCCTCTTTCCCCTTTGCCCTTATATAGGGGGACTATTATGCCAGTCTTCCAGTCATTGGGTGCACTCCCCTTCTCCCATGCTAGTTTGCACATTTTCCATACCCATTCTATCACTATCTCACCACCATACCTCAACATTTCCCCACACACTCCATCTGTTCCTGGTGCTTTCCCCAACTTCACTCTTTTCATGGCTTCCCACACTTCTGACCTCCTGATCCCCACCTCCTCCTCCACTACTTCTCTTCTTCTCCCTCCCATACCATATCCAGCTATGTTTGCTGGCTCTTCATTCCTTTCATTTAGCAACTCACTGAAGTACTCCCTCCATCTTTCGACTCTCTCTTGCTTCTCGGCTAGCATTCTCCCATTCTTATCTTTCACACCCTTACTGTTTCCCTTGCTACCTTCCCTAACTTTCTTGACTTCTTTCCAGAACAGTTTCTTACTCTCCCTCCATTTTACACTCAGATTCCTTCCAAATTCCTCATCTACTCTTCTCTTACTTTCCTTCACTACTCTCTTCACCACCCTCTTACACTCCACGTACCTCGCTCGTTTCTGTCTCTCGGAATCTTCATTCCCTCTACTACCCAACCACTCTCTATATGCTTTCTTCTTTTCTTCCACAGCTATTCTTACCTCTTCTGTCCACCATGCTGTACCTTTCACTCCCCTCCCTCTTCTCCTCACTCCACACACCTCCTCACATGCTGCACAGATCTCATCCTTAAACACCTTGCTCATCTCCTCCACTTCCTCCATAACTTCCAGGTCGAACCCACCTAGTCGTCTTTCCACTGCTCTCCTGTACTCCTCCCTGATTTCCTCCTCCTGCAACCTCTCCACCCTCCTCACCATTCCACCCTCCTCTCGCCTCCCTCCCGCTCTCCTCACCCACTTCTTTTGTATCCTTACTCTTACTCTTGTAAAAAAGAGATATTCGGGTGCATAAACTTTATACAGCCTAAATCTTCAAAAAGGGGTACAAGCAGGAGCGTGCTTCAAAGAAGCCTGCTTGAAAAAGGGTTAACTCTGAGACTCTGTACACAGATCTGCTAGTTAAGAAGGCACCCCACTTAACACCTTACGAGCGGCCTATGCGGTTTATTTATGTGTACCGCACAGCGGGGTGTTTTTAGCCAAAATAGGGCTGTTTACGTGATCATTTTCATGCCTAAATAAGACCCAGAACGTAAAACAAGTACCTATCCCTGAAAGGGCATAAACAGAGCTTTCGAATGACACCATAACGATCCTTGTATGATGGATAGTTTTCTTGCAATAACCGTGCAACGCGAGTGCAAAAAGCAGGTAATTCGGTACTTTCAGTACATAATTGAGTATGTAGCGAGTGAGAGAGGGAGGAGGGAGCTGAGATTTGTGTCAGTAGGTTCGCCGCGGTGGTCTGGAGCACCACTTGTCTCTCTCTCTCAGCCACATTACGTGCTGAAATTGCCACTCGAGTTATGTCGAGCGCCGCCACATAGTCCAGCTTTATTTAACTCGACTTATGTTGCTCGCCGCTAAATAAGGGTTAAAGTAAGTGGTGAAAACTAAAAACTTATAAGTTTACATGTGCACATATAAACCCCATTAACTAGTGGATATATTCCTAAAAATATAACCAAACATAAATGAATTCTTGTACATTCATAGAAGTACTGAACTCGTGTACTTATGGAGAAGTAATTACTTCAAAAGTAGAAGTCGTAGTTGCAACTACCGAGATTTCTCAAAAATCTATTGCTTCACAGCCAAAGCTACTTACAACAAGAATTGTTGTAACACTACTATTGGCCTTTAGCACAATTTCCTGCAATAAATACTACAGAGAAATTTTATAAAACAATGCCTACAAACAGTATCCCAGCTCGTATGTTCCGAACACATACTCCGGAGGGGTCTAGGGTGTCCTATGTCACACTGACTGCACCCTCCCCCCCCTTTTCTTGAAATTAAACAAAACGTGACTAAAAGGGCCACCTAGACCCTCTGCCGTAAAGCTATACATGGCAAGGAAGGTTTGTCCAGAGCTACTGAAAGGTATCGCGTCAAAAAACTCCTGATTAGAGGCCCACAACTGTGTGGACTTAATAACTTCCACCGAAAGATTATTAAGGAAACGTAAAGAGGCTGTCCCCTTGCGTAAATCGTGGGTCTTACCCACAACGCCGGGATTCTTCTCTTTAAAGTCCTTGACCAAGAGAGAAGCCAGTGTACGCTCCATCAAGCGTTCACCCGGACTTGCGACCCATAAAGCACCCTGGTGATTTAGAGGTGCCACTCTTAAATATTTGGTTAGAGCTTGCACTGGGCAAAAAAAAAAAAAAAAAAAAAATGGTGCACCTTTCCCCTTTTTAACGCCGGCACCGTGAACTCTGAAAACACGTGTTCACTGTGCTCATTCTTGGCTAAGAATCCTGGGGAAGGTGCAATGTGAATACACTCATGAAGCCTATCAAACCTGAGGCAAATAGGTGTGTTGCTCATCGCCGCCAGCTCAGATACTCTGTTCCCGGTAGCCAAAGCCATAAGGAATACTGCCCTTTTGTAAAATCTGCAGTCTTTGGTACATACGGGAACGAGAATAACTACGATGCTTTGTCCAGAGACCATGTAGGCCTGAGCTGACGGGGAGGTGGGCGGAGTTTAAAACCTGCCCTCATAAATCAATTTCAGATAAATGTTTCTGCATGAACAGATACATTAAATAATTAACAACCAACGCCACCGAGGGCACAGTTTGGTTTGTTCTAAGAATCCAAGACATAAAAGCTTGCCAATGCGATTGAAACTGTCGCTTTGTAGACTGGGTATATTGATTCGTGAATATCTTGGTCACGTCGCTACCATATGGTGCTAGCCACTTGGCCTCCTGAATGTCCATAATGAACAAGTCCGCGAGGTTTCTAGGTTGCCAATTGTGTTCTAAGTGGAACAACCCGACCGGGAGTGACACTGGGTGCGGGCACCACGTGTACAAATGCTGGTACCAAACTGCACCGGCCACAGGGGCGCGATTAGCGAGACTACGCCTCGCTAATCCTGTAGTTTGTTGACTACGTGGCACATTAGAGATGCATCTGGCGGCGGAAAATAGATAAATGGAACTCAACCTGTTCTCGTCCGTCATCAGAGCGTCAGGTCCGCCCGCCGGCGTTATCGTCCGGCGGGTGAGGTAGAGTGGGAGTTTGCAAGTCTTCTCAGACGCAAACAAATCCACTTGTGGATGGTAATGCTCCGCACACGCAAGAGCGCCCATTCCACTGAAGTGCTTTGTCTCTGAGACAGAGCGTCTGCCCAGACGTTTGCAACGCCTGGGAGATAAGATGCGTGAAGATGAATGTTCAGCCTGTTGGCTAGTATAAAAATCTTTCTGACACGTTTAGCCACTTCCGAGATCTTATTGACCCTTGTTTCTGAATACAGTGAACCACATTCAGATTGTCCATTCTGAAGGCCACCGACTAGCCCCGTAAAGCAGAGCCGTGAGCCTGAAGGACAGATAAGGGGACTAGTAAGTCTTTGACATTGATGTGGAAGATTTCTAAATGGGACCAAAACCTTTGACCCTGATGCCCGAGGTTTGACTAAAAGCCCCAACCTATCGTGCCTGACGCATCCATGTCCACCCATACCGACGGCGGAGGAGAGGTTCATGACATGACTGCGTGCAACCTTTCTCTCGTCGCCCAAACCGCTAGTAAGTTGTGTAATAACGTTGGGATAGGCCATACTATCCCCGCCGGTAATAGTGGGAAAAATTTGTTGCCCTCCAAGATTAAACGTTAGACTTTCAACCGGCCCAACTTCACAGTTAGCTGAACCCCGTTGAGAGAACCGACTAGAGATTCCCAAAGTTTCTGTGTCGTATTCAGACTGTGGAGAAACATAAACAGTTTTTGCGAAATCTGTTTCGAGTGTCCACACTCTGACTCAGAGTGAGAGAAGCTGTGTCCTCGACCAGCCCTATCCCCTGAAATACTCGTGGGGGAACAAGGGATTGACTTTTACTAAGTTGACCTTGAATCCTAGAGATATGAGATGGTTTAACGTAACGTAGACATGACTGATGCGTAACTTTTCTGTTTCTGCCACCACCAGTTAGTCGCCCAGATACCACCAGACCCTGATCCCTTGTTCTAACAAGGGTATCAGGGCTTGCGGGGACCTTGCTTGAATGCTTGTGCCAAATTGAAAACAGTCTTCCAAACTGCTGGTGAAATCAAAGAAGGAATTAGAACTGGAGACAGAACTACTTGGCTTGCAATACGGTCAAGAAGTTTCTTCACTAAGAACATCCTCAGATCCTGCCTTGCTCGAACTGCCTCTAATAAGGCCGTCCGAATATCTCCTAAAGACTTGGATGGAAGTCTGGAGAAGCAAGCGCCGGGAAAGTTCAATGGCTTTCCTGACTTCCGCGGCTTCTATTGCCTGAGAAGAGCGTAACAGAGACTTTGTTACTTGCTGGGAACCATATATTGCGAAAACAGTTTAAACGCTTTTCCTCTTAACCTAAACTCGCGGTCTAGGTAAGCTGGGGAAGGCGTGCTAATGGCAGCCAAGCAGAGGGGACTCCGCCGGCACCAAAAACCGGAAGAGAGAACCAAGAATGGCGTTCTGGAGGGATTTGGTGGTAAGAATAAGTCATGGTTATAATAACTTGGAATGTCCTTAATATGAACATCCAAAACATTTCCGTAACATTGCTACCCCTGACTCATCAGGCCCGTAAAAAGACGCATAGCTCCTGTTTTTTGACTGGCGCCTTGTCTAAAGGAGGGGGAGATATGTCTGATATGACTCGCACAGTGGAAGTAGTGAGAGCTGCTGTGCCTGGCACATTGGAAATTGGGTCTGACACAAGCGGATGGCTAGGTATTTTAGCTAAAGCAAAGGATGTAGCCAGAGGTCGCACATTCGTCGACATCGCGGGATCTCCCGTATCAGAAGGAGTTTCCGGCGTAGGGCCAAAGAACCTATTAAGTGCATTCAATAGTAGTCCATCAATCTCTTCCGCCGGTACATACCTAGCCGATGACGAACTCCGTGGAGATTCGACAGTACCCTGAGAGTCGCCTAGAAGGTGACTGGACTCTTCAACCTCCATCTCTGAGACCAGAGATCGTTGTTCTTCATCCGTTAAGTCTGGCTTATCATGGGAAGATCCCGCCGAAGCCGGGACCTCCACATGTTGCCATGTTAAAACTGGGGTAGAAGATGGTACATCGGCATCCCGTGGACGTCAGCACTAGTTGAGTCACAAAGGGATGTGTTCTGTCCTGCCAGGACTGTGAGTATCGCCATACACCTTGGCTGTGGCTGTCCCTCGCTTGCGAGCTCGGTATACTCTCTGAAAGAGAGCCCTGTAAAGGTTTATGATAATTAAAAGCTCCCATAGCTCATTAACACATTGAAAGCAGAGCTGGTGAGCAAAATCATAAAGTATACTAATTAATTTAATTTATATTTAATTGTATTAAAATATATTACTACAGTAAAAGTCCGTTAATCCGACGACCGATGATTCGAATCTCCCAATAGTCCGAATTTTTCAATTTGAGGCCAAATCCGAATTCACCCGATGGTCCGAATTTCAAGAAGTCCCAAAGTCTCCTTTTTGAGGCATTAGGCCACTCAAATGACACATAATGGAGCACACACATATCATATGTTCATGAATTCACTTTAAAAGTTTACCATTGTCATTGTAGCCTATTATCTACTTCAAAACATTCAGATTAATGGTCAAAGGAAGCTACTGATATAATCGTAAACACCTTCGTCTTCTTCTTCTTCCACATCGTCTGCTAGAGAGTTTGTTTTGCTCTTGAACGCATCCTTGGGACGCTCCGATGCGCTACTGGCTTGCACCGCATTTTCTGCAAGCGCATTCAGTCTTGAGCTTGAAAACGAACCTTTGGACGTATTAGTCTTGAGCTTGAAAACGCACCTTTGGATGTTCCGATACGCTACTATTTATAGTTCAGTGATCGGAGCATCCCAAGGGTGCTTTCAAGACAACAAGACAAGGGTGCTTTCAATACAATATAATATAACAGAGCACGTCACAAAAGGAAAATTACAAGAACCTCTTAGGGAAGTGCCGTTGTTAAGGCATTACTTCCCGAACCACATCTGATCTTCAAGAGCAAGACAAACTCGCTAGTAGACGGAAGAAGAAGAAGACGTTTATATCAGCAGATTCCTTTGACCATTAATCTGAATGTTTTGAAGTAGGTAATAGGCTACAATGACAATGGTAAACTTTTGAAGTGATTTCATGAACATATGATATGTGTGTGTGCACCATTGTGTCATTTGGGTGGCCTAATGTCTCAATGTTTTCGTCATACACAGGTTCATAGGGGTAAAGTCCGATAATCCGAAAAATCCACTAATCCGAACGAGAGCCGGTCCGCTGCCCTTCGGATTAACGGAAGTTTACTGTATAAATAAACACAATATTATCCTAATATAATCATAGAAAATATATATGGTTATTATTATTCAGTGATTAAATTATTTCATTAACAAATAAAAATAATATAGGGATACCTGATCTTAACGGCGTTGAACATACAGCAATGAGAGGTTCAAGTGCCGACATGACAGAGACTGGGGGAAAACTACCCCGCCCCCGGGAACTACCTGGTCACCTGGTGCAACACCGGTACTCCGCCCTGGAAAGAGAATTTTCCGGGGATTAATGCTCATAGGGTTACACCCAAAAAATGGTACAAAATATGTGTCACAAGACCGCCGGTCAACGAACCGTAGCACTCCACCACTACTTTTCGTTTTCCTTTAGTTTCATATTAAAGATTTCAGGATATATTTACCTGTCCAGAAGATTTTAAGCATATCTTTTGAATCCTCATAAAGATGAAGTATATCTTTATTAAAGATGAAGTCTTTCAAGTATCCCTTTACACTTGAAACATTAGTAAGATTCCGGCATCTTTTTATCCCATAAAAAGTCTAAGCCTATCCTAATCTCTAATCCGGCTTCTCCCAGAAGCCCTCATAGATCGCCGTCTTGAAGGCCGTGATACCCTATTGTATCAATCAATTGTTTGGCAAATGATCGCGAATTGCTAATCAGTTAATATAACCACCCGAAGGTATAACCGCCGGGTTTTATATGCAATGTCAAACCAATTGTACCTGCCCCAGACCTTTTTGTAAAAAGGTCGCCGGGAGGGAAAGACTAAACAAACAAACAACATTGTTCCAATTGTTTATTAAGGATTTCAGCATATCTTTTACCTGTTCGAAAGAATTAAGCATAACTTCTGAATCCTCATAAAGATGAAACATATCTTTATTAAAGATGAAGTCCTTCAAGTATCCCTTTACACTTGAAACACTAGTAAGATTCAGGCATCTTTTTATCCCATAAAAAGTCTAAGCCTATCTTAATCTCTAATCCGGCTTCTGCCAGAAGCCCTCATAGATCGCCGTCTTGAAGGCCGTGATACCCTAATGTATCAATCAATTGTTTGGCAAATTATCGCGAATCGCAAATCCGTTAATTGGGAGGTTTGACGTACCTCCCAACCTACCAAATAGGAAAACCTACTATTTGGTAGTAGTCTTGGAAAATCCAACGTCAAGGCTATTAACCTAATTGCAATGACGACTTGTCTATTTTGACTGCTATGTCGTCATTCCAACCGCGGTTAAAAAGAAAACGTCTAGAGTCTACTCCTTATCTTGCTCTAGGAGACGTTGTACATTAACCAAAACTACCACCGAAGGTGAAAAAAGTATAGAAGAGAAGAAAAAGGGGTTTACCTTAGTTACCGCTCAAGGCCCATCCCGTGTTCCGTCATGCGCCGATCCCTGTCGAACGTGCGCATGAGCGACCCTCTCTTGTTATCACATCTCACGTCAGCAGAAGAACGCGGATGGGCAGGGGTCCGGCGTGAGGGAGGGTATTATGTACGTTGGATTTTCCAAGACTACTACCAAATAGTAGGTTTTCCTATTTGGTAGGTTGGGAGGTACGTCAAACCTCCCAATTTGTTAGTAGTCTTGGCAAATCCAACGTCAAGGCTGCATAACAAATAGGAGGAGGACATCCAAGCCCAACATACCAAAAAAAACAATGCATAAGACAAAATTATGAATGACAAAGAAACACAATTTAAACAAGAGAGTTTAATAAAAGAGTGAAAAACTGAGGAGTAGCTAAAAAGAGCAGTTTTAACACGTGCCCGTCATTCATAGTAATGCAAAATCATAGACTTGTCTTAAACCAAAAAGTACTGTACACAAAATCCCTTTTCTTCCAAAACGAACAAAAACATGGATCACATAAACAAAACACAATTTTCAATGAGGCAAAAACACTTATGTACTGTATACATATAACATAATCCCAAACTTGCAATCCAGTGTTGCAAACCCGTACTTCCCTCCCCCCCTTTTCTAAAGAAAACAAAGTAAAAGAAAGAGTGACTAGGGGGAAGACCAGGCAACTTCGCGAGAGCCCTAGGAAACACGACTCCCGAGAGCTATCACAGGCCGAGGGGGTCTAACAATGGACATGGAGAGGTAGGAGGAGACGAAGGTATGGACAGAAGACCACAAACCCGCCGAGGCGACGTCAGGCAACGAACGAGTCTGCAGGAACCGTAAGGAGGCAGCAAAGGATCGCACATCGTGCGCAGAACCCCGACAAGCAGGGTTACTGGCACGAATGACCCGACAAATGTGGCGTCCTATCTGTACCTTCGAGAGCCTCCTACCAGTCCGAGGAGACACCCACACAGCAGTACCCGAAGTCGGAGCCACAGACTCAACATAGGAGTGCAAGGCCTGCACCGGGCACAACACATGGTGAGTATGCCCACGCTTTAAAGCCTGGATGGTGAAAGGCTTGAAAACGTGGGTCTCTCTCTCATTCTTGGCAACAAAATGAGGGGAGGGGGCTAACGTGACGACATTCAAGGACGGGGAGAAGCGCATGCATTCCTGGGACCGCGACATGGCAGCGAGTTCAGACACCCTATCCCCAGTGGCCAGAGCGACAAGGAAGAGTGTACGCTCCAGCAACTGAACCGGTGTAGTATCCCGTGTATATGTGTGTGAAGCCAGAAGGTCCAGAGCACGCCCCAGATCCCACTGAGGAGGGATCTGGCGCGGAGGCGGTCGCTCCCTGAAGGCAGCCTTCATGAAGGAATCCAGCTCCTTCGGAGGAACGACCAGCCCAGTGACGGACTCAAAGACCTCCCGGATGGCAGACAAGTGGTTACGTATAGTGTTGACTTGAAAGCGACGTGTACGGAAGAGGTGAAACAAGTAGTGTAGGACGAGGGAAGGAGAGCTAACAGTCTGGCGAGTGTCCTGTATCCACCTAGTAAAAGACCTCCAGTGGGACTCGTAAGTCCCCCAAGTCGAAGACGTCCATGAACGCTTCAGGAAGTCAGTCAGGTCCCGTCCGTGGACTGGGAGCCACCGTGCCTCACGAACATCCACGATGCGAAGGCCAACGAGGTCCGCAGGTCGCCAACCTGGCTCAAGTGGAAGTTTGAGAGAGGGAGAGGGACCGGACTCGGGCACCACCGCTTCAACTGGGAGTACCAAGCCTGGGCTGGCCACAGAGGCGCTATTAGCCAGACTCTGCCGCGGTACAGCCGCAGCCGCGCGAGGACTTTGCACATCAACAGTGCGTCTGGTGGCGGAAATATGTATATCGACTGCCACCTGTTCCAGTCTTCCATGAAAGCGTCCGGACCCCCCTCCGGAGTGCGAGTCCGGAGGGATAGGTACTGAGGCAACTTGCGCGTCTCCTTCGATGCGAACAAGTCGACCTCCGGAACACCCCAGGAAGCTGCGAGGTCGTCGAATACAGTCTGTTTCATTGCCCATTCTACAAGAACGCCCTGTCCTCGCGACAGGGCGTCCGCCCACAGGTTGGCAGTCCCGGGCAGGTAGGAGGCGTGCAGGGAGATGTTGTGTCGGTTCGCGAGGAAGAACAACTTCTCGGAGATCCCCAACAGAGTCAAAGACCTGGTGGACCCCTGCTTTTGGATACAGTGGACAGCTGTCTGATTGTCCATCCTGAAGGCCACCGACTTTCCCCGAAGGGCCAGCGCGTGGTCCCTCAGGAAGAACAAGGGAACCAACAGTTCGAGGGCATTGATGTGTAGGTGTGTGTGTCCCACCCATCTGCCGTGATGTTGATGTCCCAGGTTGGATTGGTAACCCCACCCTACCTCGCTCGACGCATCTGTATCTACCCAGATCGTCGGCGGGGGGGCGGTCCAGGGCACAGCCGCAGAGAGCGTGCCCCGAGCAACCCAGTGTCCTAAGTGTCTGTGAATGGTACGCGGGATCGGCATGAGCCGATCCATAGGGGCCAACGGAAACACCTTGTTGCCCATGAGTATTAGGCGGCGCAGCCTGAGCCTCCCTAAGGGAATGGTCAGAGCGGCCCAATTCAGCGAACCCACTAACGAGTCCCAGATCCTCCTCGTGAGGGAGACCGAGTGCAACACGGCGTAGACCTTCCTGCGAAGTTTCACCGCGTTTGGCTGACTCTGGGTCACTGTAGCGTTGGTCAGATCCCAGTCGAGACCTACCCACGTCACGACACGCGACGGGGTCAGGCGTGACTTGGGAATATTGATTTTGAACCCTAACTGTGTGATGTGTTGAACTACTGTGAGGGTGTCGTGGACGCACTGTTCTAGGGTGTCTGAAACTATCAACCAGTCGTCCAAGTAAAACAGGATCTGGAGGCCGCCCCTGAGGAGAGGATCCAGAGCCTGCTTTACCAGTTTCGAGAAGATCCGCGGCGCGATGTTGAGACCGAAGGGAAGTCTGTCGAACATGAACACACGATCGGAAGTCTGAACGGCCAAGAATCGCTGGAAACGAGGATGGATAGGAACGTGCCAATACGCATCCTTGAGGTCAAGCGACACTACCCACGACAGAGGTCGCAGGGCCAGTCGTACCTGGTGCACCGTCAGCATCCGAAACCGTGTGTTCACGATGTGCCCGTTGAGGGCCGACAGATCCACCACCGGTCGCATCGCGTCGCAGTCCTTCTTCGGTACCAGAAAAACACGGGAGAGGAAAACCGGTGACCGGCTTTCACCTCCTTGACGATTCCCTGCTCGTGCATGGACGTAATCACGTCGGCCACCTCCGAAGAGACAGGCCGGCTTCGTTGACAAGAGCTGAGTGGGGGTCTGGACTTCCATCTCCAGGTTAGACCCCTCCGTGCAATCTTCCGCCCCCACGTCCCTCGTGGCCACCGAAGGGCGCAAGGGCGAAAATAACCTGTGGGAGCCCCCGAGATGAGGTGAGCGACCCTTTCTGCGAGGCGAGAAGGAGAACAAGGAGGAGACCGACCTGGAGAACCTACACATTTTTTGACGTGGAGGGTCCCCCGGGACGGTCCCTACGGTCATAAGAGCCACGTAGACCACCCCTACCCCCCCCACCTCGCCGAAAAGGGCGGGTCACCCCATCCCCTGTCCGTCGTGCGTCTGACCCCGTCGAAGTGCGGCCGGAAGTGGAAGGCTGGCCAGCCCCTTCTCGGCGGGGATGAAAGGGAGCAGGAGCAGAAGTGCGAGGCGGAACCGACGCTCTGGCCGGCAACTTCCCTTTCCTGCGCTTTTTCTTGGCGGCAGCAGTGGCGGCAGCACCCCGAAGGGGACCGGCAGAAGGACGGGACTTCGAAGACCCTGGTCGCGACACAGCGCGTCTTTGCGTGTCGTAAGCAGGGTCCGCTGACAGAGAAGCGTAGCGTTCCCAAGCATCCTGCGCAAAAAGCCCCGATGTATATAGCTCAGAGTATAACAGACCCTGACGAATATCCAAAGGGGCCTTCCGGCAGAACGAGGACCTTACCGTCTGGCGTTGTCGAGTTGCCTCGCACAAAACCGCCTTCAGCTCGGGAACCAAAGACACCGCGAGCTGAAGGTGGATCCGCCGAACGTGGTCCAAGCCCTCGCGAAGATCGCCAGGTGCAGTCGCCTCGATAAGTCGCAGGTGGTGAACAGACGTCTGGAGGGAACCTAGAAGACAAGACAATAAGTTCGCCACCCTCTGCCGCAAGGTAAAATCCCTGTCGACAGAGGACTTATCTGGGTGGGAGAAGAACGGGTTAGCAATAGCACAAATTTCAAGTTTGGGAGCACTAATCCAGGACCAGAACTTGCCATCCAATCCGCCGACAGATACCAGAGGAGGCAAAAGTAGTGACGACTCTGGGGGAGGGACTGAAATAGATCTGTCGACGGAACGGTTGGCAAAGTCTAAGGCCTCAGCAAACCAGGCCTCCAATGGGAGAGGGTTATCGAGCACGACGGCTAAGCCAGGCTTACCGTCGTCGCACAAACCCGTCCCATAGGAGGACAGTCCCGTTAACACAGCCAGGGACTGAACATCCTGAAGGATGTCCTGGCGGCTGAAGTCTGACCAGAGCTTAGTTCGAGGAGCAGACGGGGGCTTGGGCTTCACCGAAAAGTACTGAAGGTCAGTCCTGGTCGGGTACGCCCGCACCTCCACGTCGGCCACCTGACCATCCACCCTGATCGCCCTGAACTGCATTTTATCATTAATTTGGACCGACCAGTCCGAAGGTAGGGCCCTCTCACCTGACGGGAAGTCGGTAGCACGCTCCGGGTGGGAGGCCTGCACCCCCTTCCAAACAGCCAAGGAGCCATAGAGGAGCGGCATAGTCCGCGACGGGACCTTGGCCTTTTGGATGGGGGGCAAGTGCGGACCCTGCCCTAGCAGACGGAGGACCCCCGCATGTGAGACAGCAGGGGCAACCACCTGAGCCAGGGCAGGAGCAGTACTAGCCGACGACCGGGCAGGCGGAGAAGCAGGGCGAGAAGGAATGTGGTCCACCGCAGAGGGGAGGGGGACCAAAGCAGGGGTAGGTTGGGTGAGGCGCTGAGGTTGTGTCACCGCCAAGAAGCGCGATAAGAGGGATTCTTGCATCGCCTCCAAGCGCGCGTCGAAGTGTGACACAACCCACCCCTGCATAGCCGAAAATCGATCCGAGAGAGGCGACCCCCCCGAAGATAGTTCGGCCCGCAGGGGCGAGCGTGAGCGAGAGCGAGACCCACGACACGAAACAGCAGCGTCGCGGCCCAAAGAAGGCGAGCGACGACGGCCGTGGCGGTCCTGAGGGTCTCGTTCCCGATCACTAACGCCCGAGGGGGAAACATCACCATCCCCCTCTTCCAGCGACACGTCAGCCCCCGAGAAAGGGGACCCCGAAACCTCGCTATACTCTACCGAGTCAAGCGGCGGGGTACCCTCACGGGGAGCCGGCAAGCGAAGATCAGGAATAGAAGAAGGAAGAGGAGCAGGATGACGGGAGGGGGAAGGCTGGCCGGGTGAAAGGAGGTCAGAAGGAGCCGTGGGGGGAAACAGAGCAAGGATCCCCGGGGCTGAGAGAACAGGGCGGCCCGACACCGAGGCGGAGGAGGGAGGAACCTCCACCTTGGGACGAGACCTAGAAGGAAGAAGAGGCACCGAAGCAGGAGAAGTAGGAGGAGAAGCAACTACATCCTGGCGGACCCTCCTGGACAGAGTAGAAGGAGGGAGCAGAGGGCCAGCTACAGCATGAACATCCGCGCGCGTAGAGGACAAATGAAGAGGACGTCTTTTGTGCAGGGGAAGCGGGCGGAAGGTAGTAGAGCCCCTATCCGGAGAGGCCAGGGGAGGGCGTACAGGGGCAGAGACGCTAACCCCGGCCTCAGGGCGAGAACCATGACGAGGTGAACGGCGGAGTCAAGGTGAGCAGGAGGACGAGGAGGGGCAGTAGAGGAGCGACGAGGAGAGCGAGAGCGTGGACGGAGCTGGGGATCCACCCGACGATGTGACGACCGACCACGGGACTCAGGGAGGAGGGCCCGAGCAGGGAGAGGGCCAGGTAAACGGCCTCCAGACGGGTCAGGGATGCCCAGGGCGACGCGGATCCGGTCGTCAACAAAGGCCGGGGAACGGTGGCCCACAGTCCTGATGTGGTGGGAGACCACCGCCCACACAGACTGAAGGGATGCAGAGGCCACTGCCGCGTCAGAGGAACCAGGGTGATGGTCCACCACATCCACCAGGTCCATACACGGGCCACACAAAGCAGGGAGGTAGGCCGTAGAGGACACACATTGAGAGTGGCGTAAGCAGGACCTGTGGCAGTCCAAGCACGGGGAGCCACAGCCCTGGCGAAAGCAAGGCATCCCACCTGCAACGGAAGAACACACACCATAAGCAGCACATTGACGGAGTAAGTGAAGATAATGTCCAATAAAAACCAGGGAATGAGCATGGGTAAACAGGAACACACGTGCAAACTGGAAGTCGTACTCACTCTAAACCGGGAGCACCGATGGAGGTGAGGAAGGCGGGTGAGGCGGAAGAGCACAAGCAGAACCTGCAAAGATGGAGAAAGTGTTAACCACCACTCAACACCTCACATGCAGGGTCCATAACACCAGGAAAGTGCATACACCAATATAGTACCAGGCAACAAGATGACACAAAAAAGGGTCACCGGGAAAGCCAACTATAACCGCAAATTTGCGGGCCAATGGAGGCATAACCGTACCGACACAACCCTCCCGCCTCACCGAGAGACCCCCCAGCGATCTCCGCAAATTTGCGGGGAGCCGAAACGTCCGTGGACCGAATCGAGCACTCCGCAAATTTGCGGGACCGGCCGAGATGGTCCGGCGCCGAAAAAGCGAGAGGAGCGTCTAGGGAATACCAACACAGGCCCAGAAAAAAGCGTCAACTCCTTATGACTCCAAGCGACGATGGCCATCAAGCTGAGCAGTGTCTTCCTTGATAATATCCTGACTCAACCGGTCAAGGGAGAGGCAAGGAAGACACACCAGGGGAGAGGAGGCACATCCCCCAGGAACCACCCCACCCACAGAGATAGAGCAAAGCCCATGAGGAGAAGTGGCAGGAAGGGTGGTTTGGCACAAACAGGGGCCCCCGTAGGGTACCCCAGGATGGGGCAAAAGGGAATGAAAGGATGGAGGTGAAAACAGTAAGGGAACACAAAAACCAGTAAATGAAACTGGCGAGAAAAAGGGTGGCCTAGCCGTGAGGAGAGAGAATGTGTCAGGGGCGAAAAACCCTGTGGTGTGAGGGAGAGGCCCCCGTGGGGTACCCCTGGATATCACGAACCACCAAGCGCCCAGGCCCTTGAGACACAGTGAAGGCTCGAAAGGGGGGACTCGGGAATAACGCTAATAATGCGGCCGACACAAACCCTACAAACAGCACCGCCACCACGAAATCTCAGATTGTGAACCAACTGTACACCTAGGCTATGAAAATATGAAAACTCATAGGGCATAGCAATTCCTGAATGAGAAACAAGCTAGGCTAAAATAAGCTAAACTATGCCCAGACTAACAGGAAAAAAGAAAATGAAAAGAGAAAGGAATGAAAAACACATACGAGGAACGCCAGGCGCCCCCGTACCTTCGGTAGCTATTTCCACACGCGTCTCCATTAAACACACTGAGGAGCCCATTTACGTGTGCCCTAGATCACGTAACATCTGTCTAACAAAAAGAAGGCCAGAAAAGCCAAAACGAACCTAAAACAGGGTGAATTGAAGGAGCACAACAAAAGCGGACTCAACAATGGCGACGCGTGAAAAAATGATAACAAGAGAGGGTCGCTCATGCGCACGTTCGACAGGGATCGGCGCATGACGGAACACGGGATGGGCCTTGAGCGGTAACTAAGGTAAACCCCTTTTTCTTCTCTTCTATACTTTTTTCACCTTCGGTGGTAGTTTTGGTTAATGTACAACGTCTCCTAGAGCAAGATAAGGAGTAGACTCTAGACGTTTTCTTTTTAACCGCGGTTGGAATGACGACATAGCAGTCAAAATAGACAAGTCGTCATTGCAATTAGGTTAATAGCCTTGACGTTGGATTTGCCAAGACTACTAACAAATATAACCACCCGAAGGTACAACCGCCGGGTTTTATATGCAATGTCAAACCAATTATACCTGCCCCAGACCTCTTTGTAAAAAGGTCGCCGGGAGGGAAAGACCAAACAAAATAACTGTGTGGAGCCCCCCTCGCCGGGAATAACACAGGAAGCCTGATCCCAGGCTTGACCACAGAAAACGCAGTTTCTGATGAGCCCTCAAGCGACCAAACACGTCGGGGTCACTTACCTATTTTAGCCATCCTGACTAAAACTCGGTAAACAAAAACGGTGTTCTCGGAGCAACGAGAAAAAACGCCGGAAAGGTAACCCACACCAAACGAGACATAACAGGAGGGCGTAATGCATAAAGCAATGAATAACACAGGAAGCCTGATCCCAGGCTCGACCACAGAAAACGCAGTTTCTGATGAGCCCTCAAGCGACCAAAATCGTCGGGGTAACTTACCTATTTTAGCCATCCTGACTAAAACTCGGTAAACCAAAACGGTGTTCTCGGAGCAACGAGAAAAACGCCGGAAAGGTAACCCCCACCAAACGAGACATTTTAACACATTTTATACAAAGGGTGTGCGCAAAATTAGGGATACCTGAACAGGAGGGCGTAATGCATAAAGCAAAAACCGGGGCAAAGGTAGCCATGACAGAGACTGGAGGGAAACTTACTCCAGGTTCTGCATAGACCCGCCGGGACCCAGCTCTGGAAAAATAAAATTTCCAGGAATTAATGCTCATAAGGTTAACCCACTCATGTTCGCACACAGGTGTTAAATAACCCGCCGGGTAACGAGACGTAATACTCAACGACCACAGCTCGCTACGCGGTGGGGTTTCCTAAGTAAAGGATTTCAGAATATCTTAATTTGTCCAAAAGATTTATGAATACCCTCTGACATAATATATAAAGACCATCATGGCGTTTATAAGTGATTAAGTCTTTCCGGTGGTGTTTGTTTCCAGATTAAATTTTGGAAAAAAAAACCTAAAAAAGACGCCGGCCCCCGAATTATCTCGTAGATAAAAAACTGGGAAGCCTGACAAATATACGAGATCTAACTTCTGCCGAAGTATCTTTTTAGATCGCCGTATGTTAAAGGCGGCGATACAAAACGTATCCCTCAAATGTCTGGTTAACTAACTGAATTGTAAATTCGTTATTCTCATCCGTGTAAGAAGCACCCGCCGGGTGTGAATAATAGTTTAAAAAACGTTAACCCCAATTGTGCCCTAAAGCGCCGTATGTTGAAGGAGGCGATACACAATGCATCCCTCAATTGTCTGGTCAACTAAACTGAATTTTGCAAATTCGGTCATCCCACCCTTCCAGGTTGCACCCACCGGGTGATTTAAAGTTTAAAAGTTAACCCCAATTGTTCCTATCCCCACTTCTTTGAAACAGATCGCCGGGGAGGAAATACAACTACAGCATAGTTTTATATTGGCTTTGCAAAACCGAAAAAACTACAAACAACACGTGTCCGTATGAATACTGTTAGATGGGTACAGCCAACCCGCCGGGAATCAGAAGGAGCCTGAAACAGGCACCCCAGAGACGCAGACCTGGGGAGCCACAGACACCCACTCGCCGGGGAAACAATCCTGTTTTAAACCACGCGTGGCCAAAACTTGGCAACCAGCCGGGGTTATCAAGGTGAAACCGAGAAAAACCCGCCGGAAAAAACCCACCCCGTCCAGATACCATCTGAACGCAACACCGGACCGAGGCGTAGCTAAAACACAACTAACGCCGGGCCCAACATAGTCCGTGGAATTAGCCAAAACACAACTAACCCAGGACACATAAATAGTCCGTGGAATTAGCCAATACACAACTAAACCAGGATACACATGACACAGTAGTACATATTTAGAAAATAAATCAATAACACTTGTATATGTGATAAAGCTACGAGAGGCTGGCTAGGCCTAGGCAGACGGATAACAGTAACAAGTCGGAATATAAACAAAAAGCACTGAATTATATCACAACAGGAACCACCGCCAACACACCACTGTAGCAAACACTTCCGGCAAAGGGAAGAACTGACTCGGGACCCAGAAAAAACTTCACTAAGTGAAGAAAAATACGCTGGGAACGACAGCAAAAATACGCTACCTCATCAGAAAGATAAAAGGAAGCAATAACGTGTAATGAAAGCCGCCTGCATCACAAAGCTAGCTAACTGTGAAAAAGTTCACCTGTCCACAACAGGACCACGAGGGTACATCCGAAATAGATGCCCCAAACATACGACCCAAAATACACTGCACTGCGGGCAACCAGCCCAGGACACTCCTGCTACGCATATCCTAACCTTACTCGATACATCCCGGAGTAAACAAATGAGAAAAAACTCACTAGGGACGCAACAAATGCGGAACCCGCGGAGCGTGGGGAGACAGGTCCGGGCAGGCTGAGCGCAGAGCAGAGAAGAAGGAAGAATGACGCCTGCAGTAGCGTCTGGTCAAAGATCCACACAAGTACATCCACGATATGATGGAAAGCTTATTAGATAGTTATTCTTATTTTCGTTTTGTTTTTATTTTTTACGAAGTTTTTTCGTAGTGAGAACCCAATTCATAATGACTAAAGCCATGAGTGAGGTCGCGTGCGCTCATGATGAAGGCTCCTCAGTTTTTAAATGCTCTGCGCGGTAGATTCAAACTACGGCGGATTAGTGTTTGAAGAGGATGCCTTATGTAATAGGCATGTTCGTCAATGATGGAGGGGCCACTAATAAATATAAATATATAGTTTTTACAAAGTAAGAATACTATGTGGTTGTTTGATTATCTTTTTTTTCTTTTTTTTTTTCTTTTTTGAGACAATGAACGGAGGAAGGAAAAACACAGATAAAAGAAAAAGGTCCATGTGCCTAATGGCATCCTCCATTCATAAAATGTTTGTAACAACTGGATTTAAACATTTGTAGATTGTAAGTTTGTGGAAAGCAATTCGAGGGAAGTGAATTCCAAAGAGTAGTAGCTCTGGGGATAAATGAATTCTGATAAGCAGAAGTTCTGCATTGTGGAGGAGAAAGTGTAAATTCATGGGCGCTCTCAGCTGCCCTAGTTCTACGGGGAAAGATGTGGAGAGGCGGCACAATTGAAGCAAGTTCCTCGGAACAATTACTGTGAAAATATCTGTAGAATAATGCAAGGGATGCAACGTTTCTTCGTATGGATAATGTAGGAAGGTCCTGTGTGATTGCAGGGTTATTGATTAATCTAATAGCTTTATTTTGAATTTTGTCCAATTGCCTCAATGCAACCACTCCACTTCCACCCCACAGAGGTGAACAGTAATCCATCTGAGAACGCACATGACTTTTATATATTACGGCCAACTGCTCGTCAGTGAAGAATTCTCGAACTCTGTACAGGAGTCCCAGTTTTTTAGAGGCATTCTTAGCAATGCTTCTAACATACTGTAATGTGTCCAGCTCAAGTTAGTAGTTAATGTTACACCGAGAATGTCAATACTAGGGGAAGTGGGAATATTTACATCATTAAAAAATATATGGGAGTCAGTGAGATTCTGTCGGTTAGAACATTGAATGTACTTTGTTTTCTGTGCATTAAAGGAAACTAGATTCTTTTGTCCCCATCCATTAATTCTAGAAGGGTCCTGGTTCAGAGAAATTGCAGTGTTTATTTTTGAATTTATAAGATCGGGTTGGGTGAAAGAATTGGTAAATGTGAAGGAACTGTGGAGTGTTGAGTCATCTGCGTAGGAATGTATTGGATTATGAGTGGTAGATATGAGATCATTGATATGAATGAGGAACAGAATTGGGGCCAAAACTGATCCCTGGGGAACACCAGCATTTATTGAGTGAAATTGAGAATAAAGGCCATCTACCATTACACATATTTTTCTGTTATGAAGATAAGAAGAAATTAGTGGAACTAATGATGCAAGGCCGTAGTGTGACATCTTCGACAATAAGGATTGATGCCAGACTCTATCAAATGCCTTTGATATATCCAGTGCTATTGTATGTGTTTCACCATGTTGGTCTGTAGCTTGGTTGATTTGATGCGTAAGAAGGCAAAGCATGTCTGCAGTTGATCGACATCGTCTAAAACCATATTGCCTATCACTGATTAATTTATTATTCTCAAGATGCTTAATTATCTGCCTATTCTATTTGCAATGGTTATGATATGATTACGAATGTCCCCCTCCAGTCTTAGATATCAGGCATAATCGTCAATGATGGAGGGGCCACTAATAAATTATAGGTTTGACTCCTGCAAGGAGATAAAGAAAACCTATTATTTAGTAGTGGCCCCGTAATCATTGACGACTGGGGCCCTCCCGGCCATCCCCTTCCCATTCGTTGATGTATTAAGGATTTTGGTATACTTGATATGTCAGTGAAGGTGGATAGATCTAGCCAGCGTCTGGTCCAAGAATCCACAAAAGTACATCCACGGAATATGGAAAGCTTATGAATAGTTATTCTTATTTTATTTTTATTTTTTATTTGTTACAAAGTTTTTTCGTAGTGAGAACCCAATCATAAAGACGAACCATGAGTGATTTAGCGTGTGCTTTTGATGAAGGTTCCTCTGAGCTCTGCGGCGGTAGTTTCAAACTGCGCTTATGGGCGTTTGAAGAGGTAGCCTTATGTAATAGGCATAATCGTCAATGATTACGGGGCCACTACTAAATATTAGGTTTTCTTTATCTCCTTGCAGGAGTCAAACCTATAATCTGGCCAAGAACAGAAAACTCTATGCAGCATTCATGGATTTGGAAAAAGCCTACGACAAAGTAGACTGGGAGGGTCTGTGGGATGTGTTAACAGTACAGTAAACCCTCGCCATCTCGGACCTCTAGAAGTCGGAAACCCGTACTAGTCGGACTGGCTACGGCCTCTCGGACATGCACTTCGGTATTTCGGACATTTCCGTCATCGTTCTGACAGTCTCTGACGTTGTCGGACTTTATATAAGTATTCGGAAAATGTCCGATATTATATTTTTCAATTCCATTGCATTAGAAATGATTCAAAGATTACAAGAAGTCCAAATAAGACATAGTTATGTTAATGTATAAGGGAGTTACGTAGATGCATTAGAGAGATAGATAGATAGAAAGAGAGAGTTACAGAGGGGGAGTGAGCGATAAACACGAACTATTATGAGACGGACTTAATTGGTTCTGAAAAGACAAAGGAGACTTTTATATTGACTTTTTCATGTTATTATTTGTGTGCTATAAGGATAATATTGTTTTCAATTTCATTGCATTAGAAATGATTCAAAGATTACAAAAAGTCCAAATAAGACATAGTTATGTTAATGTATAAGGGAGTTACGTAGATGCATTAGAGAGATAGATAGATACAAAGAGAGTTACAGAGGGGGAGTGAGCGATAAACACAAACTATTATGAGACGGACTTAATTGGTTCTGAAAAGACAAGATAGATAGAAAGAGTTGCAGAAGGGGAAGTGAGCGATAAACACGAACTATTATGAGACGACTTAATTGGTTCTGAAAAGACAAAGGAGACTTTTATATCGACTCTTTTTCATGTTATTATTTGTGTGCTAGAAGGATAATATTGTTTTCAATTCCATTGCATTAGAAATTATTCAAAGATTACAAAAAGTCCAAATAAGACATAGTTATGTTAATGTATAAGGGAGTTACGTAGATGCATTAGAGAGATAGATAGATAGATAGAAAGAGAGAGTTACAGAGGGGGAGTGAGCGATAAACTAAACACGAACTATTATGAGACGGACTTAATTGGTTCTGAAAAGACAAAGGAGACATTTTTATGGACTCTTTTTCATGTTATTATTTGTGTGCTAGAAGGATAATATTGTTTTCAATTCCATCGCATTAGAAATTATTTATAGATTACAAAAAGTCCAAATAAGACATAGTTATGTTAATGTATAAGGGAGTTAGTTAGATGCATTAGAGAGATAAATAGATAGAGAGTGGCTAGGGGCGAGCGAGCGATAAAATACTAACATATACGAGACGGACTTATGTTTCTGAAAGGCAACGGAGACATTTTTATTTACTCTCTTTTTCATTTTATTATTTGTGTGTTAGAAGGGTAATATTGTTTTTAATTCCATCGTATTAGAATTGATTCATAGATTAAAAAAAGACCAAATAAGACATAGTTATATATATGTATAAGGGAGATAGATGCATTAAATAGATATATAAAAAAAAAAAAAAAAAATCTCAATTTCTCTGGTGACGCGGACTTTCCTCTTCTAATTCGGAATTTTCCCTCTCTTAAGTCGGACATAAGTTGGACTTCGGACATCTCGGATTTTCTGTCATCTCGGACTGGGTCTCCCCCCAATTAGTCCGAGATAGCGAGGGTTTACTGTATATGGTGTGGGAGGAAAGTTGCTAATGGCAGTAAAATCTTTTTATAGGAATGCAATGGCAAATGTGAAGATAGGAGATAAGTTAAGTGAAAGTTTTGAGGTCAATGTAGGAGTAAGACAGGGATGTGTCATGTCAGCTTGGTTGTTCAATATATACATGTATGGAGTGATTAGAGAATGTAGGGCGGGATCAATGGGTGTAGGAGCTAGACTGGAATCAGAGGGAAGAGCATGGAAGATTTTAACATGCCTATATGCGGACGATCCAGTCCTGTTGGCGGAAAATGCGGAAGAACTTCAGAGAGTGGTCACTGACTTTGACAGGGTATGTGAAAAGAGAAAGTTAAAGGTTAATGTAGGGAAATGTAAGGTAATGATGTTTGAGAGAAGAATGCATGAAACCATAGATTTTAAGGAAAAATATAGAATTAAGAAAGAACATGAGAAAAGTTGTAAAATAAAAATGAAAAATGAAATACTGGAAGAGGTTGAAAGTTTCAAGTATTTGGGAGCTGTACTATGCAAATATGGTAAAATGGAGAGTGAGATAAAAGAGAGAAAAATGCAAGGGAGAAAGGTGATTGGAGAACTTGATAGTATTCTCAAAGGAAGAATGGTTAGTCAGGAAGTCAAAAAGTCACTGAGAAACAGTGTGCTGCTCCCAACACTCTCGTATGGAAGTGAGACATGGACAGCAAGTGACGAGGACCTCTCCAAACTGAGAGTTGTGGAGATGAGCTTTTTCAGAATGGCAGCTGGCATGAATAGGCTAGATGGGCCAAGTAATAGGGAAGTGTATGAGTCCTTTAGAATGGAAGAGCAGGCTTTGGGCATTGATTGTGGTGTGGTTGAGTGGATAAAGAGAAGTACTTTGAGGTGGTATGGTCATGTTCAGAGAATGGATGAAGACAGAATGCCAAGAAAGATATATGGGAGTCAGGTGAGTGGAACTGCTAGTAGTGGAAGATCACATATGGTATGGGAAAAGAAAGTAGAAAAATAAATTGAAGAAAAACTTCCACGTAGTGGAAGGGGGCATTGTGGCACGGGCAAAGGAGGCATGTCTTGACAAAGTAGCCTTGAGACGTTTCTGTCATAGCCATCCTCTAGCGGGGGTTTCCCAGGGGGAAACAATGCGTCGGAGATGATGATGATGATGATTTTTCATCCTGTCCGAATTCGCCCTATTTTCACAGAAATTAAAAAATAATCATTTAATACCCAATTATGGGAATAATATACAAGATAATGCCAATCAATTAATTTGTACTTTCATACTAATTACGAAAGTAAATCTTGTCACCGTAGACTTTCCTGCAACTGCTTATCAACACGTTTGCCCAAGAAAGTTTGCCGATGTTACGATTTTGTTTTGGTTTTTTTATTTTCGGTTTTTAATTTGTAATCAGTACATATCGCATTACTGTATACAATAAAACTATTTAAGCAAGAAAGTTAGATAAAAGCATTTCGAACAATCGAGTGAAAACAGATTTCTATTACTGTATGTTTATTCGTTATCTATTAATCAATTTAATTAACTTTTAATTGACGTAAAGTCCGAATTCGCCCCACGTCCGAATTTGCCCCAGTTGACGGTACTTGAAAAAAAAAAATAAAAAAAAATATAATAATACAAATAAAGATAAAAATAATTAAATAGCATTTATCACTTTCAACTTAGGGGGAGAAAAAAATAATAATAATACAAATAATTAAATAGCATCTATTACTTTCAACTTAGGGGGAGACACTTGTTACAGGCAACTTTGCCTTTTGTCTCCTTCATGCATACATAATAATAAAATGGGGTAAGAGTTGAGTTAGCGGGCGTACCGCCCATTTTGTTTACGTAGTCGCATGCTCACAGTTACATTCGCGTCTAATTTGACTGCTGTTATTTGTCCCTGCTGGTAATATGTATGATGATGACAATAAGTCATGGGGGGTGCCCCCCTCAACCCATTATTGTATCCCACGGCCAGGTGTTGGGTAAATTGTTTTGTTACCGGCAGTGGGATACAATAATGGGTTGAGGGGGCACCCCCCATGACTTATTGTCATTATCATATTTATTACCAGCAGAGGCAAATACTGTAACAGCAGTCAAATTAAATGCGAGCGTGCGACTAAGCAAACTAATAAAATTGGGGAAATTATTTCCAACACCAGTTTTGATAACTGAACTTTGACCTGTCCTGTGACCTTGACCTTTACAAGAGGACAACAATATATTGCATGACAATTTCGTTCACAATTCAATTTTGTATGTAAATTTTGATGAAAACTTGATTGGTTTAGGAGAAATTATGAATATACAGTCCATCCTCCAAATTTGCGAGATTATGGGCGACATGCGACCTCGCAAATTTCAAATTCGCAAATTTCAAACAATGTAGCTTATGGGAATAATTACTTATGGGCGGCACCCGCCGAATTTCCTTATTAGTTAGTACATTTATATCGGTTGTGGGACACATTTATACATACCTGTAGTCATTATGGCAGGGGTTGGTGGTGGAGAAGTGGAGCGATGTGGAGCGGTGGAGGTGGAGGGTTGACCTTGACCTTGAGCAGGGGAGGCGGCGAGGGGTGTACAGTATCCTCCTCGCCACTGCTCACAATTTCAGCAATTTCTTTCATTTCTTCTTGTTTGTCAATTTCCTTCCTCATCTTGTCATGGACGAATTTATAGTACAACAACTTGGCATTTGCTACAACTTCTTGATCAAGTGGCTGAATTTTGGAGGTTGTATTTGGTGGTATAAATACAACTTCAACTCCAGGGTCAACTAATCTGACTTGCCGTTATTGCCGAAAATGTTATTTTATAAGTTGTTATTGGCAGAGTGTTTGTTGGCTTAGGCCTATTAATTGACTTGACGTTTGGGTTCCGAGGCGAGGCGAGGCACCCCTACTGGGCCTCACTCACCGCCTCTCTCTCCCACCCCGCTCGTCCTCCTCGGCCAACACAGCCGCAAATGTGGATTAGGGGGTCGCAAATTTAGAGGAAATGACGGATTTCCCTTATAATTATACGGGCTGGTTCGCCTATGTGGAATCGACCTCGCAAATGTGGAATACAGTAGCACCTCCATTATCCGGCACTCAGGGGGATTTGAAACCTCCGGTGAATTGAAAACTCCGGTTGATTGAAAATTACTCCTATAAATGCCCATAAACCCCAAGAAAATACCCCCTAATGGCTATCTGTATTATCAGCCTTAATATAATAAACAAACACACATTCTTATACCATTTTAATAGTAATGTTCTCAACTCGCCAATTTATATGTACAGTAGAAGTTGGAATAGGCGTCCAGCTGTTGCTGTGGTCGGCGGCGTAATGCGTATCATCGTATGCAAAGGCTAGCCCTTATCGGGAGGGAGAGTTCTGCAGGAGTTCAGGAATGGAGAGAGAGAGATAGAAACTGAGACATGCGTATGTCGTACGTATAAATGGACTTCAGAATTGCATTTTTATGCAAGCAGACATTGCATTTTAGACACATGTGAAGTACCACAGAAACATGTAGGCCATTGACTGTAAATAAAGTACTATATTATAGACCACCAGCGACGGTGCTGAGTCAACACAGGCAGATTGCCTTTTGTGATAAAGGGCTAAATATAGAATGGTGTCTCCTTACACTTGCGAAAGGGTAGATTGCCACCAGAGAAACGTTTACTTATTTATTTCGAAGTAATATGCAATCTAAATGTATATTCGAGACCTACTGCAATTATTTGTATGACAGTCATGACTATGTATAATCCAATATACGCGCGTAGGCGAGACATAAGAAAGCTGGTTGAGCAATTTTCGACACCCACACAGTTATTATTATTTTTTATTTACAATATTATACAATACAAATGTATTTGTGAAGAGTATTTATCCATTATTGTATTTATACAAATTTTGTTCCCAGACAGAGCTGCTGTTGATGGTGTAGCTGGGGCATAAAGGAGCGGCAAGGGTCACCTCGTGACCGCTTGACCGTGTGAAAATGAGTGGAGTCGCACTGAGAGGGGCAATTTTGCTGAGTGTTTGGGCAATTTTTGACAGAATAAAGTTATATAATTACTAATTCTTGACAGAGACAAACTTTTATAAACCTTGGCATGATATAATTGATAATCCCATCAATTTACAAACGTAAATTGGTGGGATAATTCATTTTTTTTTTTATATTGTCATTTCGATTGTAGACACGAAGTTTTGAGTGATATTTGGTATGAGCTCCTGTGGCATGGTTGGTAAGGTCGCGGACTGGAAAACTCAAAGTGTCGTAGGGTAGTGTGATCGAATCCAGGAGGGGGTTATGGGGAAGGTTTTATATTGTCTAGAACATTTTTGATAACAAATTTTTTTTACAAGATCATGCCATTGTATTCAAACAATATGAAATATTCATAGAATATATCATATTGTAAGAATACAATGACATGACCTTTTTTTTTTTTTTTTTTTTATTGTTTTTTTTATTATCTTAGTAGGTTTGACAGGATTTATTGAAACATATTTATTTTTGTACAATTCATTTGAGGTAAGAAAATAATGATATACACATTACTTTGGCTAATAACAAACATATATATTGATATACTAAAAAAATAAGGCATATTACATGTAAATCTTTGAAACTTATAAACTAAATAATGAAACATACAATTATATAATGTAAAAGCTATATCACAGGGACATCTTTGGAACTTATACATTATATAATATATGTTACATTATGAGGTAGCGTGATCAATTAGGTCAGGTCAGGTAAGGTAGGGCGCGAGTCCAGGGCAGGGCAGGGCAGGGGGCGAGTCCAGGGCAGGGCACGGGGCGAGTCCAGGGCAGGGCAGGGCAGGGGGCGACACTCAGTAGTTCTTGAAGGTGTGGTAGTCCCTGAAGCAGTCACCCAGGCAGAGTGGAACTTTGCACTCGGCGCACATTGAGGTGACTCTTTTCGTGACATGGGGTTTCCTGACACTGGAGCTGCAGACGGTGCACTGCGCCTGCCTGTGACGAGTGCCAAGCATCTCAGTGTTGATGGGGTAGTGTCTTTCGACACCCAGCTGGATGCGGTCAGGAACGTGATCCCCACGCCATGCCGTACGTCTGTGAGTGGTGGTGCCATACTTCTCCAGGAGTTGGTATGAGACGTTGTAGACGAACTCCCGGAATTTCAGCTTCTGGTTTGGGGCCATATCCTTTTTCACCAACCACAAGTTGTAGGCGTTCAGCATCGTTATATCTACTAGGTGGAGGAAGAGCTTGTGATACCACTTCACAGTCTTCCTCAGACACTCAACGCCTGACAGCTGACAGTCAGACTTGTCCACCAGGCGCATGTTTTTAGTGTAGTCCACTACCATGTCGGGCTTGTAGATTGTCTTCCTGGTTCGGTAGTGGATTTTGCCAGAATCCACCTGGGCACCTGTGTGGACGGTGGAAAGCAGGTGGACGTCTCGCTTATCCTTCCACTTCAGGGCTATCAGTTTCCCACACTTCTCGAGCTGCTTGTATTTCTGCCCCTTTCGTCGCCTTCTTCGCACATGCCTCTCGCGGTGTTCCTGGGCCAGGTCGTCTTCTGAAGGTGTGTCACTGGAGGAGGCATCTGTGAGAGGAATGACATCACCTGTGAACTTTGGCATAAACTTTCTTGTCTTTCTGACAGTCCCACATGACCCCGTTTGGTTGTCATAAAGAAACTGGCAGAGAGCAGGAGAAGTATACCAGTTGTCAGTGTAGATGATGTGGCCTTTGCCCAGGTAAGGTGCCAACATTTTCCTGACGATGGCACCTGACATGCCCATGGGGTCATTGGCAGCGGCTTTCGGTATGTCAATGTCAGTGCCTGTGTACACGATCATATCAAGCACTATTCCAGTTTCGCAGTCACACAAAACGAAGAGCTTGATTCCGAACCTATGCCTTTTCAAGGGGATATACTGCTTGAAAACAAGACGTCCTTTGAAGAGCACGAGCGACTCATCAATCACCAAATTGAGGAAGGGGTAAAAGTATTTCCTATACCTCTCCAACAACATGGTGAACACATCCCGAACTTTCCATATCCTGTCAATCCTGTTAGGATTTTCGTTGTCTGCAAAGTGCATAAATCTTAGCAGCAACAAAAATCTGTCACGAGTCATGAACTTATTGAAAGTTGGGGTGGCGATGAGAGGGTCGTGCTTCCAATAGTGTTGCAACACATGCTTCTTGATCAGAGGCATGAGGAACAACAAGGCAAAGAACGTCATAAATTCTTCCACAGTCGTATCCACCCAGCCTCGTATTCTCGCTTTTGGAGAAAGGACGTCCAATCTGCCAAACACCCACCTGTAGTAGGCGTTTGTTTGGGCAACGATGTACGTCATTACCTCCATGTCGAAAAAAGCGAGGAAGAAGTCGCTTTCGTTCGCTTGATCATCACAGGGCCAGTCGTCAGTTGTTCCTGACGTCCCAGGATTGAACTGGGGCACGTCAGGTACAAAATTGACCCCGTCAGACCAATCGAACGAAAGCAGCTCAGGGATCGGAATGTCGTCTGCGTCTGCTTCATCGTCTGAAATATCGCTTCCATGGTCGCGATACAGCACTTCATCATCATTACCCTCCTCTTCACTTGACAGACGATGCCCTTCCTCATTTTCGTCACCGACGTCGGACTCACTCCCACTGTCCACTCCCAAATCCCCCCACCCTTGGTCCCGTGCTAGGGCTTCGTCGTCGAAACCCGGGCTGCCAATGTCCTGCGAATCACCATCAAACAGCAGGGCGGCATACTTTGATGGTGTCAGAGTTTTCCGGGTCACTTTGGCACGTGCGGGAGTCTTATGGACAGGGACAGCAGAGGCGGTGGCAGGGGCGGCGGCAGGGGCAGCAGTGGTGCGTGGCCTTGATGGCAAGATGATGGTGGTGCCTGTCGCCCTTCTCTCTGTTCCTTGGGCAGGGGCGGCAGGGGCAACAGGGGCAGCAGGGCCGGCAGGGACACCAGGGACACCAGGGCCAGCAGGGCCAGCAGTCGCTTTCCCAGTCGCTTTCCCTCTCCCTTTCCCCTTCCCCTTCCCCTTCCCCTTCCCTGTTCCTTGGGCAGGGGCGGCAGGGGCAGCCGGGCCAGGGGCGGCTGGTGGTGGTGGTAGGGGCACTGTGGCTGGCGTACGGGTTCTCTTCCCTACGCCCGTGCCTTTCATTTTTCCTGCCCCCGCAGGTTCTGCAGCCCTAGGGCGGCCTCCTGTGTCGCTGGTACCGGTGGCAGGGGTGGCAGGGGCAGCCGGGCCAGGGGCGGCTGGTGGTGGTGGTGGTGGTAGGGGCACTGTGGCTGGCGTACGGGTTCTCTTCCCTACGCCCGTGCCTTTCATTTTTCCTGCACCCGCAGGTTCTGCAGCCCTAGGGCGGCCTCCTGCGTAGCTGGTACCGGTGGCAGGGGTGGCAGTGGTGGTGGTAGTGGTTGTTGTAGTGGCCTGGGTCGTGGTGGCAGTGTCCCGAAACACCAATGACCTCTGTACCTTTCTTGTGCTTGCACGTGTTTTTCGTGCTTTGGGTGCAGGTGTTTCGTCCTCCGAGCTGTAGGGCGTGTCGTACTGGTAGCTAGGGTCTTTAGCAGCCACCCTCTGCCTTCCACGGCGGCTAACACCACCAGAAGGAGGGCTGGTTGTGTCATCAGGGAGCGAGCGTGAGGGATGTGTGGGCTCCAGGACTAGTGCGTGGTTACTGGCGCGGTGGTGCTTGCACGAGTGCGGGGCGAGCGTTTGGCAGGGTGGTGTCGAGAGTTGACATGTAGTACTATACCCACACCAATTTTCAGCCGCCTGGCTATAAACGCGCGGTTTTGGTACGTGTTCAAAGGCTCTGCTCTTAAGAGTCTCCCCGCAGTGCGCCGGGGGAACTCTTATGAGTCTCCCCGCAGCTCCCGGGTTAAAGACAGGCTCCAGTCTTAACATTTCTTTCTCACTCGTTGATGTAGAAAGGTAGATGGCTTTGTAGGCCATTTTTAATAATTTAAATTTATAAATAAATATTGACTTGATCTAGCGGCAATATTTTACACCTAGCAATAAGAATGCTGGCTATACTCCGAATCTTTTAGCACATGTTATCAATATTGGAGTAATATTCTAGCAATATTAGGTAGGCATTTACTAGTTTGTATTCTTCTAGTTACTTCTGCAAACAGATTAAATAATATTTTGTGCTGATTTGGTAACCCTGTTGGACACCCCTACATCGCACAGTCATGCCAGCCGTATGATAAACGTTGGGGAAGTGGGCGGGGCCTGTCGATATATGTCGAATGAATGCACTGTAGTCGTCTTTCCACTGCTCTCCTGTACTCCTCCATGACTTCCTCCTCCTGCAACCTCTCCACCCTCCTCACCATTCCACCCTCCTCTCGCCTCCCTCCAGCTCTCCTCACCCACTTCTTTTGTATCCTAACCTTAGCTACCACTACATAATGATCAGACAGACCCCTCCAATACCCCTCTATACACCCTAGCATCCATCACAGATTTCTTCATTCGTTCATCCACACATACATAATCAATCAATGACTTTCGTTCCACCACTGTCTCATCCTCCATCGTCCACACCCGTTTCCACGTGTACCTGTGGATCATTCTGTGTCGGAAGAAGGTGTTGGCTATCCACAGCCTCCTCCCCACACATACGTCCACAAGTGCACTACCATTCCCATTCACCTCTGATGGTATCCCCCACCCTCCCACCACTCCCTCAACTTTCCTATCACCCACCTTACCATCTTTGTGGAATGTGTCTGATTTACAATTATAATTTTTATCATGGTCAACTATTTCAGCAAACTTGGATTCAACACAGCACCCCATACTATTAAACACATCATAGAAGACTGCATTCTACACAATCACTTATGCCAACAACATAATCTACACTCCTTGATAGCCCTGTGAGAAAGCTTGATCGTGGCCATGGCCTTGCTTAGGGACTTGGGGCTGTTCGGCCAGGCAGCCTAGGGAACGACAAGAACAACTTGGAGAAATTTGAATAAACCATAAAGAATCTGATATATTAACCTTATAATTTTACCTTAATCTATGACATTGACCTTTTAGTACCGTCAATTGGGGCGAATTCGGACAATTTTTGTGTATTTCCGTAGCATGTAGTCTTGTTTTTATCTTGACATCTTTGAACAGTTTAAAAGGGTCTTATCACACTCCCTGAAAACGTAAAGACCATAAATACAGTACCATATCGTAAGATACGACTCTTTTGAGGCAATTTCGGACATACAGTATCTAGATTTATTGATGTATACTCTGGGTAGCAGTATGACCCTAATAATGTAAAAATAAGGATTATTGTGACATAACTCGGAAATACCACGTGTAATGACAACTATACACTCAATATCCGAATCTGACAGGTTATAGCTAAAGTTAGATTAAATAATATTATTTATTTAACCCTCGGAATCCGGGAGGCCTCATATGAGGCAAACAAAAATATTGGCAGGAATCCGGGAGGCCTCATATGAGGAAAATGCGCGGCTAAAATCATCATAACTCGGCAACCACGCGTCGTAGCGATGTCATCTCAACGCCAGTCTACAGACAACAGAAAGGTCTACAATTTTCAAAAACAATGACTGCTCTAGGTGGTCTCAATCAGTAGCTACTGAATTATGAATCTTGACTGTACGAAAAAGGCCCCGGACACAGCGATTGGGATCATATGAGGCCCCCCGGATCCGATGGGTTAATTAATTTTCATCCTGTCCGAATTCACCCCATTTTTACAGAAAATTAAAAAATAAATCATTTAATCCCCAATTACAGGAATAATATACAAGATAATGCAAATTAATTATTTTGTACTTTCACACTAATTACGAAAGTACTGTACATCTTGGCGCCGTAGACTTTCCTGCATCTACTCATCAACATGTCTTTTTTTTTTTTTTTTTTTTTTTTTTTTTTTTATGTGATTGAGGGAAGCAAAAGTCAGAACTGCCTATAGCAAGTGCCTCCCCCATAGTTAAAAGAGTGACAGGGCCAAAATCAAGGGATGTTCGAGCCAAAATGCCTGGACACACAGATTTTGAAGCAATTTAAGTCATAGGAAGAGGGAAAGACTGATTCTGGGAGAGAGTTCCAGAGCTTAGCTGTTGAATAGAAAGTTTGAGAGTAACGTTTCACTCTTGGGTTGGAGAGTTGCACAGAGTAGGGGTGGGTCTGCCAAAGAAAGTTTGCCGATGTTAAGATTTTTATTTATTTTCTCTTTTTCTTTTTCGGTTTTTAATTTGTAATCGGTACATATCACATTATACATTAAAACTATTTAAGCAAGAAAGTTAGATAAAAGCATTCCGAACAATCGAGTGAAAACATTTCTAATATGTCTATTTGTTATCTATTTATAAATTTAATTAACTTTTAATTGACGTAAAGTCCGAATTCCCCCCACGTCCGAATTCCCCCCAGTTGACGGTAATATTATATTTTTGTATCCACCGCATAGGGTGTACATTAGAGACGGAACGAATATCAATTTTCCATATTTGCGAATGCAAATTTTTAGTTGTAAAATTTGTGAATGCGAATTGCGAATATTTCAATAAAATAGTCAATATCTGGTACTAAATACGAAATCAGTGAGGAAATATGATGGAATATTCTTAATTGATATGCTATTACATTGGATATGTCTGAAATGGCAATATTGTGACGGTTCAACTCTCCAGGTCCAGCACACGTTCATTTACCGGTCAGTGATGCCATTTTACCAATTTTTCCTCTAAATCTAGCATATATAAACAGCAATCTAGTGGAAGATATTTACAAAAAAAAAATCTATTAACCCCTTCTGTACCGGAGACTTATTGTAACTTTATTCTGGCTACTATTAGACGATTCTATTCAGTTTCAAAAGGGCCTCCAGCAAGTAACAGGCTTCAAACTATCTCCCTTAACCCATTATACTACCACAGACCCTTCTTAAACTGCACAAAGTAGTCTAAATATAGCAAGAATAAAATTAATAAGACGTTGCGGTACAGAAGGGGTTAACCAAATTTCTTATCAACCACCAATCAAATTTACAAATATGAAATTTATTATACTGTATAACGTAAATAATAATTGTCCCTGTTGGGATTTCAAATACAAACTAATGGGATATATGGAATATATCCCAGTTTAACTCCTAAGCTGCACAGCTATGGTATTTGAAAGTGCCCGCCATGCGAAGGTATTTTATTCATTCCTGACTAAAATCGTCAATTTACCATATATACATACAGTACATACATACATACATAAAATTTTAAGACTGAGTGCTTCACACATACGTGCAGTTTCAGTCTCTTGTCCTAATGGCGGCATTCCAGGCAACCCTGTTAAGGGCTGCTTCACTTATCAAGTTTTTGGATTTGAGATCGGCACGTATAGTCTGATCCCAGGTCTTCCTCGGTCCACCCCTTGGTGCAGCTCCCTCCACAATCACAGACCTGCATTTTTTCACCCAGTTTTGTTCATCCATTCTCTCCACATGTCCATACCATCCCAGTCTACTTGTACGCATCACCTCGCTAATACTCTTTATACCTAAACGTCTCCTCAGCTCAACATTTGTTATTCTATCCTGTAACCTGGCCCCACACATCCATCTCACCATTCTCATCTCATTATGTTCCATTCTGTTGACATCCTCTACTTTAACAGCCCATGTTTCTGAGGCATACATCATTGCATTTCTAACACTTGAGGCATACACCTTTCCCTTCAGGGGGAGAGGCATTCTTTTCATGGTCAAGATTGGCAGCAGTTCTCTGAACTTCCCCCAACCACATCTAATTTGAGCGACAGTGGCAGCCTCGGCCCCACCACCGTCAGAGGTGGTATCTCCTAGGTATCAAAACTTGTTCACCAGCTCCAATGACTCATTTCCAAAATTCACAGCCACAGGATCATCACTTAACACAAGCTCGCCTTTGCACACTACACACTCAAATTTCTCTATTTCTGACTTATCCTTCGGCAGGGGTCCCTTTATTCTACTACAGCGTTTATTCCCATGGTGCACCCAGCGTCGACAGATGCTACATTGAATCGCGTTAATGCCCACACCCTTTCCACACACTGCACATGGGTATGCACCGCTCTTTTCCACATTGCCTCATCTCAATCTACAATGTATAACCTTTGTTTTGTTAATATTGACTCTTAAACCCTTGCTCGCCATGCCCTCTCTCCATTCTCTGAATTTGGCCTCAGCATCTTGCATACTGTCAGCTATTAGGACTAAATCGTCTGCATAAAACAGTTCCAACGGGAGTCCGCCTCTAGAAACTCTAGACAGTGCCTCTAGGACCATAATAAAGAGGAGAGGGCTTAACACTGAACCCTGATGGGCTCCAACACGGACTACGAACTCATCACTCAGTACACCCTTCACCCTCACCGCACTTCGCGAATCCTCATACATCTTCATTATCACACACACCAGCCACTCTTCCACACCAAGTTTCCTCATAGCCCACTGCACAACATCTCTAGGCACCCTGTCAAAGGCCTTCTCCAGGTCTACAAACACAAAGTAAAGATCCCTGCCTTTTGGTAAGTATCTTTCCTGTATCTGCCTGACTATGAAGATAGCATCGGTTGTACCTCGTCCTGGCATAAAACCAAACTGCATATCATCAATGGAGATGCTTTGCCTGATCAAACCCTCAAAGACTCTCTCACAGACCTTCATGATTTGGTCAAGCATTTTCAGGCCCCTATAATTTCCTTTATCTAGCGCATCCCCTTTTCCTTTGTATCTATCTATCTATCTATTGCCTGACGCCGTGATCCCTGAAGGGGTGGCCACGAACGAACCGCCCCCATGCACCTCTGTCCCCAGTCAGTCAACGCCCCTCCCCCCAACCAGCACCGCCCTCGTTCATGTACTTCCTCACTCCATCCTTCCACCTCATATTCGGTCTACCTCTCCCTCTCTGTCCCTCCACCTCGCTCTCGTACACCCTCTTAGTCATTCTCTCGCTTTCCATATGTTCCATATGGCCGAACCATCTCAAGTTGTTCCTTTTCACACTTTCCAGCACATCTACCTCCACACCACACCTCCTTCTTACTTCCTCATTAGTCTGTCTATCCCTCCATGTAACTCCGCACGCACTCCTTTTAAGTAATTCATTTCCACTGCTCTCACTCTTGGTCTGAGTCTCTCAACTAACGTCCATGCTTCGCTTCCGTAAGTCAGTGTCAGGATTACCACACTGTCATGCAAGGACTTCTTCACTTCCATACTGACCACCCTATTTCTTGTTACTGCTTTTAGCGTTCCTACAACCCTCTTCCCCTGTTGTACCCTCTCCCGCACTTCTTCATCCATAGTCCCATCTTTACTCGACACACTGCCCAGATACTTAAAAGAGTTGACGATCTCCATAGCCTGACCGTTCAGCCTCAACCTCACACTCTGTGACTTCACCTCTTTCGAAGACCATAACCTTGCTCTTCCCCGTATTTACCTTCAAATTCCGTTTTTCGTACACTGTTCCAAACTCATTTACCAGACCCTGCAACTCCCATTCATTGTCACTCATCAGAACTGTATCATCCGCAAACAGCAGTATACGTAGCTTCCACTCAATTCCCTCCCTTTTCAGCGATACACCAACATCCACTGCTCTTGATAGTATTTCTTTCATGACTCCATCCATATATACAGTAAACAACCACGGGGACATCACACACCCCTGTTTCAAACCAACACTCAGGTCAAAGAACTCGCTCTGCTCACTCTCCACACGTACTGCCGCCTTTGCACCCTCATACATGCTCTTCACTGCTTTCAGCAACTTGCCCTCTACTCCGTATATTCTAAGTACTTTCCACAAACCTTCTCTATCCACTCTGTCATAGGCCTTCTCCAAGTCCATAAAGGCAACATACACCTTTTGTTTCTTCTCCAGATACTTCTCCACAACACAATTCAAGGTAAAAATCTGATCTACACATCCTCTTCCCTTCCTAAAAACCTCCCTGCTCGTCGCCTATCCATTTCTCCGTTCTCACTCTCACTCTCTCAATCTCGACCCTACTGTATACCTTCCCTACTACGCTTAGAAGACATATTCCTCGGTGGTTACCACACACTCCTCTTTCCCCTTTGCCCTTATATAGGGGGACTATTATGCCAGTCTTCCAGTCATCGGGTGCACTCCCCTTCTCCCATGCTAGTTTGCACATTTTCCATACCCATTCTATCACTATCTCACCACCATACCTCAACATTTCCCCACACACTCCATCTGTTCCTGGTGCTTTCCCCAACTTCACTCTTTTCATGGCTTCCCACACTTCTGACCTCCTGATCCCCACCTCCTCCTCCACTACTTCTCTTCTTCTCCCCCCATACCATATCCAGCTATGTTTGCTGGCTCTTCATTCCTTACATTTAGCAACTCACTGAAGTACTCCCTCCATCTTTCGACTCTCTCTTGCTTCTCGGCTAGCATTCTCCCATTCTTATCTTTCACACCCTTACTGTTTCCCTTGCTACCTTCCCTAACTTTCTTGACTTCTTTCCAGAACAGTTTCTTACTCTCCCTCCATTTTACACTCAGATTCCTTCCAAATTCCTCATCTACTCTTCTCTTACTTTCCTTCACTACTCTCTTCACCACCCTCTTACTCTCCACGTACCTCGCTCGTTTCTGTCTCGAAATCTTCATTCCCTCTACTACCCAACCACACTCTATATGCTTTCTTCTTTTCTTCCACAGCTATTCTTACCTCTTCTGTCCACCATGCTGTACCTTTCACTCCCCTCCCTCTTCTCCTCACTCCACACACCTCACATGCTGCACAGATCTCATCCTTAAACACCTTGCTCATCTCCTCCACTTCCTCCATAACTTCAAGGTCGAACCCACCTAGTCGTCTTTCCACTGCTCTCCTGTACTCCTCCCTGACTTCCTCCTCCTGCAACCTCTCCACCCTCCTCACCATTCCACCCTCCTCTCGCCTCCCTCCCGCTCTCCTCACCCACTTCTTTTGTATCCTAACCTTAGCTACCACTACATAATGATCAGACAGACCCCCTCCAATACCCCTATACACCCTAGCATCCATCACAGATTTCTTCATTCGTTCATCCACACATACATAATCAATCAATGACTTTCGTTCCACCACTGTCTTATCCTTCATAGTCAACATCCGTTTCCACGTGTACCTGTGGATCATTCTGTGTCGGAAGAAGGTGTTGGCTATCCACAGCCTCCTCCCCACACATACGTCCACAAGTGCACTACCATTCCCATTCACCTCTGATGGTACCCCCCACCCTCCCACCACTCCCTCACTTTGTATATATTGTATATATTTACTATTGTATATATTTACTATTACACTTTTGAGCCAATCCTCTGGGATTTTCTCATCTTTAATAATGGTGTTTATCAACTCAGTGACTAATTTGACACCAGTCTCCCCTGAGGCTTTTATCATCTCAGCGACAATGTCAGAGCACCCTGGAGCTTTACCGTCCTTCATTTTATTGATTGCGTCGCTCACTACAGCTGGTGCTATCAAAGGAGGGGGTCCAGATATTGGTTTTTCGATACTAAGCTGTTACTTATCCCATTCAAACTCTACATTTAGCAATCGTTCATAGTGTGCCTTCCATGCTTCTCTTATTTAATTTTCTGCATACACAATCTTCCCATTATCGTTTCTAACACACTGTTCACCTATAATATCCCTACATAATTAATACTTATCCATATGTGCCTATTTTACTTTTGATATGAACATATGAATATTGGAAAGCAATAAAACAAGTGGTAACAGCAATTGGCTGGTGAAAATCGTATATTTTAGCCCCACGGTCGTAATCTGACCTTTGACCGGCGAGAGTAAGACCGCCTCCCTCCCTCGTGTCTGGCATGGTACTGAGAGACAAGGGGAGCTTTCAGACTGGCGTAGAGGGTCGGAGATACACTCCTCTATCCACCCCCCTCTCTCCCAGCCATCCTCGCACAAATTTGGCTTAGAGGGTCGGAGATACACTCCTCCATCCTCCCTCCTCTCTCCTCTCTCCCAGCCATCCTCGCACGAAAATACTCAATAAATATCGGGAATACTGTAATAGGGAAATTACCGGATAATTGTGGAGGGGGAAAAAGGGGGGGGGGGGAGTTGTGACACATATGTTGGAGTGGTACAGTAACAAGTAATAGAGGGGAAATATCTCACCTAATCACAAATTGCTTTGTTTTGAGTGCCTTGGATCTTAAGAGTCTGGCCGCAGTCCCTAGGCTTAAGGGTTTGGAGAGATCAGAGAAATTAATTTAGCAGGAGTGTACAGTCGGCCCCGCAAGGGTGCGCAATAAAAGGGTGCGATTCTCCAACCGTGCGGCAGATGACCGTGCGGTGCTTATAATCCAAGGGTGCGAAAAAAGCAAAGCGTGCGGTGGCGAAGCGTGCGGAACTGGATGCGCATTTGTCGGGCGGCCATGTTTGTGACGTCAGAGCGCGCGGGATGACTCAGTGACTCGTGTGTAAGCGTACCCTGACGCAGCCTTGCAATTCTCTTCCGCATTCTTTGTGAACAATGGACCCTCCAGCCCCTCCACCACCCCAGCCACCTGCTGCCCCTAACCCACCGCCCAGGGCGATCGTGTTACCCACCAAAACAAAAGTGAAAGTTCTTGATTTAGAACAGAAAAAACAGTTACTAGACATGTTGGCTAGAGGTGAGAAACAGGCAAATGTGGGTAGACATTTTGGTGTACAGGTATTCTTTCCTTAGTTCATGTTTTTCAGGGGTTATTGGGCGAAAAAAGGGTAAGTTTGAAGAGTCCCCGGACTACATAGTGAATTTCCCATAGGTTCTTAAGCTCCAAGGGTGCGTTTTACAAGGGTGCGCGCATGTCTCGGACTAAGGTAACCGCACCCTTGTGGGGCCCACTGTAAATGATAACACTGTCGCTTAATCATCTCCAACTCACTGCATCAGTAGGTTTTCACACTCATCGCGGTGACCGTGTTCCTGGCTTCTTCAGCACGTTGGTTAAATCTTTGGCTTGACAAAATTGGTGATAAAGAGAAGGTGAACTCTTCAGAAAGTGGCAGTAGTGATGAAAATACACGGTCATAGCAGAGAGTGTGACATTACTCGAGAGATAGTATACTGTAACTGAAAACACTTGAACATTTTGAAATCTAGAGATTTAACCCTTTCACGCACATATGACGCAGCGGTTGCCAGATTAGCAATAAGAAATAGAGTTCTCTCACTCTTATAATTACCTCCAAAATTAGTTTTCTGCCCACAGCTAACTCAAAGACAACTGCAGAGGTTGAAGTAACTAAACTAAAGGTTTCTAAACACACCTGATGGTAACAAAGGCTTTAAAGTATCCCTAAATGGCTCAAAATCGCGTCATATGTCGGAGAGGGTTAATATAAGGTAAGTTATGTATTCACTGTATTTGGTATGTTTTCGAATAATTTGGTACTTTTCACTGGTTCGATCTGGTACTATTAAATAAAGTAAAGTGGCAACACTGCTCAGTCCTCCTTCAATTCAATCTAGCGGCCCGTGCATCTACACTTTTATTTATTCGTTTTTGTTAACTTTTAAAATTTAATATTTTATATTTTTTATATTATCCATTGGTTTCGTGAAAATATTCGCATATTCGCAGATGAATGGAAATGCAGATGCGAATATTGAAAAACATTGCAAATATTTGCACATGCGAATGCGGAAGCGAATATTCTGTCCATCTCTAGTGTACATCACTACATGAGCAAGTGTGGTGATGGGCTGGTCTATCAGAGTGAGAACTGAGCGATCTCTGCCATACCCATAGCTTACTCTGACTGTTCCTTTTACTGTACTTATATATTTTCTAGATCTCAAGTGACGGCGTCTCTTCCGTGGATTGACCTCCCAATCTGCCAACCCAGAGGTTGGTAGATTGGAAGCCAAAGCGTCACATTTTCCCTTTGCCCCTCAACTTTCTCTTCATAATTGCTGAGGGGCACAGGGCCCTGGGTGGGGCTTTGGTTTCCTCCTCAGCTCCCCGCCATGGAGTAGCTTCGGTCACCCAGGCTTTATTGTGGTAGGCAGGGAGGGTTCTGTTGGGGCGCTCGGTTATGGCCTTGGCCTTGCTTGGGGCCTTGGGGCTGTTCGGCCAGGCAGCCTGAGGAAAAACAACAACAACATGAGCAAGTTAATCTGGTTCCCGAGCAAGTTAATCTGGCATATAGCAATACACTATCTTACAGTTTCTTACAGTTTCTTACAGTAGATCCTCTGGAAAAAGGCAAACTAGGCCTGTGTATCCAGCTCAGTGCCAGTACTTGCACTACTGCTGTCGTTCACGGTGTTGGCGGCGGCGGCAGCATGGTCAAGGTCAATTTGGGAAGTACGGGACGTTCTTATAAATTTTACTAAATTCTGTATGAATAAAGAAACTACAATTTATATAAAATTTTATAATAAGGTAATTTGCAATTTGACAAGATACAGTAAAAGTCCGACCGATGATTCGAATCTCCCAATAGTCCGAATTTTTCAATTTGAGGCCAAATCCGAATTCACCCGATGGTCCGAATTTCAAGAAGTCCCAAAGTCCCCTTTTTGAGGCATTAGGCCACTCAAATGACACATAATGGAGCACACACATATCATATGTTCATGAATTCACTTTAAAAGTTTACCATTGTCATTGTAGCCTATTACCTACTTCAAAACATTCAGATTAATGGTCAAAGGAAGCTACTGATATAAACGTAAACACCTTCTTCCACATCGTCTGCAAGAGAGTTTGTTTTGCTCTTGAACGCTCCGATGCGCTACTGGCTTGCACCGCATTTTCTGCAAGCGCATTCAGTCTTGAGCTTGAAAACGCACCTTTGGACGTATTAGTCTTGAGCTTGAAAACGCACCTTTGGACGTTCCGATACGCTACTATTTATAGTTCAGTGATCGGAGCGTCCCAAGGGTGCTTTCAAGACAACAAGACAAGGGTGCTTTCAATACAATATAATATAACAGAGCACGTCACAAAAGGAAAATCACAAAATGAAAATTACAAGAACCTCAGGGAAGTGCCGTTGTTAAGGCATTACTTCCCGAACCACATCTGATCTGATCTTCAAGAGCAGCAAGACAAACTCGCTAGTAGACGGAAGAAGAAGAAGACGTTTATAGCAGCAGATTCCTTTGACCATTAATCTGAATGTTTTGAAGTAGGTAATAGGCTACAATGACAATGGTAAACTTTTAAAGTGATTTCATGAACATATGATATGTGTGTGTGCACCATTGTGTCATTTGGGTGGCCTAATGCCTCAATGTTTTCATCATACACAGGTTCATAGGGGTAAAGTCCGATAATCCGAAAAATCCACTAATCCGAACGAGGGCCGGTCCGCTGCCCTTCGGATTAACGGAAGTTTACTGTACTGTATCTACAATAGTACTAAAACCATACAACACTCACTAACGATAGTGCTATTGGGTAGGTACCTGTACGCATAGCATGCCTCAAGTTACCCCTATCAATTACTACCCTACAAATAACCTACATTTATTGTACAAATAAACTAAGGAAATCGCAAAATCAAGCAATTGATACTATTGACAATGAATAGATACAATATAATACAGATTTTGTTTTGCAAATTATGAAGAAGCAATAACAGATTTAAACAAAGAGTACTCTTTTTAACAAGAACAATTAATTTAAAAAATCAATAATAACAATAGAAATAGATAAACAATTCATACATACAGAGCTGAAGGTGGACACGCTGAACGTGGTCCATGCCCTCACGAAGGTCCCCCGGGGCAGTCGCCTCGATAAGGCGAAGGTGGTGAACCGATGTCTGGAGATGACCCAAGATGCAAGTGAACTGGTTCACCACCCGCTGGCGCAAGGAAAAATCCTTGTCCACCGCCGCCTTATCGGGGAGAGAGAAGAACGGGTTCGAAAGAGCGCAGATCTCGAGCTTGGGTGTGCAGATCCAGGACCAGAAATTGCTATCTAGCCCGCCGACAGAAACAAGAGGAGGAGAGAGAAACGAAGCATACTAAGGTGGCGTAAGAGCTTTGTCGGCGGGCTGGTTAGCTAACTTTAAGGCCTCGGGGAACCAGGCCTCCAGAGGGAGCGGGTTGTCGAGCTCGGCAGTAAGCGCGGGCCTACCGTCCTCGCTCAAACCCGTTCCCAAGGAGGACAGCCCTGTCAAAATAGACAGGGACTGAACATCTTGGAGGATGTCATGGCGGCCGAAGTCTGACCAGAGCTTGGTTCTGGGAGCAGACAGAGTTTTGGGCTTCACCGAGAAGAAGTGGATGTCAGATCTGCTCGGGTAAGCCTTCACCTCAACGCCCGCCACCTTGCCATCAACTCTGATTGCCCTGAGTTGAGACTTATCACTAATATTTACTGACCAGCCAGAAGGAAGGGCTCTCTCACCAGCTGGAAGGTCGACAGCGCGCTCCAGGTGGGAGGCCTGCACTACCTTCCAGACGGCCAAGGACCCATAGAGAACAGGCATGTTCCGCGACAGAGCCTTAGCCTTCTGGATGGGAGGCAGGCACGGACCCTGCCCCAACAGACGGAGAACCCCAGCATAGGAGACAGAAGGGGCTACCGTCTGAGGCTGGGCGGGAGCAGCGCCAGACGGCGACAGAGCAGGCGGAGAAGCGGGGCGAGAAGGGATGTGGTCCACCGCCGGAGGCAAGGGGACCGCAGCAGGAGCGGGCTGTGAGTCGCCCAGCGGATGAATAGCCACCAGGATGTCAGCCACTAACGAACCTCTTAAGTCCGACAGGCTGGCATCCAGGCGGGAATGCATCCTATCCTCCAGTGCGGAAAGTCGAGCCGAGAGAGGGTCCACTCCCGACGACTGCGCAGCATGGAGGGGGGAGCAGGGCCGTGAGCGAGACTGACGGGAGAACCCAGCGGCGCCGCAGCCCACAGAGGGCGAGCGACGACGCTCGGTCACACCCCGGGATTCTCCCTCACGATCACAAGCGCCTGAGGGGGAGACAGGCCCAAACCCCTCGTCCCAAGAGGCGCCATCCCCAGAGTAGTAGGACCCCTAAATCTCGTCCAGGTCCTCCGACCCGGGAGACGTCAAGAGCAGAGCAGGGTGAGGAGGAGAAGGAGCAGGAGGAGGAGGGAAGGCTGATCAGGTGTGAGGAGCAGGTAAGAGGAGGTCACGAGGGAAAGACTTGAGAGAACCCCTGGGCCTGAAGAGACAGGACGCCCTAACACCGAGGCGGAGGTGGGCGAGACCACCACCCTGGCACGGGACTCGGAAGGAAGCGGAGGCAGAGAGGCAGGCGGAGGAGAGAAAGCAGCAGAGACAGCAGCAGAACGCTCCCCCCTAAAAGGGGAATCACGGCCGGGGGCTAGGGTACGAACCCCCCACATCGCAGAAGGGCCAGCACGGACGTCCTCTTCAGCGGCGCGAGCGAAAGGAGGTGGACGAGGGCGAGTAGGGCCCTGACGAGCAGCAGGCTGAGGCGACGGTGGCGGGCAGATAGGGCGAAAGGTGGTGGTACCCCAATCCCTAGGAGCAGGTTGAAAAGCGTGGCGAGGGCGGAAGGTGGTGGTGCCGGGACTCGACGGACGAGCAGCCGGAACCAATCGTTGAGGCGAGCGAGAGCGGCAACGGTCCAGGTAACCCTCCCGACGGTGTGGCACCCTAGCCCGATCCACATGAGACGAAGCATGGGGAGGGAGACCCAGAGCGCGACGGATGCGGTCGTCCATGAAGACCGGTGAACGGTGTCCCACCGCCTTGATGTGATGCGAGACCACCGCCCACACAGCCCGCAGTGTTGACTTGGCGTCAGCTGCACCCTGGGTACCAGGCTGCTCATCCACCACGTCGACGAGGTTCATGCAGTCTCCACAAAGATCTGGCATATAGGCGGTGGTGGAGACGCAATGAGAATGCCCCATGCAGGTATTGTGGCCCCGCAGGCGCACGGAGCCACAATCACGCCTAAAACAAGCCGACATGACAACTGCAAGCGAAGAAGGACACCATAAGCACTACGGAGAGGGCGGAAGCGCAGATATGTCCCAGTATACCAGCAATGAAGTATGTAGAAGAACCAATAGGCAAGCAAAATGGGGTTCTGTACTCACAAAACCAGTAACACCGGAGGGCAGCGACGAGGAAGCGGAGCTGGTAAAACTTGGAGAATCTGCAAAGATTGAGAAAGTGTTAACCACCACTTGACATCCTAAATGCAGGGTCTATGTCAGTAAAAACAGTGAAAACCAGATGTAGAAGGCGTGTGTAAAACACCATCCATACATCTTCCATGTCACAGTAAATTCACAGAGTCAGTGAAGACAAAGTCAGTGAAGCAGGCCGCAAAGGTGTAGGAAAATGACAGAATTGGGTAGCAAAAAAAGTTTCCCACCTCCGCAACATTAAAATGTAAAATTGCAAACAAAGCAAACCAAAACTGGGACAAAGACAATATAAAGTCTAATTAACTTAATATCAAAATCGCTATGTGGAAACAACGCTTACTAAAATAATTTTGTTAAATGAAAGAACACAATCCACCACATAGGGTGTACATTACTACATGAGCAAGTTAATCTGGGTCCCAAGCAAACTAATCGCACACATAACATTGCAGGCCTATATCGGTGCGTCCGATTCGACACCACGACCCGCGGGACCGAACTAGAAAAATTCCACAATATTGCGGGACTGAAACGATCCGTGCGTGACGAAACCGATTCAACCCTTGCAACCTTGCGGGACCGAACTAGTCGGTCCGCGCCGAAAAAGCTAATCGAGCGTCTGAGGCGACACCGAAACAGGTCGCAAAAGCAGGCACCTCCAAAGCTTGTGCAAGACGGGCCCACAAGCTTAACAGTGTCTTCCGAGATACAAACATCCAACTAAGCCAGGCCTAGGCCGTCGGGCAGCAAGGAAGAGACACCATGGGAGAGGAGGAAACCCCCCCAGGAACCATCCTACCCGCAATACATCGAGCATAGCCCAGTGAGAGACAGTGGCAGGTAGGGAGGTAGCACACACAGGGACCCCCTAAGGGTACCCCTGAACATTGCAAGAAAGAGGATGATAGCCCACCAAAAACGTGCCCTTGAACTCAGTGATGAAGAGGTGGGGTGGGGGGCGCAAGCTGGTACACACCACTACAAAAAAGTAGGGAGTGCCGCCCCCCACTCACCTAACCAGCCAAAGCGGGGTGATTGTGAAGATGACTGCAACAGCACAGTGACCAGCAGTATAGAAAGGGCACAAGATCAAGGTAGGCGAAAGATGGAGGTGAAACGGAATGGGTAAAAACAAACCAGCAATTGACCACTGATGAGAAAAAGGTGGGGGGGGGCAGAGGCATTTGTAGTGAGTGTTGGATTCGAAAAAGCCCTGGTTTGATAAATCCCACGACGCCCAGGCCCTGAACCACACTAGAGGATCGAAGGGGGGGACTCGGGAAAGAACGCTAGATGAGAAATGACCGACACTAACACTACAAATCAAGCAAGGCCCGCAGGCGATTTCTGAATGTTATCCAAACGTAAACACCTAGGCTATGAAAATACGAAAACTCATAGGGCTATAGCCAAACCTGAATGAAAAACAAGCTAGGCTACAAAATAAGCTAAAACTATGCCCAGCTAACGGAAAAGATAATATTGAAAGAGAAAGAGAACTAAATAACATACACGGAGGACGCCAGGCGCTCCCCTGAAACATCGGGAGACTATTTCAACACGCACCTCCAATTGACACAAATCGTAGCCCTTTTTGTATGCGCCCTAAACCACGTAGCATCTGTTTATCAAAAAGAAGTCCAAAGAAGCCGAAACATACCAGCGACAGGGTGAATTGAAGAGCACAAGCAAATTTCGGACCGTGACAAATGGCGGCACGTGAAACAATGATTACGAGCGTAGTTCGCTTATGCGCGGGTTCGACAAGGGTCTGCGCCAACGTAGAACACGGGATGGGTCTAATCTGTAACTAGGGTAAATCCCTTTTTCTCCTCTTCTATGCTTTTTTCACCTTCGGTGGTAGTTTTGGTTAGTCAACGTCTCCTAGATCAAGTTAAGGAGTAGACGCTTGACGTTTTCTTTTTTAACCGTGGTTGGGATGATGACATGCAGTCAAATTAGACAAGTCGTCATTACAATTAGGTTAATAGCTTTGACATTGGATTTGCCAAGACTACTAACAAATTGTATATTCTGCATCTTTTAAGGGGACCGACCGGTTAATTTAGGCTTAAAAAACTCGAAATCCTGAAAATACCAATAGGTGTTTACTCAACAAGAGTCAACATCCCTTCATAAGCCAGTGAAATGTTATTAGTGAAAATGCATTGGAAATAGTATTTTTTTATGTTTTCCAAACTTTTCCTGTAATTCTAAAAACGTTATATAGCGAACTTTGAAATTAACATGCTCAGTAACTACTGGTCGTACGAGGAGCATACCTATATAAATCGAAAGAGCGTAAGCTACTCTACAACCTACCATACGCTTTATCTTCTACTTTGCCATGTTCCCGCATAAAATATTGTAAATCTAAAAAACAAAAGTAAAAATGTTCACCTAATGACCTTAGACTTTCACCTGTTCTTCTCAGAACCTATATTACCGCACTATCGGATGTTATTTTACAGTTATTATTGGACCTATAGGAATGGTGTATATACCATTGGAAAGGTAATTAACCTAACTAGTGCGCATGGGGGTAATTAGACACCTCTCCCTGTGCGCATGTATTTGAGGTGTTTCCGTCACTAAAATATTAATTTTACCATAAATAGCATTAATACTTATCCATACGCGCCTATTATGGGTTGATTATAAAGGTATTAACCTGAAACAACAATAAAACGAGTGAAAAACAGCGTTTGGATGGTCAAAATCGGAGATATAGCCCGCGAGTTGTATAATGTATGGGTGAGGCAAGCTGCTTTCCCGCCAATTTCCCCCAAGGCCACTGAGACACAGTCGATCGATACTCTCTCTCTCTCTCTTGCACTCGCTTGCAATCGCTTGCAATCAGTGATGACAACGCCCTGCTTGCAACTCGCTAATGTTAGCACGAAAATATACCTCAGAATAAGGGAATAACAGGGAAAATAGGTGATAACTGAAGGAGAGGAGGAAAGTGGGGAAGGAGGGGAGGTAGAGGACTGAGATTTTGCATGGCCCAGGGGCCAAAAAAAAAAAAAATCGATGTCAAAAGTTGATTTTTTTTTTTCTCTGACTCTTAAGAGTCTTCCCGCAGTCCGCCGGGGGAACTCTTAAGAGTCTCCCCGCAGTTCCCGGGTTAAAAACACTAAAAGGCCTATAAACCAAATTTACTCTAATAATTTAAATTTTTTCACAATATGTCGTCAAAGTTGTAATTTTCTATAAATATATTCGCCTGAATCCGTCATCACCTAAATCGAACAAATACACAAAATATATAAAATGTGTTTTATAGAAACTATAGATACACCTTTTGTGAGTTGTTTGATCACATAAAACATGGGCTATGGGGATTTTTGTAGGAGTTTATCATTTTCTGCAGTACAGTATTTTCAACCTTTTTTTACCTAAATTGCAAGAAAAAAGCAAAAATAAAATAAAATAAAAAATTTGTTGATTTAGTTTTATGGTCATATACACCTGTGACAAATTTCATTTAAATATATAGTAAGACCTGGAAGTAGGGTAATTAACCGGTCGGTCCCCTTAAGCCCCTTTAAACATTGTACATTAACCTGCCACATACAGTATGAGGCAAAAAAAAACATTAGCAGGAATCCGGGAGGCTTCATATGAGGCAAAATGCGTCGCTAAAATCATCATAACGCAGCAACCATGCGTCGTAGCGATGTCATCTCAACGGCATTCTACAGACAATAAAAAGTTCTACAATTTGCAAAAAAATTGACTGCTCTAGGTGGTCTCAATCAGTAGCTACTGAATTATGAAGTTTGCCTGTACCAAAAGGGCCCCGGACACAGCGATCGGGATTTCGTGGGTTAATATGTGTAACTCCCATTGAATAATTTGTATGTTAGTTTTATATCGTGTGTTCTTTCTCTTTCATTCTTAGACCCTGATGATGACATAAGTTGATATGCCGAAACGTAGGTACCAAAATAAAGATGTTGTTCGCTACCTATACCCTTGTGATACTTTTCCTCCTGAATATACGGTTCCCTACGAACACTCCTATATCCGAAGTTCTACATAATACAAATACAGTCGACCCTCGCATGGGCGGACCCCAGTTGACCGGACTTCCCGGACTTCGGTTTATGCGGACAAGCCCCCAAAAGTCCGGACAAATCGGGCAAAAGACCGTTAATTTAAAAGTTGTCCGGTATTTGGCGGGTCGGGCGGTGACACGGGCAGGCAATTTCCCGCCGAAATCGTCAAAATACGATAATGTAATCATAAGTACTATATATCTCTTATATACTTACCTTAATTCTTTATAATATTTCATAATAAACTCATATAAAACGAGTTATAAGTTCAAATGAAACATCAGTGTACCGGTACCATTACCGAAACACGTGTGTGTTATTGTTATGTCAGTTTGTGTGTGTGTGTGTGTGTGTTCTTGTTCTTGTTCTTGTGTGGCTATGTCGGCCGTATCAGTAGGGAGTCTAAACCCGAGTTATTTCTGTATGTAACAAAATGTCATTATAATTATATAATTACAGTATACAGTTTAGATTAGTACAAGTTAAAAATCATCGTATTTTTACTCTATTTCCAATGTCCGGACTTTTTTAATGTGCGGACAAGGGTCCCCCCCTATTAGTCCGCACATTCGAGGGTTGACTGTACAGTATAATCAATATACAGTAATTACATAATACAAATACCTGGTAGCTCCATCCCAAGCATCCTTCTCCCAACATATTCCGCATCCCTCCTCTGCACATATCAAAAACACCTTAATCTCGCCTCTCTCGCCTCTGTGCCCGAGCCGTCGTACATCCGTTGAACCTCTAATATACTAATTTCTAATTCTGTCCATCCTATAATGGTCCATACATAATACGTAATCAATAATCAATTGTTGAACGAATGTAAATAGACCATAGCCATGACCGCAGCTACTGCGTAGCCGCATTCGAACAGTTCTCAGTATCACAACAAAACATCCGGTCTTATTTCCCACCTCGCACGATAACCGCTCAATGCAAAGTGTTCTAGTCTTCACCCATCACAAGACAACACCGATTACTGCCTCTGGTAGGTATAATTATAAACTAGGTTAGGCGATTTATTTGTAGAGATATGAGTATCGGTAAATTACGAAAACCGGGAGTAAACACAGTTTCTAGGCTCCCGACCGCCATAACTGACCTACACTCAACCCTCAGCTATCACGCACTTAGCTATCGCGTTCCACAGCTATCGCCTGCTCCCCAAAAGCTGTTAGACCATTGCTTTCACGCCTATGAGCTGGCTATCACGCACCAAATGTGGCCAAAAATACAACAAAATTGGAAATTCCCGGGCTTGGGAATTCCCAGGCGGGCGGCAAGCATACGTTTACGCTACTCGCTCCCTGATTGGGCGTGACTCATGGGAATCAAGCGCTGTGATTGGCCGCCACCCATCCTCCTACCCTCCCGCCGTCCCGCCATACTTACAATTTCTCAGTCTTACTTGTACCCCCATTGTTGTCTGGTGAAAGCTGTGAAGTGTTTTTATACCTGTGAACAATGGCTACTAACCCACCCCAACGGCCACCGAATCCCCCTACCTTCGCTCAGCGTAATGTGACCGCACCAAATCGAGACATTAAGAAGAGAAAGAACCTTACGTATGCTCAGAAACAGGAAATTGTGGACTTAATAGGCAAGGGTGAAACAAAAAGGAGTGTGGCAAAGAAGTTTGGAGTGAATGAATCGACAGTGAGGGGGATTTATCAAAAGTGAGAAAACATAAAGAGTCACATGAAACTTGCCCCATCAATTGCTGCATCGAATGCCTTTCGAAGTTCTAATAAAGTGCTACTTAAGACGGAACAAGTGTTGGGGCGATACTTGAATAAGCAGGCAAAGCGGAACTTGCCCGTGGACACACGTGAGATTACGGTCACAGCCAAGGAGATTTATCAAAGTGTGGCTCGTAAGCTTGGTGTGGATAACCCCCAAGCATTTCAGGCTTCCAAAGGGTGGGTTAGCAAGTTCATGAGCCGCCATACAATTAAGAGTGTTAAAGTATCGGGTGAGGCGGCTAGTGGGGACAGGCCTGCCGCTCGTGCATATCCAGAGGCCCTGAAAAACATCATAGAAGCGGGACAATACACTCCAGGCCAAATATTTAACATGGACGAAACAAACTTCTATTGGAAGACAATGCCCAAACGTACATTTATCACCAACAAGTCAGCCAAAATTAGGGGTAGAAAGGCGATAAAAGAACGCTTCACCCTGCTCTTCGCCATGAATGCTTCAGGTACCTGCTGCTTGAAACCTACCATCATTCATCGCGCCAAGAGGCCTAGGGCTTACAAGGGGCATGATATGAACAACCTAAATGTCCACTGGCTATCTTCCAAGAAAGGATACATGTCTGCCAAGCTCTCCCTGGACTGGTTTAAGGAAGCATTCGTCGCGGAAGTTAAGGAGTACTGCAAGGCCAAGAACGTTAGATTTAACATTCTACTCCTGCTGGATAATGCCCCTGGCCATTCACCCCTTATGAGGACGGAGAACCCTAACGTGAAAGTGGAATTCTTGCCTCCCAACACAACCTCCCTAATCCAGCCCCTCGACCAGGAGGTGATTGCGGTAGTGAAGGCTGCATATTCTCGACGGCAGTTTCGTCAGATGCGGCAGGCAACACAAGACAATCAACTTATTCAGCAGTTGGTGGATAGTGAGGATGAAGGAGAGGACGAGGAAGCTGAAGCAAATACCGAATCTGAAAAAAATGTGATTCGGTATTGGAAGAATTACAATGTCAAAAAGGCAATAGACTTGGTGGTAGATTGCTGGAAGAATGTAACCCCGGCTACAATCAACCATGCATGGCGCAACATTTTGGAGGGTCTACCAGAGGACAGGCAGGTAATAGTGGCAGGTGAGCTGCAGTCAGTGGATGCAGAGTTAGAGGCAGCAGCAGAGGAGGCAAGAGGGATCGCTGGCCTTGGTTTTGCAGAGACAACTGGCGAGGATATCAGGGAAATGTTGAGGCCAGCAAATGTTACAGCAGAAGACCTACTCCAGGAGGATGAAGAAGGACAGGAGGATAGTGCAGAAGATGAAGAGAATGTTGAAACACAAATGGACGGCATTCCCATGAGCGACATAAAACTCCTCATAGAGTTAGGTGGACAGATGCGGCATATTATTGAGCAAGATTCAATCGTGAACAGTGAAACAAGGACATCCTTACTTAATCAGGTCTTGGCAGGTTATGAGGATAGGTACCACGCCCATATCAACTCTCTCCAGCAACGCCAGATCACAGACTTCTTTCGTGGTCGGCCAGGCCCCTCCGACCACCCTCAACCAGGCCCCTCCTACCACCCTCAACCGGGCCCCTCCGGTGAGCCTCGACCACGGCAACAAATCGATGAACAGCCTTTACTTACGGCACTTGAATTGGATACAGTGGATGATGACACTTCAGAATTTGAAGGATTTGATGTTGAAGGGATACTGAACGAGATAGAGCAACGTAGGAGTGGCCAATAATTCGCCACCCCTAGCCTCGGAACCCAACCCACCTAAATCCCTCAACACACCTAAAAAGGTAAATGTGATGGTGTAATATGTTCTTATATTTACTTTTATAATGTTTCTTATAATTATTATTATGTTATGTTAGTGTTCAGTGGAAATTATTAGGTAAAAATCGCAAAATACGAAAAATAGTTGTCAAATTCGGCACCCAGGCACCAATTAGAATTATTCCCATTAGTTCATCAGTATGACTATCGCGGTTACGGCTACCGCGCAGCTATAGCTGCACCAATTAGGAGTGATAGCTGAGGGTTGAGTACAGTACTTATTTTCACCATAAAAACTGAACCACTTGCTCTAGAGACCAATACCCCATCGCAAGATAACTACGAATACTGCCGCTGGATATACAGTATATACAGTACAGTATATAACATAGGTTAGGCAATTTTTTTGCGTACAGTAAACCCTCGCTATCTCGGACTAATTGGGGGGAGACCCAGTCCGAGATGACCGAAAATCCGAGATGTCCGAAGTCCGACTTATGTCCGACTTAAGAGAGGAAAATGTCCGAATTGGAAGAGGGAGTCCGAGCCACCAGAGAAAGCGGAGACTTCCCTATCACTAACAACGTTGATTCAAGATAAATTACAGTACCTGTACAGTATCCAGCAGACATATATTATAAATATCACTTTCCTTCTCCATTTCACTGTCCTTCTCCACCTCACTGTAGCCTTAGATCTCGGAATTTGCCCTTAGATCTCGGAATTTTCCGAGATATATGACACCTGTCCGACAGACCATGTGGGCCCTCGGAGTTTTCCCCTTACATCTCGGAATTTTCCGAGATATACGGCGAACTTTCCGAGAGGCCGATGCCAGTCCGAGTAGTCCGGGTTTCCGACTCCTAGAGGTCCGAGATAGCGAGGGTTTACTGTATTTATAAGCGCGCCAAAATGCCGAGAATTTGCCGAAACCCCCGGTTCCAGCAAAAGCGGGAAGGTTTAAATCACCGTTCAGCGAGGGTTAAGAGTTCATTCTCTATATCAATGGATTCAATAATGCTCACATTAAATTTAATACAGTAACTACAGTATTCCAAGATCATAAAGTTTATAGTGTTCATGTCCATTGAATTTCACAGTACAGTACTGTATAGTACAGTATAATTGAACTTTTAACATGCTTTATTTACTACAAATATTTATTACATTGTCATTTTGATAAGAGTACAGTATAGTTACTGTACCATAATTTACTCCTTAGATATGATGCAACTGCCATAGGGGAGTCTTACGGCCCCATTGAAAAGAAGGACGCTCGGCTCTCCCACTGGCTACAGGATGCGGAGGAGGTCTTGTTGCAACTCACAGACGGGCCACAGCTAGTTATTGGCTCCTCTATGGGTGGATGGGTAAGAAAGCGTGGTAAAATTACAATTAACCTAAGCAATATTTTTTTTGTGGATATTCAGTAGATCCTTTGCTAACACGTGTTCCTCACATATTTTACTTAAGGGGTACAGTCAAGAGCATAAATGGCGACGCACCCAATTGAATCCGTATCGAATGCAAACGAAACAGTACCGGTACACCATTTTACTATAGCCCAGATGCTTCAGAATGTGGCATTAAAGGTTCAAATTATAGGTTTGAGTCCCGGAGGGAAGAAGGAAACCTAATATTTAGTAGTGGCCCCGGAATCATTGACGATATGCCCTTAACTATAATGGCACTCTTCGAACCCTAGCGTCAGCTGTTTGAAACACCCGCCACAGAGAGAGATAGAGAGACCAAACATCGTAAGGGTACGCTAGTTCTCTTACGGAATCGTCCTTGTGATCGGGAGCTCACTACGAAAAAACTTCGTAAAAAATAAAAAAAGGATTTGTTTTATTAGAACTACTAAAAAGCCCTGCTTACCATCGTGTCAGGATCTTAGGGTCCATTTAGCCAAGAAAATACCGGAAGATATAGGTCGCTGGGTTATTTTGTCTCTTGTACGGACTCCCTTTTTAGTTTGCTCAATTACATGGAGTACTGTATTTAACCTAGTGGAGGCTGCTAGGCCAACTGCTTCCCCGGCACGGAAGGAGCATCATCATAAATTCACGAAGCCTTATGCCAAACCCAAGGTAGGTCAGAAGGTAGGCTTCAGTAGTGGTGTCAAGGCATTTCAGGCCGTCAAAGCTCATCCAACGCTGGGAAGCAGTCAGGCCATGAGCAGACAAGGTAATGGATCTGGTAAGTGGTTTAAAGGGAAACCAAAATATAAGCCAGGTCAGGGATCAACTGCCAAAACTAACCAGCCATCTACCTCTACCACACCTCATGCAAAACACTAATATCCTCAGCAACTCTCTCACTCCCGGGGCCGGTCAAGGGCGGGTTGGATATGAAGTCAGTTTTGTCGGACAAACTCTGTCAACAAACGGGGTCATTCCGGACGTGTCACAGGGCTTGGCCCCGGCGGACTTGGGCTCGGACAGTGGTGGATCCGATGACCTCGTTTACGTCATCCACTAGAAATCAATCATGTTTCATTAGAGGTGGATTCACTAATCCAGGAAATGATTACCAAGCAGATCATTGTCCCAGTCAGTCCAACTTACTTACAGTTTCTTACAGTTTCTTACAGTAGATCCTCTGGAAAAAGGCAAACTATGCCTGTGTATCCAGCTCAGTACCAGTACTTGCCCTGCTGCGGTCGTTCACGGTGTTGGCGGCGGCGGTAGCAGAGTCCCAGACTTACCCAGTGTACACGTCCAAGCTTTTTCTCATACCAAAAAGGGACAGTGTTCAAATGAGACCAAACAAGATCGGGAAAGAAGGAAGCTGTACAGAAGAAGAAAATTACTCACACAAAGACGCACACATCAAAATCTACAGGATAGGCAAAAGTCCAAAATAGATAGAGAAATTGTGAAAATTGAACAAAGACTAAGAATATCATATGAATTACAACATATGGAAGAGGAGAGGAAAGCTATTGCAGATATAAAGGAAAATTCCAAGTACTTCTTTTCATATGCCAAAGAAAAGGCTAAATCAGCATCAAACATCGGCCCACTAAGCAAAGGGGATGGTTCATTCACAGGGGACAAAAAGGAAATGAGCGAACTCTTACGCCGGCAGTATGAAATGGCCTTCAGTGAACCTGATGAAACAAAAGCCATCAGAGACCAAAATATATTTTTCATGGAAACCTCCCCCACGGAAACCCCCCAGATGCTGGATTGATTGATTGATTTTCCAAATGACATAGAAGAAGAGGCCATTTCCAACATGCCACCATCCCACTCGGCACCAGGCCCGGACTCATGGAATTCGATCCTAATGAAGAAATGTACGGAAAACCTCTCAAAACCCCTGGCTATAATGTGGAGGAGTCTAGACACTGGTAAAATACCAGATAGCTTGAAAAACGCAATAATTGCCCCACTGCATATAGGAGGGAGTAAAGCACTACCAAAAAACTACCGCCCGGTAGCTCTAGCCTCCCACATCATAAAAGTTTTCGAGCGAGTCCTGCGAAGCAAAATATCAGCATTCATAGAGGCAAATGAACTACACAACACCGGTCAACATGGGTTCAGAGCGGGAAGATCATGTCTCTCACAACTTTTGGAACATTATGACAACATTCTTAAAGCGCTAGAAGAAATGAAAAATGATGTAATTTACACTGATTTTGCTAAGGCATTTGATAAATGTGACCATGGTATAATAGCCCACAAACTAAAAGCAAAAGGTATACTGTAACTTGGAAAATCGGACGGTGGATATACAATTTCCTCGTAAACCGGAAACAATCAGTAGCAGTAAACCAAGTCACATCTGAGCCTTCGAATGTCAAAAGCTCAGTGCCCCAAGGAACAGTGCTAGCGCCCCTTCTGTTCCTCATTCTAATTAGCGACATAGATACCAACACAAGACACAGTACGGTGTCGTCTTTTGCTGATGACACAAAACTAAGCAAGATAGTAAACACACAAGAGGACACGGGCCAGCTGCAGGAAGACATAAATGTAGTGTTCCAGTGGACCAGGGAAAACGACATGCAATTAAATGAAGAACAATTCCAATTAATACGGTACGGAGATAATAATGTCGTTAAAGAGAATACAAACTACCTAACAGAATCTAACCACATAATAGAACGGAAAGACAGTGTGAAAGACCTTCGGGTGTTAATGTCTGAAAATATGGGTTTCAAAGAGAATAACCAGGTCAAAGTTGCGGCACATCTAACGGGTTGGATTCTGCGTACATTTAAAACATGCGGTGAATTACCTATGATAACGCTCTTCAAATCTCTAGTGCTACCGCAGCTTGAATACTGTAGCGTATTAACATCCCCATACAAAGCATGTGAAGTAAATGACTTAGTGAGTGTACAACGAAATTTCACTTCGCATATAAGTTCGGTAAAACAGCTACTACACTATTGGGAGCGTTTAAGAGCACTGAAACTGTACTCGCTGGAGCGTAGAAGAGAACGTTACCTAATACAGTAAACTTCCGTTAATCCGAAGGGCAGCGGACCGGCCCTCGTTCGGATTAGTGGATTTTTCGGATTATCGGAGTTTACCCCTATTAACCTGTGTATTAATGGCCTGACGAAAACATTGAGGCATTAGGCCACCCAAATGACACACACACATATCATATGTTCATGAAATCACTTCAAAAGTTTACCATTGTCATTGTAGCCTATTACCTACTTCAAAACATTCAGATTAATGGTCAAAGGAATCTGCTGATATAAAAGTCTTCTTCTTCTTCTAAACACCATATGTCCGCATCGTCTACTAGCGAGTTTGTCTTGCTCTTGAAGATCAGATCAGATGTGGTTCGGGAAGTAATGCCTTAACAACGGCACTTCCCTGAGAGGTTCTTGTAATTTTCATTTTGTGATTTTCTTTTTGTGACGTGCTCTGTTATATTATATTGTATTGAAAGCACCCTTGTCTTGTCTTTAAAGCACCCTTGGGACGCTCCGATCACTGAACTATAAATAGTAGCGTATCGGAACGTCCAAAGGTGCGTTTTCAAGCTCAAGACTGAATGCGCTTGCAGAAAATGCGGTGCAAGCCAGTAGCGCATCGGAGCGTCCCAAGGATGCGTTCAAGAGCAAAACAAACTCTTCTAGCAGACGATGTGGTGTTTACGTTTATATCAGTAGCTTCCTTTGACCATTAATCTGAATGTTTTGAAGTAGGTAATAGGCTACAATGACAATGGTAAACTTTTAACCCTCCAGCCCCGGCTATGTATTATATATATATTCCTCGAAACCCGGGTGTTTTGGCCGAAAAACGTCTAGGCTAGGCTACCGTATATTCGTTAATCAGACTGCTTCCCGCATTCCCGCGCATCCCCAAGCGTAGCTGTGTTATTTACCTGTAGAATGGCATTAAGTAGAGCTCTCTAAGTCAACTGGTTGAGCTGTGATGATGACTTCATTGGAGATAACTTTATGGCCAAAACAGCCACTTTACACCACTTTTCGATACTTAACAACAACATACAGGCACACACTATTTACCAAAGACCCCCAAGAAATAAAGAACCTAACATATTTGAGTCCCATGGGAAAAAGTGCAGAGAGGAGGAACATAGGGAATTTAGACTAAATTATAGTAAGGCGGATTATGAATCATTACGAGGATACTTTGCAAATATAGATTGGTCATTCTAAATTATCGACCGTCATTCGTGTACCACAAATTTGTTGAGTTACTATGATAGGGTAATTGACATTGTACAAGGGAGGGAACACGAACAAGCGACGCTCTCCTTCTTGTGGCCGGAGATGCGGGGCGTCGGTCCAGCCGGCTGTTGTTTACATGCGTCAGACCGACGCCTCGCACACGAAGCTCACAGGCTTTCAACCACTGGGCGTTCAAGAGGCCTTCCGGGCAGCTGTTATATGCTTTTTTATGGGCGTTCAAGAGGCCTTCCGTGGTGAGAGGGTTAAAGTGAATTCATGAACATATGATATGTGTGTACTCCATTATGTGTCATTTGAGTGGACTAATGCCTCAAAAAGGGGACTTTGGGACTTCTTGAAATTCGGACCATCGGGTGAATTCGGATTTGGCCTCAAATTGAAAAATTCGGACTATTGGGAGATTCGAATCATCGGTCGTCGGATTAAAGGAATTTTACTGTAATATACATGTGAAAAATTGCAGAGGGTTTAGTACCAAACCTACATACCCCGATAGTCATGAAATTCAGTGATAGGAGATGCTGGGAATGCGATATCCCCCTGATGAATAACAGGGGTGCTATGGGCTCTCTGCGAGAGGGCTGGTTATCACACAGAGGCCCACGTCTCTTCAAAAACTCCCACGGCGAGTAAGAGACATGAGGGGCGTCTCGTTAGACAACTTCAAGAGAGCCCTCGATGTCGAACTGCAAAAAGTGGCAGACGAGCCCATCTTCGCAGGGGAGCGTGCTGCCCCTTTGAACAGTCTGTTGCTCCAAATCACCACCCAGAACGAGGGGCGGCGCTCTCCTCGGTGCCGCTAGAAGTGTGGCAAACTCATCACAAGGTATCACAAGGTAAGGTAGACCTATCTCGGTTGAACCAACATTTTCACAACACATCCTTCAGGATGCTCACTGTGAATCAAATCAGGTTAACACTTCCGCCGCAAGGGTGGATGTGTTCAATAGACCTGAAAGACGCCTATTGGCATGTCCCGATAAACAAAAGGTTCCAAAAATTCCTCGCTCTGAGGATTGAGCATCGGACTTATGTCTTTCAACATATGCCGTTTGGGTTGAACCTAGCGCCGAGAATATTCACAAAGTTAGTACGACAAGCTTTAATGCCACTTTTGAATCAAGGAATAAAGATTATGTGGTACCTAGACGACTGGTTAGTAGTGGCAGCATCCGAGATCCAATTTATCAATCGTGTAGCACAAGTTATAGACCATGTAAAATCCCTGGGGTTCAAGATCAACGTGGCAAAGTCGAATCTTGTCCCAACAAGGGTAATTCAGTGGATAGGTCTGGTCTGGGACACAGCACACCTTATTCTCAGTCAGAGTGTGGACAATCGAAACAGATTTCGCAGGAAACTGTTTTGTTTTCTCCACAGTCTCACTACCACGAGAAGGACGTGGGAGTCTCTGGTCGGATCTCTCAACTGGATTCAACTACAGTAACTGTAAAGTTGGGCCGTTTAAAGTCAAGAGATTAATCTTTGAGGAAAACAAACATTTTCCGCTGTTATCGGCGGAAAAGTTATGGCAAATCCCAAAGTTAATCCACAACTTACTAGCAGTCTGGGCGAGGCCGGAAATATTGCATTCAATAATGACGGACATCTCCTCCACCTACGGTATGGGTTGTTGTTGTTCCCCAGGCTGTCTGGCCGAACAGCCCCAAGGTCTCGAGCAAGGCCAAGGCCATAAACGAGCGCCCCCACAAAACCCTCCCTGCTTACCACTAACAAAGCCCGGGTGACCGAAGCCACTCCAAGGCAGGGGGCTGAGGAGGGTGCAGAAATGCCCGGGAAACCAAAGCCCTACCCAAGGCCCTGTGCCACTCGGCAATTATGAAGGGAAAGTTAAGGGGCAAGGAAAAAATGTGACGCTTTGGCTCCCAATCTTGGCAGTAAGGAGGTCAATCCACAGAAAAGACCCGTCACTTGAGATCTACTGTAGAAGATATATAAGTAAAAGGAACAGTCAGAGTAAGCTATGGGTATGGCAGAGATCGCTCAGCTCTCACTCTGATAGACCAGCCCATCACCACATGACTAGAACCCAATCCTCTCAGCATCAGCTAGGAAAGGCCCTAGAAAGCCGCCTTTGGCGGGGGGATAGCTCCCCTATTTCAACTCCTTTCGGGGTTGGGCACCCACCCTTCAGGGACAATAGGCTGGGGGTATAAGTCAAGACTCAGCCATCAGGGTCAAGGGCTTTGGTCCCAATCCAAGGAACTTCATATAAATGCTCAAGAATTACTAGTCCCATTAATATTCCTTCAGGCTCACGCTTACAGTTTACAGGGAAAATCGATAGCCTTTCGGATGGACAATTTAAATGCAGTCTCATGCATTCAAAAGCAAGGGTCAACGAGGTCTCGAACGTTACTATGGGTGTCGGAAAAGATTTTTGTGCTAGCCGAACAACTGAACATTCATTCATCTTCACGCATCATATCTGCCGGGCGTAGCAAATGTCTGGGCAGACGCTCTATCACGGAGACAGAGCACAACAGTAGAATGGTCACTCAAGCAAAACATCTTCAACCAGATGATTGCAGAGCCATACCTTCCACAAGTGGATTTATTCGCGTCCAGAGGAAATCACAAACTCCCTTTCTATCTAACTCGCCGGGGGACAACTTCGGCGGGGGTCCAGACGCATTGATGGAGGACTGGAACGGATGGAATTCAATTTATCTGTTTCCGCCTCCAGACGCTTCACTTATGTGTCAAGTAGTTCACAAACTACAAGATTATCGGGGCATAGTCTCGCTAATCGCGCCTCTATGGCCGGCTCAGGTGTGGTACGCCCAATTAACGCTCACAGACCGGTTTCGCCTTCTATAGGATATCCGCGAAACCCGGGTGATCTGGCCAAAAAACTTCTTTAATAGGCTACCCGTATTTTTGTTATTGTAACTGCTAGAGAATTCACTCACATCTCTAAACGTAGATGTGTTTCTTATCTGTAGACTGGCGTTGAATAGAGCTCTCTAAGTCAACTGGTTCAGTTGTGATGACGATTTCCGTGGAGAAAGTTTTGAGGCGATGTTAGCGATGTCGGACATTTGCAGACACTAATCTCGTCAATGCATACAATAACAACTTTGATCCGACGTCTCCTCCTTGGTTTCGGAGGTGCGGTGTCGCAAAGACAAGCTTTGTTTACATGAGTCTGACGAACGGCTTTCAAAACACGCTTAATAGGCTTTCAAGCTTACGGTGCTCAAGAGCCCATCCGTGTTTCGGGCCCTAGTTTGTTATGGGCTCCTCAGAGCCCAACCGGGTACCAAGGGTTAAAGACGTGGTGCGAGAACCCGGTGTCACTCCCGATCTCGTACTTCCACTTGGAGACAATTGGGAACCTAAAGACCTCGTTGAGTTTTGCACTGTGGACATTCAAAAGGCTAAATGGTTAACTCCCTATGGTGAAAGTGTAGCCAATAAATTTATGAATCAGTACACTTTGTCAACCAAATGCCAATGCCAGTCACATTGGAAATCCTTTACAACTTGGATAGTGGAAACTGCTCAGACTGAAGCATCACTAGCTTTAATATTTAAATATCTTTATTATTTATTTGAACACAAACGATTCACCACCCCGTCAACTCACGCCTACCTGGTCGATGGACAAAGCATTGTCGTTACTTCATTCACATAAATTTAGTCGTAATCCAAATTTTGACCAAATTCTAAAGAAGGCTGTGTTCCTTATGGCTTTGGCTACAGGAAACCGGGTATCTGAGTTGGCGGCGATGAGCAACGAACCTAATTGTCTCAAGTTTGGACGACGCAATATTAATGTTCAAATTGCTCCGTCCCCAACTTTTATTGCCAAAAATGAACATAGCGATCATGTTTTTTCCCCATTTACGATTCCAGCTCCTAGGAGAGGGGATTCGCATCATCATCATTTATGTCCAGTACAATCTCTAATTAAGTTTACGAGAGTGTCCAAGCCTGTACAACCAGGAGCTCTCTGGGTAGATTGGGAGGTTTGACGTACCTCCCAACCTACCAAATAGGAAAACCTACTATTTGGTAGTAGTCTTGGAAAATCCAACGTCAAGGCTATTAACCTAATTGCAATGACGACTTGTCTATTTTGACTGCTATGTCGTCATTCCAACCGCGGTTAAAAAGAAAACGTCTAGAGTCTACTCCTTATCTTGCTCTAGGAGACGTTGTACATTAACCAAAACTACCACCGAAGGTGAAAAAAGTATAGAAGAGAAGAAAAAGGGGTTTACCTTAGTTACCGCTCAAGGCCCATCCCGTGTTCCGTCATGCGCCGATCCCTGTCGAACGTGCGCATGAGCGACCCTCTCTTGTTATCACATCTCACGTCAGCAGAAGAACGCGGATGGGCAGGGGTCCGGCGTGAGGGAGGGTATTATGTACGTTGGATTTTCCAAGACTACTACCAAATAGTAGGTTTTCCTATTTGGTAGGTTGGGAGGTACGTCAAACCTCCCAATTTGTTAGTAGTCTTGGCAAATCCAACGTCAAGGCTGCATAACAAATAGGAGGAGGACATCCAAGCCCAACCTACCAAAAAAACCAATGCATAAGACAAAATTATGAATGACAAAGAAACACAATTTAAACAAGAGAGTTTAATAAAAGAGTGAAAAACTGAGGAGTAGCTAAAAAGAGCAGTTTTAACACGTGCCCGTCATTCATAGTAATGCAAAACCATAGACTTGTCTTAAACCAAAAAGTACTGTACACAAAATCCCTTTTCTTCCAAAATGAACAAAAACACTGATCACAAAAACAAAACACAATTATCAATGAGGCAAAAACACTTATGTACTGTATACATATAACATAACCCCAAACTTGTAATCCAGTGTTGCAAACCCGTACTTCCCTCCCCCCCTTTTCGAAAGAAAACAAAGGAAAAGAAAAAGTGACGAGGGGGGAAGACCAGGCAACTTCGCGAGAGCCCTAGGAAACACGACTCCCGAGAGCTATCACAGGCCGAGGGGGTCTAACAATGGACATGGAGAGGTAGGAGGAGACGAAGGTATGGACAGAAGACGTCAGGCAACGAACGAGTCTGCAGGAACCGTAAGGAGGCAGCAAAGGATCGCACATCGTGCGCAGAACCCCGACAAGCAGGGTTACTGGCACGAATGACCCGACAAATGTGGCGTCCTATCTGTACCTTCGAGAGCCTCCTACCAGTCCGAGGAGACACCCACACAGCAGTACCCGAAGTCGGAGCCACAGACTCAACACAGGAGTCCAAGGCCTGCACCGGGCACAACACATGGTGAGTATGCCCACGCTTTAAAGCCTGGATGGTGAAAGGCTTGAAAACGTGGGTCTCTCTCTCATTCTTGGCAACAAAATGAGGGGAGGGGGCTAACGTGACGACATTCAAGGACGGGGAGAATCGCATGCATTCCTGGGACCGCGACATGGCAGCTAGTTCAGACACCCTATCCCCAGTGGCCAGAGCGACAAGGAAGAGTGTACGCTCGAGCAACTGAACCGGTGTAGTGTCCCGTGTATATGTGTGTGTGAAGCCAGAAGGTCCAGAGCACGCCCCAGATCCCACTGAGGAGGGATCTGGCGCGGAGGCGGTCGCTCCCTGAAGGCAGCCTTCATGAAGGAATCCAGCTCCTTCGGTGGAACGACCAGCCCAGTGACGGACTCAAAGACCTCCCGGATGGCAGACAAGTGGTTACGTATAGTGTTGACTTGAGAGCGACGTGTACGGAAGAGGTGAAACAAGTAGTGTAGGACGAGGGAAGGAGAGCTAACAGTCTGGTGAGTGTCCTGTATCCACCTAGTAAAAGACCTCCAGTGGGACTCGTAAGTCCCCCAAGTCGAAGACGTCCATGAACGCTTCAGGAAGTCAGTCAGGTCCCGTCCGTGGACTGGGAGCCACCGTGCCTCACGAACATCCACGATGCGAAGGCCAACGAGGTCCGCAGGTCGCCAACCTGGCTCAAGTGGAAGTTTGAGAGAGGGAGAGGGACCGGACTCGGGCACCACCGCTTCAACTGGGAGTACCAAGCCTGGGCTGGCCACAGAGGCGCTATTAGCCAGACTCTGCCGCGGTACAGCCGCAGCCGCGCGAGGACTTTGCACATCAACAGTGCGTCTGGTGGCGGAAATATGTATATCGACTGCCACCTGTTCCAGTCTTCCATGAAAGCGTCCGGACCCCCCTCCGGAGTGCGAGTCCGGAGGGACAGGTACTGAGGCAACTTGCGCGTCTCCTTCGATGCGAACAAGTCGACCTCCGGAACACCCCAGGAAGCTGCGAGGTCGTCGAATACAGTCTGTTTCATTGCCCATTCTACAAGAACGCCCCGTCCTCGCGACAGGGCGTCCGCCCACAGGTTGGCAGTCCCGGGCAGGTAGGAGGCGTGCAGGGAGATGTTGTGTCGGTTCGCGAGGAAGAACAACTTCTCTGAGATCCCCAACAGAGTCAAAGACCTGGAGGACCCCTGCTTTTGGATACAGTGGACAGCTGTCTGATTGTCCATCCTGAAGGCCACCGACTGTCCCCGAAGGGCCAGCGCGTGGTCCCTCAGGAAGAACAAGGGAACCAACAGTTCGAGGGCATTGATGTGTAGGTGTGTGTGTCCCACCCATCTGCCGTGATGTTGATGTCCCAGGTTGGATTGGTAACCCCACCCTACCTCGCTCGACGCATCTGTATCTACCCAGATCGTCGGCGGGGGGGCGGTCCAGGGCACAGCCGCAGAGAGCGTGCCCCGAGCAACCCAGTGTCCTAAGTGGCTGTGAATGGTACGCGGGATCGGCATGAGCCGATCCATAGGGGCCAACGGAAACACCTTGTTGCCCATGAGTATTAGGCGGCGCAGCCTGAGCCTCCCTAAGGGAATGGTCAGAGCGGCCCAATTCAGCGAACCCACTAACGAGTCCCAGATCCTCCTCGTGAGGGAGACCGAGTGCAACACGGCGAAGACCTTCCTGCGAAGTTTCACCGCGTTTGGCTGACTCTGGGTCACTGTAGCGTTGGTCAGATCCCATTCGAGACCTACCCACGTCACGACACGCGACGGGGTCAGGCGCGACTTGGGAATATTGATTTTGAACCCTAACTGTGTGATGTGTTGAACTACTGTGAGGGTGTCGTGGACGCACTGTTCTAGGGTGTCTGAAACTATCAACCAGTCGTCCAAGTAAAACAGGATCTGGAGGCCGCCCCTGAGGAGAGGATCCAGAGCCTGCTTTACCAGTTTCGAGAAGATCCGCGGCGCGATGTTGAGACCGAAGGGAAGTCTGTCGAACATGAATACACGATCGGAAGTCTGAACGGCCAAGAATCGCTGGAAAAGAGGATGGATCGGAACGTGCCAATATGCATCCTTGAGGTCCAGCGACACTACCCACGACAGAGGTCGCAGGGCCAGTCGTACCTGGTGCACCGTCAGCATCCGAAACCGTGTGTTCACGATGTGCCCGTTGAGGGCCGACAGATCCACCACCGGTCGCATCGCGTCGCAGTCCTTCTTTGGTACCAGAAAAACACGGGAGAGGAAAACCGGTAGACCGGCTTTCACCTCCTTGACGATTCCCTGCTCGTGCATGGATGTAATCACGTCGGCCACCTCCGAAGAGACAGGCCGGCTTCGTTGACAAGAGCTGAGTGGGGGTCTGGACTTCCATCTCCAGGTTAGACCCCTCCGTGCAATCTTCCGCCCCCACGTCCCTCGTGGCCACCGAAGGGCGCAAGGGCGAAAATAACCTGTGGGAGCCCCCGAGATGAGGTGAGCGACCCTTTCTGCGAGGCGAGAAGGAGAACAAGGAGGAGACCGACCTGGAGAACCTACACATTTTTTGACGTGGAGGGTCCCCCGGTACGGTCCCTGCGGTCATAAGAGCCACGTTGACCACCCCTACCCCCCCCACCTCGCCGAAAAGGGCGGGTCACCCCAACCCCTGTCCGTCGTGTGTCTGACCCCGTCGAAGTGCGGCCGGAAGTGGAAGGCTGGCCAGCCCCTTCTCGGCGGGGATGAAAGGGAGCAGGAGCAGAAGTGCGAGGCGGAACCGACGCTCTGGCCGGCAACTTCCCTTTCCTGCGCCCTTTCTTGGCGGCAGCAGTGGCGGCAGCACCCCGAAGGGGACCGGCAGAAGGACGGGACTGCGAAGACCCTGGTCGCGACACAGCGCGTCTTTGCGTGTCGTAAGCAGGGTCCGCTGACAGAGAAGCGTAGCGTTCCCAAGCATCCTGCGCAAAAAGCCCCGATGTATATAGCTCAGAGTATAATAGACCCTGACGAATATCCAAAGGGGCCTTCCGGCAGAACGAGGACCTTACCGTCTGGCGTTGTCGAGTTGCCTCGCACAAAACCGCCTTCAGCTCGGGAACCAAAGACACCGCGAGCTGAAGGTGGATCCGCCGAACGTGGTCCAAGCCCTCGCGAAGATCGCCAGGTGCAGTCGCCTCGATAAGTCGCAGGTGGTGAACAGACGTCTGGAGGGAACCTAGAAGACAAGACAATAAGTTCGCCACCCTCTGCCGCAAGGTAAAATCCCTGTCGACAGAGGACTTATCTGGGTGGGAGAAGAACGGGTTAGCAATAGCACAAATTTCAAGTTTGGGAGCGCTAATCCAGGACCAGAACTTGCCATCCAATCCGCCGACAGATACCAGAGGAGGCAAAAGCAGTGACGACTCTGGGGGAGGGACTGAAATAGATCTGTCGACGGAACGGTTGGCAAAGTCTAAGGCCTCAGCAAACCAGGCCTCCAATGGGAGAGGGTTATCGAGCACGACGGCCAAGCCAGGCTTACCGTCGTCGCACAAACCCGTCCCATAGGAGGACAGTCCCGTTAACACAGCCAGGGACTGAACATCCTGAAGGATGTCCTGGCGGCTGAAGTCTGACCAGAGCTTAGTCCGAGGAGCAGACGGGGGCTTGGGCTTCACCGAGAAGTACTGAAGGTCAGTCCTTGTCGGGTACGCCCGCACCTCCACGTCGGCCACCTGACCATCCACCCTGATCGCCCTGAACTGCATTTTATCATTTATCTGGACCGACCAGTCCAAAGGTAGGGCCCTCTCACCTGACGGGAAGTCGGTAGCACGCTCCGGGTGGGAGGCCTGCACCCCCTTCCAAACAGCCAAGGAGCCATAGAGGAGCGGCATAGTCCGCGACGGGACCTTGGCCTTTTGGATGGGGGGCAAGCGCGGACCCTGCCCTAGCAGACGGAGGACCCCCGCATGTGAGACAGTAGGGGCAACCACCTGAGCCAGGGCAGGAGCAGTACTAGCCGACGACCGGGCAGGCGGAGAAGCAGGGCGAGAAGGAATGTGGTCCACCGCAGAGGGGAGGGGGACCAAAGCAGGGGCAGGTTGGGTGAGGCGCTGAGGTTGTGTCACCGCCAAGAAGCGCGATAAGAGGGATTCTTGCATCGCCTCCAAGCGCGCGTCGAAGTGTGACACAACCCACCCCTGCATAGCCGAAAATCGATCCGAGAGAGGCGACCCCCCCGAAGATAGTTCGGCCCGCAGGGGCGAGCGTGAGCGAGAGCGAGACCCATGACACGAAACAGCAGCGTCGCGGCCCAAAGAAGGCGAGCGACGACGGCCGTGACGGTCCTGAGGGTCTCGTTCCCGATCACTAACGCCCGAGGGGGAAACATCACCATCCCCCTCTTCCAGCGACACGTCAGCCCCCGAGAAAGGGGACCCCGAAACCTCGCTATACTCTACCGAGTCAAGCGGCGGGGTACCCTCACGGGGAGCCGGCAAGCGAAGATCAGGAATAGAAGAAGGAAGAGGAGCAGGATGACGGGAGGGGGAAGGCTGGCCGGGTGAAAGGAGGTCAGAAGGAGCCGCGGGGGGAAACAGAGCAAGGATCCCCGGGGCTGAGAGAACAGGGCGGCCCGACACCGAGGCGGAGGAGGGAGGAACCTCCACCTTGGGACGAGACCTAGAAGGAAGAAGAGGCACCGAAGCAGGAGAAGTAGGAGGAGAAGCAACTACATCCTGGCGGACCCTCCTGGACAGAGTAGAAGGAGGGAGCAGAGGGCCAGCTACAGCATGAACATCCGCGCGCGTAGAGGACAAATGAAGAGGACGTCTTTTGTGCAGGGGAAGCGGGCGGAAGGTAGTAGAGCCCCTATCCGGAGAGGCCAGGGGAGGGCGTACAGGGGCAGAGACGCTAACCCCGGCCTCAGGGCGAGAACCATGACGAGGGCGAACGGCGGAGTCAAGGTGAGCAGGAGGACGAGGAGGGGCAGTAGAGGACGAGCGACGAGGAGAGCGAGAGCGTGGACGGAGCTGGGGATCCACCCGATGATGCGACGACCGACCACGGGACCCAGGGAGGAGGGCCCGAGCAGGGAGAGGGCCAGGTAAACGGCCCCCAGACGGGTCAGGGATGCCCAGGGCGACGCGGATCCGGTCGTCAACAAAGGCCGGGGAACGGTGGCCCACAGTCCTGATGTGGTGGGAGACCACCGCCCACACAGACTGAAGAGATGCAGAGGCCACCGCCGCGTCAGAGGAACCAGGGTGATGGTCCACCACATCCACCAGGTCCATACACGGGCCACACAAAGCCGGGAGGTAGGCCGTAGAGGACACACATTGCGAATGCCGCAAGCAGGACCTGTGGCAGTCCAAGCACGGGGAGCCACAGCCCTGGCGAAAGCATGGCATCCCACCTGCAAGGGAAGAACACACACCATAAGCAGCACGTTGACGGAGTAAGTGAAGATAATGTCCAATAAAAACCAGGGAATGAGCATGGGTAAACAGGAACACACATGCAAACTGGAAGTCGTACTCACTCTAAACCGGGAGCACCGATGGAGGTGAGGAGGGCGGGTGAGGCGGAAGAGCACAAGCAGAACCTGCAAAGATGGAGAAAGTGTTAACCACCACTCAACACCTCACATGCAGGGTCCATAACACCAGGCAAGTGCATACACCAATATAGTACCAGGCAACAAGATGACACAAAAAAGGGTCACCGGGAAAGCCAACTATAACCGCAAATTTGCGGGCCAATGGAGGCATAACCGTACCGACACAACCCTCCCACCTCACCGCGAGACCCCCCAGCGATCTCCGCAAATTTGCGGGGAGCCGAATCGTCCATGGACCGAATCGAGCACTTCGCAAATTTGCGGGACCGGCCGAGATGGTCCGGCGCCGAAAAAGCGAGAGGAGCGTCTAGGTAATACCAACACAGGCCCAGAAAAAAGCGTCAACTCCTTATGACTCCAAGCGACGATGGCCATCAAGCTGAGCAGTGTCTTCCTTGAATATCCTGACTCAACCGGTCAAGGGAGAGGCAAGGAAGACACACCAGGGGAGAGGAGGCACATCCCCCAGGAACCACCCCACCCACAGAGATAGAGCAAAGCCCATGAGGAGAAGTGGCAGGAAGGGCAGTTCGGCACAAACAGGGGCCCCCGTAGGGTACCCCAGGAGTGGGCAAAAGGGAATGAAAGGATGGAGGTGAAAACAGTAAGGGAACACAAAAACCAGTAAATGAAACTGGCGAGAAAAAAGGTGGCCTAGCCGTGAGGAGAGAATGTGTCAGGGGCGAAAAACCCTGTGGTGTGAGGGAGAGGCCCCCGTAGGGTACCCCTGGATATCACGAACCACCAAGCGCCCAGGCCCTGGAGACACAGTGAAGGCTCGTAAGGGGGGACTCGGGAATAACGCTAATAATGCGGCCGACACAAACCCTACAAACAGCACCGCCACCACGAAATCTCAGATTGTGAACCAACTGTACACCTAGGCTATGAAAAATGAAAACTCATAGGGCATAGCAATTCCTGAATGAGAAACAAGCTAGGCTAAAATAAGCTAAACTATGCCCAGACTAACAGGAAAAAAGAATATGAAAAGAGAAAGGAATGAAAAACACATACGAGGAACGCCAGGCGCCCCCGTACCTTCGGTAGCTATTTCCACACGCGTCTCCATTAAACACACTGAGGAGCCCATTTACGTGTGTCCTAGGTCACGTAACATCTGTCTAACAAAAAGAAGGCCAGAAAAGCCGAAACGAACCTAAAACAGGGTGAATTGAAGGAGCACAACAAAAGCGGACTCAACAATGGCGACGCGTGAAAAAATGATAACAAGAGAGGGTCGCTCATGCGCACGTTCGACAGGGATCGGCGCATGACGGAACATGGGATGGGCCTTGAGCGGTAACTAAGGTAAACCCCTTTTTCTTCTCTTCTATACTTTTTTCACCTTCGGTGGTAGTTTTGGTTAATGTACAACGTCTCCTAGAGCAAGATAAGGAGTAGACTCTAGACGTTTTCTTTTTAACCGCGGTTGGAATGACGACATAGCAGTCAAAATAGACAAGTCGTCATTGCAATTAGGTTAATAGCCTTGACGTTGGATTTGCCAAGACTACTAACAAATAGCACAGGTAAGCGTATTACTAAGAGGAGGTTGGCAGCCTTAATAGTTGAGGTCATTAGAGAAAGTAACCCCGGCATACTGGGTAGAGCTCATGATCTGAGGAAATGGGCAGTGTCTTTAAGATTCCTCAAGAATTTTTCAATTGATGACATTGCTGACACACAACTAAGGGCTTCCAACCACACCTTTTTAACACGTTATTTGTCTGTGGCCATGGATAGGCCAAGTCGCACCTGTGTGGCTTTACGGCAGAAGGTCTAAACAGTCTAAGGGCTTTTAGAATTAAGGATAATTTTAAGAGTGATAAAGAAGGGGGGGGGGGGGGGGGGGGAGATGGATAGCTGATATCCAGACCCTCTGCCGGAATATGTGATATAATATACAAAGGATTGTTATACACACAAGGTTAAGTGAACTAGTAAAACAGTTCTATAAAATGTTTCATTTTTTAATAATACTAACATAATACTAACATAGGTAGTATACAAGGATAGTATACAAGAATATGAGATATACAGTACTAGTAATTAAACGGGTTCTTTACAGTACTAGTAAGTCTTCAAAGATAGACACATGGTATACTGTAGCAATACTGTACAGTAATTTTAAGGTGAGATTTGTGTATGTGTAGAACATAACCAAAGAATCTGGTGCCTTGTCAGTAACTCATAGACTAAGTACTGTAGTCAAGAGTAGAATATGTTGTAAATAAGCTATTTATTTCAGAGAGATGTTTCTTTTATTTATAAGATTGTTAAAGGAAATTAATAATCTATGTATACATGCACCTATGAGGTAATGTACAAAGCAGACCTTCTTCGAAATACGCTGCCTGCTATCTTTTATATATTTTTGTATGTACAAAATAAATGTAAGAATGCTAGTTTGGTTGTTGATTTACCTAAATTTTGATTTGTTAGTGGTTTGATATTGTCACAAATGTCCCCCTCCAATCTTGAGATATCAGGCATATCGTCAATGATGAAGTGGCCACTAATAAATTATAATAGGTTTGAAAACCAAATATTTAGTAGTGGCCCCGGAATCATTGACGATGTGGGCCCTCCCTTCCATCCCCTTCCCATTAGTTGATGTTAATTTGTTAAGTTGGTCTTGATATATCAGTTAAGAACGAGATGAAGCCAAGCGGTTGGCGTCTGGGAACAAAACGGAAAAACAAAAATTATTTTTTATTTTTTTACAAAGTTTTTTCGTAGTGAGCTCCCGATCATAAGGACGATTCCATAAGAGAACTAGCGTACCCTTACGATGTTTGGTCTCTCTCTCTCTGTGGCGGGTGTTTCAAACAGCTGATGCTAGGGTTCGAAGAGTGCCATTATAGTTAAAGGCATATCGTCAATGATTTCGGGGCCACTACTAAATATTAGGTTTTCATTCTTCCCTCCGGGAATCAAACCTATAATTTATGCATTCAAATAATTAATATCCAAAGAAAAGTGAAAGAAACATCAACTAAAGACAATTACAAATATAAGATTATTTCATTGACAATAAAATTGATATGAACATTTTGAAGCTCAAAGAATTACTGGGTTAATATAATTAATGAAATAATAAATATTAATAAAAATATGAAATTATAATAATAAGGAATAATACAGGATGTTGGTGTGTCGCTGATCTATCTATCTATCTACTGTCGGATGCCTTACTCTTTACGAGGGTGGCCATACACAAAATGCCCCCAAGCAGACCTAACCCCTGTGTGAGGGACAACCCGTGCCAGTTTACTGAAGGACTTACAGGATCGACCACTCAACTTAGGGTCCATCTAACTCCGAGGCATTCTATGTATATTTTAGCACTATTTTTCTACAGTGGTGAGTGGCTAGTCCATCCACTAACCTGCTTCACCCTTAGGTGAGCAGTACTCATTTGTATAAGGTTTACTACCCTAGATTGGTTGCCGACCAAGGCTGACGAGCCCCATCCACCCGGATTTGTATAAGGTTGTCTCCCCTAGATGGGTTACCGACCAAGGCTGACGAGTCCCATCCACTGATAAGGGAGGGAAATGAGTGGAAGCTACCTGTAGGCTACTGCTGTTTGCTGATGATACAGCTCTGATGAGCGATAATGAATGGGAGTTGCAGGGTCTGGTAAATGTGTTTGGAACAGTGTGCGAAAAACTGAATTTGAAGGTAAATGCGGGGAAGAGCAAGGTTATGGTCTTCGAAAGGGGTGAAGCCACAGAGTGTGAGGTGAAGTTGAACGGTCAGGCTATGGAGATTGTCAGCTCATTTAAGTATCTGGGCAGTGTGTTGAGTAAAGATGGGACTATGGATGAAGAAGTGCGGGAGAGGGTGCAACAGGGGAAGAGGGTTGTAGGAACGTTGAAAGCAGTAACAAGAAATAGGGTGATCAGTATGGAAGCAAAGAAGTCCTTGCACGACAGTGTGGTAATCCCGACACTAACTTACGGAAGCGAAGCTTGGACGTTCGGGAAGAGACTCGGACCAAGAGTGAGAGCGGTGGAAATGAGTTAATTGAGAAGTGCGTGCGGAGTTACATGGAGGGATAGACAGACGAATGAGAAAGTAAGAAGGAGGTTTGGTGTGGAGGTAGATGTGCTGGAAAGTGTGAAAAGGAACAACTTGAGATGGTTCGGCCATATGGAAAGTATGGAAAGCGAGAGAATGACTAAGAGGGTGTACGAGAGCGAGGTGGAAGGACAGAGAGGGAGAGGTGCACCAAAGGAGAGGTGCAAGGATGGAATGAGGAAGTACAGTCCATCCTCCTATAGCACGAGCTCCTACAACGCGATCCTCCTTCAACACGAGGGGGGGGGTCCCGAATTACCTACACCTCTTATAACCCGAGTCGAAAACATATAACGCGAAATGGCCTTGCCGAGTGCTTCAAATCCGGCGCCTCCTCTTACTGCATGACCCCCCCCCCCTCCCCCCCCCTACAGCGCGATGACGTCGATGCGCACTAGATTTTAAGATGATTTTGCTAATGGATAATGCCCCCTGCCATCCTGCCTACCTGCAAAATCTCCACCCTCAATGCAATGTTATCTTCTTGCCTCCAAAAACAACATCCTTATCTCCATTTAAAGTGTTATTCCTACAACACGAAATACCTACAACACGAGGCGCAGTGCCGCCCCTCAACTCACGTTGTAGGAGGATGGACTGTATATGGATGAAGGCGGTGCTGGTTGGGAGGAGGGGCGTCGACTGACTGGGGACAGAGGTGCATGGGGGTGGTTCGTTCGTGGCCACCCCTTCGGGGATCACAGCGTCAGGCAACAGATAGATCGATAGAATACAGGAATCTAGTGTCTTCACAAATTATTAATTAGTTCAGTTACTTTGTGAAGTGGAGAGAATGGATGATCAGTGCTGGGTGAAGAAACGCCGGACTGTGAACGTGAGGGGAGCTCTGCGTGGGGGTAGACCTAGAAAGACATGGGATCGGGTACTCCGGTCCGATCTAAAAATAAAGAACTTGACAACAGAGGCAGTCCTTGACAGGGTCGCCTGGAAAGCCGCCATTTGGGATGTGAGACTGTATGTTTTGCTCACATTCAACCTGTCCCAAAGAAGGGTGACCGCTCTCAACCCTCCAACTATCGTCCAATTGCTCTCATCTCTTGTCTTTCTAAAGTTTTTGAAACTATACTCTCTTCCAAATTTCTTAAACAATTCTCTTCTCATAATCTGCTCTCAGATCGCCAGTATGGCTTCCTTAACCCGGCAAGCGCGATAGGCCTCACGGAAGGCTTCCTATAGGGAACGCGATAGGCCTCACGGAAGCAAGACCATAAAAAAAGCCTTCCAAAAAAAAAAAGGGCCTATCAAAACAAAGGATTTTGTCTCTAGGTGAGATAATTCCCCTCTAGTACTCATCCATGTGTTTCTCACCCCTCCCCCTCCCCTCCTTCCCCACCTTATTCCCCCCTCCCCCCCTCCTCAATTATCACCTATTTTTCCTCTTATTATCATCATTTATCGGTTATTTTTCTCTCCCGCGATAATGTAGCACAAGTGGGTTGCATAAAAGATCGTTATGCAACACCCAGACACCGGCACACACCGCCCCGCTCGTCTCAGTTGACTCCCAGACAGCGAGAGGGGAGGGCTGCCTGTGGCTCTCTCTCGCCTGAGATTATGACCGGGTGGCCAATATCTTCGTTTTTCACCACCCAAATGCTTTTCCCACTTATTTTAGCACTCTTGAAGGTTCATATATACATCATATATGTAAAATAAAAGCATACCTAAAACAAATAATGCTTTATATTGTAAATATAACGAATTCTGTCAGAATCCAGGGCTAGAAATGCACAAATGACTACCCTAGCACCTAGGTCTATATCGCGCTTGTCAGGTTAAGGGTCGCTCTACTGGTGATCTTCGTTCATATCTTACTATCTCTTGGTCATCCTCCTTTCGGGAATTCGGTGAGACTTTTTCTATTGCAATAGACATATCGAAAGCCTTCGATAGAGTCTGGCACAAATCTTTAATTTCTAAACTACCCTCGTTTGGTTTCTATCCCTCCATCTGTGCCTTTGTCTCTAATTTCCTTTCCGGCCGTTCCATAGCCGCAGTTGTGGACGGCCATTGTTCACTTCCTCACCCTATAATCTCTGGTGTTCCTCAGGGCTTTGTCCTATCTCCTATTCTCTTTCTAATTTTTATAAATTATCTCCTCAACTGTACCTCAATTCCCATCCATTCATACGCGGACGACTCAACCTTACACTACTCCATTCGTTTTTCAGAACGCCTCAGCCAGCAATCCCTCAACGACAAACGTAATGAAGCCATAGAACTCTTAAATTCTGATCTAAATACTATCTCCAATTGGGGCAGAGAAAACCTTGTTACCTTTAATGCTTCCCAAACCCAATTTCTCCATCTATCTACCCGTAAGGAACTCCCAGCAGACTATCCCTTATTCTTCAACAATACAAAAATCAATCCTTCATCTTCTCTCAATATTCTTGGTGTCTCTTTTTCTTCTGCTCTCAGTTGGAAGGACCATATTACCAGTCTTGCTAAGGCAGCCTCCCAGAAGCTGGGTGTGCTCAACCGCCTTAGGGGGTTCTTTTCCCCTGCACAGCTTCTTGCTCTGTACAGGGGCATAGTGCATCCTTGTATTGAGTATTGTTCACATGTGTGGGGAGGTTCCTCTCACACCGCTCTCCTAGACAAAGTTGAAAGGAAGGCCTTTCGTATCATTAACTCCCGTCCACTCACCAACTCTCTGCAATCTCTCTCTCCGCTGCAATGTTGCATCTCTCTCGCTATTCTATCGCTACTATAATAATCAGTGTTCCTCAGAGCTATCCCAGTGCATACCACCTCCTTTACGTAGGGCACGTGGTACCCGTCTTGCAACTCAATCCCACCCCTACTCTGTGCAACTCTCCAACCCAAGAGTGAAACGTTACTCTCAAACTTTCTTCTACTCAACAGCTGAGCTCTGGAACTCTCTCCCAGAATCAGTCTTTCCCTCTTCCTATGACTTAAATTGCTTCAAACTCCGTGTGTCCAGGCATTTTGGCTCGAACGTCCCTTGATTTTGGCCCTGTCACTCTTTCAACTATGGTGGAGGCACTCGTTATAGGCAGTTCTGCCTTTTGCCTCCCTCAATCACATAGAAAAAAAAAAAATACCCAGGTCGACCCAGGCCTGTTTCTGTTTTCGCGATTTTGAGACTGGTCTGAAATAAAGATCGAGAAAATTGAGCCTGACTTTACCCAGGCTGGATTACGGCCCTCTGATTGGCTAAGGAATTTCAATATGGCTGCTCCAATAAAGAGGCACTGATAGAGGATTTTCTACTTTTGTTTTCTCTTTTCTGAATTTTACTATGGCATGCGAAAAAATATTTAAATACATGCAATATGAGATAAAAAAACAATAACATAGCAATGTGTTAGATAAGGACAAGGTTTAGCCCCTCAAAAACAATATTAACTAAATAAATCCTAGATCCCTACTAAAACTTCTAAGATCGCATGGTCTGGGCAAAAAATCCAAGATCTTGTGAAAAATTCAAGCACTCGCATCACTGGGGACGAGCTCTTCACCATACCCGCCATTTTCCGCCATATTGTTTGTTGTCATAAATGACGTCAGCAATACAAAGGTCAACCCAGTCCAACTCGGTCCCCAGGGCTGACTTTACCCAGGTACACCCAGTCCCAGATGACATCACTGGCTCACGAAAACATCCACTGGGACTGGGTCGACCCAGGTACACCTAGGTACAGGGACTCGGGAAAACTGAGCTGACCCAGGTATACCTGGGTGTACCTAAATTTTTCGTCTCGCGAAAACGCGCCTTTAGTCTCTCCCTATCCAGATACTGTACCACTCAAAACAAAACAAACAAATAAAAATCAGGCAAAGATTACATAATAGGATGTATCCTGGGGCTTCGGGTACATGTACACTCGACCAAAAAACAATCTTTACACTGGTGAGCTGTAAATAATCTAGTGTGAACGGAATGAATCAGGCGAAACATACGTCTGTGTGATATCATAAGATTTTGACCCACTTCCAGAATGTTTAGAGCGTTAGTGTAAAGATTGTTTTTTGGTCGAGTGTACATTACAGTATTATACTCTCGAGCATATATGACAATGCATCCATTTGAATCAGAATCAAACACAAATGAGACAATACAGTGCTTTATTATAGCCCAGATACTTCAAAACTTTTCAAGGTTTGAAGATTAGATTTAGTGTAACCAAATACTGTATATGCTCACGACTGTAGGCTACAGTCTTAAGCATAGATGGCGATGCACTCATATGATTCAGTATCAAACACAAACGAGACAATACATTATTATAGCCCAGATGCTTCAAAACTTGCTTTAATGGTTCAAAGATTCAAATTGGTTTAACTTTACTGGGAGGTTTGACGTACCTCCCAACCTACCAAATAGGAAAACCTACTATTTGGTAGTAGTCTTGGAAAATCCAACGTCAAGGCTATTAACCTAATTGCAATGACGACTTGTCTATTTTGACTGCTATGTCGTCATTCCAACCGCGGTTAAAAAGAAAACGTCTAGAGTCTACTCCTTATCTTGCTTTAGGAGACGTTGTACATTAACCAAAACTACCACCGAAGGTGAAAAAAGCATAGAAGAGAAGAAAAAGGAGTTTACCTTAGTTACCGCTTAAGGCCCATCCCGTGTTCCGTCATGTGCAGATCCCTGTCGAACGTGCGCATGAGCGACCCTCTCTTGTCATCACATCTCACGTCAGCAGAAGAACGCGGATGGGCAGGGGTCCGGCGTGAGGGAGGGTATTATGTACGTTGGATTTTCCAAGACTACTACCAAATAGTAGGTTTTCCTATTTGGTAGGTTGGGAGGTACGTCAAACCTCCCAATTTGTTAGTAGTCTTGGCAAATCCAACGTCAAGGCTGCATAACAAATAGGAGGAGGACATCCAAGCCCAACATACCAAAAAAAACAATGCATAAAACAAAATTATGAATGACAAAGACACAATTTAAACAAGAGAGTTTAATAAAAGAGTGAAAAACTGAGGAGTAGCTAAAAAGAACAGTTTTAACACATGCCCGTCATTCATAGTAATGCAAAAACATAGACTTGTCTTTAACCAAAAAGGTACTGTACCCAAAATCCCTTTTCTTCCAAAACGAACAAAAACGCTGAACACAATAACAAAACACAATTTTCAATGTGGCAAAAACACTTATGTACTGTAACAATACATAATCCCAAACTTGCAATCAAGTGTTGCAAACCCGTACTCCCCCCCCCCCCCCTTTGTCAAATAAAACAAAGGAAAAGAACAAGGGACAAGGGGGGAAGACCAGGTATCTTCGCCAGAGCACGAGGAAACACGACCCCCGAGAGCCATCACCGGCCGAGGGGGTCGAACACTGGACATGGAGAGGCAGGAGGAGATGAAAGAATTGATAGAAGACCACAAAACCGCTGAGGCGATGTCAGGTAAGGATCGACATTGCAGGAACCGGAAGGAGGCAGCAAAGGATCGCACATCGTGCGCAGAACCCCTACAAACAGGGTTACTGGCACGAATGGGCCGACAAATGTGGCGTCCCATCTGCACCTGCGAGAGCCTCCCACCTGTCCGAGGAGACACCCACACAGCAGTACCCGAAGGCGGCGCCACAGACGCAACAGAGGAGTGCAAGGCTGACACCGGGCACAACACATGGCGAGTATGCCCACGCTGGAAAGCCTGGACGGTGAAAGGCTGGAAAACGTGGGTCTCCCTCTCATTCGTGGCAACAAAATGAGGGGAGGAGGCGAACGTGACGCCATGCAAGGACGGGGAGAATCGCACGCAGTCCCGGGGCCGTGACAATGCCGCTAGTGCAGACACCCGATCCCCAGTGGGCAGAGCGACAAGGAAGAGCGTACGCCCGAGCAACGGAACCGGTGTAGCGGCCCGTGTATACGTGGGTGAAGCCAGAAGGTCCAGAGCCCGCCCCAGATCCCACCGTGGAGGGACCTGGCGCGGAGGCGGGCGTTCCCGGAAGGCAGCCGTCATGAAGGATCCCAGCTCCTGCGGCGGAACGACCAGCCCAGTGTCGGACTCAAAGACCCCCCGGACGGCAGACAAGTGGTTACGTATAGCGTCGACGTGAAAGTGACGTGTACGGAAGAGGTGAAACAAGGAGTGGAGGACGAGGGAAGGAGAGCCAACTGGCTGGCAAGTGTCCCGTATCCACCTAGTAAAAGACCTCCAGCGGGACCCGTAAGGCCCCCAAGGAGAAGTCGGCCAGGAACGCTTCAGGAAGTCAGGCAGGTCCCGGCCGTGGACTGGGAGCCACCGTGCCTCATGAACATCCACGATGCGAAGGCCAACGAGGTCCGCAGGGCCCCAACCTAGCGCAAGTGGAAGTCGGAGACAGGTAGAGGGACCGGACTCGGGCACCACCGCGTCAACTGGGCGTACCAAGCCCGTGCCGGCCACAGAGGCGCGAGGAGCCAGACGCTGCCGCGGTACAGCCGCAGCCTCGCGAGGACGTCGCACAGCAACAGTGCGTCTGGAGGCGGAAATATGTATATCGACCGCCACCTGTTCCAGTCTACCATGAAAGCGTCCGGACCCCACTCCGGAGTGCGAGGCCGGAGGGAGAGGTACCGAGGCAACTGGCGCGGCACCTCCGATGCGAACAAGGCGACCTCCGGAACACCCCAGGAAGCCGCGAGGTTGTCGAACACAGTCCGTTGCATCGCCCATTCGACAAGAACGCCCTGTCTTCTCGACAGGGCGTCCGCCCACAGGGTGGCAGGCCCGGGCAGGGAGGAGGCATGCAAGGAGAAGGTGTGTCGGTCCGCGAGGAAGAACAACTTCACCGAGAACCCCAATAGAGTCAATGACCTGGAGGACCCCCGCTTTAGGAAACAGTGGACAGCTGTCTGAGTGTCCATCCCGAAGGCCACCGACTTTCCCCGAAGGGCCAGCGCATGGGCCCTCAGGAAGAACAAAGGAACCAACAGTTCGAGGGCATAGACGGGTAAGGGGCGTGAGTCCCACCCATCCGCCGGGAAGTTGACGGCCCAGGTTTGATGGGTAACCTCACCCTACCACGCTCGACGCATCCGTGTCTACCCAGATCGTCGGCGGGGGGGGCGGTCCAGGGCACAGCCGCAGAGAGCGTGCCCCGAGCAACCCAGTGTCCGAAGTGTCCGCGAATGGCACGCGGGAGCGGCAGGAGCCGATCCATAGGGGTCAACGGAAACACCTCGGTGCCCATGAGGAGGAGGCGGCGTAGCCTGAGGCTCCCTAAGGGAATGGGCAGAGCGGCCCAATGCAGCGAACCCACTAACGAGTCCCAGAGCCACCCCGGGAGGGAGACCGAGTGCAACACGGCGAAGACCTTCCGCCGAAGGTGCACCGCGTTCGGCAGACCCTGGGTCACCGGAGTGCCGGACAAAACCCAGGCGAGACCGACCCATGGCACGACACGCGACGGGGTCAAGTGTGACTTGGGAACATCGACGGGGAACCCTAACTGTGCGACGTGGCGAACGACTGTGAGGGCGTCGCGTACGCACAGTCCGAGGGCTTCGGAAACTATCAACCAATCGGCCAAGGAAAACAGGAGCTGAAGCCCGCTCCTGAGGAGAGGACCCAGAGCCTGTCCCACCAGTTCGGAGAAGATCCGCGGCGCGATGTGGAGACCGAAGGGAAGGCCGGCGAACAGAAACACACGATCGGAAGTCCGAACGGCCAAGAATCGCTGGAATCGAGGATGGAGAGGAACGAGCCAAGACGCAGCCTGGAGGGCCAGCGACACTACCCACGACAGAGGGCGCAGGGCCAGGCGTACCTGGGGTACCGGCAGCATCCGAAACCGTATGTGCACGATGCGCCCGGTGAGGGCCAACATAGCCACCACCGGGCGCATCGCGTCGCAGTTCTACTCCGGTACCAGAAATACACGGGAGAGGAAAACCGGGTGACCGGCGGTCAACTCCCTCGACGATACCCTGCTCGTGCATGGATGTGAACACGTGGGCCACCTCTGAAGAGATGGGCCGGCATCGGTGACAAGAGCGGAGTGGGGGTCTGGACGTCCACCTCCAGGTGAGACTCCTCCGCGCATTCCGCCGCCCCCAACGTCCCTCGTGGCCACCGAGGGGCGCAAGGGCGAAAACAACCCGTGGGAGCTCCCGAGAGGAGGGGAGCGACCCGGGCGGCCAGGCAAGAAGGAGAACAAGGAGACCGACCCAGAGAACCTACACATTGTTTTGACGTGGAGGTACCCCCGGTACGGTCCGTGCGGGCATGAGCGCCATGTTGACCTCCTCTACCCCCCCCCCAACTTCGTCGAAAAGGGCGGGCCACCCCAACCCCTGGCCATCGCGGGGCCGACCCCGGCGAAGGGCGGCCGGAAGTGGAAGGCCGGCCAGCCCCGACACGGCGGGGATGAAAAGGGGGCAAGAACAGAAGGGCGAGGCGGAACTGACGCACTGGCCTGTAACGTCCCTGTCCTGCGCCCGTGCATGGCGGCAGCACTTGCAGCAGCACCCCGAAGAAGACCGGCAGAAGGATGGGACTGAGAAGACCCCGCTCGCGACACAGCGCGTCGTTGCGTGTCGTAAGCAGGGCCCGCCAATAGAGAAGCGTAGCGGACCCAAGCATCCCACGCAAAAAAGCCCCGACGGAGAGAGCGCAGAGGACAACAAACCCTGACGAATATCCAAGGGGGCTGTCCGGCAGAACGAGGACCATACCGTCCGGCGTTGCCGAGGTGCCACGCACAAAACCGCCTTCAGCTCGGGAACCACAGACACCGCGAGCCGAAGGGGGATCCGCCGAACGCGGCCCAAACCCTCGCGAATATCGCCTGGTGCAGACGCCGCGAGAAGCCGCAGGTGGAGGGAACCAAAAGACAAGAGAAGAAGTTCGGCACCCACCGCCGCAAGGGAAAATCCCTGTCGACAGAGGACTGAACTGGGTGATAGAAGAACGGGGTAGCAAGAGAACAAAGTTCAAGAACGGGCGCGCCGAATCAGGACCAGAACGCGCCGTTCAACCCGCCGACAGACACAAGAGGAGGCAAAAGCAGTGATGACTCCGGGGGAGGGACTGAAGGAGAGCCGGCGACGGAACGGCCGGCGAAGACGAAGGCCTCAGCAAACCAGGCCCCCAACGGGAGAGGGTGATCGAGCAAGATGGCTAAGCCAGGCGTACCGTCGTCGCACAAACCCGTCCCATAGGAGGACAGTCCCGTCAACACAGCCAGGGACTGAACAACCTGAAGGATGTCCCGGCGGCTGAAGTCTGACCAGAGCATAGGCCTGCAGAAGGGAGGGGGACCGTAGCAGGGGTAGGTTTGGTGAGGCGCTGAGGGTGTGTCACCACCAAGAAGCGCGATAAGAGGGAGTCTTGCATCGACTCCAAGCGCCCGTCGATGCGTGACACAAGCCACCCCTGCATAGCCGACAATCGATCCGAGAGAGGCGACCCCCCCCCCCCCCCCCAAGAATGGTCGGCCCGCAGGGGTGAGCGCGAGCGGGAGCGAGATCCACGACACGAACCAGCAGAGTCACGGCCCAAGGAAGGCGAGCGACCACGGTTGTGTCGCCGCAGAGGGACTCGTCCCTGAACACGAACGCCCGAGGGGGATACAGCACTATCCCCCTCTTCCAGCGACACGTCAGCCCCTGAGAAAGGGGACCCCGAAACCACGCGATACCCCACCGAGCCAAGAGGAGGGGTACCCCCGTGGCGAGACGGTAAGTGAAGGTCAGGGAGAGAAGAAGGAGGAGGAGCAGGACGACGGGAGTGGGAAGGCTGGCCGGGTGAAAAGACAGCATCCGGTGTTCCCAGGCGGTCACCCATCCAAGTACGAACCAGACCCTACGTTGCGTAACTTCGCTGATCGGACGAGAAGCGGTGCATTCAACGATGGCCGGTGGCTGAAAAGAGGTCAGAAGTAGCCGCGGGGGGAAACAGAGCAAGGATCCCTGGGGCAGAGATAACAGGGCGGCCCGACACCGAGGCGGAGGAGGGAGGGACCGCCACCGTGGGACGAGACCGTGAAGGAAGAATAGGCACCGAAGCAGGTGAAGTAGGAGGAGAAGCAACTACATCCTGGCGGACCCTCCTGGACAGTGTAGGAGGAGGGAGCAGAGGGCCAGCTACAGCCTGAACCTCCGCGCGCGTAGAGGACAAAGGAAGAGGACGTCGTTCGAGCAGGGGAAGCGGGCGGAAGGTAGTAGAGCCCCGACCCGGAGAGGCCAGGGGAGGGCGCACAGGGGCAGAGCCGCTAACCCCGGCCTCAGGGCAAGAACCATGACGAGGGCGATGGGCGCCGTCAAGGCGATCAGGAGGACAACGAGGGGCAGGAGAGGACGGGCGACGAGGCGAGCGAGAGCGTGGACGGAGCAGGGGATCCCCCCGACGATGTGACGACCGGCTGCGGGACCCAGGGGAGAGGGCCCGAGCAGGGAGAGGGCCAGGCGAACGGCCTTCAGTCGGGTCAGGGATACCCAGGGCGACGCGGATCCGGGCGGCAACAAAGGCCGGGGAACGGTGGCCCACAGTCCAAAAGCGGCGGGAGACTATCGCCCACACCGACTGAAGGGAAGCAGAGGCCACTGCCGCCGCCGAGGAACCAGGGCTATGGTGCACCACATCCAGCAGGGCCAGACACGGGCCACACAGAGCAGGGAGGTAGGCCGTAGAGGACACACAGTGCGAGTGGCGCAAGCAGGACTTGTGGCTCACCAAGCACGGGGAGCTACAACCATGGCGAAAGCAAGGCAGCCTACCTGCACTGGAAGAACACACACCATAATCAGCACATCGAAGGAGTAAGTGGAGAGAATGCCCAAGAAGAACCAGGGAAGGAGCATGGGGAAACAGGAACACACATGCAAACAGGCATCCGTACTCACCCTAAACCGGGAGCACAGAGGTAGGTGAGTAGGGCGGGCGAGGTGGAAGAGCACTAGCAGAACCTGCAAAGATGGAGAAAGTGTTAACCACCACTCAACATCTTACATGCAGGGCCTATAACACCAGTAAAGTGCACACACCAAATAGTATCAGGCAACAAGATGACATAAAAAAGGTCAATAGTGAAAGCCAACTATTACCGCAAATTTGCGGGCCAATGGAGGCATAACCGTATCGACACCACCCTCCCGCAATTTTGCGGGACCCCCCAGCGATCTCCGCAAATTTGCGGGGAGCCGAAACGTCCCAGAGGACCGAATCGAGCTCCCGCAAATTTGCGGGACCGGCCGAGATGGTCCGGCGCCGAAAAAGCGAGAGGAGCGTCTAGGGAATACCAAAAAAGGGCCACAAAAATGCGTCATCTCCTTATGAACTCCAAGCGATGATGGCCATCAAGCTGAGCAGTGTCTTCCTTGAAAATATTCTAACACAACCGGTAAAGGGAGAGGCAAGGAAGACACACCAGGGGAGAGGAGGCACATCCCCCAGGAACCACCCAACCCACAGAGATAGAGCAAAGCCCATGAGTAGAAGTGGCAGGGAGGGTGGTTTCGCACAAACAGGGGCCCCCGTGGGGTACCCCTGGATTGGGCAAAAAAGACTATGAAAGGATGGAGGTGAAACAGGAAGAGAAAACAAAAACCAGTAAATGAAACTGGTGAGGAAAAGGGTGGCTTAGCCGAGAGCAGAGAATGTGTCAGGGGCGAAAAACCCTGTGGTGTGAAGGAGGGGCCCCCGTGGGGTACCCCTGGATTATCACGAACCACCTGTCGCCCAGGCCGTTGAGACACAGGGAAGGCTCGAAAGGGGGACTCGGGAATAACGCTAATAATGCGGCCGACACAAACTCTACAAACAGCACCGCCACCAACGAAATCTCAGATTGTTTACCAACGGTACACCTTAGGCTATGAAAAAATGAAAACTCATAGTGGCATAGCAAGTCCTGAATGAGAAAACGAGCTAGGCTAAACTAAGCTAAAAGCTAAAGTATGCCCAGACTAACAGGAAAAAAGAATATGAAAAGAGAAAGAATGAAAAACATATACGAGGAACGCCAGGCGCCCCCGTACCTTCGGTAGGCTATTTCCACACGCGTCTCCATTATACACACTTAGGAGCCCATTTACGTGTGCCTTAGATCACGTAACATCTGTCTAACAAAAAAAGAAGGCCAGATAAGCCGAAACGAACCTAAAACAGGGTGAATTGAAGGAGCACAACAAAAGCGGACTCAACATGGAGACGCGTGAAAAAATGATGACAAGAGAGGGTCGCTCATGCGCACGTTCGACAGGGATCTGCACATGACGGAACACGGGATGGGCCTTAAGCGGTAACTAAGGTAAACCCCTTTTTCTTCTCTTCTATGCTTTTTTCACCTTCGGTGGTAGTTTTGGTTAATGTACAACGTCTCCTAGAGCAAGATAAGGAGTAGACTCTAGACGTTTTCTTTTTAACCGCGGTTGGAATGACGACATAGCAGTCAAAATAGACAAGTCATCATTGCAATTAGGTTAATAGCCTTGACGTTGGATTTTCCAAGACTACTAACAAATATACCGGTATGCTGGGAACTGCTCATCTTACTGTATTTATTATTAAAGTTAAATTCTATACAGTACTGTATATATACAGTGTATATATTCACAAGATTGACATATATTAATCATGTTCCTATGATTTGTCCATTTTCAGCTAGCTTCCTTATTAGCCCAGAAGTACCCTGAAAAGTTCCACAGCCTGCTCATGTTAGCCCCCTCCATCAACTTCTCAAACTACTACATCGAGAGGATTCGTCGCAAAGCCCCACCCCCGTTACTCGAGCTTCTGGAAAAGGGTGGCTGTTACGAGCACACTGACCCAAAGTATGGCGCCTACCCTATATCCCTGCGCGTGTTTGAGGAGATGATTCGCTATGAGCTGCCCCTGGAGGAACCTGATGGATTCACCATCACCTGTCCCGTTCGCATCATCCATGGCACGCAGGTGAGGTGCATAGCTGAATAGAAAGTATACTTAACTTATTCCTCCGTGTGCCTCTAAGTCAAGGGATCATTATTAAGTCCGGATCAATCAAATATATTGTGTACTGTAAAAGAATCGAGATACAGAGAATATGAGCATGTCTGCACAAGTAGCCTGGAGGCATTTCTGCCATGGCCAGAATTTTGCAGTGGTGTCCCCGCATTGGAAGCAACATGTCAGAAAGGATGAAGTGTTCAAAGTCACTCGTAGTCATTAAGGGTTTAATATTTAGTTCAGTTCATGCAAGTTCCTTTGTTTTGACAGTTAGTATAATGATAGACCTTCAGAGGTAAATTTTCGGTTTACTGTTCTATCATAATTCTTAATATCTTTAACCCTTTGACTCAAGGGAAGCCGAAGCCTGGGTTGATGGAATGCCAGGTGAGCAGACACGGTTAGTTTAAGAGTGTGAAATGGTTCATGATGATGGACAGCAGTGCTCCACACACATGAACACAAACATTGTCACTGGCTTCGACTCACTTCGATCCAAGGGGGTAAATAAATTATGGATTGTAATAGTACATGTTAAGAGCTCGATCGCTAAAAAACTCCATGGAAGTGTTACAAAGGTTCCATGACAGTTCGTATGAGGAAATATATTTCTCACTGATTACACTCTTGGACAACTTCAGTTCGCACAAGAATGCACTGAAGCTGTTGCCAGGGTACTTGGACATTTTTTAGGTTCTGAGTTTACTGTACATTATTATGTTTTCTCCACTAACCAACTTTACTCCTAAACTCGATTAATTAAATTAACAAACACATGTGGCAGTCCGGGGATTCGAACCTAGGATGCTCACACCGAAAATCAACACACTTATGCATTACTATAAAAACTCCCTGAAAGTGTTGCGGAAGTACTGTAACAGGACAGTCATTATATATTATACTGTAAGCATTTGATTTTAAGTATTAAGAGTGTCAGAGAAGAGATGTGCATGAGCAGGCTTAGTTATTTTGGCTTGTGGAGAGATGGATGGCCTGTGAACATGAAGGGAGCTGTGCGGAGGGGGAATAAATGGGCCATAAATTTCCTCATCAATTTACTGTTTTGACTCTTCCCAGATGGTAGAAAAATTAGCTTGATTGCTCAAGTCTTTATGGAGGTCTGTAAGGTTGAGGGTTGGAATTTCAAGACTTGTCATAATGGGTCATAATAGGATGGGTAGAGACCTTACAAGAGCTCCATGAATGTGTTGAGGGAGTACAAAGGAAAATAAGCAACAACAGATATATTGATCCTTATGAGGCTGCTTGTAACTGAAACTACCTACCTAACCTTCGTGCAAAAAAGGTATTGGTAGCACAGTAAAGTGTGGTGCTATTCGTTTGTAAACCCTGCTAATTGGAGGTTAACCCGTTAAGCGCGAGCTATTGGTAGTGCACACCCTACCGCCAAGCGACGATATTAGGCTTCATTCCCGCCTGAAATCGTCATTTTAAGATAAATGTCGTTATTACTTATTCATATGCGCCTATTTTACATTTAATATGAAGATATTAACATGTAACAGCAATAAAACAAGTGGGAATAGTATTTGGGGGGTGAAAAAGACGAATTATTGCCGACCCTCCAGTCATGAAGTGTGAGGCGAACGCGACATACACCCTCCCTCTCCGAAGCCTAGAGGCAGACTGAAGCCTCTCTCTCACTCTCTCAATCCCCACGCACTCGATAGGTGCAGGACAACACCTTGGAACCGGGTTGGAGATATTGGCGCGGTAAATAAACCGATAAACAAGGGAATAAGAGGAAAAATAGAGGAAAATTGAAGGGGGGGGGGAGAGGGGGGAAGGAGGGTTTCTTGACACATGTGGAAGAGTGATAGAAGGTATGGAGGGGAATTATCTCACTTAATCACATATTCCTTTGTTTTAAGCACTACTGGGGCCTTTTAACACCCAAAAACCCGGGCCGTTTGTTGTTGTTGTTCCCTAAGCTGCCTGGCCGAACAGCCCCGAGTCCCTGAGAAAGGCCATGGCCACGATCGGGCTTTCCCACAGAGCTCTCATTGAGTGTAGATTGTGTTGTTGGCATAAGTGGTTGTGTGAAATGCAGTCTTCTATGATGTGTTTAATGGTATGGGGTGCTGTGTTACATCCCGGGCAGGCGTCGACAACGGAGTCATCCAGTCTCTTCTGATAGCTCAGGAGAGCTGGATGGTGTCCGCATCTCAGCCTGGCCAGGTGGACTCTATCCTCGCGAGGAAGGGAGGATTCGGAAGGATGGATTTCGGGAGGTCGTGCATGCAGCTGCGTGTTGTCTGTGAGTGAGTGGATGGATCGGTGAGAGATATGAGTATGATTGTGCTTCTGGAAGTTGGTTCGGGGTGGGCAGGGAGGGAGAGAGGACAATAATTGTGTGTGATACCGTGTGCTGGGTGTTGTTTTGATATTTCTTGGTGTCTGTGGGTGTGTTGCCATGTAGTTTAGTGGGTGGTCTTGGTTCGTGGAGGCTGCTGCCAGGAATTGAGTGCCTCTCATGTCCAGATGGTCTTTGACTTTGAGGATTTTGGTTTCTTGATGTAGGTGATCTGTGGGTGCAGTAGCTGTGCAGCCTGTAATGATCTTCAGGGCTTTGTTTTGAATAGTCTGTAAGGTCTTATGATGTGTTTCAGCTAGGTTAGAAGCCCAGGCTGGGCTTGCGTATTCCATCACTGATCTTATGTATTGTTTATATACTGTGGTGGTAGTTTCTTTGTTGTGTCCAAATTTTGTGTGAGCAAGTGACCTGAGGGCGTTAAGTCTGGGTGTCAGTTTCTTTTTAATGTTTGTGGTGTGCTGTTTGAATGTCATTTGTAACATCAACTACCTGCCAAGCGGGCATATATACCCTAAACGAGCTTCATTCCATGCTCTTTTTTATGCATAAAGAAGAGCCAGAGCGTAATACAATTATGTATCCGAGAAAGTGCGATAATAGAGCTTTCCAATGACACCTGAATCATCCTTGTACGACCACGGGTTATCCTGTAGCGATCGAGCAACCGGAGTTGAAAAACCCTAAAATAAAGTAATCTCCCCAGTTTTTTCCTGGTTTCGCGAGGCCGAGTGTGTGGAATGTTGCAGTGGCGGTCTCAGTCGCAGCACTGTGGTCGTGCCGAACGGTCAGAGCCCGCCTATCATCGGGAGGGGATGTGCGCAGCCACATACCTTACCCTCTACGTATGCGCGGAAATGTAAGCCTCCCTTGGCCCCGCCCCCCGTTCCCCGCGTTTAAATAAACCCTTCAAACCGTTACTGCCAGGTCGCTCTGTAGTACAGTCACTAGAGCTCCCGCCTGGCATCCAGAAATCCAGTGTTCGATCCCACTTGAAATTTAGTATATTTTTATATTTTTATTTTGTTATTTTGTTATTTGTGTTATGTTATATTATAATATATTATAATATATTATAATATATTATATTAGGGTTAGGTTAGGTTAGGTTAATCTAATCTAATATAATATAATATTTGTACATTTTCGGCAGTGGGCGGGGCCTGGGGTAAGGTATGTGGCTGCGTACAGACCCTCCCCTATCATCTATTATATGGATATTCGTATTTAGGATTATATAGTGGACTGTATAATAATACCATATAATAGTTTATATCACCTGAAGACTGGAACTAGTGCTGTAGAACTTAGTTGACCTGTTGAGCCGTGATGATGTTACAAGATGGTGTGTGAAACGGGTGTGTTAGCTAATAGGATAGAGTTGATGAATAAAGAAGGGGGCCACTATACTTAATGATTGATGGGAATGATGATTAATGATCTATGGATTAGTATGGATAGATGGAGAATTGATGAGCTAAGTACTATCACTAATGGGGCGAAATATGAGGTGAAACACGAGAGTGTAAGCAGATGGTCTGGTTGTGGTGGCGGCTAGGTAGAGAGTGCAGGACCCTCGCAATATTCGCGAGAGGTCCGCCAATATCACGCATGCGCAAATGGGTAGGTATATATTTTCCCACCCAATTATAATTACCTAAGTTCATAGGAATGATAGACTACCCAATATCCAATTTAGAACATAATTATTAACTTCTTAATTATTCTATATAACCATTGATCCCACAAACTTAATACTAAATACTTAATGTAATACTTAAAGTAAGACTGTCCATATCAGAGTTTGGACACATTCCCGCCACCAGGTTTATATAATACAGTATCTACAAAAGCCCGGAGGGTATTTTATTCCGCCATGATTGGGAGGAGGCTTGAGCCGCCTGTCGACTAGGACGTCCACTGGGTACGTTGACCGGTTGATCGGTCGAGGTAGCCCCTGTGGGAATGTCTCCAGGCGTCTCCGAGGAGTCCTCTTTGCACTCAATGTCCCCCTCAAGAGGGCACAGTCGGACAGTCGGCGGCGTATATGTTCCCGTCTTCGTCCGGACTCTAGCCACTCTGACTTCTCCGTCCTGACCGGGTAATAACTCGACAATACGGCCCAACTTCCAAAAAGCGCACGGACCCTCATCATGGATGATGACGACATCACCGATACCCGGCCACCGACCATTTATTGGTCTCAGCTTACACTTATGCGCCTCTCTGAGGGTCACCAGATACTCGTTAGACCAGCGTCGCCAGATATCTTTCGACAGTTTGCGAATATATTGATATCTGGCTGAAATGACATTTTTATTTATGTAGTCTGGATCTTCCAACCCATCCTCTACTTCATTATCATCAGGAAGATCCCGCAACCGATGACCCCGCACCAACACAGAGGGTGTTATTGGGGTAAGATCCCCTAGGTCGCCGGAAGCATAATATAAGGGACGATCATTGATAGTGGCCTCAATTTCCAACAGTAGAGTAGTCAATTCCTCCAAGGAAATTAAGGCACGTCCCAACACCTTCTTCAACCCCGCCTTGACAATGCCGATGGCCCTTTCCCAAATAGCGCTGAACCACGGCGCCCTAGCCGGGATAAACCGCCACTCACATTGAACACTGCCAAGGTGGGACTGAACTTTAGGGTGATTACAAATGTCCGATAAGTACCCAGAGGCCCCAACAAAAGTGCTGGCATTGTCACTTAAAATGATCCAGGGAAATCCCTGTCGACTACATAACCTCCTGAATGCGTGGAGGAAACTGTCACAAGTGAGGTTGGTGACTATTTCGATGTGAATCGCTCTGGTGACCGCGCAAGTAAATAAAAGCATGTAAGCCTTTATGGTCGGCGAGTCCTTGATCGGGATTGCTCCGCTATAGTCCACCCCAGTGACCTTATACGGGTCTCCAGGGGTGGTTCGCAGGGCTGGTAAAGGTGGCAGTCCTGCATAGTCGTAGGGCTTACCTTTTACCCGACGACATTTCAGACATTTACCCAGTACGCTTTTCACCACCTGCCTGAGTTTAGGCACCCACCATTTTTGACGAACGTAGGTAACCACGTGACCGACCGACCCCGTAATGGCAACAGAGCCGATGGCACCGATCAATTATCAGGTGGGTCAAGGGATGTTTGGAGGGCAGAAGTTTAGGATACTTGCATTATTCTGAGATAGCCGCTAACCTCAATCTGCCTCCACAATGAATTATACCTCCCTTCAGGTGTAGTCCTAACTGGTTGATCAAGTTATTTCTGGACTGTTTACCCTTCACCATTATTTCAAGTTCCTGTGAATAGGTCTCTTTTTGGCATAATTTGAGTAAAACATTATCTGCAGCTCTAATTTCATGTACGTTGAGATGAGCACTACCTGTGGGGGGCAGGCTATTTCTTTTTGTCTTTAAATTATTTACGAAACGTATGACCCATGCTGTGACACGCTGCAATCTTTCATCTGTCTATCTATCTATATGCTCAGGCCCAATCCCCATTATGGGGGTAGCCGACTCAAGACAGAGCAAGAACAGGGAAAAACACAAAACAACATAAAACAACAAATAAACACAGATAAAAAAAAACAAATTCACACACATCTAGGTCACCCAGGAGAAGACCCAGCGACCAGGGTAACCAAGGTCGCTCCAGCACTCCCCCGGCCCCCGACCACCCGGAGAAGTTCCGATCTCGGCAGGCAGACATGCAGTGGAGCTAAAGCCACAAGCCCTCCCACCACACTTCCAGGCGCACCCTTCATATTAATCGTCTCCCCGGGCCAGGCGCCTGATGGACTATTATCTAGTCCAACTTGCGCCCGACCCCTTACTCCAAATGACCACATGTTCACTCAACTATTCACAAGCATTCTCCATTCATTCCTGTCCACCACCACTTCCCCTGCCTGATCTATAGTCATTCCTCTATCATCCAAAGCTTTTCTTACACAGTCTCTCCATCTCAATGGGGGTCTTCCTGCCCGTCTATCTCCCCTTGTACCTGACTCACATATTCTCTTTGTAAGCTGTCAATCTTTCATAGCTGTTATATTTGTGCCAGTCCCATAACTGTGTGTCATCTTGGGGCACTGTGCCTACAATTTGGGTCACGATACCAGCGGGCTGCTGTTGGAGATCTATATTCTCTGGCCATCCATCGGGTTTTGGGAGCCAAGATGGCCCATTCCACCACAACGCAGAAAAACTCAAACATTTAGCAGACACGCCTCGAGATACCATATCACTTGGGTTCTCTTTAGTCGACACATACCGGAAATAAACAGTCGGGACTAGGGCATGTATCTCATCGATGCGGTTAGTGACATACACTGGCAGTTTCTTTTGACTGTGAATCCAGTGTAGCGTAATTTGGCTGTCACTCCACACATAGGTTTCAGAGATATGAAGTTTATCTTTATAGGCATTCTCAACGAAGTTAATCATTCTGGCGGCTAGCAGAACTGCAGTCAATTCCAATTTAGGGATGGAAAGGGACTTGATGGGGGCCACCTTAGCCTTTGCCATGACCAAGTGGCTACCTTCTGGACTGACTAGATATATAGCAGTCCCGTAAGCGACACTGCTTGCGTCAGCAAATGCATGCAGGGAAACAGTCTTTCTGAAACAGATCCTCCTATAGAACTCAATACAACTACAGAGAACCATATCATCCACTATCCCCCGCCATTCCGCTTGCAGGTCCACAGAGAGAACATCGTCCCAACCCAATTTCAGTCTCCACAATTGTTGGAGAAAGATTCGAGACCTTATTGATACTGGCAACACAATCAAAGAGTTTGGCAGCAAACCTTAAACACTCACACTTTGTAACCTGTTCAAAAGGAGCATACTGAATTCCAAAGGAAAGAGAATCAGAGTCAGTTTTCCACACCAGGCCAAGTACTCTCACCAAATCCTATTGTTCCGCAGCAACACCATCCTTCTGCAACACCTTTCTCAAGACGGGACTATTTGTGGCCCATTGGCGCAGGAATAAATGGGCATTATCCATTACTTCACGAGCCATATCGTAAGCATGGACGAGGGAACTTTCATTATACCCCATACCTTGGAGGTTATCGATATATAGCCCGGCCTTAATTTCCTGCACCAACTCCGGGTCTGCATCAACAAGAGAAAGATGCTTAAGGATGGTCGCGTTAAGCAGAAACTGGGAGCAGGTAGCGCCAAACAATACAACCTGGAACCGATAACATTGTAGAGGCGAATCTAGTCGAATAGGATCCTTTGGCCACATGAACCTGGTGTAATCTCTGTTGTCCTCATGTAGTTTTAACATCAAGAAGGCTTTCTCAATGTCACTGACCCACGCATACGGATGCAAACGGAATCTCAACTAGACTTGAGCTAACTCCGGTACTAAAGATGGTCCCGTGTACAGACAGTCGTTCAGACTAGGCAAGTACTGGTTAACCTTAGCGGAACAATCAAATACAATACGAACCGGAGTAGTCCTGCTTTCCTTTAAGATCCCATGATGCGCCAGATAGTGACATGACCCAGGGTCATCGAATGGAACCTCCTCAATGAAACCACGCGACAACTGATCAGAAATTACCTGCGAATATTGTTGACAAAAACCAGGGTCAGCAATGAACCTCTTCTGGAGTCCTCGTAACCTACCCACAGCCAAACCTTTGTTGGTGGGCAACCGTCCCTTTTCTTCGGTCCAGGGAAGACGTACCTGATACTGTAGACTTTCTGGATCATACGTGACTGTCTCCTCATAACTGATCAAAGCTTGCCGTTCGGCTTGTGAATGTTCTTTGGGTGATATGCCAATGTGGTCTAAATCCCACAAAGCATTCAGTTCTTATTTGCACGGGAACTGTCCAGTAGACATATATTGGTCCACTGGAGTTACTGCCACTTTTAGAATTGTTACAACCTCAGTATTGTAACTGGATGTGGATGCCGCATAAGAACCACTCAGTGCATATCCGAATTTGGTTGGAAGTAAAACCAAATTACCTATCCGTTTATAACCAGGTCGCACTATGTTGTAGTAATAGTCGGCACCAATTAGTACCTCCAGCTGTGCTGTCTCTGTGACGCATGAATCGGCCAATTTAATGCCATGGTGCTTTAAACTAATCATTTCAGCACTAAGACTAGACTCACCTTTATGTTCGGGAAGATCCTCGACCACAATTGCTTCGAGACGATGGAACCTACCCCGATGTAAATATTTCAGTGCTACAATAGTATACTCACGAGGGGTTTGAGTTCCGGTGAAACCATGAAGCCGTAATTCTTCCGTCCCCACGGTTTCGTATGAAAGGGACGGTAGTATGGATTTCTTCACAAAGGTCCTCTGTGAGCATTGGTCTAATAGCGATCTGACTTTTATACTTTTCCTGTGTCTACCCTTTACAGGCAGCTGAACTGTGGGTAGGATCACAGTTTGCTTATTCATACTTACAGACATTGTTGTTGAGGTTGTAGGTGTTGACTCTTCCCTAGTAGTACCTCCACTTACCGGTCTTGCCTCTCTCTGTTTTGGGCACAGGGAGTGAAAGTGCTTACCCTGGCAATACCTACAATTTTTGATGTTAGGGTTAGTGCACCCATTACTACCATGATCACTGGAGAGACATCCCGCACAGAGTCGTAGTTGCCGAGCTCTTTTAATTTTGAGCGGTCCCATTTTATGTTTAAAGCATTTATACCAGGGATGGTTATTCCCACCGCACAGTTTACATGGGAACCGGCTACTACCACTCTGTGTTGCGAATGCAGCCGTAGCCACAGGCATATTCTTTCCTGGGGAGTCCTGACCAACCATGTTATATAATTCTGCCTGAAAACACCGTGTGAAAGTCTTGTAATCTAGGCTTTGCTCACCCATCTCCCTCCTAATGGTCTCCTTAACTGGTGATGGCAATTTATTCAGCAATGTAACCACACAGAACTCTTCCAGACTCACCTGTTGACTAGTCATAGATCTCATGGCACTTTCCATGGTGGCGTAGAAAGCCTTTAGTTCTACGGCCTGACATTGAGGAGCGACAAGATTATGGAAATGCATGATGTGTGCCGCTTTTACCCTGTCGGGGTGCCCGAATGTTTCTTGAAGTAAGTCTAAGGCGGGGACGTAGCTTGCACCCTCCACCGAGAAACCTTCTATCAGCTTATAGGCATCCCCCTTTAACTGACCCTTTAAGTATGTTAACTTTTGAATTGCACTTAAGTCAGTCTTTTCATGCACCACACATCGAAACATGTCCCAAAACCCAGTCCATAATGTGGAGTCGCCAGCGAAGGTGGGTAGGATCAGGTGCGGCAATTTAACTCCCGATCCCTTTTTGTTGTCGGATCGAGTTTGCCCTTCTGCTTTACCCAATTTCTCCTTTAACCTGAAGACTATCCCATAGATCTCGAATAAGTAAATGGTATCCGCCTGGTTCTCCTGAAAACATTCAGAGTCTGAGGAATATAGCGGCAACAAGACCTCTTGATTGGCCTCAAACTTGGTCACTTGGGTCTGCACGCTATGCAGTTTTGCCTCGACTTCTACCCGAGATGCGGTTTCCAAGAACTCATCTAAATCTTCTGTCAGGACAGTCAATGAACCTTTAAGACCTGCCCTACGGCGTTTGCCCTGGGCTAGAGCTTCCATATTGTCACCTTTAGTCTAAAACAAATGGAAAATGCAAATCCCAGACCTTTACGACAGTTTATTTGAAACAGGAAAATCTTCCGCCGATCAAACTCGGGTTCTAAAGCTAAACGCGAGCGACCAATGACAGATAATCAAAGAGCGAGAACAAATGCGAGTAACATCAAATGCGAGAGGGAAAACAAATTGCAATACTTATCATGCCGATCAAACTCGGGTTCTAACACTAATCGCGAGCAACGGCAAGAAATAAAAAGGGAAAAAACAAAGGATATACTAACAAGACAATGAACCTTTAAGACCTGCCCTACGGCGTTTGCCCTGGGCTAGAGCTTCCATATTGTCACCTTTAGTCTAAAACAAATGGAAAATGCAAATCCCAGACCTTTACGACAGTTTATTTGAAACAGGAAAATCTTCCGCCGATCAAACTCGGGTTCTAAAGCTAAACGCGAGCGACCAATGACAGATAATCAAAGAGCGAGAACAAATGCGAGTAACATCAAATGCGAGAGGGAAAACAAATTGCAATACTTATCATGCCGATCAAACTCGGGTTCTAACACTAATCGCGAGCAACGGCAAGAAATAAAAAGGGAAAAAACAAAGGATATACTAACAAGACATGGTGATAAATAGCCGATCAAACTCGGGTTCGGACCTAGCACTAAACGCGAGCGACGGGATAAATGGCAAATTATCAGAACATGAGTGGCATTAGAACTTGTAGAATTAAATGTACGCGCCTGCCGAGTGCCGAAATCATTAAAGTTAAAACCCAAAATACAACCCTTCAATATTTAGAATTTAGATGCCGCAATGTAAATTGAAAAGTTAGGCTATCACAGAAATTTTGAAAAACAGGGTTAAATTAGAAGCATCAAGATTTACTAATAATTTAGAAAAGCCAATAAATATATTTAACCCTCCAGCCCCGGCTATGTATTATATATATATTCCTCGAAACCCGGGTGTTTTGGCCGAAAAACGTCTAGGCTAGGCTACCGTATATTCATTAATCAGACTGCTTCCCGCATTCCCGCGCATCCCCATGCGTAGCTGTGTTATTTACCTGTAGAATGGCATTAAGTAGAGCTCTCTAAGTTAACTGGTTGAGTTGTGATGATGATTTCATTGGAGATAACTTTATGGCCAAAACAGCCACTTGTTATATGCTTTTTTATGGGCGTTCAAGAGCCCTTCCGTGGTGAGAGGGTTAAATTTAGAATTAGTTAGGCTTAATCAGAAAAAACAAATTGTTAATGAACTTAAATTTAAATGTAGTTAGGCCTAATCAGAAAAGCAAGACTTATTGAACTTTCAAATTAGTCAATCAGAAAAAATGCAAATTATGGGTTAGTTAAATTTAGTGCATGTTATATTCCACAAAGGATCTGTCAAGCAGTTCCGTACAGTTCGCGCACATAGGAATGGCCAATTATGGCCACCTTTTTAATGAGGCCAGGGTAAATAGCCCTCTCTGGCTCAAAACCTTCCCCTACACCACCTCCTGCTGCCCCGTGCTTAAAAAAGCCATGTGCCATGTTGGCAAATCAGGAAAACCCTCGCGGCCGAAAAGGAAGCAAAAAATCGCGGGAGAGTAGCCATCAAATGCACCGACAAGCAAACAAGTGGGCCTGGCCAACGATCACACTAGGACGGGCGAAGGACCATATATTATATGGATATTCGTATTTAGGATTATATAGTGGACTGTATAATAATACCATATAATAGTTTATATCACCTGAAGACTGGAACTAGTGCTGTAGAACTTAGTTGACCTGTTGAGCCGTGATGATGTTACAAGATGGTGTGTGAAACGGGTGTGTTAGCTAATAGGATAGAATTGATGAATAAAGAAGGGGGCCACTATACTTAATGATTGATGGGAATGATGATTAATGATCTATGGATTAGTATGGATAGATGGAGAATTCATGAGCTAAGTACTATCATTAATGGGGCGAAATATGAGGTGAAACACGAGAGTGTAAGCAGATGGTCTGGTTGTGGTGGCGGCTAGGTAGAGAGTGCAGGACCCTCACAATATTCGCGAGAGGTCCGCCAATATCACCCATGCGCAAATGGGTAGGTATATATTTTCCCACCCAATTATAATTACCCGGTACCTAAGTTCATAGGAATGATAGACTACCCAATATCCAATATAGAACATAATTATTAACTTCTTAATTATTCTATATAACCATTGATCCCACAAACTTAATACTAAATACTTAATGTAATACTTAAAGTAAGACTGTCCATATCAGAGTTTGGAGTCCCAACGCACATACTCTCTCAGAACCCCTAATGTGCTCAGAATGCCGCCCGTCATATGACGGGTAACGCGGGATTGTCCATTTATCTCTCGCCCGTCATATGGCGGGCACCGACAGTTGGGTGTTAAAAGTATTTTTTTAGGCCTTGGATCTTAAGAGGTTCGTCGCCTTTCACCACCAAAATCTCTTAAGAGTCTTCTCTCCACTTCTCGGGTTAAGAGTGAGATATTTATAAAGTCATTTCTTGAAAGTTTCAATAGTAGCCTACTACACTCAATGACATTACTAGGTAGTCCATTCCATAAGTTTACCACTAGATTGAAAAATAAATACTTTGCCTCATGTGAGTTAAAAGGCTTTCCAATTGCCATTTCCTCTTGTCAGTTGTAAAGTATTTGTTGAAATCCATATTTTCAATACCTATAATAATTTTAACCCTTGTCTAGCAGGGTGTTTTGGGCTATTTTGGGCATATTCAGGCCCTCCTGAATGATCAATCTAGTATCTGCATGAAAAGAAATGTATTCAGCAAAAAAATAGGCGCTAAAAGCTTCAAAATGAGACCAGAATGAGCTACGTAGCACTCGTGGTTCTCATGCAGTGGTGCCACCAACATGGGAGTTTAGCGTATAGCGGTATATTTTTCCCAGCTATGCTCACTACTGGCTACACAGCCGTCCTCTCGAGAACACAGGGAGCGTGAGTCAGTGGGTGGCGGTAAGCCCTGGGTGTCGGACGTGTGGCCTGCTGCGCTCCCGGCCATTTGCACTCGATTTTAACCCTTTAACCCTCTCACCACGGAAGGGCTCTTGAACGCCCATAAAAAAGCATATAACAGGTACCCGGAAGGCCTCTTGAACGCCCAGTGGTTGAAAGCCTGTGAGCTTCGTGTGCGAGGCGTCGGTCCGACGCATGTAAACAACAACCGGCTGGACCGACGCCCCGCATCTCCGGCCACAAGAAGGAGAGTGTCGCTTGTTCGTGTGTGCCTGTATGTTGTTGTTAAGTATCGAAAAGTGGTGTAAAGTGGCTGTTTTGGCCATAAAGTTATCTCCAATGAAATCATCATCACAGCTCAACCAGTTGACTTAGAGAGCTCTACTTAATGCCATTCTACAGGTAAATAACACAGCTACGCTTGGGGATGCGCGGGAATGTGGGAAGCAGTCTGATTAACGAATATACGGTAGCCTAGCCTAGATGTTTTTCGGCCAAAACACCCGGGTTTCGAGGAATATATATATAATACATAGCCAGGGCTGGAGGGTTAAAAGCCTTAATAATGCTCCTAACTTGCTGCAAATTGGTGCACGACTTAAGTCGAGCGCCGCTCTTTAAGGGTTAAACACTTGAATTGGGTCCATTCTTAGCCTGCGCTTTGTTAAACTAAACAGATTTAACTTTTAGACGTTCTTCGTATGGCTTATTTCTTATTCTAGCAATAATTTTTGTTACCCTCTGCTGAATTCTCTTCCATTTATCTATGACCTTTTGATGATATGGACACCAAAATTGTACACAGTATTACAAATAGGGGCCAATCAAAGAATTGTCTAAAGTGAGAATAACCATTTCAGATTTGTATTAAAACAACCTTACAATGAAACTAATCATTTGATTTGCTATTTTGACTATCTCGGTACATTGTTGGCTGGGTTTTAAATTGCTTGATATTGTAACTCCTAAGTCAGTTTCTTTATCAGTGCGTTTGAATTGACTACCATTCATAGGTTGGCGGCACATAATGGCGGAAGGCGGACGCAAGTTTTGAGGCTCCGGCATATGTTATGGGAATGGACAATTAATTCACGGAATATCGAGTGCATACGGGGCTAGCAAGAAGAGGAAGGATTTAGTGAAGTGTTTGGAGGATATATTGGTGTGGTGGAGGGGTGATATATAGTGTAATAAGAGTGTGTAGTGACGGGACAGCGGTAGTGTTGTGAGTTGTTGAGTTTGTAAACAAACATGGCGGAGGGAATTTCGGGTATGACGGAGGCGGAAGGAAGGTTACAACGTTTTCGGGGATTTAAGAGCACAGATAAGAAGTTAGAAGAGGTTAGTATTGTTGTGAAGGATTTGGAAAAGTGGATGAGTGATACGGAGAAATGGAAGGGGGATATTGGTGAGAAAGTTAAGGCACTGTGTACTCACCTAATTGTAGTATACAGGATTTGAGCCTAAGCTCGTGTTTTCCTGTCTCTCTCTCTATATTTATCCAATTTTGCTTTAAAAGTTTGGATATTTCTTGCTCCCACCACCTCCCCATCCAACTTATTCCAACACTCAATGCTTCTATACGGGAAGCTGAACTTTCTTACATCAGACTTACATATAACTTTCCTCAACTTACAATCATGACCCCTGGTTCTTCCCTCGTCCCTCACCACAAAATCTCCCTTGTCGATCTTCTCAAAACCTTTCACACACTTAAACATCATGATCATGTCACCTCTCTCTCTCCTCTCCCTCAGCGTTGGCAGCTTTAGCCTCTCCAATCTCTCCTCATAAGGCAGGTCTCTAAGGCTAGCTATCATCTTAGTGGCAACTCTCTGAACTCTTTCCAGTTTTTTATTATGTTTTATAAGGTGTGGAGACCACACCACTGCTGCATACTCCAGTCTTGGTCGTATTATTGTCCCTATTATTTTTGTTAACATCTCTTCATCTAAATAATTCAGAGCTATTCTCATTTTAGTCAACACTGCATAGGTTTCACCAGTTATTTTATTTATATGCTGTTCAGGTGACAAGCTGTCTGCCACAACTACCCCTAGGTCTTTTGCTTTCACAGCTTTACTAATTATTTCATCTCCTATTTTATATCCCCAAGAAGGTCTATATTTACTTTTTCCCATCTCAAGAACCTGACACTTACTCGTGTTGAATTCCATTTTCCAAGTTTGACTCCACTCATATAACTTATCTAGGTCTCTCTGTAATTCTTCACAACTACTCCTACTTGTAATATGCTTCATTAATTTTGCATCATCAGCAAACATAGATATATATGAGCCTATTCCCATTTGAAGGTCGTTGATGAAAATGTGTGGTGTGACTGGTGGGGAAGGGAATAGGCCTAGCGAAGGAAGTGAATGCAGGCCTATTTTGGCAGTTAATGAGAGCCTAGAGATGGTATTGAAAAGGGTAGATGAACTGGGAGCAGAGAATATGGCATTGAAGGAGCAGCTGAAGGAATACGAAGGACGTTTCACGGAAGTAAAGGAGTCAACTGCATGGACGGTGGTAGGTAAACAAAAAGTCAAGGATTTGGAGAATATTATGAAAGAGCAAAAGGAAGAAATGAATATGACCAAAAAAAGTTTTGAGAGTGCAGTTGTAGGGGTAATGAAGAACAAGGAGAGTGTCGTGAGGGAGGCCATGGACAGGGATAGGGGTGTAATCTTGTATGGAGATATAGAGACTCATATGAATGATAATGGAGTGAGAAAAGTGAGGGATATGGAGACAGTGAAGGAGGTCATGAAAGGTGTGGATGAGGACGAATATGGATGGGAAGGGCAGGTGGAGGAGGTCAGTAGGATAGATAGATATAAAAGGGGAGAGATGAGACCTATAAGGGTACAGTTTAAAACTAGGGTAGTGGCAGAGACTGTGACAAATTTTAGTTGGAGGCTAAATACAAATGATAAACTGAAACACATAAGACTAAAGAAGGATTTGAGTATAGAACAAAGGACAAAAATTAAGGAATTACAAGAAAAGGCTGATGAAAATAATGGAAAGTTGGGTGAGGAGGATAAGAGAAATTTTTACTGGAGAGTGAGGGACGGAAAAGTGAGGAAGTGGTTTATAAGAGTAGAAGGGAGGGGGAGATCAGGGAGGGAAGAGAATGTGATGGGAGTTGTGACGGAGGAGGAGAACGGGGTGGAGGTGTCACAGGAAGAGACGGGAGACAAAGAGGCAGACCCAGTAGTGCTAGCGGGGGAGTAGGGTACGGACTGGAGGAGCGGGATGGTGTAATTGCTGAAGGAATGGTAGATGGATTAAGGATTATGTTTAGTAATGTGGATGTGTTTACCCAGGACAAGAAAAGAGAACTTATATGTAGATTGCAGGATGAAGAGGAAAAACCTGATGTCATAACCCTACAGGAAGTAAGACCAAAAAATGCTAGAATTGAAAGGGAACTGGTGGAATATAGTTTGGAGGGTTTTGAGTTATATGAGAGAAATGCTATTAGAGCAGAGGTCGGAAGAGGACTGTTTATTTATGTAAGAAAAGAGCTCAAGGTTAATGAGGTGGATATGAGACAGCAGTATTGTGAGTATTTGTGTATTGAAGTAAAATGTGCAAGAGGATCAATTCTAATTGCCTCTATATATAGAAGCCCAAATAATAGCAGGGGAGAGGATGATAACCTACTGAAAGCAATGGAGGAGATAGATAATAGAGAGAACAAATATTAAATTTTGATTGGAGATTTCAATTTGCCAAGGATCAACTGGACAAATTGTACTACTCCAGCGGGACAGGGTAGCCTGGAAAATAAGTTTATAGAGAAAGTGAGAGATTGTTTTTTAACGCAACATATTGTAGAGATGACAAGATATAGAGATGGGACGCAGGGGAGTGTACTTGATTTGATTTTTAGCAATGAAGAGGATATAGTGGAACATGTTAATGTGGATAGCCCTATAGGTCGTAGTGACCATGCCTGTATAAGCTTTAGTTGTAACATTAAATCAGAGAGGGATAATAGAAGCAATAGAAAAAATATACATGTATGATAGAGCAGATTATGAGCTGCTGAGACGGTGTTTGGACATTGACTGGGGGGAATACTTGAACGGTGAAGACGCTGAAGGAATGTGGAGGAAAATTAGAGTCAAACTGGAGAATGCTGTATCCAAAAGTGTACCAGTAAGGGAATATAAGGATAAAACAAAATTGAGGAAAAGAACTAACCCAGAATTGCCAATGAAAAGAAAGCTTTGGATATTGATTAGAAGAAAGAAACGATTGTGGGAAAGATTAAAATTGTTAAAAAAGAACAGGGGGTCTAGTATAGAAGCTAAAGAAGTGGATCTGGAACGCAGACAAATAAACAATAAAATAAGGTGGGAAACAAGGAGGGGGGTGAAGGAGAGGGAGAGAGAGATAGCTAGAAATGTGAAGGATAATCCAAAAATATTCTGGAAGTACATTCAGGAAAAGTTAACAAGAAGAGTAGGGATCCCAGAGCTGGTAGGGGGGTTGAATGGTGGGAGTAGAGCGGAGACTGATAAGGAGAAAGCAGAGGTGCTGGGGAAATACTTTGGGGGGGTACTAACAGTGGAGTCAGAGGATGCAGTGCCTACTATTCCCATCAAACAGGCACCGGCACTAGAACTAATAGAGTTTTCCCATGCTAGAATAAGAAGGGCTATAGAAAAAATGAACAGAAGTAAGTCACCGGGACCGGATGGGATACACCCAAGAATCATAAAGGAAGGAGGGGAGATGTTAGTAGAGCCATTGAAAATGTTATTTGAGGTATCGTTTAATACAGGACAAATCCCGATGGACTGGAGAGAGGCGAACATAACAGCTATATTTAAGAAGGGAAAGAGAAATGACCCAGGGAATTATAGACCAGTCAGTTTGACAAGTGTTGTGTGTAAACTAATGGAAACGGTAATTAGAGAAGGAATAATGGATCATATGAAGTCAAACCAACTTTTCAGTGGGAGACAGTTCGGATTCTTGCCGGGGAGGTCGACGGTACTACAGCTAATTAAGGTGGTAGATGATTGGATGCAAATTCTAGAAGATGGTGATGTAATAGACGTGGTATATTGCGATTTTATGAAGGCCTTCGATAAGGTCCCACATAAAAGGTTAATAGAGAAAGTTAGAAGCTATAATATAGGGGAGAAATGTGTGAAATGGATAGAAGCCTTCCTGAAAGATCGGAGACAGAGGGTACTGATGAATGGAATAGGCTCGGGGTGGAGGGAAATTACAAGTGGGGTACCTCAGGGATCTGTGTTGGGACCACTGCTGTTCGTTATATTTATCAACGACTTGCCTGAAGTTATAACTAATGGAAGTGAGGTATACCTGTATGCGGATGACACTAAGCTGTATAGAAGAGTGAGGAGTAAGGAAGATATGGATTTGCTTCAAGGAGATGTGGAGGGCATGAAGGGATGGTCTGAGCATTGGTTAATGCCTTTTCATCCAAAAAAATGCAAGTACTGTACATGCGGATTGGGACCAGCAAGATAGACAAGGTAGGATACAGTATGTATGAAGCGATGGAGGAAGTGAATGCAGAAAAGGATATAGGAGTAGTGATAGACAATAAGTTAAATTTCTCAGAACATTTAGCGGAAAAGATAATCATCATCATCATCATCTCCGACGCCTTGCTTCCCCCTGGGAAACCCCCACTAGAGAATGGCCATGACAGAAACGTCTCCAAGCTACTTTGTCAAGACATGCCTCCTTTGCCCGTGCCACAATGCCCCTTCCACTACGTGGAAGTTTTTCTTCAATATATTTTTCCACTTTCTTTTCCCATACCATAGGTGGTCTTCCACTACTAGCGGTTCCACTCACCTGACTCCCATATATCTTTCTTGGCATTCTGTCTTCATCCATTCTCTGAACATGACCATACCACCTCAAAGTACTTCTCTTTATCCACTCAACCACACCACAATCAATGCCCAAAGCCTGCTCTTCCATTCCAAAGGACTCGTACACTTCCCTATTACTTGGCCCATCTAGCCTATTCATGCCAGCTGCCATTCTGAAAAAGCTCATCTCCACAGCTCTTAGTTTGAAGAGGTCCTCGTCACTTGCCGTCCATGTCTCGCTTCCATACGAGAGTGTTGGGAGCAGCACACTGTTTCTCAGTGACTTTTTGACTTCCTGGCTAACCATTCTTCCTTTGAGAATACTATCAAGTTCTCCAATCACTTTTCTCCCTTGCATTTTTCTCTCTTTTATCTCACTCTCCATTTTACCATATTTGCATAGTACAGCTCCCAAATATTTGAAACTTTCAACCTCTTCTAGTACTTCATTTTTCAATTTTATTTTACAACTTTTCTTGTGTTCTTTCTTGATTCTATATTTTTCCTTAAAATCTATAGTTTCATGCATTCTTCTCTCAAACACCATTACCTTACATTTCCCTACATTGACCTTTAACTTTCTCTTTTCACATACCCTGTCAAAGTCAGTGACCACTCTCTGAAGTTCTTCAGCATTTTCCGCCAACAGGACTGCATCGTCCGCATATAGGCATGTTAAAATCTTCCATGTTCTTCCCTCTGATTCCAGTCTAGCTCCCACACCCATTGATACAACCCTACATTCCCTAATCACTCCATCCATGTATATATTGAACAACCAAGCTGACATGACACATCCCTGTCTTACACCTACATTGACCTCAAAACTTTCACTTAACTTATCCCCTACCTTCACATTTGCCATTGCATTCCTATAAAAAGATTTTACTGCCATTAGCAACTTTCCTCCCACACCATATACTGTTAACACATCCCACAGGCCCTCCCAGTCTACTTTGTCGTAGGCTTTTTCCTAATCCATGAAATCCATGATAAACAAAGCCAATAGAATTGTAGGGCTGATAAGGAGGACATTTGTGTCACTTGACGAAGAAATCTTCAGGAATCTCTATACAGCGCTGGTTAGGCCTCACCTGGAATATGCGAACCAGGTGTGGGCTCCATATATGGTAAAGGATATAGAAGCAGTGGAGAAAGTGCAGAGGAGAGCTAGCAAGCTGGTACCAACGTTGAAGAACGCGGGCTATGAGCAGAGGTTGAGGACACTGGCATATAGGAGAAAGAGAGGGGATATGATAGAGACTTTTAAGATAGTGTCAGGAAAGTATGATGAGGATGTGTGTGAAGGTATCTTCTTGATGCGGGAGGGAACAAGAACGAGAGGACACTCTTAAGAAAATTTACAAGCAAAGAAATAGGCTTGAGAAGGCAAAGAACTCATTTTGTGATAGAGTGGTAAATGAGTGGAACGCACTGCCCCAGTATGTAGTCGATTCCGAATCAATAAGGGAGTTTGAAAGTAATCTTGATAAAGCATGGGGAAGACAAGATTTGAAGTTTGATTATAAAACAAAAATACAGAATAGTAAAAATGTTGCGTCTGCTACCGCCGCCGCCAACACCGTGAACGACCGCAGCAGTGCAAGTACTGGTACTGAGCTGGATACACAGGCATAGTTTGCCTTTTTCCAGAGGATCTACTATAAGATACTGTAAGATAGAGTAGCTTGATGTTTCTTTTTTGTAATCTATATGCAGTACTTTACATTTATCTGTATTAAAACTAATTTTTCAGGTTTGGGCCCAATTTGCTTTTATCTTAATAATTTTGGATCTGTTGAACATGCAAGGGAGATACGTACTACCATGTTCACAATTTTGGTACCGGTATCGTCTGCAAACTTTGATATTGTACATGAAAGATCGTCATCGATGTCATTGATGTAAATCAAGAAAAGAATAGGTCAGAGTACTGACTACTGAGCCATGGGGCACACCACTTGTGACATTTTTCTAGTTCGAAGCGTTACCATTTATTACTACTCGCTGTCTACGCCCGTCAAGCCAATTCTCAGTCCATTGAAGTACGAACCCTTTTATACCATGAGCATTTTTAATTCCCCCCCCCCTCCATATATTATCCCTCTTATGTTTTTGCATTGTCTGTCTTCTAATTTGTCCCTTCACTTTTACTTTTTACTTTTTTTTTTTTTTTTTTTTTTTTTTTTTCCAAATTAAAAATATTAAGGTAGGTCTAGTCTTTTTAGCTGACTTTTGGACAAACCGGCACCCTGTTTGGAGACATTATGTCCAGGCCCCAAGTCCTCTTGGGTAACAACTGTGGCCAGGACCACCGCAGGGGTGGAAGAATAAAGCAGAAAAGTGACGGAAATGTCGTTCGGGTGAAAGACCTCATGCTCTGGGTTTGTGCCTTCAATGCCAATGGCATAAATGACTACGCTAAGAGAGAATGATTGATGCGTGAACTTAAAGATGGAAGTGTGTATGTGTGTGGAGTGGACCGTGGATGAGACGCACTTGCTGGGATCTGGAGTATGGGATGGTTAGAGTGAGCATGATTTGAGGGGTGGGGAAGGATGGGTTGTCTGTTCTAGTATGGATGCAGGATATAAGTGAAAGAAAAAAGGAAGGGATAACTGTGGGTTTGTCAGACAGGTTGAGAAAGTGTGTAAAAAACTATAGATGCATGGATTCGAGAATTGTGTGTTTTGAGTGCAAGATCGGAGTACTGTAGATAGATACACTTTAATGTGTGTGTATTCACTTGTCAACTAGGAAAGGTGTGGAAGATAATAGATAGTCAATACAGTAGAACCTCGCTCTTTCGGACAAATTGGGGAGACCCCTGTCCGAAAGTGTCAAAAGTCCGAAAGGGCCGAGTCCGAACTCACACTTCAGCCTTTCAGACAAATCCGAAATGCTGAAATAATGTCCGAAGTTTATAAGTCCGAAACTCGGCTTTTCGGTCCGAATGCGAAATAATTTTTCTCAGCCTTTCAGACAAATCTGAAAGGCTGAAGCATGAGTCCGAAGTTTATAAGTCCGAATACACATTCACCTAACCAGACAAGTTCGAAACTCAGCTCTTTGGTCCGAATGCGATTTAATTTTTCTCAGCCTTTCAGACAAATCCGAAAGGCTGAAGCATGAGTCCGAAGTTAAATGTAGTCCGAAAAGGATGGAGGTATTTTCTCAGCCTTTCAGACAAATCCGAAAGGCTGAACCATGAGTCCGAATTGAAATGCTAGTCCGAAAGTCTGAGAAGTCCGAAAGAGCGAGGTTCTACTGTATATGTATAAAATTATAATGTAAAACTTGCAAAATAAACAAACCAAAACAGGAACGACACAATATAAAGACAAACAAATTATCAAAATCACTATATGGAAGTAACCATTTTATTCTATTCTATATACAATCTCCACTTTCCCTTTTTTTTTTGGGGGGGGGGGCGACTCAAGACAGAGCCAGAATAAGGACAACACGACAGAAAACAATGAACACACAAAAACAAAATACAAATTCACACACATCTAGGTCATCTAGAAGACCCAGAGACCAGTGTCACGAAGGTCCCTCCAGCACTTCCCCGGCCTCCGACCACCCGGAGAGGTTCCGATCTTGGCAGGCAGACATGCAGCAGAGTGAAACCACAAGCCCGCCCACCACACTTCCAGGCGCACCCTTCATATAAACTGTCTCCCCGGGCCAGGCGCCTGATGGACTATTATCTAGTCCAACTTACGCCCGACCCCTTCCCCTAAATGACCACGTGTTCACTCATCTATTCACAAGCATTCTCCATTCATTCCTGTTTATTACCACTTCCCTTGCCTGATCGATAGTCATTCCTCTATCATCCAAAGCTTGTCTTACACAGTCTCTTCATCTCAATGGAGGTCTTCCTGTCCTTCAATCTCCCCTTGTATCTGACTCACATATTCTCTTTGTAAGCCTTTCAAGTAAATTGTTGCATAAATTTAATCTTTTTAAGGTCAATTATTGTGACTGTATTTTAAAATTTGATATCAATCATTTTAATCAAGCATTATTAATTTGAAGTTTTTTGTATAACCTCTGCTTACTTTTTGTCTGTATGTATTAATTGTTTATCTTTTTCTATTGTTATTAATTTTTTACAATAATTTTTTAGATTAATTGTTCGTGTTAAAAGAGTACTCTTTGTTAAAATCTGTTATTGCTTCTTCATATTTTGTAATTATTTATCTTTTTTAAAATTGTATCTATTCATTGTCGATAGTATCAATTGCTCGCTTTTTCGATTTTCTTAGTTTATTTGTACAATAAATGTAGGTTATTTGTAGGGTAGTAATTGTTAGGAGTCACTTGAGGCATGCTATGCTTACAGGTACCTACCCGATAGCACTATCGTTAGTGAGAGCTATTTGTATTTTGTACTATTGTTAATGTCTTGTCAGGTTGCAAATTTGATTTTAATTAAAATTTAAAACTTGCAAACTAAACAAACCAAAACTGGGACTAAGACAATATAAAGTCAACTTAAATTATCAAAATCGCTATGTGGAAACAACGCTTACTAAAATAAAATTTATGAAATAAAAGAACACAATCCACCACAAATGTTGACACTACTGTACTTGTAGTTTCTTTATTCATGCAGAGTTTAGTAAAATTTACCAGAACGTCCCCGACTTCCCAAATTGACTAATTCCTTGAACGTGACGATAGTGCGTTGTTATGTGTGCGATTAGTTTGCTTGGGAACCAGATTAACTTGTTCATGTAGTAATGTACACCCTATGTGGTGGATTGTGTTCTTTTATTTATAAATTATTATTTTACTTAACCCGTTGAGACCCAGCGTCGCACGTGTTGCGTCGGCAGTCTTTGATCACCAACTCCCAGCGACGCATCACGTGCGTCCGACATATAAAAAACACTTACGTGGCTCGTAAGGTAGGAAATGGCGGGAGAATAGGAGGGGGAGGTACCGTAGTGTGTGTGGGAGCCGGGCCAGTAGGTGTGAGTGGGCCGAGACAGCCGCGCGGCTGGTGGTGGTGGGCTTAGTGGGGATAGTTTACACCCCTAGTTCACCGCCACTTTGAACCTTCATTACTCCGGTCGTATGGGAGCTAGAGGCTTGAGATTTATGTGAGATACTCCTTAGGATGTATGCCGTACAATGCCATACTCAGTTTTTACCCTAGTGCTCCCGGGCGGGTGGTCATGCGGGGGAGACGAACTATTGAATCCCCCCCCCCCTCCCCCCAAATGACCGAAATGATTTTTTTTTTATTTGTGCGTTCATTTCTCACCATTCTCTTCCATTTTGGCTCAACAAATTTTTTTGAGGCTCCCCCCCCCCCCCCCCCCCCCCACCGGCCCCACCAAAAAAAAAAACAAAAACAAATGTCAGAGGTGATTTTTTTTTTTTTTTCATTTCTCATCCTTGTCTTCCATTTTAGCAAACAAAAAATATAAGTGAAAATGGCTTGGGACTGGGGTGAACAAAATATTATAACTAGCCGGGGCTCAACGGGTTAAGCGTTGTTTCCACATAGCGATTTTGATTAGTTGTTTTGTCTTTGTACGGTGTTCGTATAAGTTTTGGTTTGTTTATTTTGCAAGTTTTACATTATAATTTCAATAGGTTCAGGGGCAGTACATATGCGAGGCCGGTCTGTACCGGTGGAAACATCGGTATATGACCTGTGCCCCACGTACTGTCCCTTCCTTTACTTGTATTGTTGACGAACCCGGACCGGCCACGAACTTTGACTACGATTAACTCTTTTAATACCTCTGCACCCGATCTTCAAAAACAAAATTTAACAAATATAAGTACAAATAAAGAAAATAACCGGCATACTTTTGTTGACGATTGTAAATGTAAACTCTGCATGAACGAATTTTATTTTGAACATCACAATTTTATTAAAAGTTACATTACGAATACAAATTTTTTGTTCCTAAATTCTTTAGATAATGTAACTTCTCCATGTAAAGTAAAGAGAGTTATATATTTAATAACCTGTGATAAATGTGGTATACAATGTGTTGGACAGACGAAGAATGAGTTAAGAGAAAGACTCTATGGACATAGAGCTGGAGTAAAGAATGGCATTGACTCCAAGATTCTTTTATACAAGCATTTCAACACATTGTATAGACTATAAATACAAAATTATTAAAATTGTTAAAGAAGAAAAAGATCTTTTAGATAGAGAAAATTATTGGATTGGAAAATTAATGACTATCTATCCATTTGGACCTATTAATCAAATTAAAGGTGTAGGCAACATTTTGTATAAAGACTTTAAAATACGATTTTAATAACCCTTACTTTAACTTCCCCGTAGAAACAGAAGACCATGTAGACATGGTAATAGAAGACTAAATTAATTAAATAAAAAGAAAAACAGGTCAGATATTAACCTGATTGTCAATAATTTGTATTCATTATATATACATTTCAGAATTACAAAATTAAAAGATTCATTGAAAGGCTTACAAAAGAAAAGTTTTGCTCCTTTGATAGAAAATATTCTAAATAATAAAAATAATTTCACCAATAAATTTAACAATACTGTCTGGAAATTCCCGGCGCGACCGAAGCCGCTCCAAGCATGCACGACCTCCCGAAATCCATCCTTCCGAATCCTCCCTTCCTCGCGAGGACAGAGTCCACCTGGCCAGGCTGAGATGCGGACACCATCCAGCTCTCCTGAGCTATCAGAAGAGACTGGATGACTCCGTTGTCGACGCCTGCCCGGGATGTAACACAGCACCCCATACCATTAAACACATCATAGAAGACTGCATTTCACACAACCACTTACGCCAACAACACAATCTACACTCAATGAGAGCTCTGTGGGAAAGCCCGATCGTGGCCATGGCCTTTCTCAGGGACTCGGGGCTGTTCGGCCAGGCAGCTTAGGGAACAACAACAACAACAACAACAATACTGTCTTTTCTTTTATGGGATGTATTAGAGTCAATTCTAAGAAATCCATAGATAACCCTATTAAAGATAAAGTTATATCCACTTTGAATTATTCCTCTAAAATTTTAGACAAAATTAATGTTAACAGTAATAAATTCAAAGAAAGTTAAGTCCAAGTTGACGGATGGATATAAAGATTTCAAACCAATAATAGTTTATTCATATGAGTGACCTGTTGGGTCTATTATTTGTAATTATAATAAAGTTTTAGATAATCTTTCAGAAAATGATATTTTCAATAATAATGAATGTGTATGTGTATGTGAAAGAGTCATGGATATGCCAGTTAACAGACGTAATGCATTAATAAAGTTAATTTATAGTCCGATAGGTCATATATTAACAGGTGATGTAAAAATAGTTAAACAATTTGCAAACGACAAATTAGCGGAGCTATGTCAAAAAGGTTTTAAATATAGAATAGGGAATGATAAAGTAACATTTGACAAAATTTTAAAAGATATTGTTTTTTCAGTTAATAGATTAAAAGATAAATTGTTAAAAACTGTGCGATGCGAGGGAGCTAGAAGCATGGTAAAAATTATTGATTAAATTAATTAGAAATAAAATGTTCTCCTTAAAAAAATGAATTTAATCTTTTTGATTTTGTAAACTATAATTATAATAAGCTTTAACCCCCCCCCCCGGGGGGGGGGCTATCCTAAGGACGTTGTTGAGACCCGGGCGATATGGCCAAAATACGTCTATGCCTAGGCTACCGTATCTTTGTTATTTTAACTGCTAGAAAATTTCCACGCATGTCTAAACGTACTGTGGTTTCCAATCTGTAGTATGGCGTTGAGTAGAGCTCTCTAAGTCAACTGGTTCAGTTGTGATGACGATTTCCGTGGAGCGCATTTTTCCGCGATTTTAGCCATATGAGACTTTTCACTACTGAAATAACAACATACAGCCTCACAAAAACAAACGACGCCTCTCCTTCTTGTGTTCGGAGGTGCGCGGCGTCGGTCCAACCGGCTGTGTTTACATGCGTCGGACGGACGGCTTTCAAAACAAGCTGAATAGGCTTTCAAGCTTACTGCTGTTATAAGGACACCCGGGGTCCTGCCCATCTGCCGCGGTGTCCTTATAAAAGGACAGCCGGGCTGGAAAGGGTTAACCCTCCTGTTCCGGGCAGGCTCTCCAAAGGACGGAGCTCGTATCCGGGCGATCTGGCTGAATATCAACAAAAGTAAACTAAGGTTAATCTCGCTTAATATATTACTGTACCTACATTAATCAAACATATATAGAAATGGGCGCCTTACCTTGCTGCGTAGAATGGCGTTGAGTAGAGCTCTCTAGCTCAACTGGTTCCGGAGTGATGGTGATGGAAGTGGAGGTAACTTTTGCCGCCTATTTACCTCGGCGCGTCCGAACACTCAACCGCGGCCCCGGCTACGACGCCCAGTTGCACTCGTCGCTCCACCTGCAATTATGCCGGGAAGCGATTTGATAGTGTTTTATTGGTTATTATGTCATTTATTATAGTTATTATGTTATTTTCACTCAATAAAGTTATTTACATGAACTTATTTGTGTCTCTGTCACTTATTACTTTGTTTTATTATTATTATTATGATTATAGTGTCACTTTCACTGGACTTTGATAATTGGTAGTGTCATTTCCATTTTTATCTATATATTGTTAGGTAAGCTAATAATATATATAGTGTCACTGTCACTTGTTCATATTGTTATGAAGGCACTTATTATTACTTGTGTGTCTCTTTCACTTATACTTAGTTTTATTATTATTATACTGTCACTTTGACTGGCCTAGGCTTATTGAGTGTCATTTTCACTTATTTATTGTTAGAAATATATATTTTAGTGTCACTTTCACTTGTTCATATTGTTATTGAAGGCACTTATTATTACTTATATGTGTCCTTTTCACTTATACTTAGTTATATTCTTATTCTTAGCCTACATTTGAGTGTCACTTTCACTGTTGTCACTTCCACTTCAAAAGTTTATTAGAGTATGGAAGTTGTTGAAGCAGGTGCCAGCACACAGTCCAACTTGACACTCGAGGTATTCCCAAGTGGTTTTTGTGGTTTTGTGGGGTCTTCTTGTTGTGTGGCTGCACACATGGCACCTCTTCTGGATTCTGCTGTTACTACCTGGTGCTTTGAAAGGAAGGGCGTTGAGCTGGTGCTTCCTGAAAAAATCAGCACACCCCGTTCTGTCCAGCTGGCCTGGTCCTTGTAGTGGCCTCCCTGGTGTACCCGCATGTTTAGCCAGGAGCTCAAGTATCACCTGCTTGTGGAACTTCCGCAGGGACTTGTACTTCTTGGCTCCTGGAGTCCTTAGACGGTAGATGTTGTAGGCATTGAGGACCGACATATCTACCGTATGCAGGATAAACTTCTTGTACCACCTGCAAGATGTTCGCAGGCAGTCGATGAAGCCCATCTGCATGTCGGACTTGTCAACGAGGCGCATGTTGAAGTTATAATCCAGGACAGCAGCTGGTTTCTGGACAGGGTTCTTGGTTCTTCGGTCCACCTTCCCTGTGGCGACCATCTGGGCCTTGTGGCATGTGGTGAGGAGGTTGACCTTGCGCTGGTCATGCCAGTGGATGGAGAGGATGGGGCCACTCTTCTTGTGGAAGATGTCCGCCTTCTTCGTCTTGGTTGGGTAGCCTGGCATGCCCTTCCTCTTGCCCTTGACTGTGCCGACAGTTCCGGTCTTGCGGTCATGGAGGTACTTGGTCAGGAGAGGCGACGTGTAGTAATTATCTGTGTAGAGGATGTGGTTTTTATTGAAGTGCCTCTCCATCATCTTCTTCACTACAGCGCCACCAAAACCAATGAGGGGGTCAGTCACAATTTCTCCAGCCTTGCCGCTGTAGACTATAAAGTCCAGCACATACCCCGTCAAACAGTCGCAGAGGACGAAGAGCTTGATGCCGAAGCGGTGTCTCTTGGACGGGATATACTGTCGGAAGTGCAGCCTACCACGGAACAGGACCAGAGACTCGTCGAGGCACATCTTCTGGAAAGGAATCAGGTAGGTGGTGAACCGATGACGTATCATGTCATACAGCTTCCTGATCTTCCATAATGAGCCGGGAAGGTGGACTGCCATGTTGTTTGTCAGGTGGAGATACGAGAGGATGTCGAAGTACCTGTCCCTGGACATGTACTTGCCAAATGCTGGAGTCGTTATGATGTCGCCAGTGATCCAGTAGTCTGCCAGAGCATGCTTCCTGATATGTGTCATCAGCATTGTGAGTGCCAAGAACACATATAGTTCTGCCACAGTGACAGCTCTCCATGCCACCATCTTGGCACTGGTCTTCCTCCCAAGAAAGTTGGCACAGATCTCATGATGGTTGTTGGTCTCCTCGACGAGGTATTCCATGACTTCATTGTCATAGAAGCCACAGAAAATTTCACTGGGGATAGCAGCTGGGCCACAGGGAAATGTTGGTGACACCCCGGAACCCATCTGTACCTCGTCAAAGGCAGGACAATCTGGCTCAAAATCAGCCCTATCTGTCCACACAAACAGGTCGGATGCTGATGCTCGAGGACGTGCAGGTGCAGCAGGCACACGCCTTGGACGCCCTGGCACACGCCCTTGGCCACGCGGACGCCCTGCACGCCCACGCCCACGCCCACGCCCAGGGGCAGCGGCGTCGGCGGTGTGGGGCGCGGGAGGCTGCGGGAGCTTCAACAATGGGAGCCTCGGCCTCGGGAGTTGGGCTCCTTTTGCGGCGAGCCGAGGGCTTCTCCGCAGCAAATAATGCTCTGCGGTGTGTTGAGGGCTGTGGCACACTAGTAATACCACTTGAAGAGGCCCTTTGGTCATCCTGAAGGAGAGATGAAGCCGAGGGCTGTGGGTGACCCACGCGGCGTCCCGGGTCAAGGCGTCGGGACAATGGAATGCGGGTGGTTGCTAGACCAGGGTCGGCGTCATTATCACTGTCTTCAGCTTCCCTATCCTTTTCTGCGGCTGCCCTGCGTGCTTTTTTAGCTGCACTTTTCACCAACGATTGTTTATAGAAATATTTGCCCACTTTGAAGGGCGTACGGGCAGGCAAAGGGGAAGGTTCTGGGCTAGGGCTAGGACTAGGCTGACATAGCAAAGATGGCGAGGGGGTAGGCCTAGGTTCTAGCACACTTGGAAGCTCAATGGCACCTTCCTGAAACACTTCCACATCAGGATCATCACTACTGTCTCCCCCCCTCAAATAAATCGACATTATCGTCGTCTCCAAAGCCAACGAAATCGTCATCTTCGCTTGCACTTATAAATTGTTCTTTGTCCACCAAGCTTTCACCACTGCTCTCTTCACTATCAAAAAGTTGTCGCTGTATAGCGCTATCACTCAACAAACGCTTAACTTTCTTTCGTTGAGCTTTCTTCTCGGTTGCAACAGGCGTTGAAGTTGCAAGCGGGGTAGCAGTGGGGCCCGCGGGAGGTTGCAGCGATTTGGACACGTCGGAAAACATTTTTTCAGTATAACTCGCTATGACGGCCACGTACGAACTGAAAACACTAGTAGTTGAGGCTTGGTGGCGCTGCGGTCGCTCCTGCAATGCAAAATTTGGCCGCACGAATTTTGAAGCACGCTTTCAAGCACAGGGATTTTAAAAGGACACCCGGGCACCTGCCCTTTTTTCGTGGTGTCCTTTTAAAAGGACACCCGGGCTGGAAGGGTTAAAGTTGATTTAATAAATTTACATAAACATTTTGTAATCACTACAGTAGATAAAGCCAGCAATAACTATAGTTTCATATGCAAGAAATTTTACCTAGAAAACATGAAAAAAGAACTAGGCATTAGAGGTAAAAAATTTCATAAAAAATATTTGTGGTAATTCTGTGTATGAAATTCATGAAAATGTAATTGTTGATAACTTAATTAATGAACATACTGTACTAATAAAAATTTAACCTTTGATATTAAACTTTCTGATAAGAATAAGTGCATTGCTAAATTATACAAATTACCCAAATTTCATAAAAGACCTTTTAACCCTTGTCTAGCGGGGTGTTTTGGGCTCATTTGGGCATATTCAGGCCCTCCTGAATGATCAATCAAGTATCTGCATGAAAAGAAATGTATTCAGCAAAAAACTAGGCGCTAAAAGCTTCAAAATGAGACCAGAACGAGCTACGTAGCACTCGTGGTTCTCTTGCAGTGGTGCCACGAACATGGGAGTTTAGCGTATAGCGGTATATTTTTCCCAGCTATGCTCACTACTGGCTACACTGCCGGCCTCTCGAGAACACAGGGAACATGAGTTAATGGGCGGCGGTAAGCCCTGGGAGTTGGCTGTCTGGCCCGCTGCGCTCCCGGCCATTTGCACTCGATTTTAAGCCTTAAATAATGCTCCTAACTTGCTGCAAATTGGTGCACGACTTAAGTCGAGCGCCGCCAATAAGGGGTTAAATATCGCTTTATTGCCGAAGCAAAATTTGCTACACCTAAAACATTGTCAAAACAGGTCGTACATTGCTTAAAATACTGTACATTAACCCCTCCAACCCGGAAGGGCTCTTGAACGCCCATAACAACCTCGGCCCGCGCAACCCGGAAGGGCTCTTGAACGCCCATTGCTTGCGTGCGTGCTTTCGAATGCCGCGCGTACATTTTTGGTATCATGGGACGGTAGGTGGCGCCACCAGGCGTAAACGACGCCACAGCAACAGTATCTACCCCGACTCCATCATGGACAGTACGCCAAATAGTGATTCCGCTGTGTCCGATACCGTGCTTCCTACGACGCCCTTGCTAGTTCGTCGCGCCTTACCCCGACGCCATCGCCTAAATGTGTTATCTCCCGGAGGTATTGAGACGACATTGAGACTTTAAGCGAGCTGATGCCAAGCATAATGTTGATGATGAAGTCAGTGACGACTCCAGTAATTATAAGTCGAGTGATTGTGGCCATGAGAGTGACAAAGAAGAGCAATTCCTGGGATTTGCGAGAGAACATGACAGTGATGAGAGTGATGAAGGTGATGTACCAGTTGTTGAGGAAGCTGGTTTACCTAAAGACAGTGAACTTGAGAGAGTGAGTGAGTGGGAGAGTTCAAGGTCACTCACCAAATTTCGCATAAGTGACACGACTCCAAGCTCTTCCCCAGGTAAATCGCCTTTCAAGCTACATTTGTATAAGCAGAAAATACTTGAGAAGGCGGCGGCCGCGGCAGCTAGGGAACAAGCAAAACTACTTGGTGAGGATGAGGCTGTGAGTGAGGGTCAGCGTGGTGACCCTTCTCGTCCGCCATTGTCTCCCTTATCTACCCACGCCACCCAAGATGACCCGGATGCCCCGCATTCTTCCCCACCACCCCCACCATTGCCAAGGGTTGAGGACCCCCCACTTTCGGCCTATTTGCCTCCTAGGTCCCCCGACAGGAGACATACTGCTGCCGAAAAGGGGAAAGGTAGGAAATATACCAAAAAAATTAAGAAAAGTAAGAGAGTTTTGTTCGAGGCTCCCGCGGCGTCCACCCCGGCCGGCCCCAGCCAATCGTCCCCGCAACTTTCCCCACGGTCCTCCCCACCTCTCCCGCCTTCAACATGTCTTCCTGAAGAAGTCTTTGAGCTCGCATCACCAATACCTGGGCCTAGTGACAGTGAAACATTGCTTTCTGTCACTCGTCGCAGGCCAAGGAGCCCAGGACCTCGGGGGGACACAGCCTCACCTGCCACTCCTTCCCCACCTCGCCCACCCGCACGCCGCCCACGCATCACTCGTTCCCCGCCAGATTATGTGGGGGCCACTGATGATGAAGGGCACCTCTCTGAAGACTCTGGCCATGATTACATAGGTCCACCGTCAGGGCAAGATGACCACTCTGACGATGACTATATGGACATCGACGACCCTCGACCCATCCGCTTGGCCCGGCGTCGTGCTGCCCGTCGTGCTGCCCGCCGCCCTGGCCGACGCCCTGGCCGCCCTAGGGCGCGCGCCTCCCGAGTTGGCCGTGGGCGTGCTGGGCCACCAGCTGGAGCTCCTCGTCAGCGTAGACAAGACCCATTCTACGTTTTTCAGTGGCAAGACGTAGTTAATGAGGATGGATACAACCCTGATGTGCCAGCTTTTGATGAGGTACTGGAGGGTTCAGGCATTACCCCCAATTTTCCTGCAGGCCCCAATGCTCCACTACACGAACTATTTGAGGCCTTCTTTGATGAGGAGGTGGTAGGCTATGTTGTCAAAGAGACAAATAAGCAGCACCAATTCCAGGTCCACTTTTTGGGCAAGGTGACCAAGGGCCACATGAGGCAGTGGACCCCAGTGACTCATAAAGAGTTCATGGTGTTCCTGGCACTCACCATGCTAATGCCTCATGTCAAGAAGCATAGGTTGCCTGACTATTGGATCACCAATGATCTGATATCCACCCCTGCCTTCGGGAAATATATGTCTCGCGACCGGTACCTTGATACCCTCGCAGCGCTCCATCTTGTCACCAACCTTGACGTCCACCTCCCAGACAAGCTGTGGAAGATTAGGACGTTGTACGAGATGATGCGAAAACGCTTCACCTCCTACTTCAAGCCCTTCCGCAAGGTCGTCATTGAAGAGTCTCTTGTGCTGTTCCGGGGAAAACTCAGCTTCCGGCAGTACATCCCCTCAAAAAGACATCGCTTTGGCATAAAATTCTTTGTGCTGTGCGACTGCCAAACTGGCTATGTCCTGGACTTCCTGGTCTACAGCGGGAAGGAAGGGGACTTGCTTGTGGACCCCCTCATTGGCTTTGGCGGAGCAGTGGTGCAAGCCATGATGGACCGCTACTTTCACAAGATTCACGTCCTCTACACGGACAATTATTACACGTCCCCCACTCTCTCACAGTACCTGCATGAGCGCAAGATGGGGACTGTAGGCACAGTACGAGGGAAAAGGAAGGGCATGCCACCTTTCCCTCCAAAGACCAAAAAAGGTGATATGTTCAAGAAGAAGTCGGGGCCCATTCTGGCTATCCACTGGCACGACCAGCGGAAGGTCAACCTCCTGACCACCATCCACATGGGGGAAATGGTGGAGACTGGCAAGGTGGATCGCCGCACCCAGGCCAGGGTGACCAAGCCCGATGCTGTCCTGGACTACAACATCAACATGAGGCTGGTGGACAAGTCCGACATGCAGATAGGCTTCATTGACTGCCTGCGTACCTCGTGCAGATGGTACAAAAAGTTCTTTCTGCATATGGTGGACATGTCAGTTCTGAATGCCTACAATATACAAGCTTCGGAATGTGAACACACCCATGAAGTTCAATAGCCTGCGGAGGTTCCAAAAGCAGGTGTTGACGGAGCTCCTGGAGAAGTATGCTACGCCACAGAGGGCAGTGGCACATCCTGGGCCCGCCGTTATTGACCGCTTGCAGTGTGCTCAATACTTGATTAGGCACAGGCTTGGTTCCCTGCCTCAGAATGAATCAGGAAGAACACAGCAGAAGCGGTGCCATGTCTGCTACAACAGCAGGGTGAGGCCGAGGCCAGGTAAAAAGTCAACCATGGAGTGTGTGGAGTGCAAGGTGGCACTCTGTGCTTTAGAGTGCTTCTTTGATTACAACTCCAAGCTGGAGTTCTAATAATCATACTGAAATTGCCAAATAAAATGACAATATGTACACTATAATTATATATAGGCAAAAAGTGGAAGAAAACCAATTTATTGTAATACAAAAGTCATGTATTATGATAAAATTGATACAAATACAATTACACCATAATAATATGTGAAAGTGACACATATGTATATACCAAGTGACATTCATATGATTAGAACCTATAGAAATATATAAATCAGTGAAAAAAGACACAATAAATTGTATATAAAACGTTTACAAATCATATAACTAAGTGAAAGTGACACAAGACCTAATATTTGATGGCCAAAGTATAATAAACACCTGTGATAACGAATAATCAGTGCCTAATACAACAATAACCTACCTCAATTACTAATAAAATGTACGGTTATCGAGTGAAAATTAGCATTATCAGTGACAGTGACACTCTAAAGCATATTTGTCAAAGTGAAAGTGACACAAGACCTAATATTTGATGGCCAAAGTATAATAAACACCTGTGATAACGAATAATCAGTGCCTAATACAACAATAACCTACCTCAATTACTAATAAAATGTACGGTATCGAGTGAAAATGAGCATTATCAGTGACAGTGACACTCTAAAGCATATTTATCAAAGTGAAAGTGACACAAGACACAATACTTGATGACCAAAGAATAATAAACACCTGTAATAACGAATAATCAGTGCCTAATACAACAATAACCTACCTCAATTACTAATAAAATGTACGGTATCGAGTGAAAATTAGCAATATCAGTAACAGTGATACCCTAATAAACATATTTTATATAATTGGCCTCAAAATAACTAGAAAAATATCAAATAAACATCACACTCTCAATATCAAACACTAAAATCGTCTAAGGGAGATAAATACTTTGGCGCGACGAGCGGCTAGGTGCGTCGTAGCCATGGCCGGGGCGACGCGTCCGAACGCGGGAAGAATTTGCCGCCGAAAACCGCTCGTCTTCCCGTGCTCACCATTATGCAACCAGAGGGGCTAGAGACCTCTACTCAACGCCATTCGACAGAGGAAGGTTTGTGGAACATTATTCTTTTTTATTCACAACATTACATGCCATATTCATTGACTTACAGAGTAGTTAACATAGCCCAAAGATCGTCAAAACACCCGGTACCGCAGCACAGTCGCAAGCTATAGCCCCCGGGGCTGGAGGGTTAAAAGTACTCATAAACGATATTGTGATCCCATCAAGAATAGACCTGGCATTAATCATTATTGGAGTGTTGACAATTCAGTAGAAGTTATTGATAAACTTAATACCATGCAGAAAGTTACCTGAGTACATAGCTTCGATTTTTCAACGTTGTATACCAATTTGCCTTTAGATTTAGTTTATTTAGAACTTTGCTTTATTATAGATTTGCACTTTGACAGATTCGTTAAGAATAGTAGGCTAATCGTTACATAAATGTTAATTCATATTTTAATAATGCGTCACTTAGCTATGATCCCACTAGTTCAGTATATTTTGATAGAACTAAACTTAAAGATGCCCTTAAATTCCTCCTTTTCAATACCTATGTTAGATTCGGGCCCTATATTTTCAAACAAATATTAGGAATTCCTATGGGTGGAAATGCTAGCCCTTTAATTGCAGACTTATTCTTGCTTTCTTTAGAATTTAAATTTATGAAAAACGTTGATAGTAGCAAGAAAGATAACATCCCGGGTGCCCAACCCCGAAAGGGGTTGAAATAGGGGAACTATCCCCCCGCCAAAGGCGGCTTTCTAGGGCCTTTCCTAGCTGATGCTGAGAGGATTGGGTTCTAGTCATGTGGTGATGGGCTGGTCTATCAGAGTGAGAACTGAGCGATCTCTGCCATACCCATAGCTTACTCTGACTGTTCCTTTTACTTATATATTTTCTAGATCTCAAGTGACGGCATTTCTTCTGTGGATTGACCTCCCAATCTACCAAGATTGGAAGCCAAAGCGTCACATTTTTCCTTTGCCCCTCAACTTTCTCTTCATAATTGCTGAGGGGCACAGGGCCCTGGGTGGGGCTTTGGTTTCCCGGGCATTTCCACACCCTCCTCAGCTCCCCGCCATGGAGTGGCTTCGGGCACCCAGGCTTTATTGTGGTCGGCAGGGAGGGTTCTTAGGGGGCGCTCGGTTATGGCCTTGGAATTGCTCGGGGCCTTGGGGCTGTTCGGCCAGGCAGCTTGGGGAACAACAACAACAACAACAACGCCCTGCTTTAGTGCTTGCAACTCGCTAATGTTAGCACGAAAATATACCTCAGAATAAGGGAATAACAGGGAAAATAGGTGATAACTGAAGGAGAGGAGGAAAGTGGGGAAGGAGGGGAGGTAGAGGACTGAGATTTTGCATGGCCCAGGGGCCAAAAAAAAAAAAAAAATCGATGTCAAAAGTTTATTTTTGTTTTCTCTGACTTTTAAGAGTCTTCCCGCAGTCCGCCGGGGGAACTCTTAAGAGTCTCCCCGCAGTTCCCGGGTTAAGTACAGTAATAATTGTAGATATATTGATGATATTCTCGTTTGCAATATGTTACATTTTATTCAAGTCGCTAAACAAATTCATCCAAAATCCATTCCCCTCACACAAAGTAACGTAAATGATGAAGTTGAAAATTCTCTTGATATAAATATACATACAGGATTGTTAACCCAGCAAGTGCGGATCTCCTTATTATAAGGCCTACTGGTGGGCTGCGGAACTCCTTATATAATCCAAGGCCTAATTTTTTTTCTTCAGCCCAGTATCAATTTTTTGTTTCTTTTTTCTTTTTTGTTATTGCCCTTGGCCATGGCAAATATCACTCCTTCACATCCTCTCCTTTCCCCCCCTCCACCCCTTCAATTATCACCTATTCTCTCTCTATTTCCCTTATTTCGTCGATATATTTCGTGCTATCAATAGCGATTCATAAGCAAGCTGTGCTTGTATGTGTTACCAAGCGAGTGCAAGAGAGAGAGAGAGAGAGTATCGATCGACAGTCTCTCTCCAGACATGTGGAGGAGCGGGAGGCTGGCTCACACTCGATGATTACAACTCCCGGCCTCTGTTGCCAATTTTGACCAGCCAAACGCTGTTTCCACTTGTTTTATTGCTGTAACAGGTTAATACCTTTATAATCAACCTAAAATAGGCGCATATGGATAAGTATTAATGATATTTATGGTACGATGACGATTTGAGTGAAGGAAACCATCTAAATACCTCCGCACAGGGGTAGCTGTATACTATAGGGGATACGCAGCGGAGAGTTTAATGAACAGTGCACACTTAAAATATACCACAAAGGTGATGATTTTAGTTTGAACGTAATAAACTTTCCTTTCCCTAGTAGTAATATCGATAGTAAAATAACGTATAATTGTTTTTATTCCCAGCTAATAAGGTTTTGTAAAATTTGTACTAAAGTAGAAGACTTTTGGGATAGAGCTAAGTTACTATACAGACTCTTAGTGGACAGAGGTTTTGTTGCAAGTAAATTGTTGCATAAATTTATCTTTTTACGGTCAATTATTGTGACTGCATTTTAAAATTTGATATCAATAATTTTAATCAAGCATTATTAATTTGAAGTTTCTTGTATAACCTATGCTTACTTTTTGTCTGTATGTATATTAATTGTTTATCTTTTTCTATTGTTATTATTTTTTTTAAATAATTTATTATATTAATTGTTCTTGTTAAAAGAGTACTCTTTGTTAAGATCTGTTATTACTTCTTTATATTTTGTAATTATTTCTCTTTATTATATTGTATCTATTTATTGTCGATAGTATCAATTGCTCGCTTTTGCGATTTCCTTAGTTTATTTGTACAATAAATGTAGGTTATTTGTAGGGTAGTAATTGTTAGGAGTCACTTGAGGCATGCTATGCTTACAGGTACCTACCCAATAGCACTATCGTTAGTGAGAGCTACTTTTATTTTGTACTATTGTTAATGTCTTGTCAGGTTGCAAATTTGGTTTCAATAGAAAATTTTGGCACTAACTGTAGTTTCTTTATTCATGCAGAGTTTAGTATTTTGTACTATTGTTAATGTCTTGTCAGGTTGCAAATTTGATTTTAATTGAAAATGTTGACACTAATTGTACCGTAGTTTTTTTATTCATGCAGAGTTTAGTCAAATAGTGACGATAGTGCGTTGTTATGTGTGCGATTAGTTTGCTTGGGAACCAGATTAACTTGCTCATGTAGTAATATACACCCTATGTGGTGGATTGTGTTCTTTTATTTATAAATTATTATTTTACTTAACCCCCCCCCCCTCCCCCCCCGGGGGGCCCTATCCTAAGGACATTGTTGAGACCCGGGCGATATGACCAAAATACATCTACGCCTAGGCTACCCTTTCATTGTTATTTTAACTGCTAGAAAATTCCCACGCATGTCTAAACGTACTGTGGTTTCCAATCTGTAGACTGGCATTGAGTAGAGCTCTCTAAGTCAACTGGTTCAATTGTGATGACGATTTCCGTGGAGAGAACTTTGTGGCGATGTCAGCCATATCAGCCACTTTTCAATACTAAACAATAACATACAGCCACGCAAAAACAAACTACGCCTCTCCTTCTTGTGTTCGGAGGTGCGCGGCGTCGGTCCAACCGGCTGTGTTTACATGCGTCAGACGGACGGCTTTCAAAACAAGCTGAATAGGCTTTCAAGCTTACTTTCTGTTATAAGGACACCCAGGGTCCTGCCCATCTGCCGCGGTGTCCTTATAAAAGGACAGCCGGGCTGGAAGGGTTAAGCGTTGTTTCCACATAGCGATTTTGATTAGTTGTTTTGTCTTTTTACTGTGTTCGTATAAGTTTTGGTTTGTTTATTTTGCAAGTTTTACATTATAATATCTTCCATTCGTTCAACATGACCATACCAGCTCAGCACCCTTCTGTCCACTTTGGCCGACAAATTTTCCTGCTGCCCCACTCTCCTATGTATCTCTTCATTCCTCAATCTGTCTCTACGAGTAACTCTACACACATACTGTACTCCTCAAGCAGCTCATCTCCATCACATCCAGCTTTCTTCTCTCCTTTTCCTTGAGAGCCCATGTCTCAGCCCCATACATCACTGTTAGCACAACAATTCCTTGATACATTGCACTTTTTACTTTCATTCCGAGATTTCTTGTCTTCCACATACTTCCCATTGCTCCGAAAACCTTCCTTCCTTCACACACTCTCTGTTTTAACTCCATTTCCATACCTCCACTCCTGCTTATCGTTCCTCCTAGATATTTAAAACACTCTAATTGTTTTAATATTTCCCCATCCAGCCTCACATCTATATTCACCCTACAATCACCCCTATTACACACCATTACTTTACTTTTATTGACGTCCACCTTCAGTTTCCTCCTCCCATAAACCACATCAAACTCTTTGACTACCCGCTGCAGTTTCTCCTCAGAATCCGCCACCAACGCTGTGTCATCAGCGAATAGCAACTGATTCAACTCCCAATCTCTACCATTATTTCCTACTAAACCCAATCCTCTTCCATAGTTCTCATTTTCACCTCCCTCACCACACCATCCATAAACATATTAAACAGCCATGGTGATGTTCCTTATACTGGTGATGGGCTGGTCTATCAGAGTGAGAACTGAGCGATCTCTGCCATACCCATAGCTTACTCTGACTGTTCCTTTTACTTTTATATTTTCTAGATCTCAAGTGACGGTGTCTCTTGCGTGGATTGACCTCCCAGTCTACCTAGATTGGAAGCCAAAGCGTCACATTTTTTCCTTTGCCATAAACTTTCTCTTCATAATTGCTGAGGGGCACAGGGCCCTGGGTGGGGCTTTGGTTTCCTGGGCGTTTCCGCACCCTCCTCAGCTCCCCGCCATGGAGTGGCTTCGGTCACCCAGGCTTTATTGTGGTCGGCAGTGAGGGTTCTGTGGGGGCGCACGGTTATGGCCTTGGCCTTGCTCGGGGCCTTGGGGCTGTTCGGCCAGGCAGCTTGGGGAACAACAACAACAACAACAACAGCCATGGTGACATTACACAACCCTGTTGCAAACCTACATTTACCTCAAACCATTCACTCAACTCACCATTTCCTACTCTAACACACACTCTGCTCCCTTCATAAAAACTCTTAACTGCTTTTAATGAATTTCCTCCAATTTCATAAATCCTTAACACATTCCACATTGCTTCACGATCCACACGATCATACACTTTTTCCAAATCCATAAAAGCCCAAAATATCTCCTTATGCTTCTCGCATAACTGCCTTACTGCAAACATCTGATCCACGCACCCTCTTCCCCTCCTAAAACTGCACTGTTCTCCTATTGCAACTCCCGTACACTTTATTATCCTCTCTACCAACACACTGCCATACAGCTTTCCAACCAATGATAATAAACTAATACTGTACCTCTATAACTTGAACACTCATGCCGATCTCCCTTCCCCTTGTACAACGGCACAATACATGCACTCTTCCAGTCTATTGGTACCATTGACACAACAAAGCACACATTGAAAAGCTTAACCAACCAATCTATTATCACATCTCCACCCTTCTTTATACAGTACACTCCACAGCAATACCATCCAAACCTTCTGCTTTTCCCGCTCTCATTTATTTCACTGTTTCTTTCACCTCATTTTCCCCAATCATTTCATTCATTCCCTGCCACCTGGGTGGCCTGGGTAACCTATCTCCATCAATCACTGCTTCTCTTCCATCTCTTGCATTTAGCAAAGATTCAAAATACTGTACTCGGCATATCTTTTCAAAATAAAATTTTGAAATTATAATATAAAACTTGCAAAATGAACAAACCAAAACTGGGACGACACAATATAAAGACAAAAAACTTTCAAAATCACTACAGTGTGTGGAAATAATGCTTTAGCAAAAAATAAAATTTTGAAATAAAAGAACACAAAACCACCACGAACAGCCTCGGATGCTTATGGACCCTGTGTTGATGAACCCCGACCGACTATGGACAATATTACAGACAATCTTAGAATAGCAACGTGGAATGTGAGAGGCATGAATGATGACACAAAAGAGAGAGAGGTCTTGGAAGTGTTAGTAAATGCCAGGCTGGATGTATGTGGAATGACGGAGACCAAATGGAGGGGTACAGATGTGAGAGAGTGGGAGTGTGGAATGGGTGTGTGAGCTGGAGTGAGTGAGGGAGCAGCGAGAGAAGTGGCGTGTTTGTTTGTAAGTAACAAATGGAAGGAGCGTGTAAGAGACTATGGGTCTGTGGGTTCAAGGATTGTGTGGGTGAGAATGAAAGTAGGAATACAACGTGGGTGGTTGTGTGTGTGTATGCACCGACAGAGGATAAAATTGTAAGAGAGAAAGAGGAGTTTTAGGTGAATATGAAGGTGTGCCTGGATAAGTTTGACAAGAACGAAAGAATATTTCTGATTGGGGATATGAATGGGAAGGTGGGTGATAGGAAAGTTGATGGAGTGTACAAAGTACAAAGGAGTACAAAGGAAATCAAGCAACAACAGATCTAGTGACCCTTCTAGGCTGCTTGTCCTCCAAAACACTGAGGATCAAGTGTCCAAACAGTGGTTTAGAGTGAGTAAGGGAACATTGGAAAGGGAACTAATGTCCGTGGCAGGATTAGGAAGTTAGTAGGGGACAGATGGGTTAGTAACTGAGGGGAGGATAAAATAAAGTTATTCATTTACAAACGCAGTCAGTCGCGTGTTTCATACAAGATATTTGTGTAGGCGGAGTTTAAATGAATCAACGGTGCTGCAGTCTATAACGTCTCGGGGAAAGCCCATTCCACAAGTTTACAACTCGATTGAAGAAGAAATTCTTAGATTCGTGTGAGTTAAAAGATTTACCAATAATTTTGCAACCGTTTCCCCGCGTGTAATTAGATTGGTCGATAGTGAAGTACTTACTACAGTTCATATTGTCGATGCCTTTGATGATTTTGAACACTTGAATTAAGTCACCTCTTAATCTGCGCTGGGTTAAAGAAAATAGATTTAATTCTCTAAGACGCTCTTCGTATGGTTTGTTCTTTAGGCTAGGTATAATTTTGGTAACTCTACGTTGAACTCGTTCTAGCTTGTTTGTATCTTTTTGGTAATAAGGGCACCAGGATTGAACGCAGTATTCCAGAAGAGGGCGGACTAAGGAATTGTAAAGGGTTAGGATAACTTCTTTGGATTTATGCTCAAATGACCTGCCTATAAAGCCAATTATTTTGTTTGCCTTCTTAACAACTTCTGAACATTGTTGACTCAGTTTTAGGTTACTCGATATTGTTACTCCCAGATCGGTTTCTCTGTTTACATTCTTAAGCCGAGTGCCATTCATCGAATAGTTTGCTTTCTCATTTAGGTATCCGATATGTAGTACTTTACATTTATCCGCATTGAAACTCATTTGCCAAATTTGGGCCCAACATGACAATTTATCTAGATTGTGTTGCATATCGTCAACTTGTTCTTTTGAGAGTACGCTATTTGCAATTTTTGTATCGTCATCAAATTTTGAGATTGTACAGGTGAGACCCTCATCTATGTCGTTGATGTAAATTAGAAAGAGAATTGGTCCTAGTACCGATCCCTGGGGTACCCCGCTACTTACATTGGTCCATTTAGATGCCTTACCGTTTATGACTACTCTTTGCTTTCTGTCGCTGAGCCAATTTTCTATCCATTTCAACACACCGTCTTGTATTTCATGCACTTTTAGATTTAGCAGTAAACGTTTGTGGGGAACTTTGTCGAAGGCCTTTTGAAAATCAAGGTATATAATATCTACAGCTTTACTCTCATCGTAGAGGTTGAGGATATCGTGGAAGAAGTCTAAGAGGTTTGTTAAACAGAAACGTTTTTTACAAAAGCCGTGTTGAGTATCTTTAACCCTTCCTACCCGGTCTGCCTTAGGTAAGGACAGCACGAAAGAAGGGCCGCTACCCGGTATGCCTTATCTAAGGCATGAGCTTAATAGCCTAATTAAGCTTGGTCCGAACGCCGTGCGTACGACGTATGTCAATAAACCCAAGCGTTCGTCACCGCACCTCCGAAAACAAGAAGGAGAAGACTCCTCAATGTTATTGTTCTGACGTCATGACAAAATTAGTGTCTAAAAAGCCCCCATATTGGCAACATCTCTGCAATATTGGCTCCACTGAAATCGTCATCACAACTGAACCAGTTGACTTACAGAGCTCTACTCAATGCCAAAATACAGATTGAAAACTGCACTACGATTATAGATGAGTGGGAAAGTTCTAGCAGTGAAAATAAACATAAATACGGTAGCCTAGGCCTAGACGTTTTTCAGCCATATCGCCCGGGTAGGGGCGACCGTCATTTGGTAAGACAGCCCGGGGAGGAAGGGTTAAGTATGTTATTTTCCTCTAAGTGATTTACGAGTCTGGCTCTTATGACCGTTTCTAGCATTTTACATACAACTGAGGTTAAGCTAATTGGATGATAGTTACTGGGTAGGGATTTGCTGCCTTTTTTTAATATCGGTGTTACGTTGGCTAGCTTCCACTGATCAGGCATAGTTCCAGACTGCAAGGATTTATTGAATAGTAATGTCAGTGGTTTGGACAGCTCATCCTTAGCTTCCTTTAGAACTCTAGGTGAGATTGTATCAGGTCCAGGCGTTTTATTTACCTTGAGTTTATCTAAACAATTCAATACTTCTCTCTCTGTAACGGTGATATTGCTTAGAACATCTGAATTATCAATCTGAATCGGCGATGATGTAGGGATATCACTGAGGTCTTCTGTTGTAAAAACTGATGCAAAGAAGGTATTGAGGGCATTACTCATTTGTACTTCGTCTTTGGTGTATTCTCCATTTTCATCGACTAACGGTCCAACAGTTGAAGTAACTACTTTTTTCTTTCTGATATAACTATAGAATTCTTTCGGGTTTGTTTTACTTTGATTCGCAATATGTAACTCCAGGGTCTTTTTACTTTGCTTAACCCTCCAGCCCCGGCTATGTATTATATATATATTCCTCGAAACCCGGGTGTTTTGGTCGAAAAACGTCTAGGCTAGGCTACCGTATATTCGTTAATCAGACTGCTTCCCGCATTCCCGCTCATCCCCAAGCGTAGCTGTGTTATTTACCTGTAGAATGGCATTAAGTAGAGCTCTCTAAGTCAACTGGTTGAGCTGTGATGATGACTTCATTGGAGATAACTTTATGGCCAAAACAGCCACTTTACACCACTTTTCGATACTTAACAACAACATACAGGCACACACGAACAAGCGACGCTCTCCTTCTTGTGGCCGGAGATGCGGGGCGTCGGTCCAGCCGGCTGTTGTTTACATGCGTCGGACCGACGCCTCGCACACGAAGCTCACAGGCTTTCAACCACTGGGCGTTCAAGAGGCCTTCCGGGTACCTGTTATATGCTTTTTTATGGGCGTTCAAGAGGCCTTCCGTGGTGAGAGGGTTAATTAACTTTTTGGCTTTGCGTCGTAGCTCTACAAATTTCACCCGTTCTTCGTCATTTTGTGAGGATTTTAATCTATCATTAGCACATTTTTTAGCAAGCAGACAGTTTGAAATATCTATTCCACCATTTGGGCTTATTATTATGGCCTGGACGCCGTATTTTCGATGGTATGCAGTCTTGCACTGCTTTTAGGTAAGTGGTTTTGAATAACTTCCAAGATATATTTATGTTGTTATTGTTAATTAAAAAGCTCCAGTCAGTTTCTTTAAACATAGCTCTAAGTTTATGAAAGTTTGCTTTCTTGAAATTAGGGACATTTTCGATGCTACTATTTGGTTCGTTACTGGTAAACTTTAAAGTGAAAGTTATCGTACGATGGTCGCTGTTACTGAATTCATCACCAACATTCAAATTCTCTATTAATTCTTCTTTTGTTGCAAGTACAATGTCAAGAACGTTATTACCACGGGTCGGCGTTCGAACAAATTGATAAAGCGAACTTTCTTGCAAGTTCGTATACAAGTCATGTCCGGAGTGTGACGTAAGAGTATCGCCCCACTTGGTCACAGGTAAATTAAAGTCGCCAAAAATTACGGTATCTTGTGAGTTACTTACATCTGCAATTTGTTCGTAAATTTCTTGGTCAGTTTGCACTGAGTGGTGGGAGGGTGGGGGGTACCATCAGAGGTGAATGGGAATGGTAGTGCACTTGTGGACGTATGTGTGGGGAGGAGGTTGTGGATAGCCAACACCTCCTTCCGACACAGAATGATACACAGGTACACATGGAAAGTGGTGTGGAAGATGAAGGATAAGGATAAGACAGTGGTGGAACGAAAGGCACTTATTGATTATATATGAATAGCTGTGGAATACAAGAAGAAAGCCTATAGAGAGTGGTTGGGTAGTAGAGGAAATGAAGATTTGGAGAACCAGAAATGAGAGAGGTACGTGGAGAGAAAGAGAGTGGTGAAGGAAAGTAAGAGAAGAGTAGATGAGGAATTTGGAAGGAATCTGAGTGTAAAATGGAGGGAGTGTAAGAAACTGTTCTGGAAAGAAGTCAAGAAAGTTAGGGAAGGTAGCAAGGGAAACAGTAAGGGTGTGAAAGATAAGAATGGGAGAATGCTAGCCGAGAAGCAAGAGAGAGTCGAAAGATGGAGGGAGTACTTCAGTGAGTTTCTAAATGTAAGGAATGAAGCGCCAGCAAACATAGTTGGATGGGGTATGGGAGAGAGAAGAAGAGAAGTAGTGGAGGAGGAGGTGGGGATCAGGAGGTCAGAAGAGTGGGAAGCCATGAAAAGAGTAAAGTTGGGGAAAGCACCAGGAACAGATGGAGTGTGTGGGGAAATGTTGAAGTATGGTGGTGAGATAGTGATCGAATGGGTATGGAAAATGTGCAAACTAGCATGAGAGAAGGGGAGTGCACCTGATGACTGGAAGACAGGCATAATAGTCCCCCTATATAAGGGTAAAGGGGAAAGAGGAGTGTGTGGTAACCACCGAGGAATATGTCTTCTAAGCGTAGTAGGGAAGGTGTACAGTAGGGTAGTGATTGAGAGAGTGAGAACGGAGAAATGGATAGGTGACGAGCAGGGAGGTTTTAGGAAGGGAAGAGGATGTGTAGATCAGATTTTTACCCTGAATTGTGTTGTGGAGAAATATCTGGAGAAGCAACAAAAGGTGTATGTTGCCTTTATGGACTTGGAGAAGGCCTATGACAGAGTGGATAGAGAAGGTATGTGGAAAATACTTAAAATATACGGAGTAGATGGCAAGTTGCTGAAAGCAGTGAAGAGCATGTATGAGGGTGCAAAGGCGGCAATACGTGTGGAGAATGAGCTGAGCGAGTTCTTTGACCTGAATGTTGGGTTGAAACAGAGTTGTGTGATGTCCCTGTGGTTGTTTACTGTATATATGGATGAAGTCATGAAAGAAATACTAGGAAGAGCAGTGGATGTTGGTGTATCGCTGATAAGGGAGGGAAATGAGTGGAAGCTGCCTGTACTGCTGTTTGCTGATGATACAGTTCTGATGAGCAATAATGAATGGGAGTTGCAGGGTCTGGTAAATGAGTTTGGAACAGTGTGCGAAAAACGGAATTTGAAGGTAAATACGGGGAAGAGCAAGGTTATGGTCTTCGAAAGGGGTGAAGCCACAGAGTGTGAGGTGAAGTTGAACGGTCAGGGTATGGAGATTGTCAGCTCATTTAAGTATCTGGGCAGTGTGTTGAGTAAAGATGGGACTATGGATGAAGAAGTGCGGGAGAGGGTGCAACAGGGGAAGAGGGTTGTAGGAATGCTGAAAGCAGTAACAAGAAATAGGGTGGTCAGTATGGAAGTGAAGAAGTCTGCATGACAGTGTGGTAATCCCGACACTGACTTACGGAAGCGAAGCATGGACGTTTGAGAAGAGACTCAGACCAAGAGTGAGAGGGGTGGAAATGAGTTACTTGAGAAGTGCGTGCAGAGTTACATGGAGGGATAGACAGACGAATGAGGAAGTAAGAAGGAGGTGTGGTGTGGATGTAGATGTGCTGGAAAGTGTGAAAAGGAACAACTTGAGATGGTTCGGCCATATGGAACGTGTGGGAAGCGAGAGAATGACTAAGAAGGTGTACGAGAGCGAGGTGGTAGGACAGAGAGGGAGAGGTAGACCGAAAAAGAGGTGGAAGGATAGAGTGAAGAAGTATATGGATGAAGGCAGTGCTGGTTGGGAGGAGGGGCATCGACTGACGGGGCACAGAGGTGCATGGGGGCGGTTCGTTTGTGCCCACCCCTTCGGGGATCATGGCGTCAGGCAATATATTTATTAGTGGCCCCTCCATCATTGACGAACATGCCTATTACATAAGGCATCCTCTTCAAACACTAATCCGCCGTAGTTTGAATCTACCGCGCAGAGCATTTAAAAAACTGAGGAGCCTTCATCATGAGCGCACGCGACCTCACTCATGGCTTCAGTCATTATGAATTGGGTTCTCACTACGAAAAAACTTCGTAAAAAATAAAAAACAAAAAGAAAATAAGAATAACTATCCAATAAGCTTTCCATCATATCGTGGATGTACTTGTGTGGATTTCTGACCAGACGCTGATTCAGGCGTCATTCCTCCTTCTCTGCTCTGCGCTCAGCCTGCCCGGACCTGTCTCCCCACGCTCCGCGGGTTCCGCATTTGTTGCGTCCCTAGTGAGTTTTTTCTCTTTGTTTACTCCGGGATGTATCGAGTAAGGTTAGGATATGCGTAGCAGGAGTGTCCTGGGCTGGTTGCCCGCAGTGCAGTGTATTTTGGGTCGTATGTTTGGGGCATCTATTTCGGATGTACCCTCGTGGTCCTGTTGTGGACAGGTGAATTTTTTCACAGTTAAGCTAGCTTTGTGATGCAGGCGGCTTTCATTACGCGTTATTGCTTCCTTTTATCTTTCTGATGAGGTAGCGTATTTTTGCTGTCGTTCCCAGCGTATTTTTCTTCACTTAGTGAAGTTTTTTCTGGGTCCCGAGTCAGTTCTTCCCTTTGCCGGAAGTGTTTGCTACAGTGGTGTGTTGGCGGTGGTTCCTGTTGTGATATAATTCAGTGCTTTTTGTTTATATTCCGACATGTTACTGTTATCCGTCTGCCTAGGCCTAGCCAGCCTCTCGTAGCTTTATCACATATACAAGTGTTATTGATTTATTTTCTAAATATGTACTACTGTGTCATGTGTATCCTGGTTTAGTTGTGTATTGGCTAATTCCACGGACTATTTATGTGTCCTGGGTTAGTTGTGTTTTGGCTAATTCCACGGACTATGTTGGGCCCGGCGTTAGTTGTGTTTTAGCTACGCCTCGGTCCGGTGTTGCGTTCAGATGGTATCTGGACGGGGTGGGTTTTTTCCGGCGGGTTTTTCTCGGTTTCACCTTGATAACCCGGCTGGTTGCCTAGTTTTGGCCACGCGTGGTTTAAAACAGGCTTGTTTCCCCGGCGAGTGGGTGTCTGTGGCTCCCCAGGTCTGCGTCTCTGGGGTGCCTGTTTCATCCCGGCGGGTTGGCTGTACCCATCTAACAGTGTTCATACGGACACGTGTTGTTTGTAGTTTTTTCGGTTTTGCAAAGCCAATATAAAACTATGCTGTAGTTGTATTTCCTCCCCGGCGATCTGTTTCAAAGAAGTGGGGATAGGAACAATTGGGGTTAACTTTTAAACTTTAATTCACCCGGTGGGTGCAACCTGGAAGGTTGGGATGACCGAATTTGCGAAATTCAGTTTAGTTGACCAGTCAATTGAGGGATGCTTTGTGTATCGCCTCCTTCAACATACGGCGCTTTAGGGCACATTTGGGGTTAACGTTTTTTAAACTATTATTCACACCCGGCGGGTGTTTCTTGCACGGATGAGAATAACGAATTTACAATTCAGTTAGTTAACCAGACATTTGAGGGATACGTTTTGTATCGCCGCCTTCAACATACGGCGATCTAAAAGATACTTCGGCAGAAGTTAGATCTCGTATATTTGTCAGGCTTCCCAGTTTTTTATCTACGAGATAATTCGGGGGCCGGCGTCTTTTTTAGGGTTTTTTTTTCCAATATTTAATATGGAAACAAACACCACCGGAAAAACTTAATCACTTATAAACGCCATGATGGTCTTTATATATTATGTCAGAGGGTATTCATAAATCTTTTGGACAAATTAAGATATTCTGAAATCTTTTACTTAGGAAACCCCACCGCGTGGCGAGCTGTGGTCGTTGAGTATTACGTCTCGTTACCCGGCGGGTTATTTAACACCTGTGTGCGAACATGAGTGGGTTAACCTTATGAGCATTAATTCCTGGAAATTTTAAATTTTCCAGAGCTGGGTCCCGGCGGGTCTATGCAGAACCTGGAGTAGTTTCCCTCCAGTCTCTGTCATGGCTACCTTTGCCCCGGTTTTTGCTGTATGCATTACGCCCTCCTGTTCAGGTATCCCTATTTTTGCGCACACACTTTGTATAAAATGTGTTAAAATGTCTCGTTTGGTGGGGGTTACCTTTCCGGCGTTTTTCTCGTTGCTCCGAGAACACCGTTTTGGTTTACCGAGTTTTAGTCAGGATGGCTAAAATAGGTAAGTTACCCCGACGAGTTTGGTCGCTTGAGGGCTCATCAGAAACTGCGTTTTTCTGTGGTCGAGCCTGGGATCAGGCTTCCTGTGTTATTCATTGCTTTATGCATTACGCCCTCCTGTTATGTCTCGTTTGGTGTGGGTTACCTTTCCGGCATTTTTTCTCGTTGCTCCGAGAACACCGTTTTTGGTTACCGAGTTTTAGTCAGGATGGCTAAAATAGGTAAGTTACCCCGACGAGTTTGGTCGCTTGAGGGCTCATCAGAAACTGCGTTTTCTGTGGTCAAGCCTGGGATCAGGCTTCCTGTGTTATTCCCGGTGAGGGGGGCTCCACACAGTTATTTTGTTTGGTCTTTCCCTCCCGGCGACCTTTTTTACAAAGAGGTCTGGGGCAGGTATAAGTGGTTTGACATTGCATATAAAACCCGGCGGTTGTTTTTAAACTTTAATTCACCCGGTGGGTGCAACCTGGAAGGTTGGGATGACCGAATTTGCGAAATTCAGTTTAGTTGACCAGTCAATTGAGGGATGCTTTGTGTATCGCCTCCTTCAACATACGGCGCTTTAGGGCACATTTGGGGTTAACGTTTTTTAAACTATTATTCACACCCGGCGGGTGTTTCTTGCACGGATGAGAATAACGAATTTACAATTCAGTTAGTTAACCAGACATTTGAGGGATACGTTTTGTATCGCCGCCTTCAACATACGGCGATCTAAAAGATACTTCGGCAGAAGTTAGATCTCGTATATTTGTCAGGCTTCCCAGTTTTTTATCTACGAGATAATTCGGGGGCCGGCGTCTTTTTTAGGTTTTTTTTTCCAATATTTAATATGGAAACAAACACCACCGGAAAGACTTAATCACTTATAAACGCCATGATGGTCTTTATATATTATGTCAGAGGGTATTCATAAATCTTTTGGACAAATTAAGATATTCTGAAATCTTTTACTTAGGAAACCCCACCGCGTGGCGAGCTGTGGTCGTTGAGTATTACGTCTCGTTACCCGGCGGGTTATTTAACACCTGTGTGCGAACATGAGTGGGTTAACCTTATGAGCATTAATTCCTGGAAATTTTAAATTTTCCAGAGCTGGGTCCCGGCGGGTCTATGCAGAACCTGGAGTAGTTTCCCTCCAGTCTCTGTCATGGCTACCTTTGCCCCGGTTTTTGCTGTATGCATTACGCCCTCCTGTTCAGGTATCCCTATTTTTGCGCACACACTTTGTATAAAATGTGTTAAAATGTCTCGTTTGGTGGGGGTTACCTTTCCGGCGTTTTTCTCGTTGCTCCGAGAACACCGTTTTGGTTTACCGAGTTTTAGTCAGGATGGCTAAAATAGGTAAGTTACCCCGACGAGTTTGGTCGCTTGAGGGCTCATCAGAAACTGCGTTTTTCTGTGGTCGAGCCTGGGATCAGGCTTCCTGTGTTATTCATTGCTTTATGCATTACGCCTTCCTGTTATGTCTCGTTTGGTGTGGGTTACCTTTCCGGCGTTTTTTCTCGTTGCTCCGAGAACACCGTTTTTGGTTACCGAGTTTTAGTCAGGATGGCTAAAATAGGTAAGTTACCCCGACGAGTTTGGTCGCTTGAGGGCTCATCAGAAACTGCGTTTTCTGTGGTCAAGCCTGGGATCAGGCTTCCTGTGTTATTCCCGGTGAGGGGGGCTCCACACAGTTATTTTGTTTGGTCTTTCCCTCCCGGCGACCTTTTTTACAAAGAGGTCTGGGGCAGGTATAAGTGGTTTGACATTGCATATAAAACCCGGCGGTTGTTTTTAAACTTTAATTCACCCGGTGGGTGCAACCTGGAAGGTTGGGATGACCGAATTTGCAAAATTCAGTTTAGTTGACCAGTCAATTGAGGGATGCTTTGTGTATCGCCTCCTTCAACATACGGCGCTTTAGGGCACATTTGGGGTTAACGTTTTTTAAACTATTATTCACACCCGGCGGGTGTTTCTTGCACGGATGAGAATAACGAATTTACAATTCAGTTAGTTAACCAGACATTTGAGGGATACGTTTTGTATCGCCGCCTTCAACATACGGCGATCTAAAAGATACTTCCGCAGAAGTTAGATCTCGTATATTTGTCAGGCTTCCCAGTTTTTTATCTACGAGATAATTCGGGGGCCGGCGTCTTTTTTAGGGGTTTTTTCCAATATTTAATATGGAAACAAACACCACCGGAAAGACTTAATCACTTATAAACGCCATGATGGTCTTTATATATTATGTCAGAGGGTATTCATAAATCTTTTGGACAAATTAAGATATTCTGAAATCTTTTACTTAGGAAACCCCACCGCGTGGCGAGCTGTGGTCGTTGAGTATTACGTCTCGTTACCCGGCGGGTTATTTAACACCTGTGTGCGAACATGAGTGGGTTAACCTTATGAGCATTAATTCCTGGAAATTTTAAATTTTCCAGAGCTGGGTCCCGGCGGGTCTATGCAGAACCTGGAGTAGTTTCCCTCCAGTCTCTGTCATGGCTACCTTTGCCCCGGTTTTTGCTGTATGCATTACGCCCTCCTGTTCAGGTATCCCTATTTTTGCGCACACACTTTGTATAAAATGTGTTAAAATGTCTCGTTTGGTGGGGGTTACCTTTCCGGCGTTTTTCTCGTTGCTCCGAGAACACCGTTTTGGTTTACCGAGTTTTAGTCAGGATGGCTAAAATAGGTAAGTTACCCCGACGAGTTTGGTCGCTTGAGGGCTCATCAGAAACTGCGTTTTTCTGTGGTCGAGCCTGGGATCAGGCTTCCTGTGTTATTCATTGCTTTATGCATTACGCCCTCCTGTTATGTCTCGTTTGGTGTGGGTTACCTTTCCGGCGTTTTTTCTCGTTGCTCCGAGAACACCGTTTTTGGTTACCGAGTTTTAGTCAGGATGGCTAAAATAGGTAAGTTACCCCGACGAGTTTGGTCGCTTGAGGGCTCATCAGAAACTGCGTTTTCTGTGGTCAAGCCTGGGATCAGGCTTCCTGTGTTATTCCCGGTGAGGGGGGCTCCACACAGTTATTTTGTTTGGTCTTTCCCTCCCGGCGACCTTTTTTACAAAGAGGTCTGGGGCAGGTATAAGTGGTTTGACATTGCATATAAAACCCGGCGGTTGTACCTTCGGGTGGTTATATTAACGAATTTGCGATTCGCGATAATTTGCCAAACAATTGATTGATACAATAGGGTATCACGGCCGTCAAGACGGCGATCTATGAGGGCTTCTGGCAGAAGCCGGATTAGAGATTAAGATAGGCTTAGACTTTTTATGGGATAAAAAGATGCCTGAATCTTACTAGTGTTTCAAGTGTAAAGGGATACTTGAAGGACTTCATCTTTAATAAAGATATGTTTCATCTTTATGAGGATTCAGAAGTTATGCTTAATTCTTTCGAACAGGTAAAAGATATGCTGAAATCCTTAATAAACAATTGGAACAATGTTGTTTGTTTGTTTAGTCTTTCTCTCCCGGCGACCTTTTTACAAAAAAGGTCTGGGGCAGGTACAATTGGTTTGACATTGCATATAAAACCCGGCGGTTATACCTTCGGGTGGTTATATTAACTGATTAGCAATTCGCGATCATTTGCCAAACAATTGATTGATACAATAGGGTATCACGGCCTTCAAGACGGCGATCTATGAGGGCTTCTGGGAGAAGCCGGATTAGAGATTAGGATAGGCTTAGACTTTTATGGGATAAAAAGATGCCGGAATCTTACTAATGTTTCAAGTGTAAAGGATACTTGAAAGACTTCATCTTTAATAAAGATATACTTCATCTTTATGAGGATTCAAAAGATATGCTTAAAAATCTTCTGGACAGGTAAATATATCCTGAAATCTTTAATATGAAACTAAAGGAAAACGAAAAGTAGTGGTGGAGTGCTACGGTTCGTTGACCGGCGGTCTTGTGACACATATTTTGTACCATTTTTTGGGTGTAACCCTATGAGCATTAATCCCCGGAAAATTCTCTTTCCAGGGCGGAGTACCGGTGTTGCACCAGGTGACCAGGTAGTTCCCGGGGGCGGGGTAGTTTTCCCCCAGTCTCTGCCATGTCGGCACTTGAACCTCTCATTGCTGTATGTTCAACGCCGTTAAGATCAGGTATCCCTATATATTATTTTCATTTGTTAATGAAATAATTTAATCACTGAATAATAATAACCATATATATTTTCTATGATTATATTAGGATAATATTGTGTTTATTTATAGTAATTTATTTTAATACAATTAAATATAAATTAAATTAATTAGTATACTTTATGATTTTGCTCACCAGCTCTGCTTTCAATGTGTTAATGAGCTATGGGAGCTTTTAATTATCATAAACCTTTACAGGGCTCTCTTTTAGAGAGTATACCGAGCTCGCAAGCGAGGGACAGCCACAGCCAAGGTGTATGGCGATACTCACAGTCCTGGCAGGACAGAACACATCCCTTTGTGACTCAACTAGTGCTGACGTCCACGGGATGCCGATGTACCATCTTCTACCCCAGTTTTAACATGGCAACATGTGGAGGTCCCGGCTTCGGCGGGATCTTCCCATGATAAGCCAGACTTAACGGATGAAGAACAACGATCTCTGGTCTCAGAGATGGAGGTTGAAGAGTCCAGTCACCTTTTAGGCGACTCTCAGGGTACTGTCGAATCTCCACGGAGTTCGTCATCGGCTAGGTATGTACCGGCGGAAGAGATTGATGGACTACTATTGAATGCACTTAATAGGTTCTTGGGCCCTACGCCGGAAACTCCTCCTGATACGGGAGATCCCGCGATGTCGACGAATGTGCGACCTCTGGCTACATCCTTTGCTTTAGCGAAAATACCTAGCCATCCGCTTGTGTCAGGCCCAATTTCCAATGTGCCAGGCACAACAGCTCTCACTACTTCCACTGAATGCAGTTCACTGTATTCAGAAACAAGGGTCAACGAGGTCAAGGAAGTTGCTACTCGTGTCGGAAGAGATTTTTGTTCTAGCCAGCAGTCTAGATATTTATCTTCACGCATCTTATCTCCCAGGCGTAGCGAACGTCTGGGCAGACGCTCTGTCCCGGAGACAGAGCACGACAGTAGAATGGGAGCTCAAGCAACCCATTTTCGACCTAATGATTGCGGAGCTCTCCCATCCACAAGTGGATCTTTTTGCGTCCGAGGAGACTCACAAGCTCCCTCTATACCTCACCCGCCGGGCGATAACGCCGGCAGGGGGGCCAGACGCCCTAGTGACAGACTGGAACAGATGGAGCTCCATCTATCTGTTTCCGCCGCCAGATGCGTCACTAATGTGCCACGTAGTGAACAAACTACGAGTTTATCGAGGCTTAGTCTCGCTAATCGCGCCCCTGTGGCCGGCGCAGGTGTGGTACCAGCAATTAATAATGTGGTGCCCGGACCCGGTATCGCTCCCGGTCGGGTACTTCCACTTAGACACGATTGGCAACCTAGCGACCTCGCTGACTTTTGCATTATGGACATTCAGGAGGCCAAGTGGCTAGCACCATACGGTAGGGATGTGACCAATAAATTGCTCAATCAATATACTCAGTCTACTAAGCGACAATATCAATCACATTGGAAAGCTTTTACTTCTTGGATTGTTAGAACGGAACAAACTGTACCCTCAGTGGCATTGGTTTTTAATTACTTGAACTATCTGTTTGAGCAGAAACGTTTATCTGTGGTAACTTTGAAGAATCACTTAACTGCGATTAGAGTGCCCTTTTTCGACCTTACAGGTCTATCCATACCGGTGGCGGAGGAAACAGGATTTATGAGAGCGTGTTTTAAACTCCGCCCACCTCCCCGTCAGCTCATGCCTACTTGGTCTCTGGACAAAGCTTTGTCTTTACTTCATTCTCGTCTGTATCAAAATACTGCAGACTTTGCTTTAATCTTAAAGAAGGCAGTTTTCCTTTTGGCTTTGGCCACCGGAAACAGAGTGTCTGAGCTGGCGGCGATGAGCAACACACCTAATTGTCTTAGGTTTGGTAGACTTAATGATTCAATTTCCATTGCACCCTCCCCGGCGTTTGTAGCCAAGAATGAGCATAGTGCACACGTGTTTTCTGAGTTCACGGTGCCGGCGTTAAAAAGGGGAAAGGTGCATCATAATTTATGTCCAGTGCAAGCTCTAACCAAATATTTGAGAATAGCTCCTCAAAACCCCCAAGGTGCTTTATGGGTAGCGAGTACGGGTAAACGCTTACTTAAACGGCGATTAGCCTCTCTTCTGGTAGAAGTCATTAAAGAGAGTAATCCCGGCGTTGTGGGTAGGGCCCACGATTTACGCAAGTGGGCGGCCTCTTTACGTTTCCTGAAAAACTTTTCAGTTGAAGATATTGCGTCCACACAGTTGTGGGCGTCTAATCATACGTTTCTCTCTAGATACTTGTCAGTTGCTCTAGACAAACCTTCCTTACCATGTATAGCTTTAAGGCAGAGGGTCTAGGTGGCCCTGCAGTCACTTATGTTTACTTTCACGGAAGGGGGGGGGGTGCAGTCAGTTGACATAGGACACCCTAGACCCCGCCGGAGTATGAGAGCTGTGATACAATTTAAGGTTAAAATGTGATATGAAAATTTCTCTGCGAGAAATTGTGCTAGTACAAGGTTTAGTACAAAACAACGGTGTTGTTATAGTAGTTTTAGCTGCGAAAGCAATGTAATATTAGTTCAATGGAGTTCATTTGCAATTGATCTCCACATGTATTTTGGGGTTTATGATGTGCACATATAAACTTATAACTTATTATTTTTGTCACCACTCGTTGAGTGGGGTGCCTTTTGTAACTACAGATCTGTGTTCAGAATCTTCAGGGTTACCCATTTTTGTCGGGCAGGCTTCTTTGAAGCACGCACCTGCCTGAACCCCTTTTTCTTGTATATTTCCGGCCTACGCCGTATTAAATACAGTTTTCAAAAGTAAGAATACTATGTGGTTGTTTTTATTATCTGCTTTTCTAGAGTTATGATATGATTACGAATGTCCCCCTCCAGTCTTAGATATTAGGCATGTTCGTCAATGATGGAGGGGCCACTAATAAATTATAGGTTTGACTCCTGTAAGGAGATAAAGAAAACCTAATATTTAGTAGTGCCCCCGTAATCATTGACGACTGGGGCCCTCCCGACCGTCCCTTCCCATTCGTTGATGTATTAAGGATTTTAGTTTACTTGATATGTCAGTGAAGGAGGAATGACGCCTGAATCAGCGTCTGGTCAGAAATCCACACAAGTACATCCACGATATGATGGAAAGCTTATTGGATAGTTATTCTTATTTTCTTTTTGTTTTTATTTTTTACGAAGTTTTTTCGTAGTGAGAACCCAATTCATAATGACTGAAGCCATGAGTGAGGTCGCGTGCGCTCATGATGAAGGCTCCTCAGTTTTTTAAATGCTCTGCGCGGTAGATTCAAACTACGGCGGATTAGTGTTTGAAGAGGATGCCTTATGTAATAGGCATGTTCGTCAATGATTACGGGGCCCCTACTAAATATTAGGTTTTCTTTATCTCCTTACAGGAGTCAAACCTATAATACATACATACATAAAATTTTAAGGACTGAGTGCTCCACACATACGTGCAGTTTCAGTCTCTTGTCCTAATGGTGGCGTTCCAGGCAACCCTGTTAAGGGCTGCTTCACTTGTCAAGTTCTTGGATTTGAGATCGGCACGTATAGTCCGATCCCAGGTCTTCCTCGGTCCACCCCTTGGTGCAGCTCCCTCCACAATCACAGACCTGCATTTTTTCACCCAATTTTGTTCATCCATTCCCTCCACATGTCCATACAATCCCAGTCTGCTTGTACGCATCACCTCGCTAATACTCTTTATAGCTAAACGTCTCCTCAGCTCAACAGTTGTTATTCTATCCTGTAGCCTGGGCCCACACATCGATCTCACCATTCTCATCTCATTACGTTCCATTCTGTTGACATCCTCTACTTTAACGGTCCATGTTTCTGAGGCCTACGTCATTGCACTTCTAACACATAAGGCATACACTTTTCCCTTCAGGGGGAGAGGCATTCTTTTTATGGTCAGGATTGGCAGCAGTTCTCTGAACTTCCCCCAGCCACACCTACTTCTAGCAACAGTGGCAGTCTCGGCCCCACCACTGGCAGAGATGGTATCTCCTAGGTAACAAAACTTGTTCACCAGCTCCAATGACTCATTTCCAAAATTCACAGCCACAGGATCATTACTTAACACAAGCTCGCCTTTGCACACTACGCACTCAAATTTCTCTATTTCTGACTTATCCTTCGGCAGGGGTCCCTTTATTCTACTACAGCGCTTATTGCCATGGTGCACCCAGCGTCGACAGATGCTACATTGAATCGTGTTAACGCCCACACCCTTTCCACACACTGCACATGGGTATGCACCGCTCTTTTCCACATTGCCTCATCTCAATCTACAATGCATAACCTTGGTTTTGTTAATATTGACTTAAACCCTTGCTCGCCATGCCCTCTCTCCATTCTCTGAATTTGGCCTCAGCATCTTGCATACTGTCAGCTATTAGGACTATATCGTCTGCATAAAACAGTTCCAACGGGAGTCCGCTTCGGAAAACTGTAGACAGTTCCTCCAGGACCATAATAAAGAGGAGAGGGCTTAACACTGAACCCTGATGGGCTCCAACACGGACTACGAACTCATCACTCAGTACACCCTTCACCCTCACCGCACTTCGCGAATCCTCATACATCTTCATTATCACACACACCAGCCACTCTTCCACACCAAGTTTCCTCATAGCCCACTGCACAACATCTCTAGGCACCCTGTCAAAGGCCTTCTCTAGGTCTACAAACACAAAGTAAAGATCCCTGCCTTTTAGTAAGTATCTTTCCTGTATCTGCCTGACTATGAAGATAGCATCGGTTGTACCTCGTCCTGGCATAAAACCAAACTGCATATCATCAATGGAGATGCTTTGCCTGATCAAACCCTCAAAGACTCTCTCACAGACCTTCATGATTTGGTCAAGCATTTTCAGGCCCCTATAATTTCCTCTATCTAGCGCATCCCCTTTTCTTTTGTATATATTTACTATTACACTTTTGAGCCAATCCTCTGGGATTTTCTCATCTTTAATAATGGTGTTTAACAACTCGGTGACTAAGTTGACACCAGTCTCCCCTGAGGCTTTTATCATCTCAGCGACAATGTCAGAGCACCCTGGAGCTTTACCGTCCTTCATTTTATTGATTGCGTCGCTCACTACAGCTGGTGCTATCAAAGGAGGGGGTCCAGATATTGGTTTTTCGATACTAAGCTGTTCCTTATCCCATTCAAACTCTACATTTAGCAACCGTTCATAGTGTGCCTTCCATGCTTCCCTGATTTCATTTTCTGCATACACAATAGATAGATAGATAGATAGAAAACCACCACATAGAATTAATCAATTTGGGAAGTTCAGGACGTTCTGGTAAAAAAAAATCAATTCTGTATGAATAAAGAAACTACAATTTATGTTAATTTTCTATTCAAACAAATTTGCAATTAGACAAGATATTAACAATACTGTAGTACAAAATACATACAGCACTCAGTAACGATAGTGCTATCGGGTAGGTACCTGTGAGCAAGATTGTACAAATGTAATTTTACTGGGTGACATGAATGCCAGAGTTGGAACTGAGGAGATAGAAGGTATAGTGGGTAAACTGAGTGTGGAGGGTAGGATTATGAATGGTGACCTTCTTCTTGAAGTACCGGTACTGTATGTGCGGAGAGAGAAATATTTTTGGCCAACACATTTTTAGAGCATCGTCACATTCATAGATATACATGGCACAGAGGTGAAGGTGAATAGGAACAGAAATCTCTAATTGACTTGGCCATGATTGACTCTGGGCTAAAAGAAAGAATTCTTAATTCAAAAGCAGTGCGAGGTATGCTGATGGGATCAGATCACTATACAGCGCTCCCCCAGTAAATGCGCCTATATGGGCTGCAAAATGTGCCGCATTTCCGGAATCCTCATACAGTATTGTGGAGTTAATAATCAATGGGAATAAATGCTTTTGGTCAGACTAACCCCATTTTAGCCAACCATACACCCGATAACCCACCCAATAACCGTTTCTGAAAGAAAGATACATTAGAAATATCAATAAAACAAAAAATATACAGTAGCTCCATTTACCTTTGATAGAGAACTGCTGGGCTTGATGGAAGGGAGGGAGGGAGGGTATCCGAGGCACGGGGCGTCAAATTGCGGCCCCGCGGGGCAGCAGAGCCCTGGCATGGCTTTGCATGGCTTCTTTCTCGTCTTCAAAGCCACTGAAATTATCCTCATTATCACTACGAAGTGGACTAGGTGGACTGAGTGAACCATCTTCATCGATACTAGGGGGTGGGGGGGTAGAGGGGCTGGCTGGGCTGGCAGGGCAGGAGCTTGGGTTGCTGGCTGGGCGGGAGCTTGGGTTGCTGGCTGGGCTGGCGGAGCGGGAGCTTGTGTTGCTGGCGGGGCGCCCCAACCACGGAATGCAGTGATAACGGTTTGTTTCCTTTTGTTCACACCCTCTCGATGTTTTTCGGTGTAGTATCGCAGCAGTCTTTCAAGGCCCAGGCACATCTTATCAGCTCGAAAGTTGCCATCTTCATTGATTTTTATCGATTCCTTCAAGTTGTCCAATGCCATTAAAATATGGGAGATTTTTCTCATTGTGGTTGCTTCATCCGTTTGTGCAATCTAATTTTTTTCATTCTCCAACTGCTGCAGGCTGACTAGCTCATCTTCATTGTCTACCCTCATCATTGCACTTTCTGTGGTTTCTTCTTGGCCAGCTGTTCTAACTGCATTAACCTCTTCAGCGGTTACATCTGCACATCCAGCCACTGACTGTGCAGCCGCCAACACTGCCACCTGTTGAACCTCCCTACCTGCCGTTTTTGGGCACATGTGGGGGACAATACTACGCCAGGCATGATGGATTGTTGTACATTAATTTTGTTCCATGAATCTAGTAGATAGTCGATGCCATTACAGATAGTAAATTGCTTCCAAAATGCAGCCACAGTCATTTCGTAGGGGTAGTTTCCTCAGTTACTGCCTGGGTGGCTGAGAGTTCTGGCACGGGGTCGTCTAGGTCTAAGTCGTTGAACAGGTCTTCTGCTGCAATCTGCTGTAACCCCTCATTAGTTTCAGTCTTGGTACTTAGGTAGTCATACACACAGGTCTTATAGAAGTTCTTGACATTACAGATCAATTGCTGGTCGAGTGGCTGTACCAAAGATGTTGTGTTTGGGGGCAAAAACATAACCTTAACATTGGGATGAATGTTGTTTAAGTAGGCAGGGTGGCAGGGGCATTATCCATTAATAAAAGAATCTTAAATGGCAGTTCTAGCTGGCGACATAGCAGGCGTGCATTGGGAATAAAATGATTGTTCATCCACTTTTGCATGATGGATTAGGCCATCCATCCATTCACGGATTTGTACCAGTAGAGACCTGCAACATTATCCATGTTATGGACATTCCTGCAACACCTGAGATGCACAGTGAAGCGGTTCTTGTCCACTTTCCTTCCTCTTTCTTATTTTTGGGCCTTGCTTATGTAGGTGGTTCTGTGCATCATTTTCCAATTTAAGCCACTTTCATCAAGATTGAAGATTTGGTCCTTGGTATAGCCACCTTCTTCAATTATGCCTTTCAATATTTGTGGGAATGCATCGGCAGCTTGTTGGTCAGCACTTGCTCTTTCTCCATGAAACTTAAGAAAATATAATTGTTTCCTCTTCAAAAATCTGGCCAGCCATCCCTTGGAAGCTTTGAAGTGTGTTTTTTTCAGGGCCTGGTGACTTCCTTAAGCATGCTTTATAAAATGACTTAGCCTGCTCTCTAATGTGTCTTGCTATCTAAGGGCACATTTTCACGCTCCTTTTGACTTATCCAGTGTGCTATGTAGCGTTCCATCTGCACGATTGCGGGACTTGCAACCTTACTGCGTCCATCCAGCTGTTGCCCACCATAAGTCTTGGTGGCGAGTAGAATTTCATCCTTATGTTTCACAATGTTTCGAATGGTTGACTCTCCTACGCCAAACTCACATCCAATGCTTGTATTATTCTTTCCCTCCTTCTTTAACCCTCAACCGACGGTGAACATCATATGACGGGAGAGAGAATATTGGCCACCCCTGCGGTGCCCATCATATGACGGGTGCCATTTTGAGGACGTTATGAGCTATGAGAGAGAGTCCGCGCGTTGGAGGGACGATAGCCGGCCTCTGACCGCTCGCCACCACCTTGGGGCGGTCACTGACACATATTGTGTTTCGTCCCCACCTCCGTACCTCACGCAACAAGGTAAAAACCGTGAAAAAATATCTTATTTTAGGGTATTTTCACCTCCGGTTACTCGATCGTTGCAAGAGAACCCGTGGTCGTACAAGGATGATTCAGGTGTCATTGGAAAGCTCTATTATCGCCCTTTCACGGATATATAATTGTATTACGCTCTGGCTCTTGCTTATGCATGAAAAAGAGCATGGAATGAAGCTCGTTTTCGGTAAATATACCCGCCCAGCAATACGGTCTTGTAAAGAAGCATGCCCGCTTTTAGGGAGTTAGTTCATGAATCTTTTTTCTTATCTTCCAGTGTCAGTCGCTTATTCTTCGAATTTTTCGGTGGCGCCATGATGTAACACGGGGGTCCTAAAAATGCTGATTAAGAATCACAACTTGCGGACAACATTATACACAATATGGCGTCGGCGTGGGAACTGATTTAGGGAGGGAAAGAGGAGAGGGTGGTTGTGGGTGTAGGCCTATAGTACTGCGTATGCGTTACCACTACTCACCCGCCATCTATCCGTCGCATTTTCGGTATGCGACACCCGCAAATTTGGCGAGAAGTACGTATTTGCCTTGTAATCAAACGGCCAAGACGCATATCCAGAATTTTGATACGTAAATCCAAAATCCTTAAATTAATTATTTCTGGTTTTCCGCCGCATATTAGGAATCCGCATTTCCCGAAGACGCATTTGTGGGGGGAGCACTGTACAGTGCTGACGAAAGTGAGGATAAGGAAGGAGTGGAAATATGAGAGGAAAGATAGAAAACTGACGGTAGAGTGAATAAATGTGAGAAAACTGACTGAAGAATGTAATGCAACAAAATACAGTACTGTACAGGGATATGCTGAGAGACTGTAAAGGAAATACGGTAAGATTGATCTAGGAAATACTGTAGACGAAGTACCATACATTTTTGGAATATTATCGGATTAAAAAGGGGGCTGATGCCAACCCAAGTGTTATATGAGAAACTTCAAGTTTAACCTTTTCTGTACCGGCAACGTCTTTTTAATTTTATTCTGGCTACTATTAGACAATTTTATTCAGTTTAGATTAACAATTAACAGGCTTCGAACCATCTCACTTAACCCTTTTTACTACCACAGATCCTTTTTAGACTTCACAAAATTGTCTAAATATAGCCATAAGAAACATAAAAAGATGTCTCCGGTACAGAAGGGGTTAAAAATGCTTGATTAAAATTATTGATATTAAATTTAAGAATAGTCACAATTATTGACCTAAAAAAGATTAAATTTATGTAACATTTTACTTGCATCAAAACAATGATTTTGTTCGATTTGCTCTTGAACTTCTGGATCATTTTACGGTACTTCTCTAACAGTTATTCGGATCGAGTGTTCATCACATCATTAGCACCTACATGAATAAGGTATAGGGAAATTGTTTTCAGCGTCATTTGTGATCTCATCCACACCTGCAGCAATATCATCCAGGCCCACTCCTGGAATGCAGAAAAGTTTTCTGGATTTGTGTGCCCTTCCACAGAACTAAACCAGTTGGCCTCGTCATCTACTAGCCTGATTTTGCTAGGTTCATCCCGTTCATCCTCAACATTGGCCAAAATCTGGAATTGATAGCCAGATGCCTCATTCCCCAAGGGGGTGACCACAAATGAATCAGACCAATTTATATATGTGTTTACATTCTAGGATGAGTTCAGCCCCTTTGAGAACTCCCTGAAGCTGCTGCGAGGATACCAGGCTGAGGACCTTCAGTTGCAGTACATCAAGGGTGCCGACCACCACCTTGACACGTCTCCAGCACTCAACGTTGTCTTCGATACTATTCTCAAACTCCTCACAGCAGCTTCCAAGTTGTAATGATGGAGTAGCTAGTCAGTGTTTCTCAGAGTTCTCTCAGTGCATACCCCCTTCCTTGCGGCGAGTGCGAGGCACCCGCCTTTCAACACTATCCCACTCCTATTCTGTCCAATTCTCCAATCCAAGAATTGGCAATTTTCTCACTTTCTACTCAACTAGTGAACTCTGGAACTCTCTCCCTCAATCAATCTTTCCTTCATCCTATGACTTAAACTGCTTTAAACTTTGTGTGTCCAGGCATTTTGACCACAACGTCCCTTAAATTTGGCTCTCTGTCACTCTTTTGACTCTGGGGGAGGCACTCATTACATGCAACCTGCCTTTTGTCGCCTTCATACACATTTACAAAAAAATAATAAGTCTTCCATTATTCTTGTTGTAGAATTAAAGCAGTAACATATCTCCTGAAGCTCCTCACATCACCCTTCAGTTAATTAGGTTAAGAGTGGCTAGTTATGCATCACTCTTGCAAAGCTAAATAGCAAAATCACCACTTATCACTGCATGTCAATTATTAACCCCTTCAGCAGTATGACATAATTTTCATCATATTGCAATCAAATTATTTTCTTATAATTTATCTTATAATCTACACAAAGGAGTAAATACGATCGCCATAAACCCTCCGAATAAAATAGTGCCTTCTTAACCTGAATACAACGGCCAGCGTACCCACAAGTCTGTAAAAAGTAAGTTTGCTGCAGGTGACATACCCATACAAATTTATATTAACGATGCTGTTTGGTATTACTGAGCAGTCTCCGCTGTTCCCAGATGTAAGATAGAGCTCCAGGCAGCAGACTCGAGACAGAGCCTGATAAGAAAAAATATATATAAATAACAAAAAACACAAATTCATACTCATCTAGGTCGCCCAGGAGAAGACCCAGAGACCCAGGCCCATTTGGTTTCTCCGGAAGGATTCCTAGGTCCAAGACCTCCTGCAGAAGTTCCTAGAGTTAGCTAGATTTGTATAGGTACTGTATATTGAAAAGAGAATTTTTAAATGAACATAGTATAATTTCAATTGCTCTTATTGGGAGGTTTGACGTACCTCCCAACCTACCAAATAGGAAAACCTACTATTTGGTAGTAGTCTTGGAAAATCCAACGTCAAGGCTATTAACCTAATTGCAATGACGACTTGTCTATTTTGACTGCTATGTCGTCATTCCAACCGCGGTTAAAAAGAAAACGTCTAGAGTCTACTCCTTATCTTGCTCTAGGAGACGTTGTACATTAACCAAAACTACCACCGAAGGTGAAAAAAGCATAGAAGAGAAGAAAAAGGGGTTTACCTTAGTTACCGCTTAAGGCCCATCCTGTGTTCCGTCATGTGCAGATCCCTGTCGAACGTGCGCATGAGCGACCCTCTCTTGTCATCACATCTCACGTCAGCAGAAGAACGCGGATGGGCAGGGGTCCGGCGTGAGGGAGGGTATTATGTACGTTGGATTTTCCAAGACTACTACCAAATAGTAGGTTTTCCTATGTGGTAGGTTGGGAGGTACGTCAAACCTCCCAATTTGTTAGTAGTCTTGGCAAATCCAACGTCAAGGCTGCATAACAAATAGGAGGAGGACATCCAAGCCCAACCTACCAAAAAAACCAATGCATAAAACAAAATTACGAATGACAAAGACACAATGTAAACAAGAGAGTTTAATAAAAGAGTGAAAAACTGAGGAGTAGCTAAAAAGAACAGTTTTAACACATGCCCGTCATTCATAGTAATGCAAAAAATAGACTTGTCTGAAACCAAAAAGGTACTGTACCCAAAATCCCTTTTCTTCAAAAACCAACAAAAACACTGAACACAAGAACAAAACACAATTTTCAATGTGGCAAAAACACTTATGTACTGGAACAATACATAATCCCAAACTTGCAATCCAGTGTTGCAAACCCATACCCCCCCCCCCCCCCTTTGTAAAAAAAAACAAAGGAAAAGAACGAGGGACAAGGGGGGAAGACCAGGGATCTTCGCCAGAGCACCAGGAAACACGACCCCCGAGAGCAATCACCGGCCGAGGGGGTCGAACACTGGACACGGAGAGGTAGGAGGAGATGAAGGAATGGATAGAAGACCACAAAACCGCGGAGGCGAAGGCAGGGAAGGATCGACGTGGCAGGAACCGGAAGGAGGCAGCAAAGGATCTGACATCGCGCGCAGAACCCCTACAAACAGGGTGACGGGCACGAATGGTCCGACAAACGTGGCGGCCCAGCTGCACCTGCTAGAGCCTCCCACCTGTCCGAGGAGACACCCACACAGCAGTACCCGAAGGCGGCGCCACAGACGCAACAGAGGAGTGCAAGGCTGACACCGGGCACAACACATGGCGAGGATGCCCACGCCGTAAAGCCTGGACGGCGAAAGGCTGGAAAACGGGGGCCTCCCTCCCATGCGTGGTAACAAAAGGTGGGGAGGAGGCGAACAAGACGCCATGCAAGGACGGGGAGAATCGTACGCAGTCCCGGGGCCGTGACAATGCCGCTAGTGCAGACACCCGATCCCCAGTGGCCAGAGCGACAAGGAAGAGTGGACGCCCGAGCAACGGAACCGGCGTAGCGGCCCTCGTATACGTGGGGGAAGCCAGAAGGACCAGAGCCCGCCCCAGATCCCACAGCGGAGAGACCTGGCGCGGAGGCGGTCGATCCCGGAAGGCAGCCGTCAGGAAGGAATCCAGCACCTGTGGCGGAACGACCAGCCCAGCGACGGACCCAAAGAACCCCCCGGACGGCAGACAAGTGGGTACGTATAGCGTCGACTGGAAAGCGACGTGTACGGAAGAGGTGAAACAAGGAGCGTAGGACGAGGGAAGGAGAGCCAACTGGCAGGCGAGTGGCCTGTAGCCACCTAGTAAAAAACCTCCAGCGGGACCCGTAAGGCCCCCAAGGAGAAGACGGCCAGGAACGCTGCAGGAAGTCAGTCAGGGCCCGGCCGGGGACCGGGAGCCACCGTGCCTCATGAACAAGCACGATGTGAAGGCCAAAGAGGTCCGCAGGACCCCAACCTAGCCCAAGTGGAAGCCGGAGACAGGTAGAGGGACCGGACCCGGGCACCACCGCGGCAACCGGGCGGACCAAGTCCGTGCCGGCCACAGAGGCGCGAGGAGCCAGACGCAGCCGTGGTACAGCCGCAGCTTCGCGAAGACTGGGCACATCAACAGCGCGTCTGGTGGCGGAAAGATGGATATCGACCGCCACCTGTACCAGGCGACCATGAAAGCGTCCGGACCCCCCCGGAGCGCGAGGCCGGAGGGAGAGGTCCAGAGGCAACTGGCGCGGCACCCCCGATGCGAACAAGGCGACCTCCGGAACACCTCAGGAAGCCGCGAGGTCGGCGAACACAGTCCGTTTCATCGCCCATTCTACAAGAACGCCCTGCCCTCTCGACAGGGCGGCCGCCCAAAGGGTGGCAGGCCCGGGCAGGGAGGAGGCATGCAAGGAGAAGGGGTGTCGGTCCGCGAGGAAGAACAACTCCACCGAGACCCCTAATAGAGTCAACGACCTGGAGGACCCCCGCATAAGGAAACAGGGGACAGCTTGTCTGAGTGTCCAACCCGAAGGCCACCGACTCACCCCGAAGGGCCAGCGCGTGGTCCCGCAGGAAGAACAAAGGAACCAACAATCCGAGGGCATAGACAGGTAAGAGGAGGGAGACCCACCCATCTGCCGGGAAGTGGACATCCCAGGTTCGATTGGGAACCTCACCCAACCCCACTCGACGTATCTGTGGTTACCCAGACCGTCGGCGGGGGGGGGCGGTCCAGGGCACAGCCGCAGAGAGCGAGCCCCGAGCAACCCAGCGACCGAAGCGCCGGCGAACGGTATGCGGGAGCGGCAGGAGCCGATCCATAGGGGCAACGGAAACACCGCGGTGCCCATGAGGAGGAGGCGGCGTAGCCAGAGGCTCCCTAAGGGAAGGGGCAGAGCGGCCCAATGCAGCGAACCCACGAACGAGTCCCAGAGCCACCCCGGGAGGGAGACCGAGTGCAACACGGCGAGGACCGTCCACCGAAGGTGCACCGCGGCCGGCAGACCCCGGGTCACCGTAGCGCCGGACAAAACCCATGCGAGACCGACCCATGGCACGACACGCGACGGGGTCAAGCGTGACTTGGGAACATCGAAGGGGAACCCTAACCGTGCGATGTCGCGAACGACTGTGAGGGCGTCGCCAATGCACAGGCCTAGGGCGTCGGAAACGACCAACCAAACGGCCAAGGAAAACAGGAGCTGGAGCCCGCTCCTGAGGAGAGGACCCAGAGCCTGCCCCACCAGTGCGGAGAAGATCTGCGGCGCGATGTGGAGACCGAAGGGAAGGCCGTCGAACAGGAACACACGATCGGAAGTCCGAACGGCCAAGAATCGCTGGAAGCGAGGATGGAGAGGAACGAGCCAAGACACATCCTGGAGGGCCAGCGACACTACCCACGACAGAGGGCACAGGGCCAGGCGTACCAGGGGTACCGGCAGCATCCGAAACCGTGTGTGCACGATGTGCCCGTTGAGGGCCAACAGATCCACCACCGGTCGCATCGCGTCGCAGGTCGGCGACGGAACCAGAAAGACACGGGAGAGGAAAACCGGGTGACCGGCGGTCAACTCCCTCGACGCTACCCAGCTCGGGCATGGAAGTGAACACGTGGGCCACCTCTGAAGAGATGGGCCGTTGTCGGTGACAAGAGCGGAGTGGGGGTCTGGACGTCCACCTCCAGGTGAGACCCCTCCGCGCAACCCGCCGCCCCCAACGTCCCTCGCGGCTACCGAGGGGCGCAAGGGCGAAAACAACCCGAGGGAGCACCCGAGAGGAGGGGAGCGACCCGGTACGCCAGGCGAGAAGGAGAACAAGGAGGCCGACCCAGAGAACTACACATTGTGTTGACGTGGAGGTACCCCCGGTACGGGCCGTGCGGGCATGAGCACCACGTTGACCTCCTCTACCCCTGTCCCCCCCCAACCTCGTCGAAAAGGGCGGGCCACCCCAACCCCAGGCCGGCGCAGGGCTGACCCCTTCGAAGGGCGGCCGGAAGCGGAAGGCCGGCCAGCCCCGACACAGAGGGGATGAAAGGGGCAAGAACAGAAGTGCGAGGCGGAACCGACGCACAGGCCAGCAACGTCCCAGTCCTGCGCCCGTGCAAGGCGGCAGCACTTGCAGCAGCACCCCGAAGAGGACCGGCAGAAGGACGGGACCGAGAAGACCCCGCGCGCGGCACAGCGCGTCGGTGCGTGACGTAAGCAGGGGCCGTAACGACACAGCGCGGCGTCGCGTGTTGGAAGCAGGGGCCGCCGACAGAGAAGCGTAGCATTCCCAAGCATCCTGCTTAAAAAATCCCGACGTATATAGCGCAGAGTACAACAAACCCTGACGAATAACCAAGGGGGCCGGCCGGCAGAACGAAGACCGTACCGTCGTGCGGTGCCGAGTTGCCGCGCACAAAACCGCCTTCAGCTCGGGAACCAAAGACACCGCGAGCCGAAGGTGGACCCGCTGAACGCGGTCCAAACCCTCGCGAAGATCGCCTGGCGCAGACGCCTCGAAAAGCCGCAGGTGGTGAACAGACGTCTGGAGGGAACCTAAAGACAAGACAATAAGCCCGTCACCCTCCGTCGCAAGGGAAAAACCTCGGCGACAGAGGGCTGATCCGGGTGAGAGAAGAACGGGGTAGCAATAGAACAAAGTTCAAGAACGGGCGCGCTCATCCAGGACCAGAACGCGCCGTCCAACCCGCCTACAGACACAAGAGGAGGCAAAAGCAGGGACGACTCCGGGGGAGGGACGGAAGGAGAGCCGTCGACGGATCGGTGTGTGAAGTCGAAGGCCTCAGCAAACCAGGCCTCCAATGGGAGAGGGTGACCGAGCATGATGGCTAAGCCAGGCGTACCGGCGTCGCACAAACCTGACCCATAGGAGGACAGACCCGTCAACACAGCCAGGGACTGAACAGCCGGAAGGATGTCAGGGCGGCTGAAGTCTGACCAGAGCGTAGGCCTGCAGAAGGGAGGGGGACCGTAGCAGGGGTAGGTAGGGTGAGGCACCGCCAAGAAGGGCGAGAAGAGGGAGTCTTCCATCGACTCCAAGCGCCCGTCGAAGCGTGACACAACCCAGCCCTGCATAGCTGACAATTGATCCGAGAGAGGCTACCCCCCCCCCCCTCCCCCAGATTGGTCGGCCTGCAGGGGCGAGCGTGAGCGGGAGCGAGACCCACGACACGAACCAGCAGCGTCGCAGCCCAAGGAAGGCGAGCGACGACGGTTGTGTCGCCGTTGAGGGACTCGTCCCCGATCACGAACGGCCGAGGGGGAAACAGCACCATTCCCCTCTTCCAGCGACACATCAGCTCCTGAGAAAGGGGACCCCGAAACCTCGCGAAACCCCACCGAGGCAAGAGGGGGGGTACCCCCCTGGCGAGACGGTAAGTGAAGGTCAGGAAGAGAAGAATGAGGAGGAGCAGGACGACGGGAGTGGGAAGGCTGGCCGGGTGAAAGGAGGCCAGGAGCCGCGGGGGGAAACAGAGCAAGGATCCCCGGGGCTGAGATAACAGGGCGGCCCGACACCGAGGCGGAGGAGGGAGGGACCACCACCGTGGGACGAGACCGTGAAGGAAGAATAGGCACTGAAGCAGGTGAAGTAGGAGAAGCAACGACATCCAGGCGGACCCTCCTGGACAGTGTAGGAGGAGGGAGCAGAGCGCCAGCTACAGCATGAACAACCGCGCGCGGAGAGGACAACGTAAGAGGAAGTCGTCTGGGCTGGGGAAGCGGGCGGAAGGGAGTAGAGCCCCTATCCGTAGAGGCCAGGGGAGGGCGCACAGGGGCAGAGCCGCTAACCCCGGTCTCAGGGCGAGAACCATGACGAGGGCGATGGGCGTCGTCAAGGCGATCAGGAGGACGACGAGGCGAGCGAGAGCGTGGACGGAGCCGGGGAACCCCCCGACGATGGGACGACCGGCTGCGGGACCCAGGGGAGAGGGCCCGAGCAGGGAGAGGGCCAGGTAAATGGCCGTCAGTCGGGTCAGGGATACCCAGGGCGACGCGGATCCGGTCGGCAACAAAGGCCGGGGAACGGTGGCCCACAGTCCTAATGTGGCGGGAGACCATCGTCCACACCGACGGAAGGGAAGCAGGAGGCCACAGCCGCCGCCGAGGAACCAGGGCCATGGAGCAGCACAACCACCAGGGCCAGACACGTGCCACACAGAGCAGGGAGGTAGGCCGTAGAGGACACACAGAGCGAGTGGCGCAAGCAGGACTTGTGGCTCCCCAAGCACGGGGAGCGACAACCAAGGCGAAAGCAAGGCAGCCTACCTGCACTAGAAGAACACACACCATAATCAGCACGTCGAAGGAGTAAGTGGAGAGAATGTCCAAGAAGAACCAGGGAAGGAGCATGGGGAAACAGGAACACACATGCAAACAGGTATCCGTACTCACCCTAAACTGGGAGCACAGAGGTAGGTGAGGAGGGCGGCCGAGGCGGAAGAGCACTAGCAGAACCTGCAAAGATGGAGAAAGTGTTAACCACCACTCAACATCTTACATGCAGGGCCTATAACACCAGTAAAGTGCATACACCAATATAGTATCAGGCAACAAGATGACATAACAAAAGTCAATAGTGAAAGCCACTATTACCGCAAATTTGTGGGCCAATGGAGGCATAACCGTACCGACACCATCCTCCTGCAATTTCGCGGGACCCCCCCAACGATCTCCGCAAATTTGCGGGGAACCGAAATGTCCCAGAGGACCGAATCGAGCACCCCGCAAATTTGCGGGACCGGCCGAGATGGTCCGGCGCCGAAAAAGCGAGAGGAGCGTCTAGGAAATACCAAAAGAGGCCCAGAAAAAAGCGTCATCTCCTTATGAACTCCAAGCGACGATGGCCATCAAGCCGAGCAGTGTCTTCCTTGATAATATCCTGACTCAACCGGTCAAGGGAGAGGCAAGGAAGACACACCAGGGGAGAGGAGGCACATTCCCTAGGAACCACCCAACCCACAGAGATAGAGCAAAGCCCATGAGGAGAAGTGGCAGGAAGGGTGGTTTGGCACAAACAGGGGCCCCCGTAGGGTACCCCAGGATTGGGCAAAAGGGTATGAAAGGATGGAGGTGAAAACAGTAAGGGAACACAAAAACCAGTAAATGAAACTGGCGAGAAAAAGGGTGGCCTAGCCGTGAGGAGAGAATGTGTCAGGGGCGAAAAACCCTGTGGTGTGAGGGAGGGGCCCCCGTGGGGTACCCCAGGATATCACGAACCACCAAGCGCCCAGGCCCTTGAGACACAGTGAAGGCTCGAAAGGGGGGACTCGGGAATAACGCTAATAATGCGGCCGACACAAACCCTACAAACAGCACCGCCACCACGAAATCTCAGATTGTGAACCAACTGTACACCTAGGCTATGAAAATATGAAAACTCATAGGGGCATAGCAATTCCTGAATGAGAAACAAGCTAGGCTAAAATAAGCTAAAAGCTAAACTATGCCCAGACTAACAGGAAAAAAGAATATGAAAAGAGAAAGGAATGAAAAAAAAACACACGAGGAACGCCAGGCGCCCCCGTACCTTCGGTAGCTATTTCCACACGCGTCTCCATTAAACACACTGAGGAGCCCATTTACGTGTGCCCTAGATCACGTAACATCTGTCTAACAAAAAAGAAGGCCAGATAAGCCGAAACGAACCTAAACAGGGTGAATTAAAGGAGCACAACAAAAGCGACTGCATTCAATGGAGCGCGTGAAAAAATGATGACAAGAGAGGGTCGCTCATGCGCACGTTCGACAGGGATCTGCACATGACGGAACACAGGATGGGCCTTAAGCGGTAACTAAGGTAAACCCCTTTTTCTTCTCTTCTATGCTTTTTTCACCTTCGGTGGTAGTTTTGGTTAATGTACAACGTCTCCTAGAGCAAGATAAGGAGTAGACTCTAGACGTTTTCTTTTTAACCGCGGTTGGAATGACGACATAGCAGTCAAAATAGACAAGTCGTCATTGCAATTAGGTTAATAGCCTTGACGTTGGATTTGCCAAGACTACTAACAAATATATACTTACTGCACTAGAGCGAGTTATAATGAAAAAAAAATAAAATAAAAAAAATAGTGGCTCGTGCAGCCATTTATATGCCCCACAGGAATTGGGTTAAACTACTTAAAATTATCTTAATTTATGCCAGAATCAAAAGTAAAAAGAAGTATTCGTGTTGAAGCGGTTAATCTTGTACAGTATTGTAAATAAGAAATAGCACCATTGCATTAACATTGCCACCTGTTCATTACTCGATAAAGAGTCGTTATAAAGTAAAAACAGTAAGGTTGCCATTGCATTTATACTGCCATCTGTCATAACATTATATTATGGGCGGGTGCCCAACCCCGAAAAGGGTTGAAATAGGGGAGCTATCCCCCCGCCAAAGGCGGCTTTCTAGGGCCTTTCCTAGCTGATGCTGAGAGGATTGGGTTCTAGTCATGTGGTGATGGGCTGGTCTATTAGAGTGAGAACTGAGCAATCTCTGCCATACCCATAGCTTATTCTGACTGTTCCTTTTACTTATATATTTTCTAGATCTCAAGTGACGGCGTCTCTAACGTGGATTGACCTCCCAATCTACCAAGATTGGAAGCCAAAGCATCACATTTTTCCCTTGGCCCTCAACTTTCTCTTCATAATTGCTGAGGGACACAGGGCCCTGGGTGGGGCTTTGGTTTCCCGGGCATTTCCGCACCCTCCTCAGCTCCCCGCCATGGAGTGGCTTCGGTCACCCAGGCTTTATTGTGGTCAGCGGGGAGGGTTCTGTGGGGGCGCTCGGTTATGGCCTTGGCCTTGCTCAGGGCCTTGGGGCTGTTCGGCCAGGCAGCTTGGGGAACAACAACAACAACAACAACAACATTATATTATATTTACAGTATCTATCTATCTATTGCCGGATGCCGTGACCCCCGAAGGGGTGGCCACGAACGAAACGGCCCCATGCACCTCTATCCCCAGTCAGTCGACGCCCCTCCTCCCATCCAGCACCACCTTCATATTACCAGTCTTGCTAAGGCAGCCTCCCAGAAGCTGGGTGTGCTCAACCGCCTCAAGGGGTTCTTTACCCCTGCACAGCTTCTTGCTCTGTACAGGGGCACAGTGCATCCTTGTATTGAGTATTGTTCACATGTTTGGGGAGGATCCTCTCACACCGCACTCCTAGATAAAGTAGAAAGGAAAGCCTTTCGTATCATTAACTTTCGTACACTCACCAACTCTGCAATCTCTCTCTTCGCTGCAATGTTGCACCTCTCTAGCTATTCTATCGCTACTATAATAATATATATAATCAATGTTCCTCAGAGCTTTCCCAGTGTATATCACCTCCTCTACGTAGTGTATATAGTACCTGTCTTGCAACACAATCCCACCCCTACTCTGTGCAACTTTCCAACCCAAGAGTGAAACGTTATTCTCAGTCTTTCTTCTATTCAACTGCTGAGCTCTGGAACTCTCTTCCAGAATCAGTTTTTCTCTCTTCCTATGACTTAAATTGTTTCAAACTCTATATGTCCAGGCATTTTGGCTCGAATATCCCTTGATTTTGGCCCTGTCACTCTTTCAACTCTGGGACAGGCAGTTCTGCCTCTTAGTCATTCTCTCACTTCCCATACGTTCCACATGGCCGAACCATCTCAAGGTGTTCCTTTTCACACTTTCCAACACATCTACATCCACACCACACCTCTATCGTACTTCCTCATTCGTCTGTCTATCCCTCCATGTAACTCCGCAAGCACTTCTCAAGTAACTCATTTCCACCCCTCTCACTCTTGGTTTGAGTCTCTTCACCAACGTCCATGCTTCGCTCCCATAAGTCAATGTCGGAATTACCAGTCACGCAAGGAGACTTCTTTACTTCCATGCTGACCACCCTATTTCTTGTCACTGCTTTCAGCATTCCTACAACCCTCTTCCCCTGTTGCACCCTCTCCCCCACTTCTTCATCCACATTCCCATCTTTACTCAACACACTGCCCAAATACTTAAATGAGCTGACATTCTCCGCCTGACCGTTCAACCTCACCTCACACTCTGTGGCTGCACCCCTTTCAAAGACCATAACCTTGCTCTTCCCCGCATTTACCATCAGATTCTGTTTTTTCACACACTGTTCCAAACATATTTACCAGCTCCTGCAATTCCCATTCACTATCACTCCTCAGAACTGTATCATCAGCAAACAGCAGTACAGGCAACTTCCATTCATTTTCCTTCCCTTATCAGAGGTAGGGCTACACCAACATCCACTGCTCTTCCTTGTATTTATTTCATGACTCCATCCATATATATATTGAATAACCATGGTGACATCACACACCCTTGCTTTAACCCAACATTCAGATCAAATAACTCTTTCTGCTCATTCTCCACACGTACTGACACCTTTGCACCCTCATACATGCTCTTCACTGCTTTCAGCAACTTGCCGGCTACTCCGTATATTCTCAGTACTTTCCACATACCTTCTCTATCAACTCTGTCATAGGCCTTCTTGAAGTCCATAAAGGCAGTATACAACTTATGTCCCTTCTCCAGATATTTCTCCACAACACATTTCAGGGCAAAAATCTAATCTACACATCCTCTTCCCTTCCTAAACCCGCCCTGCTCGTCACCTATCCATTCCTCCGTTCTCGCTCTGACTCTCTCAATCACTACCCTACTGTACACCTTCCCTACTACGCTTAGAAGGCATATTCCCCGGTGGTTACCACACAGTCCTCTTTCCCCCTTACTCTTATACAGGGGAACTATTTTTATTATAGCAAATGTAAAAACAATATACCTGTACTGTACATGGTAGTGGCCATTGTCATTTGTCAATCATTATTATTCTTGTAATGTTAAACACAATAGTCGCCATTGCCTTAACAGCTAATACAGTAAATTGCCACCACTTCCCAATCATTATGAATCTTGTAATGTACAGTAACACACAAAATAGTTGCCATTGCTTTAACAGTTTAAACAGTAAATTGCCACCACTTGTTAATCATTATCTTGTTGTAATGTAACACAACAAAGTTGTCATTGCTTTAACAGTAAAGTGCCACAACATTATCATCTAGTCTAATGCTCCACACATCACCCTCCTGTACTATAGTCCATTCAGCAATTTAGGCCATTTAGGCCAGCAATCTCTACCCCAAACTTCTGTAACTAAAAATGGGCTAGAGCAAATGGGTTGTAAATTTCCAACTCTTTCCAAATGTTAGAAGTATTAGCTTGATTACTCCAGTCATTTCTGAGTTATATAAGTTAGGGGTACATTCGCAAGCCGTGGCATAGTCAGTAGAGGGTCGGCTGCTGATCAAAGGGTCGGGGGATTGAATCCTCACTATCAAAATGTTATTGGTAGATGTCAAGCCCGGGCAACTTGACCTAGCAATTTGTGACAAACGCCTAACCTTCATGGCCTCCCCTTCTCGGGAATTACGGCGTCTGGCAAAAAAAGAAGTTGGGGGTCAATATTTTTGGCCTAATTATAATGAATGGACTAGTTTTAATGTTGGAGTGGCTAGTCATATATTACTTTTAGGCCCGTACTTATAGACGTCCCCCGACATCCCCCATCGTTATTAGCAATTAGTAAAGTTTTTCCTCATTTCTAGCTAGTCAATATTATACATTACTTGCTGTAATTGCCATTACAAGCACTGGATTATTAGCTATAGTACTATTACTTTTAGGGCCATATTCATAGACATTTCCCATTATTGCTGTTGGTAATTACTATAATTTTGCCTTATTCCTAGCTAGTTAATATGTTACGCTACTTGTAATTGCAATTAGAAGCACTGGATTATCAACTCTGCGTAAGCAGAGTGGTTTTGATAGTGGTGGTGCTAGTAGTAGTGATGATGGTAGTAGTAGTAGGCTACAGTAGTAGGGATGATGGTGATAGTAATAATGATGGGGGTGGTGATTGTGGTAGTGATGACAGTGGCAGTAATAGAGATGATGGTAATGGTATTACTTAGGATGATGATAGTATTAGTGATGATGGTAATGATGGTGATTGTTGTAGTGATAATGACAGTGAAGATGATGGTGACAGTAGTAGTGATGATAGTGATAGTAATAGTAGTAGTGATGATGGTCACAGTTGTAGTGATAATGATGACAGTAGTGATGATGATGGTAATAATGATGGGGACAGTCATAGTGATGATGGTGACTAGTAGTAGTGATGATGGTGATAGTAGTGATGATGGTAACGCACCGCAGAGTTGAGTATGCCGTTTTTATTTTGGGCAAAGCGGCACTTCTATATTATTATTATTATTATTTTTTTTTTTTAAGAGACAATGAACGGAGGAAGGAAAAACACAGATAAAACAAAAAAGTCCATGTGCCTAAAGGCATCCTCCATTCATAAAATGTTTGTAACAACTGGATTTAAACTGTTGTAGATTGGAAGTTTGTGGAAAGCAACTCGAGGGAAGTGAATTCCAAAGAGTAGTAGTTCTGGGGATAAATGAATTTTGATAAGCAGAAGTTCTGCATTGTGGAGGAGAAAGTGTAAATTCATGGGAGCTCTCAGCTGCCCTAGTTCTACGGGGAAAGATGTGGAGAGGCGTCACAATTGAAGCAAGTTCCTCGGAACAATTGCTGTGAAAATATGTCTAGAATAATGCAAGGGATGCAACGTTTCTTCGTATGGATAATGTAGGAAGGTCCTGTGTGATTGCAGGGTTATTGATTAATCTAATATCTTTATTTTGAATTTTGTCCAACTGCCTCAATGCAACCACTCCACTTCCACTCCACAGAGGTGAACAGTAATCCATCTGAGAACGCACATGACTTTTATATATTACGGCCAACTGCTCGTCAGTGAAGAATTCTCGAACTCTGTACAGGAGTCCCAGTTTTTTAGAGGCATTCTTAGCAATGCTTCTAACATAATGTGTCCAGCTCAGGTTAGTAGTTAATGTTACACCGAAAATGTCAATACTAGGGGAAGTGGGAATATTTACATCATTAAAAAATATATGGGAGTCAGTGAGATTCTGTCGGTTAGAAAATTGAATGTACTGTACTTGGTTTTCTGTGCATTAAAGGAAACTAGATTCTTTTGTCCCCATTCATTAATTCTAGACATTGCAGTGTTTATTTTTGAATTTGTAAGATCGGGTTGGGTGAAAGAATTGGTAAATGTGAAGGAACTGTGGAGTGTTGAGTCATCTGCGTAGGAATGTATTGGATTATGAGTGGTAGATATAAGATCATTGATATGAATGAGGAACAGAGTTGGGGCCAAAACTGATCCCTGGGGAACACCAGCATTTATTGAGTGAAATTGAGAATAAAGGCCATCTACCATTACACATATTTTTCTACTATGAAGATAAGAAATTAGTGGAACTAATGATGCTAGGCCGTAGTGTGACATCTTCGACAATAAAGATTGATGCCAGACTCTATCAAATGTATCAAATGCCTTTGATATATCCAGTGCTATTGTATGTGTTTCACCATGTTGGTCTGTAGCTTGGTTGATTTGATGCGTAAGAAGGCAAAGAATGTCTGCAGTTGATCGACATCGTCTAAAACCATATTGCCTATCACTGATTAATTTATTATTCTCAAGATGCTTAATTATGTGATTATTTAATATAATTTCAAAGACTTTACCGAGAGTGGAAGTTATAGCTATTGGTCTGTAGTTTGATGGATCTGAAGAAGCACCTTTTTTAGGAACTGGATGGATGTTTGCTTCTTTCCAGGATACTGGGAAGCATGCAATTAATGTACGACTAGCGTATCACATCGAATGGTTAGAAATACGGAAAAACTAAAGTAATTATACAGTAACTGACAGTGATGAGGTTTGCTCAGAAATATGGCCTCAGTGAAGGCTGGTGATGTAAACTTAGCACGGGTTACATTCAAGCAGTACAGTATTATCTTTATAGTTACTCTGTGTTGCATGGGCATCTTTCCGTAATTTTTACTAGTCAATATCCGACTTTGCTCTTGGAATTAATTAATAAAAGCACCAAATTCAGTCATTAATTCAAAGACATTAGGAATTTGAAGGCAAATTTACCGAAAATTTGAGTACTAGAAATTGATAACGATCGTATATAAATCAGGTAATTGAAGGTATAATCATCAAAAGTGGTGGAAATTGATAGCCACAATCGGTAACATGCTAGAAAAAATGGCTATATATAATTGATGCCACAATCAGTAATAATGTAGAAAAAATGGTAATATATAATTGATAGTCAGAATCAGTAACATGCACAATATAAAGACTGTATGAACTCAATAGCCAGAATCAGGAACTTGCTAGAAAATAATGACTACACAAAATGTCTGTGACACCATTATAATTATAATACAGTACTGTACTGTATATTTCCAATGTCTGTTAACCCGGGAACTGCGGGAAGACTTAAGAGTTCCCCCGGCGGACTGCGGGAAGACTCTTAAGAGTCAGGGGGAAAAAAATCAATTTAAAACCGAAAAAAAAAATGTTTTTGTTTTTATTTTGCCCCTGGGCCATGCAAAATATCACTCGTCTACCTCCCCTCCTTCCCCACTTTCCTCCCCTCCTTCAGTTATCACCTATTTTCCCTGTTATTCCCTTAATCTGTGGTATATTTTCATGCTAACATTAGCGAGTTGCAAGCAGGGCATTGTCATCACTGTTAGCAAGCGAGTGCAAGAGAGAGAGAGAGTATCGATCGACAGTGTCTCTCCAGACTTGGGGAAAAGTGGCGGGAAAGGAGATTGCCTCAGCCATACATTATGTAACTCCCGGCCTGTATCGCCGATTTTGACCATCCAAACGCTGTTTCCACTTGTTTTATTGTTGTAACAGGTTAATACCTTTATAATCAACCTATAATAGGTGCATATGGAGAAGTATTAATGCTATTTATGGTAAAATAAATATTTTAGTGATGGAAACAGCTCAAATACATGCGCACAGGCAGAGGTGTCTCATACCCCCCATGCGCACTTCAGAGGTTAAGGGCGGTCACCGTTTTTTTTTTTTTCTCTCTTTCCCTGGCTTGTATCCATTTGGCCCCATTCAGCCAATGTTTTAAGACGTTCATCCCCATCCAGGTGTCGATTTCTTCCTGGCGAGCGATGGCAAGCCAGCATTGTATGGAGAAATCCGGCTTTGCCGGAGAAATTTTTCTATCGAAATATTTACAAATTTAGCTTGCTGTCAAAACAAAAATATATATACAGTATATGCTGGCTCTCTACCGCTCGCCAGGAAAATATTGATACCTGGATGGGGGGTAAACGTCTTAAAACAGTAGGCTGAATGGGGCCGAATGGATACAAGCCAAAGAGAGAGGGAAAGAAAGAAAAAAAAAAGCGAGGTGGGCTCCCTTAAGCCGGTATCACACGAGAGATTTTTTAGTTTACATTCGATGATCAAAAATTTGTTGGCAACATTTTGCTCTGGTTTCATAAACTAGACTGATGGTGGATGAATTTAGCTAACCGAAATATTTTAAGTATTGACCTCATAAGCTGCCAGACCAGTGTTGAGGGAAAAAGTGCTTGTGTGACACCGGCTTTAAAAATATACAGTATTTTTGTTGTTATAGATGGATGAGTTATTTTGTGTGGATGGTACATCATTAGTGTTATTACTAAACAGATGCATTATTTTGTGTGAATGATATATTATTAAACTGATGAAATATTTTGTGTGGATGAGATGATTAATATTATATGTGAATTACGGTATTGTGTGTGGAGGATATGATTATTATTATTAACCCCTTCAGCACGACATATTTTTTTTTCTTGCTAACATTAGACAGTTTTATGTTGTTTAATTAGGTTCTATGATATTTAGATACATACATACATACATACATAACATTTATTATGTTCCTTCCAACAACCAACCATACTCCTAAAATCGATTAATGAAATTTACAAACACATGTGGCAGTCTGTGGATTCGAACCCAGGATGCTCACACCGAAAATCAACACCTTATACATCGCACCACGAAGACAGTTAAAGGTTGGTGGACACTGCAAGACTGAGTGTTCCACACATAAGTGCAGTTTCAGTCTCTTGTCCTAATGGCGGCATTCCAGGCAACCCTGTTAAGGGCTTCTTCACTTGTCAAAATTTTGGATTTGAGATCAGCACGTATAGTCCGATCCCAGGTCTTCCTCGGTCCATCCCTAATTGGTGCAGCTCCCTCCACAATCACAGACCTGCATCTTTTCACCCAATTTTGTTCATCCATTCTCTCCACATACCCATTGCCTACCATCCCAGTCTACTTGTACGCATCTCCTCGCTAATACTATACTCTTTATACCTAAGCATCTCCTAGCTCATCATTTGTTATTCTATCCTACAGTTTGGCCCCACACATCCATCTAACCATTCTCATCTCATTACGTTCCATTCTGTTGACATCATCTACTTTAACGGCCCATGTTTCTGAGGCATACATCATTGCACTTCTAACACATGAGGCATACACCTTTCCCTTCAGGGGGAGAGGCATTCTTTTCATGGTCAGGATTGGCATCAGTTCTCTGAACTTCCCCAGCCACATCTAATTCTAGCAACAGTGGCAGCCTCGGCCCCACCACCGGCAGAGATGGTATCTCCTAGGTAACAAAACTTGTTCACCAGCTCCAAAGACTCATTTCCAAAATTCACAGCCACAGGATCATCAACTAACACAAGCTCGCCTTTGCACACTACGCACTCAAATTTCTCGATTTCTGACTTATCCTTCGGCAGGGGTCCCTTTATTCTACTACAGCGCTTACTCCCATGGTGTACCCAACATCGACAGACACTACACCGAATCGAGTTAGCGCCTACTCCCTTTCCACACACTGCACATGGGTATGCACCGCTCTTTTCCACATTGCATAACCTTGGTTTTGTTAATATTGACTCTTAAACCCTTGCTCGCCATGCCCTCTCTCCATCTTCTGAACTTGGCCTCAGCATCTTGCATATTGTCAGCTATTAGGACTAAATTGTCTGCATAAAACCAGGACCATAATAAAGAGGAGGGGGCTTAACACTGAACCCTGATGAACTCCAACACGGACTGCGAACTCATCACTCAGTACTCTCTTCCACACCAAGTTTTCTCATAGCCCTCTGCACAATATCTCTAGGCATCCTGTCAAAGGCCTTCTCGCAGGTCTACAAACACAAAGTAGAGATCCCTGCCTTTTAGTAAGTATCTTTCCTGTATCTGTCTGACTATGAAGATAGCATCGGTTGTACCACGTCCTGGCATAAAACCAAACTGCATTATCATCAAACATCAATGGAGATGCTTTGCCTGATCAAACCCTCAAAGACTCTCTCACAGACCTTCATGATTTTTGTCAAGGATTTTCAGACCCCTATAATTTCCTCTATCTAGCACATCCCCTTTTCCTTTGTATACAGTATATTTACTATTACACTTTTGAGCCAATCCTCTGGGATTTTCTCCTCTTTAATAATGGTGTTTATCATCTCAGTGACTAAGCTGACACCAATCTCCCCTGAGGCTTTTATGACCTCAGCAACAATGTCAGAGCACCCTGGAGCTTTACCGTCCTTAATTTTATTGATTGCGTCACTCACTACAGCTGGTGCTACCAAAGGAGGGGTTCCAGATATTGGTTTTTCGATACTAAG